>OY730194.1:56767822-57437339 GCA_963422505.1 Pseudognaphalium luteoalbum
ATTGCTTACTTTTCTTGAACACAAGTACGAACAACTCATTTTACTATACGGGATTGCATGAGTTATTTACTTTTACTGAAGTCTCTCCATCATATATCGTTAGTTATGGACATAAGCGCGAACACTAGTTAATGGATCCATTAGGGAAATGACCCTCCCCACCCGGGGTAGTAGCGCTACCACGAACCGTTCTGTATAAACGGGCGACTATTATTCGTTACTTATGCTTGCTCAGTTACGAGCATGTCACGGGAGCAACTTATTACTTACGGGCTAAGCTTCGATTATGAGCCTCATGGCAACGGTATAACTTACTTACTTTACATTTGCGGGATTGCAAATACCTGATTTACGCCTGCGGGCATTACTGACGAAATCTTGTGTTCAAATACTAATATTATTTACAAACCTGTGAGATTCACCAACATTCGTGTTGACCTTTTTAGCTTTGTATCTCAGGTACACAGACGGAGTAGGATTCCCTCAGGATACTAGCTAGAGTCGCATTATTTCTACACTGCATTTAACGGAGATTCTTAGCATTATCTTTTGTATTTATTATGATTATGTAATAGAATCTCCCGCTATACGCGCGGACTCTAGGGAACTTCATTTTGTAACCAGAAACTCTATGTTTTTAAACATTTTATGTATGGAAATGTAACTATTTTACAAACGTTGCATATAGATGTCGTTTGCTTTACTTTTGTGCTGTGATATTTGATTAGTAGCACCCCAAAGCTTGCTTCCGCTAAACAGTGATATTGGGGGTGTTACATCATCCATATGGTTAATTGCATGTTCTATTCCTTTTCTTTTTCTAGGATTTTTATCCTTTGAACCAATTGGTCTCCCACGTTTCAAACGTGCTTTAGACTCTTGAGTGACTTTATCATTAGTTTGTTCATTTGAATTTCTACTCGAGCTGGAGCATTAGCAGCCGGTATATAAGATTTAGTCACTCTCTTTGTATCGGTAAATGCATCAGGTATCTGATTAGCAATTTCTTGCAAGTGCATGATCCTTTGAACTTCATTATCACTTTGTTTAGTGCAAGGATCAAGATACAACAATGAAGGTTCACACCATGTAACATCTTTTTCTTGAGTTTTCGTTTCACCTCCCAATGTTGGGAAATTTTCCTCATTAAAATGACAATCTACAAAACGTGCTGTAAAAAGATCACCTGTTGAAGGTTCAAGATACCTTATGATGGATGATGTTTCATACACAACATATATTCCTAATCTCCTTTGAGGACCCATTTTTGTACGTTGTGGTGGTGCAATGGGAACACATACTGCACAATCAAATATTTTCAAGTGAGAAATATTTGGTTCTTACCCAAAAGCAAGTTGTAGAGGAGAATACTTATGATATGCACAAGGTCTAATACGAACTAATGATGTACCATGTAAAATTGCATGTCCCCAAATGGACACTGGCAATTTTGTTTTCATTATCAATGGCCTAGCAATCAATTGGAGATGTTTAATCAATGATTCAACTAAACTATTTTGTGTGTGAAAATGAGCAACTGGATGTTCAACAACAATTCCTACAGACATGCAATAGTCATTGAATGCTTGAGACGTAAACTCACCCGCATTATCAAGTCTTACTTTCTTAATTGCATGATCAGGAAAGTGTGCTCGTAATTTTATAATTTGTACAAGAAACTTTGCAAATGCCATGTTACGAGTTGATAATAAACACACATGAGATAATTTGTTTGATGCATCTAAACCATATAGTATCTGAATGGTCCAGATGGGGGATGAATAGGTCCACATATATCACCATGAATTCTTTCAAGAAACTGTGGTGATTCATTTTTAACTTTAAGTGGTGATGGTCTCACAATCAGTTTTCCAAGAGAACAAGATGTACATGGACTCATTGTATCATGTGAGATTTTTTTATCCTTAAATGGATGTCTATGGGTACTTCCTATTATTTTCTTCATCATTGTAGATCTTGGATGACCTAACCTGTCATGCCATAAACTGATAATACTAAGATCACTATGCTTTTGTTTAACTAGCATATGAGATTCTGCTACATTTATATGTGTATAATGTAAGCCAGAATTAATCATTGAGAGTCTTTCCAACACATTATTCTTATAAGTAATGTGCAAATATTTCCCATTTTCTGTAGTCACAGTTTGATGATCATATCCATTAAGATATATGTCATTAAAACTCAACAGATTTCTTGTTGATTTTGGAGAGAATAAAGCATTCTCTACTAAAAACTTGGTACCATTTGGCAATGTAAATCTGGCTTTTCCAACTCCTTCTATCAAATCTGCAGGGCCTGATATTGTATGTATTATTTCCTTTGTTGGTTTCAATTCAGAGAAATATTTTTTCAATTTCAAAATAGAGTGTGTTGTATCACTATCTGGTATACATAGATCTCCATCATTTTCTTTATGGTCTAGCCCATTGTGATTCATATCAAACTTCAAATATGAAAATATTATAATGAGTGTATATAAGTAATAAGAAGAATGTAATAAAATATATATCTTATTTCAGGAATATATTATATGAAATGAAAAGCTAGTCATGAAAGGGAAAACATAATTAATAAAAGGGAAATGCATTTATGAAAACCAACATAGTTATGATAGAATATTTGTCGCACCCCCAAATTCGGGTTTTGTCGGAAACTTACAAACTTTACGCCGGAGGAATCCAGAAAGATGGAAATATAGATCGTGTCGCGGTGAATCTTTTCTTCCAAATGAGTGTAGTGATTTGAGTGAGTTTGATGGTGGTTTTTGGTGGTTGTAGGTGGTGGTGGTGGTGTTTGTTTTTGAGAGAAAAAGAAGAGAAGTAAGAAAGAGAGAGAGAAAGAGAATGATGAAAATGGGGAGGGGAGAAAGGTTTTGGCAGATTTTTGGGAAAAAAAAGGGGAGGGTATCTCCCAAATTTTAATTCCCCGCATTTACGCTCCGTGCGGTGTTCGTTTCCCCGATCGTTTAATCGTATAAATAATTATTTTAAAAGACGAATATTTTTTTAGGTTTTTGTCGAAGTATTTCATCAAATACTTTTACTTGAGTTATAAAATATAATTTATTCTTGTTTCGGTTGTGCGCGCGTTTATTATTTTTAATCACATAATTGTAGTTTGTACTATACGAATTTGAGTTGAAATATTGTCTAAATAATATTTTAGACAAAATAGAGTTATTAAATAATATTATATTATTCAATAAAGTTGTTCACTAACGTCCGTATTAATTGAATCGAATTGCATTCGATTTGAAACTTGTACGATTTAATCAAATCGCATACTTAATTAGCCTACATATATATTGATACATTAATTAGCCTAACACGGAACTAATACATGTATTAACAATTGATTAGGCACTAATTACTAGTCCTAATTTGACGGGTGTCACATTCTCCCCCTGTTAGGAGAATTTTGTCCTGAAATTTAACTTGAAGTCGTGTTTGAAGTAGCATCAGCAAATAACTGAGGATACTTGAGTCGCATTTGGTCCTCCCGTTCCCAGGTGAATTCTGGCACATGCCGCGAATTCCACCTAACTTTGACAATGGGAATACGACTTTGTTTGAGTTTTTTGACCTCACGGTCCATGATTCCTGCGGGTTCTTCAACAAAATGAAGCTTGTCGTCAACTCAAATTTCATCGAGTGGAATGAGAAGTGTCTCATCTGATAGACATTTCTTCAAGTTAGAAATGTGAAAAGTGAGATGCACGCTGCTGAGCTCGGATGGCAGCTGCAATCAATATGCCAATGGACCAATCCTTTCGAGGATTTTGAATGGTCCAATGTACTTGGGATTTAACTTCCCACGTTTGCCGAAATGAATGACACCTTTCCAAGGTGAAACTTTGAGTAGTACTCGATCCCCAACCTGGAACTTGAGTGGTTTGCGTCTCACGTCAGCATAACTTTTCTGACGATCACGTGCGACTTTGAGTTTGTTTTGAATCTCGAAGATTTTCTCGGTTTTTTCGTGGATGAGTTTAGGACCAGTGAGTTGACTGTCTCCCACTTCGGTCCAACAAATCGGTGAGCGGCACTTAGGACCGTAGAGTGCCTCGAAGGGTGCAGCCTTTATGCTGGTGTGATAACTATTGTAATACGAAAACTCGCACAACGGCAGGCGTTTTTCCCAGTTTACACCGAAGTCAACTACGCAAGCTCGTAGCATGTCTTCCAGTGTTTGAATTGTTCGTTCACTTTGGCGGTCGGTTTGAGGGTGGTATGCGGTACTCATGTCAAGGCGGGTACCCAATGATCACTGAAGCGATTGCCAAAAGTGAGACGTGAAGCGATTATCCCTATCTGAGATAATCGAGATTGGAACGCCGTGTCGAGAAACAATTTCTTTGATGTAGATTTGGGTAAGGCGTTCCATTTTATCGGTTTCCTTGATCAGAAGAAAATGGGCAGATTTTGTGAGACGATCGACGATCACCCAAATGGTATCGTAACCGCTCGATGACTTAGGAAGTTTGGTTATGAAATCCATGGCGATTTGCTCCTATTTCCATTCAGGAATCTCGGGTTGTTGGAGTAAACCAGGAGGTTTCTGATACTCAGCTTTGACTTTTGAGCAAGTAAGACACTTGCTGACGTATGTGGCGATTTTAGCTTTCATATTCGGCCACCAATAAAATTCCTTGATGCCGTGATACATTTTGTCAGATCCCGGATGGATAGAGTATTTAGACTTGTGAGCTTCATCCATCACCAAGTCTCGCAGGTTCCCAAAACTAGGCAACCAGATTCGGTTAGAGAGGTACCTAACTCCGTTAGGTTTGATTTCAAATTGTTTATCCATGCCTCGCAAGGCTTCATTTTTGATGCTATCGGGTTTCAAAGCTTCGAGTTGAGCAGTGAGAATCTGAATGTTTAGATCATTGTGAATGGTCATACTTTGGGCTCGGACTCGAAGTGGTTTCGTTCGTTCTTTTTGACTGAGGGCATCGGCAACAACATTTGCCTTACCCGGATGGTATTTGATCTCACAATCGTAGTCGGTGAGCAACTCGACCCATCGACGTTGCCTAATGTTGAGATCCTTTTGATCGAAGATTTGTTGGAGACTTTTGTGGTCGGTGAAGATTGTGAACCTAGTGCCGTAGAGGTAATGTCTCCATTTTTTGAGAGCAAAAATGACAGCTCATCAGTAGTGTAGTTCTTTTCGTGGATTTTGAGTTGTCGTGAGGCGTAAGCAATGACCTTGTCTCGTTGCATCAGCACGCAACCGAGACCCTGGTGGGAAGCATCGCAGTATACCACGAAGTCATCGGTGCCTTTGGGTAATGATAGAATAGGAGCACTGCAAAGCTTTTGTTTCAGGAGTTGAAATGTTGACTCTTGTTTACTAGTCCAATCGAACTTTTTGTCTTTCTGAGTCAGGGTTGTGAGTGGTTGGGCTATTTTCGAGAAATTTTGAATGAATCGCTGATAGTACCCAGCAAGACCCAAGAATTGGCATACTTCGGTTGGAGATGTTGGTGCTTGCCAGCACTTGATAGCCTCGATTTTTGATGGATCGACATGGATTCCTTGACTATTAACAACATGTCCAAGGAATTGAATGGATTGTATCCAGAACTCACACTTGGAGAATTTCACGTATAACTCCTCGTGTCTGAGTAGTTCTAGGACGGTTTTGAGGTGTTGTGCGTGTTCTTGTTCATTTCGCGAGTATATGAGAATGTCATCGATGAAGACAATGACAAACTTATCGAGGTAAGGTTTGCACACCTGAATCATAAGGTTTATCAATACAGCCGGTGCGTTTGTTAAACCGAAGGGCATCACCTGAAATTCATAATGCCCGTAACGAGTTCGGAAAGCAGTTTTCGGGATATCAGTGTCGTGAACTCGAAGTTGATGATAACCTGACCGAAGATCGATCTTTGAATAAATACTCGACCCTTGCAGTTGGTCAAATAGGTCATCGATGCGCGTGAGTGGATATCGATTCTTGATGGTCAATTTGTTCAACTCTTGGTAGTCGATGCACATTCCGAAAGAACCGTCTTTCTTCTTCACGAATAAGACCGGAGCTCCCCAGAGTGAAGAACTCGGTCTAATGAATCCTCTATCCAGGAGTTCCTGTAACTGGGTGGATAGCTCCTGAAGTTCGGATGGGGCTAATCGGTATGGTGCTCGAGCCACGGGTGCAGCACCTAACACGAGATCGATTGAGAACTCGACCTGTCTTGGCGATGGCAGACCAGGCAGTTCTTCGGGAAAGACTTCTGGAAAGTCTCGTACGATGGGCACATCCTCAAGTCGCTTCTCCTCTGACTTTTTCTCCATGATGTGTGCGAGGATTGCCGGATACCCCTTTCTTAGAAATTTTTGGGTTTTCAAACAAGAGATGATGTTTAGTCTCGTCCTACCAATCTCCCCCTATATGATCAAAGTTCTACCGGCGGCGAGAGGGATGCGAACGATCTTATCGTAACAAACGATTTCGGCTCGGTGTCTGGACAACCAGTCCATTCCTATGATGACGTCGAAACTTCCAATTTCAATGGGCATAAGATCGATTGAAAAGGTTTCGTTGGCTAGGTTTAAAGTGCAATTAGGTATCACACTATCGGTCTCTATGAGTTTACCGTTCGCTAGTTCTATAGTGTACTTAACATCTAGAGCAACAGGGGTGATGTCAATCAATGGGTAAAATTCATCAGAAATAAAGCTTTTATCGTCACCAGTATCAAATAGAATAGAAGCACTTAAGTTGTTGAGGAGGAACATACCCGAGACCACATTTGGGTCTTCGCGGGAGTCCCCAGAGTTGAGTACGAAGGCTCTACCTCTAGCGTTGTTGTTGCTGTTGTTGTTGTTCTTCAGCTTCGGGCATTCATTCCTGAAGTGCCCGGTATTCCCACATTCGAAGCAGGCTCGTTGGAGGTATTGTTGTTGGATTTGGGGGCTCGGTAATCTTTGGTCGAGTGCCCGTGCCTCATGCAGTTATTGCAAGGGGTATTGCATTGACCCTCGTAGTGGCGGTTACACTTGGAACAATAAGGTTTGTTCCCAGTATACCCGCGTTTGGGTTCAGTGTTGGAGGTGTAAGCTTGGATGGCATTGGGTTTCTTGTTTGTTTGGTCGTGGTATTCAGTAGATTTGCCTTTGTTGTTGGAAGGGGTGGTGGATGCTTCACGGCTGACAATCATCGCCATGAGTTCATGTGCAAGCCGGATAGCACTTTGGATGGTGGTTGGCTTGGATGAGGCGACATTTCCCCGGATGTATTTCTTGATGCGTTTTTCGTCTGTGTCTACCAAACCCGGACATAGAAGGGCGAGTTGCTGGAATTTGGTGGTGTAACCAGTGATATCATTGCCTTGAACAGTTAAATGCTAGAATTCTTCCTCCAACCGGTGGAGTTCCTCGGTGGGGCAATATTCGTCCCTTAGCATTTTCTTCAGGTCTGCCCAGGGGAGTTGGTTTGCTACATTAATGCCCACAGAACTGGCATGAGTATTCCACCATGTGAGTGCACCTTCTTGAAAGGTGTAAGCAGCGAATTTGACCTTGCTGTCTTCCGTACAGTTGCACAAACCGAAGACATATTCGATCTTTTCGATCCACCTGATAAGACCGATGGCACCTTCCATGCCCTTGAAATTTAGTGGTTTGCAGCTGAGAAAATCCTTGTAAGAACAAGGCTTGATGACAGGAGTAATTTCTGGAGTATCATTACTCCTCTTGGAGTTTTGTGGTGAAACCCGAGTAGCCAGGGCTTCGGCCACAGCTCGGGAAACGATGGCAGATATTTCAGCATCACTATAACTTTTCTTCTTTGGCGGCATGATTCTTCAAAAGAGAAATAAAAGGTACATGAGAGGTGGTACCAGAACAATAAGCACGATAGATGGACATATATAAAAGTGGTAATATACAACATCACATGGTAAAATCACAATGTAGAAATAACGGGAGAAATTGTCAATTCATAATACGAAGTTGAATGATTACAGACAATTTCTAGTTAGGAGTTTCAAAAGTCACAGACTTAGAAGTTTTACAAAAGTGCCGGGAATTATTACATCCAGTCGAATTACAAAGGTCCTACGAAAGCATGATAAAGTACAGATTTAGCCTAAGCTAATCCTGTCATAGATTGAGTTGTGGTAGTAGTGTGGTGAGATGATCCATACAGATGAGAGCGTGACAAGTTGGATGGTGTCTTTGCGATTCTGAGACAAAGCGTTAGAAAGAATGAGGCCTATATTCATATAATGCATATATAATATAGCCTAATATATTGAGCGAGAGTGAGGCCTATCTATGTACATATATATATATATATATATATATATATCACATAATAGCCTAAAGTGTCTAATCACAGACATGTTTGAGTCCCGGTTTCTCTCGTGGTCAGAGTCAACTAGTGTATCATGTTCAGTCATGACTCCTTTCAGATCTCACATCATATTCTTTTAATTGTACATAGTTGATCAGGCTATGTTAAATTAAACCAATACAATGCAGTCACTGAACCTAATCATACTTAATAAGGAATACTGCCTAACGGTCATAGTCTAGGCCCACTAAATGCACCCTAGTTCACTATAACCTTAGGCTCTGATACCAATCTGTCGCACCCCCAAATTCGGGTTTCGTCGGAAACTTACAAACTTTACGCCGGAGGAATCCGGAAAAATGGAAATGTAGATCATGTCGCGGTGAATCTTTTCTTCCAAACGAGTGTAGTGATTTGAGTGAGTTTGATGGTGGTTTTTTTTGGTTGTAGGTGGTGGTGGTGGTGTTTGTTTTTGAGAGAAAAAGAAGAGAAGTAAGAAAGAGAGAGAGAAAGAGAATGATGAAAATGGGGAGGGGGGAAAGGTTTTGGCAGATTTTTGGGAAAAAAAAGGGGAGGGAATCTCCCAAATTTTAATCCCCCGCATTTACGCTCCGTGCGGTGTTCGTTTCCCCGATCGTTTAATCGTATAAATAATTATTTTAAAAGACGAATATTTGTTTAGGTTTTTGTCGAAGTATTTCATCAAATACTTTTACTTGAGTTATAAAATATAATTTATTCTTGTTTCGGTTGTGCGCGCGTTTATTATTTTTAATCGCATAATTGTAGTTTGTACGATACGAATTTGAGTTGAAATATTGTCTAAATAATATTTTGGACAAAATAGAGTTATTAAATAATGTTATATTATTCAATAAAATTGTTCACCAACGTCCGTATTAATTGAATCGAATTGCATTCGATTTGAAACTTGTACGATTTAATCAAATCGCATACTTGTATATATTCAACAATATATATATTGATACATTAATTAGCTTAACACAGAACTAATTACATGTATTAACAATTAATTAGGCACTAATTACTAGTCCTAATTTGACGGGTGTCACATTATTGATAGCCACATTGATTCATATGTCAATGTCATTGCAGTAATCTGCAACATTCATTTCAACATTTGTGAACTCAAGGTCATCAGCAAGGTTCACTTCTTTATTTTTCCCGGAAATGGATGCTTTATAGAGCTTACAAAGATGCCCCTGTGTACGACACATTTTAGACCAATGCCCTGTACTTCCACATCTATAACAGATGTGATCAGGGTTCTTAGAATTGCTTGCTCCAGCATCATGATTCCTTCTTTGTGGTTGGGACTTGTTATTAAATGGAACATTGTGGTAATTATTTTTATAACCACGACCATGTCCACGTCCACGACCACGAGAATTACTGTTAGAGTTATGACCACCATTGTGGTTGTGATTATAACGATCGTTTGTGCCACGGCCTCTTTCCTGTCCCCGTCCATTTGTATTATTTTTTGAATCATCTTTATTTGTAGCATTTGCCTCAGCTAATGCTAGGAACCTGCTGGACGAGCCTGATTTTTCATAAGGAGCTCTTGATTCTGTTCTGCATTAAGCAGAAATGCATTGAAATCAGAGTATTTTTTGAAATTCATTAACTGATATTCCTGCATCAAATTAATGTATGATGAATGAAATGTGGAGTAAGTTTTATCCAACATATCTTCATCGGTTACACGATCTCCACAAAATTCAAGTATGGCAACTATACGGAACATAGCTGAGCTATATTCATTTACTTTCTTAAATTCTTGGAACCTTAATTTCCTCCATTGATCTCTAGCAGTTGGAAGTAAAACTTCCTTTTGAATATTAAATCTCCTTTTGAGAATTGCCCAAAGTACACTTGGGTCTCTAACATTTGGATATTCAAGTCTTAGCATAATAATAATATGTTTACGAAGGAAAACATATGCTGTTGATTTATCTTTTGATGAACTTTCACTGTTCTCATTTATGGTATCCAAGATACCCATGGATTCAAGATTTGATTGCATATCTAGAGTTCAAGACATATAATTCATTCCATTTGCATCGAGTTGTTCAAACTCTGTCTTTGCAACGCTTGACATATTGTAGCTATCAACAATTTGAGTAAACAACAACAAAGATTAGAATATATTATCGATAGTTAAAACAATACAGAGGAGTGGGAAAACCACAAATATAAACAAGCCTAAGAAAAAATACAGTTCTCCTCGAGGGAGAAAGTGGGATAATGAGTAGTACTAAAATTAAAAGATCAAAACTAAAACTGAATAAATTATCTTGAAAGAAACTTTGAACTGAGATGATTGTGAAAGAGTATATGTTTTGAAAGAAACTGAATACTGATTGTAGTCAATATATAGTGATAAAGATAGCCGTTATAAATCCGTCGGCTAATGTTTTGCAACAACCTTGTTACCGTTGTATATATTTTTAAAATAAAAAGTTAAACGATGAAACGGTAAACTTGTAAAAACAATATACTCAGTTATATAAAGATTTTGGAACATAATGAATGTTTGTAAACAAAAGTGGTAAGATGAATTAATAAGGATTAGTATACAAATAAGGAAATAGATAACATAAATGTTAGAGTACATAAATAAAGATTAGAGTGCATAAGTAAATGTTAATAGGATAATAAAATGTTAGCTTGCATAAATAAAAGTTAGAGTGCATAAGTAAAGGTTAATACAAAAATAAAATGTTAGCTTGCATAAAATTAAAGTGAGCACAAGAATATAAGGTTAGTATGCATAATAAAAGTCAAAATAATAATGAAGAATTAGTAGTCCAAATGTCCATAGTTCAAATGTCCATGATTAAATATAACTTACTTTTACTAATTATGATGTATACTTATATTTATCTTTCTAGTATATACCCACTTATTATTTAGAAAGTGTTTTTATTTAGTTTATAGTAATAGTTATCTTTTTAGTACTACAACATATAATTAAGAGAATGTTTACCTTAACTAGTTATCTTGATTAAGATGGATTGCTTTGATCTTCCATAACTAGAGAACTTTCGTACTGATAACATGTTGTAATTTAACTATAATTAAGGCTCTATTAGCAATATAATATAAGAACCTTTATAAGGAATTAGGAATAAAGATAAAATACTTTGAGGGAGAAGTATAAACACTTAAAGTGTATCAAGAAGGTGCAAGTTTACTTCTTTACATTGAGGTTATATTTATACTACATCTTTTACTATTGAATTACCAAATGAAGATAATTGCAAGTAACTATGGCTAGACAATGATTAGACATAAGAGTTGAAAATGTGTTCATCCATTAATGACTTATAATTCATAACAAATAAAATGTACTCATTAGTACTTAGAGTTTTTATCGGGAATTCTAAATTTAAGATATTATATCTATTATCCCTTATCTATACTACTATATAATACATTTAACTTTTCATCTCCACAAAAAAATGTTAAGAAAATGTAAAGTGAGACCCACTTACTACTTATTCTCCATTACTACAATTTTCATCAATCTAATATTATATCTACCCACTAAAGTCTTTTTGATTAGTTAAATATAAAAGTGGACACTTAAAATGAGACATCACATAATAGTCACGTGGACATTTTAAATGGGACGGACATAGTACAATATGTTTTTATTTTAGAACATTAATTCGCACATCCACGCATCATCACCATTTTCACCGTTGCATTGCGTGAGTATAATGCTTGTAATTTTATAATTCAATTAGGGTATGAGCCTTAAAACTTATAGATGTGATATCGAAAATACCTATTCTACCCCTCCCATTTGACTAGATCAATATAGTAAGTTTAACTATTAATTACTCTATACTCAATCACAAATATATTTACTATTAACTATAATATCTATATAAATGCTATTAATATTCATGTTTTATTTATTTCAAAACTAAAGAACAATCAACATATTGTTTAAATAATTAGAATAAAATAATTTATTCTAAAGTAGGTATAACTGTAGAGACAAAGGTTGATTAATACTTAATTTTGTCCAAGTATTTTAACTCCGTGAATGCCGTATGCGTGAATGATGAAGTCAGTGAATGTGTCTGTTTGACAATAGGTATATCCGTGAATAATGAGATCTGTGATTGTATCTTGTTCGACAATAGGTGTGTGTGAATGACTATCCGACAATAAGCTTCGACAATAGTTTTTGTCCGTGACTGATGAAGTCAGTGAATACTCATCCGTGATTAGTCTGGATTCACGGATAGTATAATTCCGTGAATGTTTATTCACGGATTATACTTGAATTGTCGTAGGCTTACACTTAGAATTGTTGTAGGACTTGTCTATAAATAGAAGTAGATAAAGTCAGTTTAAGAGGTCTGCGTATGTAATATTGATGCTTCTTGATGTAATTTTGAGATCACTTGTATATCTCTTGTATATGAAATATAATCAAGATTTCTTGGAGAATACTTTCATCTTTTCATCTTTACTATAACTCACCGTGTGTTTGTTTGTATTTGTATTCCGCACAAATATATACAAGTTCTAGTTTGCGTTTCCTGATCTTGGAAGCTCACAAGTGGTATCAGAGCCTAAGGATAAGAAATTAGAACGATTTTGTGATTTAGTTTGCAAAGATGAAGAATTGAAGAAGTTACATGATGTCTATGATTTAGTTTCATTCTGAAGATTGTGAACAAGTGACTCCTGATCATGAAACAGACTCCTGATCAAGACGCTCTCCTGAATTCATTCATATTTTGGATATGATGACTAATTGATCAGAAGTTCCACAAACAGTTTACGTCTCTACGTCTCTTTTCTGCATGTTTGAAATTTTGAAGTTCAAAGCTCAAATTGATCGTTTCTGAGTGTCGGAAATCAAATTCCGAGCTCATTGCAACAAGTTTCATCAAAAACAAGCATGTTTAGAAGAATCTGCATCACTTTGAAGATTCTGGAAATTAATCTCCGTAAATTAACATATTCCGTGAATACCTATTTCCGTGAATACATATAATCCGTGAATATCAGTATTGTCGGATGGTCCGACAATTCAAATTGTCGCATAAACAGTATCCGTGAATTATTCTATTGTCGCATAAACAGTGGTATATATTCACGGATTAACATTTTTCAAAAATTTTATTAACTGTTTTAATATTCACGGATAACTGTATTAACCAGTACTCTTATTCACTGATACAGTATTATTATCGGATATTGTATTCACGAATAATTGTATTACCATATACTCTTATTCACGGAACTCAGTATTATCGGATATTAATATTCACGGATATTAATATCTGATTAGTATTCACGGATCTTTTATTCACAAAGAAAGATTAAAGAATTTTTAGGGTGATTCACGGATTTCATCTTGGAAAGATGGCTCATGTTAATTGGCAAACGATGATGAAGAATGATCAAGAGACCGGAACAACTACAAAACCACCCAAGTTTCTTTGCCAGAATGATTACGATGAATGGAGATATCGTTTTGAATCATTCATTGCTTTGTATGATCCTGATTTGATGATTCCAATATTGGAACAATATATACATCCAAGAGCAGAAGGCATTTATCGAGATAATCCTCCACCTAAATCATTAAAGATGATGAATTCGGAAGAACGAAAAGAACATGATCGTGATAAGAAGGCTAAATCCATCATTTCAATGAGTCTTCCAAGTGATGTTTTAGCGGGGTGGAAAGATTTGTCTACTGCTTTTGAATTATACAAAGCAATGGAAAAGCGGTTTGCTGGTAATGATAAATTGAAAAAGAGCAAACGTGATTTACTAAAGAAACAATGGGATGTTTTCACCTGTATTCCCAATGAGTCTTTTAATGATTTAATCGTTAGGTACTCACAGCTTATCAGTGAGTTAAAAAGACATGGAATGATTCTTGAGCGTCTTGAAATCAATGAAAAATTGATTGAAGCTTTGCCTTCTCGATGGGACATCAAAGCAAATATCTTGATGGAAGATGAGTCATTAGGGGAATATGCTTTTGAGGATTTAATCAATAAGCTTCAGGTGTATGATGTGTCTCTTCTGAAAAAGGAGACAGGAAAAATGATGCAGTTTACTCAATTTGGTACTACCAAATCTTCTGAAACAACGGCATTATATTCAGGATCTGAAACTTATTCTGGTGGAAATCCAAGTGGAACCACATCTGGTGGTTATTCAAGTTTTGGTTTTTATGGTTCTGGAAGTTCTTCAACTTCAAGCCATCAACAACAACAAAATTCTAATCTACAAGTTTCAAGAGTGACTGAAGACCATGCAAATGTTGTTACTGCATTCTTGTCTTCATATGAAGCTTTTATCTCTGGAAGAGTTGGAAATGTTGAGTTAGTTGAAGAGGATTATGATCAATTGCATCCTGATGACTTAGAAGAGATGGATTTGCAATGGAATATGGCTATGCTTACCAGGCGGGTTAAAAGATTTTTACAAAGAACTGGTAAAAATAAACTGGGAGGTAAACCAGGTTTTGACAAATCAAGAGTTCGCTGTTACAATTGTCAAAACCTTGGTCACTTTGCAAGAGAATGTGAGAAGAATAAAGCTCCTACCTCTGGTTTTACCAAGCCATCAACTTCCAAGACATATTCTTCATCTGCTCAACCTCAAACAAAGGAAATATCTGCTACTCCCACATCTTCTGCACTCATTTCTACTTCTGATGAGTTTTATGATTGGAGCGCACACGTGGATGAGTATTCCCATAATCAAGCATTTATGGTGAATGTTTCTGAGGTCGATTCTTCCTTTGCTGATCAAATTTGCTTAAATTGCACTGATTTGAAAAATCAAATCAGCATGTATCAAACTCAAAATGCTAAACTTTTAACTGACAATGAAAAGTTAAAAATACAGAACAAGGAATTGGTTGAAAATAATGATCTTTTAAATAAACGTTTTGAGTCAACAAATGTTGAAACACATGATTTAAAAGCAAAAATCTTCAATCAGCAATCCATTATTAATAGTTATTTGGTTGAAATGGACTTATTAAAAAAGGAAAAATCTGATGCTGATTCTCTGCTTTTAGATCTTGAAAGAAAATTGCTAAATGTTTCAACATCTGCTGTTGTTTTTGATGAGATAATCAATAACCAACGTTTAGATACTAAATCTAAATCTGGTATTGGATATCAAAATGATTCAAAAATAAAAGATTCAAAAGTTGAATATCATTTTGTTCCTCCACCAACTACCTATTCTGCATTGCCAGTTAAAAATGAAGCAAATGTTGAGTTTGCTTATGGAAAAGGAAAGCTTGATGTGAAAGACACACTTCAAAAGGTGTCTTCAAGTGAGACTTTAGAATCATCTTCTAAAGATGATTCCAAAGTTGATGATTCACCAACTGATGAATCCAAAGTTGATGCTTTCAAAATGAAGAAGCATGATTGTGAGTGTAGTGACAAGATTAAAGATTGTGTTTTGAAAAATTTAAAAGAAAAATCGAAAGCTTGTGACACACCAACACAAGTTAAAAAGATTTTAAAACAATCTTCTTCATCACAAAAATTACAATCATCAACTTCTTCATCAAAAGCTAAATTTTCTTCTTCTCACTTTGTTTCTAAAAGTGAAATATCTACAAGTAGAAAATCACATTCTAAATGTGAGGCTTCTACAAGTAAGACTTCACTTCCTGTTTCTGATAAAAGAGTTACTTCTCGGAAACAATATGAAACAAGAAAATGTTTCTATTGTAATGTTCGTGGACATCTTATCAATGAGTGCCACAAGCTTGCTAAAAAACGTTCAAGAGATAATTCGAAGCAAGCTAAACATTCTGAAATCAAAGATGATTTAACAACTGTCCACGAAAAATCATCAAAACCGAAAGTAACATCTTCTGTTTCTTCAAAGAAGAAAACAAAATCTCATGATGCGTCAATCAAAAGGAATTTCAAAAAGAACTTGAAACAAATTGACGTTTTCATCATGGATGTCATTACTGGACGACCCATAGCCTCAAAGGCTTGGGTCTCCATTAGCAACTAATCTGTTTTTGATCAAATGTCTTACAGCCTTCACGAGCTATTGATAACATATGGTACATCGATAGTGGCTGTTCAAGACATATGACAGGGAATCTCTCTCTGCTTGAGGATGTTAAGGTTAAAGACGGAGGTTTTGTTGCATTTGCCGGAGACAAGGGTGGCATGATTTCTGGTGAGGGAACCGTTACAAACGGGGAAATCAGCTTTGATAAAGTAAATTATGTTGAACAACTTCAACATAATCTACTCAGTGTTTCCCAAGTTTGTGACAAGAAACTTTCAACTTGGTTTAACGATGAAGAGTGCTTAATTCTTAAACCGGGATTTGTGGTACCTCAAGAGTGGATTCTTATGCGAGCTCCAAGGGTAAAGAATATGTATGTTTTAGACATGCGTACCATTACTCGATCTACAGAGCATACTTGCTTATTGTCAAAAGCTACATAAAAGGAATCAATCTTGTGGCACAGAAGAATGGGTCACATTAATTTTCGGAAAATGAACTTCTTAGTTAAGAATGATTTAGTGATTGGGGTTCCCAAACAAACCTTTTCACTAAATGATCACTGTATTTCCTGTAAAAAGGGAAAACAAACTAAGAAGTCTCATAAACCTAAATTGATGAATTCGATTAACATTCCTTTGGAACTTCTCCATATGGATTTGTTTGGACCCGTAAATGTTCGGAGTATTGGGGGTAAATCCTATTGTTTAGTAATCACTGATGATTATTCCAGATTTTCATGGGTTTACTTCCTTAGTACAAAAGATGAGGCTGCTGAGAAAATTAAGTATCTAATTCTGAGATTAGAGACTTTGTTTTCTCTCAAAGTGAAAATTTTGAGAAGTGATAATGGCACGGAATTCAAGAACTACTTAATGGAAATGTTTTGTCTTCAGCACGGAATTACTCAACAATTTAGTGCTCCTCGAACTCCACAACAAAATGGAGTTGCTGAAAGGAAGAACAGAACTTTGATTGAAGCTGCAAGAACAATGCTCTCAGATGCAAAGTTGCCAACAACTTTTTGGGCAGAAGCAGTTAATACGGCTTGTTTCGTATTAAATAGAGTTCTTGTAGTCAAAGATAAGCAGAAAACGAGCTATGAATTATTGAATAATCGGAAACCGAATATTAAATTTTTGGAACCTTTTGGATGTCCGTGTTTGTTGTTGAAAACTAAGGATCGCATTCCTAAGTTTGCTGAAAAATCTGAATCTGGGTTTTTCTTGGGTTATTCTGCAAATTCTCACAACAAGAGAGTTTATAACACAGCATCACATCGAATAGAGGAATGCTATGAAGTTGAATTTCTTCGGCATTCTCCTTCCTCTAATGGCATAGGTCCAAAATGGTTATTTGATTACGACACATTCTTTAATTCTCTTGCTACTTTTCAGCATGATGTGTCTTCTTCTTCTGCTACCGATTTGGATGACTTTGTTATTCCAGTTACATCTGTTCCTGCTGAGCCAATTATTACTTCAGCTCCACCTGTTTCTACTTCTCATTTTACTCCACCTCGATCTTCTGATGACTCAATTGCTCATGAGATTTCTTCACCTTTGACAACTGTTGAAGAAGAAACCACTTCTAATCCTGATGATTCTGACAATTTTCAGGAACCTTCTACTGAACTAGAAGAACCAATTCTTGATGATTCTAGTGATGAAGTACTTAGTAATCCTGAAGATTCTAACTTAGGAAATAATATGCATGTAGATTCGGGTCCTACATTGCGAATTAATTCTAAGTATCGACATCCTCTAAAGAATGTGATTGGAGATGTGTCAGAAGGCATTAAGACACGGCAGCAACTCAAGTCTGATTCTTCTTCTTGTTTTTTATCACAAATTGAACCAAAAAATGTTCAAATTGCTTTGACTGAATCCTCTTGGGTTCAAGCAATGCAAGAAGAATTACAACAGTTTGTGAAATTGCAAGTTTGGACTTTAGTGAAACCACCTAAAGATGTGCATCCGATTGGCACTCGATGGGTTTTTCGTAATAAGAAAGATGATCGAGGAATCGTGGTTCGTAACAAGGCACGATTAGTCGTTCAAGGTTTTACTCAAATCGAAGGTTTAGACTATGATGAAGTGTTTGCACCGGTTGCTAGACTTGAATCAATTCGAATCTTTCTAGCGTATGCTTCCTTCATGAGGTTTAAAGTATATCAATTGGATGTCAAGTGCGCATTTTTATATGGGAAAGTGCATGAAGAAGTATTTGTCAAACAACCACCGGGTTTTGAAGACTCTAAATTCCCAGATTATGTGTATCGGTTGGATAAAGCTTTGTATGGTTTACATCAAGCTCCTCGAGCTTGGTATGAAACTTTATCTCAACATCTCCTTGCAAATGGGTTTTCTAGAGGTCAAATTGACTGTACTCTTTTCATCAGAAAAGTAAAAGGGAATTTGTTGCTTGTTCAAGTGTATGTAGATGACATCATATTTGGATCGACAAATGAAAGCTTATGCAGAGAGTTCGAGCAGATTATGAAATCAAAATTTGAAATGAGCTCAATGGGTGAAATGGCATTTTTTCTTGGGTTGCAAGTCCAGCAACTTGATTCAGGCATTTTCATACATCAAACAAAGTATGTTACTGAAATCTTAAAGAAATTTCTGATGACAGATGTCAAATCCGTTTCTACACCCATTGATCTTGTTGAAAAGATTGGTCCTGCTCTTGATGATCAATCAACCGATGAAAAGGAATATCGGTCCATGATTGGGTCTCTTATGTATTTGACAGCTTCGCGTCCAGATATTATGTTTGCTGTTTCCATTTGTTCAAGATATCAGGCAAATCCTAAAGTTTCTCATCTAAAGGCCGTTCAACGTATTTTTCGATACCTGAAAGGAAAGCCTAATTTAGGCATTTGGTATTCACATGATGATGACTTTTCTCTTTATGCATACTCCGATTCAGACTATGGCGGATGTGGTATTGACTTCAAATCCACATCGGGTGGATGTCAATTTCTAGGAGAACGTCTTGTGACATGGCAGTGTAAGAAACAGGATACAGTTTCTACCTCTACTGCAGAGGCAGAATATATCTCTGCTGCAAGTTGTTGTTCCCAAATCCTTTGGATCCAACAACAACTTAGAGATTATGGGTTTCTTCTAAACCACACTCCTTTGCATATAGATAATACTGCTGCTATAAGTATCATACGTAATCCCGTACAGCATTCTAAAACGAAACACATCGAAATTCGTTTTCATTTTATACGGGATTGCTATGAGAAACACTTGATTAATTTAGTCCATATTGATACTTTGAAACAACGAGCTGATTTGTTTACAAAAGCGTTTTCTAAACCTCGTTTTGAAGAATTAATCTTGATGCTCGGAATGAAGCATTTAGATCAAATTAAATAAACTTTGGATATTTTTGCATTTTCTTTGTTGTTGTTTTAATTTTTTTTTTTTTTTTTTTTACTTTGTCTTTAAATCAAATTTCAAAAACATATGAAAAATAAAAATTAGGGGGAGTTTTTGTGTAAAAAATTAGGAAATGATAGTACATTGGGAATTGTATTTACATATAAATCTGAAAAAGGAATGTTATGTACTATTTTTGATATGCTAATAGGTTTATATAGCATTTTTAAATCAAATTTTCTACTAATGTAATTTTTAATATGGTTTATTGGTAGGCATTTGTGGGACTATCATATCTAGTCTAAGAAATGTCTAAATATTTTTGCATATTATTCTATATCTTCCAAAATATTAGTATATGACAATAAAGTTATCAAAAAGATAATAAAAGTCTTAAATTTTGAAGGATTAATATATTATGATTCATGATTTAGGGTCTTTATATTATGATATCTGGGAAAAATGTATTGACTATTTGTTGTACGGTGTACAGACCTTAGTCGGTATATTTTTTATAAACGGACATACAAATATTGATAAAGATATAAAAATCTATCATAATAAACTCTATCACTTTGTTATACGATGTATAGACCTGTGATACAGTTTATTAGTCCAACCCGAAGTATGACATATGTGACTAAAAGTCATTCCAACATATGTATGTACTTCTAAAGATATCATCATATTTTCACTCTCTATATGAAAATATTAATATATTATGAATTTGAAAGTATATTTTTATTTTGGTTATATAAAATGATATGCATATTAATAATAAAAGGAAAGGATATTTTAGATACCAAAATGTTTAAGTGTATAACACATACCAAAAATCATATATAAAATGATTTTTAGAAAGTATGCTTTATTAATGCTATGTAAATTTAAAATTGGTCAAAAATATTAGCAATCAAAATAGACTTTCATTTCTGAAAATACAAATTAAATACATTCATTTATCCCAATATGATCCCAAGTCACGAAAATTACTCTAACAAAAAGATTTTATTTTTACATATTTTAGGTTATTAATTTTTCATTTTTCATTTTTATAGGTTACAAAATTTTATCCAAAAGTTTGTTTAAATTGATAAAAATGTTTTATTTAAAAAAATTGATGTTATTGTCGGATGAATATATATCTTTATTCACGGATAAAGATATATCTATATTTACGGAATGCTTTCACGGACAAAAAGAAATAGTATAAGTCTTTTTAAAATTTTGAAAAACTCACACTTTTCTTTTCCGTGATTATTACTCCGACAATCCTGATATTCCGACAATCACTTTTTCTTTGATTTCTTCCTGATTACTTGGTTTTATTAAAAACCAATTCGACAGACTTACTCGTTTTTGAATTCCGAATCGACTGGTATAAATCTCTTTCATTTTTGTTAAAGATTTCTTGTTTAATCGATCAAATAACATTTGATACTGTTCAAAATAATCGTCCGACAATTCGAATTGTCGGACCATCCGACAATACAGTATTGTCAGATGAACAGTGTAATGGCTATCCGTGAATAATTGAATTCTCGGATAAACAGTACTCCGTGATTAATTCTTATGTTTGACTTTATTGACTTGTTTGACTATTTGACTACGACAATCATATTGTCGTATAAACAGTACTTATTCACGGATGAATAGTACTTCGATAATATTATTCACGGATGAATAGTGTTACGACAATATGAATCACGGATAAAATTTTTGAAAATTGATTTTAATTTTGAATTGTCGCATGAATTTTATTCACGGACAATATGATTCACGGATAAATATATGATTGTCGTATGAATAGTACATCACTAAGTCATATTGTCGCATAAAATTAATCATTGTCGCATGAACAGTACTTATTTTGTTATTGTCGGATACCTGAACATTTGAAAATTTTTCTAAGTGTTGAAAATTTTTTTATAAACTTTCTGTTGAGTTTGTGTGTCTAATAAACTCTTGGTGCAGTTTTTATTTCCAAATGGCAGATTTAGATCCAATCGCTGCTATTCAACCCGAAGTTCAACGACGAGCAGTCGTGTTTGAAAAACGACATAATGCAACTGCATATCTTTTGGAGCAACCGGATAAACCCGAAAATAGGAAATTTTTCCCTATGATAAGGTTTCTTTTACGATCTCGCATATCATATGCCTTGACTGTAGTTGTTCCTAATCTTTATGAAGATCACATGATAGAATTCTGGACTTCAGCTGAATATCAAACAGATGTCAATCCTCCTTGTATTACATCTATGGTTGATGGAAAACCATTGCTGCTGACTGAAGAGCTGATTCGTCATACTTTTCAATTTGGAGATTCCTTGAATGCCTCGAATGATATTCCTCGAAATGTCATTGATCAGTGTCTTCATCAAATGGGGTGTACTAAAGGACCTCATGATGTTCAAATTTTGAAAAATCACTTCTGTCCACACTGGAAGTTTTTAGCACACATGCTAATTGGATGCATCTCTCCAAGGAAAGCTGGTTTTGATTCGTTGAGTTATCAGCTTGCAGGAATTATGACAGCTCTTGTCTTAAACATTCCATTTAACTTCTCGAGATACATTTTTGAGAATCTGGCTGGAAATATTAATGATGATGGATTCTTCATGTATCCTAGGTTTCTTCAGCACATCTTTGATAATCATGTCAACGGGATTACTTATCATGGAAGCATTCTACATTACACTCCTATTCCAAAAAGAGTGTTTGCAGATTGTAATGGATATAGGGGCAAACCGGTGCCGCCTACTGTTGATTTATTTGGACATGTTATTGATGCTGATTTCCAACCGCCACAATTTGCATTACCACAGATTGTACAACCTGCTGATTCTACTACTGATAGTGAATCATCTGAGGGGGAGCAGGAGGTGCCTTTAATTGATCATGAAGAAGTAGAATCTTCTAGTTCTGAAGAAGCTCAATCGTTTCGTTTACAATCTGTTGAAGAATCCTTAGTTCCTCAAAGACTTATTGCTGAAAATATTGAAAAGGAACGACAGGATTTGAGACGTCAACATGAAGAAGCACAAGATCCTGAATATATACCTGATATTCAGCCATCTCAACGTCGCATAATTTCTAAACCTAGTTCATCTGCTGATATCGCTTCTACTTCTATGCCGGTTGAGACATCACATGGTATTTCTGTCTCTATTCCAGCATCTTCTTCTATACCTGTTGCTGCTCCTGTTGCAGCTGGTACATCTTCTTCAATACCTGGACCAAGTGTTAGTATGGCTAACCTTGATGCATCATTACAACGTGCTGTCAGACCATTGATGACACTTGTTGAGAAACTTCAAATGGATTTACTCAATGCTGTACAAAGAATTAATACTCAAGACACTCTTCTCGAGGAACAACGCCAACAAATTCTATCTCAGAATGATCGCATAGAAGAATTAGAGCTTGACGTCTTCCTTCTAAAAGAAATGTTAGTTGATCAGGGGGAGAATACTGTTGATGATGATGATATTAATGATGACAGTAGTGATGATGGTAATGATGGTAATGATGATGATGATGATGATGGTGATGATGGTAATGATGGTGATGATGGTAATGATGGTGATGATGGTGATCATGGTAATGATGGTGATGATGGTGATCATAATGATGATATGACTGATGATACTGGAAATGAAAGTGATCAACCAAATTTCTCACAAGCGTTGGTTGTATTTCAACCAACTGAACCATTAGAAGTTGATCCTATTAATGCAATTCATGAGTCTAGAGTGTTTGAGTTTGGAGAAACATCTCATACGTTTGAACAGGAGGAATTATTGGATAGCATTGAAGATGAAGAGGTGCTTTGTCCAACTCCTTTGAGTGTGATCATTGAAGACTTGATTCCATTTGTTGAACTTTGCAATGATGGCGATTATGATTTTGAAGATTTCGATCCAGAATATCCTCCGGGATTTGAACCTGATTTCGATTATGTTCACGTTGAAGACTGGGAAGATTCTGAAGATGAACTTCATCCGGAGAATATTCAGTCCGATATGTGTTCACAAGAAGGGTTATGGAAAGACTCTGATGATGATAAAGAGCCTGAGCAAAAAGTCTCTTGGTGGTTTCCCAAACAACCAAGTCCAGTGATTACAGTTCGTAAGTTCTTCAAGATACCAAGATATGAATGCGTTGGTAGAATTATCAGATGGAAATATGATAATGACAACAAAGTATTCATTATTAAAAGAACTGATGGACTTCAATATTTTCATTCAACGTTCAAAGCCTTAGGAAAATTACCTAAGTATGAAATCAACCATTTAGCTTCTGTGGATATAATTAATCGTTCAAGACATGGTTTGATAAATTGGATGGCTGATACGTTATCAAGAGAAAGTAATAATGGAAAATTCACATGGGTTAAGGAAACTTTCCCATTGAGGACCGTTGATTATTTTGATATCGATCCGATTTCTAATCAACCAAGAATTACTTTGACATATCCTCGAGTTAAATGCATGACGAAGATTCCACTTGAGAAATTGCCTGTGAATTTTTCTAAGTTCGTAAGTCATTGGAGATACAATGGATCAACCGGAGAAGCAGAAATTGCTTGTTATGACAGAGACTTGAATGGAGAAGTGATGTGGAATCGAGAGTCGATTGTATATGTATTTGATCCTCTGAGCTTAATTAATCTGTCAAAAGATGATCTTGAAGTCTTGCTTGTGAATCCAATTGTGTATGATGATGCGTATGATGACGAAAAGATGGCATTGAAATTTCAACGAGTTGTAGAAGTGTGCTGCTCTAAAGGTATTTTTGCTGGATGCAATCTTCCGGAATATGCTTGAAGATTTGAAGAAAAGAATCAAGTATTATCAAAGGGGGAGTTTGTAGAGACAAAGGTTGATTAATACTTAATTTTGTCCAAGTATTTTAACTCCGTGAATGCCGTATGCGTGAATGATGAAGTCAGTGAATGTGTCTGTTTGACAATAGGTATATCCGTGAATAATGAGATCCGTGATTGTATCTTGTTCGACAATAGGTGTGTGTGAATGACTATCCGACAATAAGCTTTGACAATAGTTTTTGTCCGTGACTGATGAAGTCAGTGAATACTCATCCGTGATTAGTCTGGATTCACGGATAGTATAATTCCGTGAATGTTTATTCACGGATTATACTTGAATTGTCGTAGGCTTACACTTAGAATTGTTGTAGGACTTGTCTATAAATAGAAGTAGATAAAGTCAGTTTAAGAGGTCTGCGTATGTAATATTGATGCTTCTTGATGTAATTTTGAGATCACTTGTATATCTCTTGTATATGAAATATAATCAAGATTTCTTGGAGAATACTTTCATCTTTTCATCTTTACTATAACTCACCGTGTGTTTGTTTGTATTTGTATTCCGCACAAATATATACAAGTTCTAGTTTGCGTTTCCTGATCTTGGAAGCTCACAATAACATATAAGTTTGAGTCTTTTATTGTCTCATACGTCATAATATTTAATTATTCTCTAGATATTGAACACTTAAACCTCGTGTATTTTGTTTATAGACCAACTATTCACATGTGTTATTTTGTATTCACTTGAGTAATTGATATTTACTTCACAAAAAAAATGAACTTGTTTACCCAATATTTATAATAATAATAATAGAAATGTGATGATGCAAAATTAACATATACTTACAATGGTATTAGGCCTCTATTCGTGACGGTCCCTGTTTAATCTAATAAACCTTAATCACAATAATAAGATTTAAATTATTATTGAGAAGTTTCGAAATCACACTCAGTAATATTAGAAAGATCAAGACTGTAAAACCAATAATATAAACTTGTAGAATAGGAATTAAATCAAAACTTCAATCTTATTAATGAGAATAAGACGAATACACCTAATCGTATTAGGGTTTACACCTTGAAGTTGCGCTAAATCGTTAACCTAATCTAGGTTCAAAGGATCTATATATATAACACATAGAGTCCTATACAATCGCCTTTCATTAAGAAATAAGGTAACTTCCATAACCGACTCAAATTACCACAATATCATAAACAGTTGTAACTACAAAAATAAAGCTAACAATGTTAACTTTACAACCATCAATGGTAATTACTTCAATTATAATGCAAGACTAAGTACTATTACATTAACAGTGTTAACCACTTCAAATATAACTAACAATGTTAATCTTCAATTATCAGTGGTAATCACTTGTCGTCTCTTCAATTGTTTTCTAGTAGTGATTATTCTCTGAAGACAGTGGTAACTTTAACACTAACAGTTTTAATGCCTTGCACTCTTTCAGTCTTCTTCAACAATGGCAATTTCAACCCATATTAGTTTTGACTCAACAATCTTCCCCTAAACTTAATCTGTCCTTTACAGCATTAAGTTTCTCTTGATTCTCCATTGTAATCTCTAGAAGATGCTTGCAAAACCAACTCTTTCGTATTTCTCTTTCCTGCTTCCTCCTTTTTATGAATTTGATTCAACACCATATATTACAAATCCTTTGCAGCTTTATTGTTTTCACCAGAAAATAGTCTTCACTTGATCAAATTCTTTAACAACACCAAATGCAAATCATAATATCTTTCTGTAAGCATAAACATTATATCTCCATTCACCAAACTCACTTGATGTACACCAGACTTCATAAAATATCTCCACTGTTGAACATCTCTGGTGCTTCCAAACAAATAAGCATATTTCTCTCGTTCAAAAATCATTCTCACCCTATCCCAAACAACTCTCTCTGTTGAAATTGCAAACTTATCTTCCAACTTAATCATACCAACTCTGTACATATCACACACATCCATTCTAGTCAATCTTTTCAGCAATTCTTGAAATGATTTGGTAAAGAATACCATTCCATCTTCTCTTTGAACTCTAATCTCCTCAGAGTATATAGGCTTATCAAAAATTACAACCTTCTAATCAATAATCTTTGGTAAACTCACATTCACAAGTTCAATCTTTTCCTTTCTATCTAACTTTATCACAATTAACTCATTCAAACTCCGCTCATCTCTTTCCATATCAGCAATCTCAGCAAATTCTTTCTCATTCCTTTTCTTTTCCTCTTCCCTTTTCTTTGCTTATTCTTTCTTTTTCTTTTCTTTTCCTTTTCCTTTATAGCCCCTGCTTCAGGATTCGTAAACTCATCAGCATCCCACATTCTCTGTAGATCTTCAATACTCATTCTTTCCAATCTATACACTGGAATGGTGCCTTTCAATTTCGCAATTAAATCTTTCTAGATCTGAGCCTTTGTCTTTGGTATGGATTGCCTTTTCAACGTTTAATCCTCTGCCTTCTTTCTTTTTACTTAATATATTAATTCTTTAATAGAATCATTCTTTTCACCTTTCAGCAGTTCTTCATCATATCTATCTACCTGCTCCTTTGTCATCATCACAAATACACCGGGCTTAATCTTAATTTCCTCATCCACCTCATCATCTTCCTCCTTGGGAATTTTCTCTCCCTTTTTGAAAGCATCATTCTTTGCAGCTCTCTCAGAGTCTTCCCATATATGATTACGTTTTCCCTCTTTCAAACACTTTACCACCATCATGTGTAAGTCATAAAGATCTTTCTGTAACTTCTTAATCAAAACATCCTGCTCTCTATTCATTTTCTTTTCTCTAACCAGCCGTGCCCTTAAAAGGTCTATCATTTCTGTCAATTCTTGGTTAGTTCTAGCCTCAACACCTTCAGGATGTGACTCCCTTAGTGAATCATTGGCAATGTTATCACTTGACTCATGCCTAGCATGATCATCAGATGCCCCCTGGTTCTTGGTACCGGGGTCACCAAAATCACCTTCTTGCAAAGGATCATTTTATGGTGTTGCCTCTGGTTAGATCTTATTGATGTTACTTCTATCCTGCTCTGCAATTGGTCTAGAAGCAATAGAAGCAACCCTTCAAGAATGGTCATTTTCCCTTTCATTGACCATCTGTTGTGGAGAAACATTTGACTGAGACATCTGAGCAGTAGTAGCCTCAGATGCCTGTATTTTAGCCCTATTGGCTTTAGTAGATTTGGCTTTTTCCCTTGTTTTCGTTTGGTGCCCCCTGCTACTGTGAGTTGAGAAGTAGTGGGTGTATCCACTCTCTTAGTAACAGGTTCAGATTAGTTGGTGTGGTGGAGTGTGTAGGAAACATTGTATCAAACAAAGTTGTAACCCTCTCAGAAAATTTAGTGTCTCTCTTCATATTGACAAAAACTTTAGGTTTATGAGAGGAAACACCAATGATTTGGTCTTGTGCAGGCAAATTTGGAATTTGTTCATTTAAAAATAAGTGCACAAACCTTTTGTACATCAAAAATTTTAGTTTTGGTTGCTCTATATTCCTGAGCATACTAGAAAATATCAAACTGGAAAAATTATATCTTTGACCAGTTGCAAGACACACAATTGCATAAGCAATGTTACTTCCAAACTGTTCAAATAATGATCTTTTAGATGATAAGCATTGTAAAAGAGTATGTATCAAAAATCTCCACTAATAGGAGAAAAGAGCTTTTGAAAAGTAAAAGTATCAAAAGAACCCTCATAACCCATCAATCGCAAATTATCATACAATACTTGATCAGGAAAATTTTGTTATACGTGTCTCATCATCAAGAAATAAAGAAGCTCGAACAGTAGCTTCAATAACAAACACTCATGCGTCAACCACCTTTGACAATATGCGATGGATCCCATGTTCCTCTTTAATCACCGCATTTACCTAAAAATCATTAATATGTCCTTGTGAAATCCTAGGTGATACGGTAAGGGCATGATGAATATGAGAAGCATGAAAAAAGTCAATGATACGTACAAAATCTTGTGCCTGTGTTGCTTTCATCAGATACGCGATCATATTGTAATCTTTCCCAATTGGTAGTTGCATAGATGATGAAGTAGATGCCATGATTGACAGTGAAATCGAACGATTGAAGTGGAATTGGAAGTTGATATGATGATTAGAGAACTGAGCGCAGTGGTTTATAGGTGTAATTTGAAAAATGTAATGAAAAAGTATAAGTGTTGAAAGTTATATACTGTTAGAATTAGGTCCATGAAAAAGCTGTAATTTTGAAAAGTTCCCAATTTAACACTAGTAGCGTTAACGAAAGAAAAGTAACACTATCAGTGATACTGAGTAATAGAACTAACGGTGGTAACCAACACTTAGTTTTCTTACGCTATACTTTCTTATACTTAATAAAGCTAACAGTGCTAAGTTGTACAAGCAATACTAACCGACCAAGGCAGAAATAACTTAATACAACCAGTACTTAAGTTCTAACAATATTAAACAAAGAAAGCAGTGATGAGTTATTGTTATTTCAAAATCAAAGATAAAATAAACATAAGACAAATAGCAAACGTTAAACTCCTAAAGCTGGCAGTGATAAAAACCTATAAGTAGTGTTGAGCCTCTAAATAGTGTTAAGATCATCTGCATAGTGTTAAGTAAAAGAAACACAAATATATACAAGTATATAAATAGTGCTAATTTATACGTGCACTATTAAAGATGCTAAATGGTATTAACACTGTTAGTACTACACTAACATTGGTAAAATATAAAGTCTAAATTAACACTAACAGTGATAATTAGCAAAACAGTATTAACCCAAGCATAAGCACAATTACAATATTTTACAGAAAATGGTTATAATGAGAAAACTTAATAAGAATTAATCATTCTAATACTGAGAGTCCCGTAATCACTATTACTGAGTGAAATGGAATCACAATAAGTAAAGTTTAATTGTAGAAGGGGGGTTGAATAAAATTAAAACCTTTTTCTAATTTTATCTAAGTTGATTTATCAAGTTTTAATTGAATTATCACTAACAGAGTATAATATCTTTAAGAACAACAGATGCAATGATCACAAAGAAATAATAGTAGCTGAACTGTAAATATTTCTAATCATAAAACTTACACAGTGTTGATTGTGGAATAGACTAGCCAAAGCTAATATAAAATATACAATCTAGCTAAACTATTACAAAGAGATAAAATAGTAGTGGACAAACACGCTAAATGTTTCACTCGCTGGTCATTGTTACGTGCTTAGACAAACTACTCACTGACAAACAAGTGATTAACACGTACAAACGGAAAGTTTCTAAGTGCAAAGTACTATTCTATTTATAGTGCAAATGTTCCGTAAATATTTTCTTCAAATCATGATCTTGGAATGACACGTGTTACTGCTTAATTGGCTTGATCTATGAGCCATGAATAATCTGTGGTCCCAATTGTGTTACCTCGAATATCGCATCTTCCTTAACACCAATTTTTGTCGCCATGTAATCCCCCATATATTTATGAAGATATGAAAGACACTTGCTGACATAAGGCTGAAGAGCAAGTTGCACTTGACTAGAAATTTATCAGAGTAGTCACTGAAGATGAGATAATCCTCCTCACTCACTGCGAACTATCATGCTCTTGTAGAGTGTCTTGAATTGAAAATCTTTAGCAACTAACTTTTATTATGGCAGTGACTTTTGCCTTTATTCAATTGAAGATGTTAACTCTCGCTGCTAGTCTTTCAGTCAGCGATACACCAAGTTAAGTTTAAATCTTCGTCAGCATATCAGTTTCCTTAAGTAGAATGATCAGTGACCAAATAGCTTCAGCAACAGCAGCTTTGACTTAATCATTTTCTTCATCGAGTTTGTTATCATTGAGTTGGTCAGCGAATAGTGACTTAACAATCTCCCCCTAAATGATTGTGATCGAAGCTCCCTAGACAAACTTGTTGCTGGAGAAATTTAAAGTCAGTGCTTAAGATTTTAAGCATTTAGTGACTTGTACTTGTGATCCATTCATTTTTCTTTTTGGATTCTTTAGATATGATTTGAGTTTTTGCACTTTGCTTTTCTCAAAAGATCATATATTATTGAAACTGTAAATGAAAGATATTATAAGTGAGACCATTTTACAATTCATTTAATCTATTACAAAAATTATTACAAGCTGCTCCTGATTTCTTCTTCTTTTACAATACCAAGCTCATCAGCTAGCTTATACTTCTCAGAAGAAGGCAGATATCTGAACTATCTAGCTAACACTTCTTTAATGATAGCTTTTCTCATGTGTGAGTTCTTGTCAAGCATGCTGGCAGACCTGATCAGATGAACAAGTTGCTCATGATCTATTTTCTCCAACTCAGCTTCTCTCTGAAATCTCAAAGCACCATTCATATCTCTATAGACTAAGCCTTTTTCACCTTCAACCATTTCTGTACCTTCAACTCTTAGTACACCATCATGGATAGTAATATTTAATCTTGAAGAGTTTGGAATGCGGTATATGCTGCTGGTACCTGACCTATACCTTGGGCTAGGTGGTTGCACTATCTCTTTACCAATTATGACAGTATCTTCTGGTCTTAGTAGCTGCAGATCCACCATCTTCTGAAATAGTCGATCGATCTCATTAAACACTTCCCTTTTGTCTGCACTAGACGAGTGACTCACATCAAGCCTGATCTCATTCCATTCCTCTCTGTGTAACTTGCATACTTGATTTAGAGCAATTGCTTAAGTCTTTGTCCCTCTACGGATGAGTAGCTGTGCTTGAGATTTATTCTTTGGTTTCTTTAGATTTACCTGGGTAATAGAAGTAGGATTAGATCTTCCAATCATTCTAGCTGCATATTTCTTTCTATCAATCTCATTCCATTATTTATCCACTGATGATTTATTTCCCCCTTTCTTTTTGGACACAGCAGCAACCTTTTCTTGTTGTTCCTCTGTCTCTTCTAAATTTTGCAGTATACGAGCAATCACTACATCTACTTCTTCTTGAGCTCTTTTTAACTTCAGAGACCTTTCTCTTTCCTCTGCCTCTTTTCCACTCAGTTTCAACAGATATTTTCTATCAGTATCTGACTGTTCTTTCAACTTTCTTTTTCTTTCTTCTTCTTCTTCTTTTGCCTCTGCTTCAACTTGAATTTTCATAATCATTTCTCGCTCCTTATTCTGTCTCTCTCTTATCTTCCTTGCAATTCTTTCTTCCTTAGATTCATTGCTGTGTAAGTTGCCTGATGTAGAATCAGAAGAGAGAAGGAGAGCTGATGCAGAAGAAAAAGGATTGGTTGTTGTTGTTGTTGTTGTTGTTGTTGTTGTTGTTGTTGTTGTTGTTGTTGTTGTTGTTGTTATTATTGCTTATGTTGGGTTGCTGGTTGCTTGTATGGGTAAGGTGATTTGTTGGGTTGCTGTTGTAGTTGTGGTTTTAGTTGGGTAAATGATACTTGGTATGGGTAGGATGATTTGCAGAGTTGCTGTTGTTGTTGGTGTTGATGTTGTTGGTGTTGATGTTGTTTGTGTTGCTGTTGTTATTGATTGTGGGGTTATCTCGGATATGACAATATTTAATTGAGGCTCTGGTGGTGATTCAGGGATTTCCAGAATTGTTTGTAACTGATGCATTGTAGCTGATATATCCTCCTCAGTGAATGTTTTCTTTTGATGCTTCGAGGAGGTGGACCCAGATGTAGGTAATTCACTGTTCCTTTTTCACTTTGTAAGAATAGAAGAGCTATATAGTTGATCCTCCATTTGTTCATCAATATCATCTTTTTTATCAGCATCATTGTTACCATCATCATTATTATCATCATCATTGTTATCATCATCACCATTATCTCCATCATCCATGTTGATATCATTTTCATCCTCCTCCCTGTTCATCCATGTCCATCGAGCCAACTCAAAACTAACCGACTCCCTCTCGATCTTAGCTACCTCATCAGCATCCCACTCTTTTATCCTATAATCATACATCCTGAGTTCATCTGTATGAAACTCATGGAAATGTATTTCATCATACTCATCCTCATCATCATCATCATCATCATCATCCATATCAATCCATGATAATTCAGCTACAACATCAGCTTCTAACTCGGGCTTTTCAGTGATTGGGCAGAGAGAAAATGATTCCAACAATATCACTCTGTGATCAGCAGCTTGCTTGATGAAATCATCATTGTTAGCAACTATTCTCTTCCCCTTTTCATCAAAAAAAGATGCTACACACTCAGTGATCCAGTGATATAGCTTTTTATTATCAATTCAAAGAGCAGCAACTTCAGCTTTAGTAGCTTGATGGTAAGCAATCATCTTTGGAATGATTTTATCAGTGGCATTGATGTAGTCCTACATGGAAGAAGCCATTGCCTTTTGTGCATCAGTGAGAGAAGAGATGGCATCATCATGAGTGAGCAAGCTGATGCGTGTAGAGGTAGATAGATCAGCAACAGCTTTGGCTTGATTTTGTAGCAGCTGACAGTGATTAGTACCAGCAGCAGCTAAAGCCTTGACCTTCTCGCTCACCTTAGAACTCCATTGAGGAATAGGGTCATAGACATAAACAAGGGCTTTTTCATCTTTTGTAAGATCAGCAACTTGTCTTTTAAGTTCTTCCCTATCCTCAGTAAGTAGCTTGATTGTTGCTGAGATGAAGTGATATAGTCCATAAGTAGTTTATCGGTGGAGGAGGGAGTGGATGATGAGGCTTGATCAGCAGCTTTAGGAGATGGAGGTGGATGTGGTATTTGTTGTTTTAGTGGGGATGGTGGTGTAGATTATTTTGGTGGGGATGATGGTGGTGTAGGTTGGGGTTTTGATTGAGCGCCTTGATCCCCTGCACCCATGGCAGTCTCAGCAAGAGGATCATCACCAGCTACCATAGAGATATTGTCACTGGAGAGAGACATGGTGTCTAACTCCTGTATGGGTGAAGTAACAATAGTAGCTGGTGGAGCAGTGGTGAGTGGGATAGGTGTTGGTTCGGTTGCAGCAACAGCAGTAGTAGTAATGTAAGGTGGTGGTGGTGGTGGTTTATCATCATCAGAGGTGGAGGTGTCCATAGGTTGGGCTTCCTCATCATCACCAGCTTGTGTTCTAGCTGATGGATCATCGGAAACAAAAGTGCCAGCATGTATCCTTTCATGTGATTGTGAAGAGACATTAGCGGCTGGTGCGGTGTAAGATGAGAGGTAGCTCGGGTCTGTAGCCAGTGGTGTGGCATCAGCGATGGGTGTGTTATCACCCACTGATACCACTAGCCCTTTTGATGAAATGTCATCCTTTTGTGAGGATGATAAGTGGCTGACGGGTAGACTCGATATGGGGGTGTGGGATGCACCCGAATCACTGCTAACTGATGACACGCAAAAAGTCATGTTTTTGTATGTCATTATCTCACCTTTTTAGCACAAGTATTGATGAAAACATTTGAAATATATAAATATCTATCACATTTCATCATGATGGCTAAAATATAGATGATGTTTCAAGAATTGGCAAAAACTACCTAAAAATGAGCAAAACATACCACAAACGATCAATGAATCTTCCGTTCACTCATTTCATTTCTTCTTAAGCTACGCTCCGAGTTACCTCTAACTTATGTCATTTTCTTCGTTAGGAAATTACGAACACGTGGATGCAAGAATCGGTCAAAACGGATAAATGACGAAGAAGATACGGCCGAACGAAGAAACGAAGAACCGAAGGGCCAGGATACGGCTGACCACAGCCGTATACGGCTGACCACAGCTGTATACAGCTGACCTAGACCGTATACGGATGGGCATAGACTGTATACGGCCTGTGTAGGTGCATTTGGGTGATAAAAATCAGATTTTATACGGTTGTGCGATACGGTTGTGCATTTGATTTTCAGGATACGGTCTACGGATACGGCTGTGCGTTGCCTATAAATACTAAGCTCAAGTTCTCATTTCAAGAACACATCCAAGAATATTCAACACACTTACACTTTTTCTCACTACTCTCTCTCTAGATTAGGTTATAATTAGTAGTTAGATTAGTGGCTAGATAGTCTCGGTTATTATTGAGCTAATAGAGGGGCAGTATTGTAATATCGCTTGGCACATACTAGGAGTTCTGCTCGTGTAACGTTCAAGTTGTATTTCAGCTATGCTCTTATTACGGTTATATCTATCCTTTATCTATTTATTATGATGATTGTTAATGCTATTATCATTCTAGATTTAGGATTAATTACCATGATTAGCGAGTAGTGATATTGTGTGTTTGCTATGACGTAGTTAGTCGTAATTGATTGAAATGATGTTATGAAAACTTAGTGCTTTGATATACTTTCTATCTATGATTTTAAACCTCATAAACTAAACGCCTTACAACTAGTAAACGTGATTACGGCCTTAATGATAGGACATCGCGAACCCTATCCAACGGTACTTAGTTATATGTGTCAAACATGGTCTGATTTATGAATAGTGTAAACATTTCTTTCTAAATGAACACTAGTTACATCATCGCTGTGAAAATACTGCTTTCTTTACTGAACGCAAAGTACACAATGGCTACGGAAGTAAGGTTTTCTAAATGAACACTAAGTACACCGGAGCCATGGAAATACTGCTTTCTTATCTGAACGCAAAGTACACTGTACCTGTGGAAATATGGTTTTCTGTAATGAACGTAAATAATACATTGTTGATAATTCAGGGATTTTTTGGGAATTAAAAGTAAGGGCTGGTTTATATCATAGATGGATAATATTGTGCTTTAAATACCAACTTAGTTAAGTAGTTTGGGTTAGCCTTTCTGAAGCAACGTAAGGTACTGTAAGTTGGCTGATTACTAGGTATAGCGTCGAAAACACCTCCGGTGTAGTCAACACGTGGAAGCCGAGGAAAAGCCGCAGTTACTAAGCTTTGTGGATTAATGGTTAAATCACTAGGTAATAATTTACCCCCATAGACTCACTAACCCATCGATAGAAAGTAATGAAGCACAACTTATAATCTTATACTTAAATGTTTTACTTAGACTAAGGTATTATTGTGGGATTAAGAACGGTCGGACATCGAATTGGTTTGTCGCCTTATTCATGCACCCAGGGATTCATCCCAGATAAGGGCCACTATACCTTCATCGGTTAGTGTTATGGGCTGGATAAACTACTCCGATCAGAATCAGGATAGCCTAGTCACTCAGTGACATACTGATCGAGAACTCTATCGGTAGGGGACCAATGCTTACTCCACAGATACCTAAAATAAGTGAAATACAAACATTTAGAAAATGTTTTCCTAACTCATACATCATTCCGATCAATTGGATACCGAAATAATAGCAAACACCTCCTCTAGATTATCTGCTATGTACTTATATTTTATTTGCTTTATTTAAATTTTCTGCCTAAATATAAAAATCGAAAAACAAAACCCCAACTACTCTTTAAAACCCTCATAAGATAGATAGTACGTCTCTTTCATCCACGATCCATAATACACTAACTCATAGAACGACCCTAGGTCATCCTTGCTGCTATACCCCCATAGTAACTAGGTATAATTAGGCCCCGCACTTATAAATTTATCAACTACTGACGCCCAGTTTTGGTCGGTCCAGTCCTCTAACGACAAGGACGGTTCACCCGTAAAAAGGTGAGTTTTCGGACCGACTAATTCAGGCGCATCAATTCTTTTGGCACCGCTACCGGGGAGTCAGCTGTAAGATCTGAAGACGTTCCAGACGAACTTTTCTTTATAGTAGCCCTTAGTTTAGTTTTTCTTTTCCCTTATTCCAACCAAAAATTCCTTCCCACAACACTTAATGAAATTTTACCCGATCATCCGGATTCGAATCTTTCATTTTCGTACCCGATCCTGAGATGATCATCTGAAAGATCCGCAAGGAGAAACACTACTGCAACCGACAACCGATGGCTGCTCGTGTCACACTCGCCGACAACACCAAACCATCAATCGAAGGTTGAGGTAGACCAATCAGCTATCCTGTTATTGACGGCGCGTCCTTTTAGCTTAAACATCATATCATTCAGTTAATCAAGGAATCCTGGTGATACCCTCAACGCCCACATTAACCGATTCATTCAGACCACCAACTCTTACAAGCAGAACGGGGTTGATTAGGATATAGTCTGTGTATACCGATTCCCCTATTCGCTTACTCACCATGCTTTAACTTGATTTGAGGGATTAGATACCGGCTCTATCACCTCCTGGACGGATATGGCTACAAAGTTCCTAACTAAGTACTTTCCTCCGGCTAAGCAAACCAAGTACAAGAATGACATCATGAACTTCCACCAAGCTCATGACGAGTCTATCTACACAGCATAGGAGAGATACAAGAGTCTATTGAACAAATGCCCTAACCTCCTGATTGAGAAAACCAGCCAGCTGTGCACGTTTTACAACGGTCTAGCTCCAAACCATCTCACCACCCTTGACGCCGCTGCTCAAGGAAACTTCATGCAACTCACGGATGAAGAAGCTTGGAACTTGATCGAAAATATGACGATGCACCATCACGAATGGAATTCTGGTGAGCATTCCTCATCAGCACCGCTTGCTGCACCAAACCCATTCCAGACCGAAGCTATCAAGTCCTTGACAGAGTAGATCGAACACCTGACGAAGCAGATCGGTGAAATGAAAAAAAATCCCAGCACGCCCACCAAGTTCATGCATGCCAGAACTGTGCCAACTTGCCCATGGAGAGTTATCAGGTTGAGTACGTAGACCCTGATGACGGAACGGTTTACTACGCTCAATTACCAGCTCGCCTACAGAATCCGCCTGGTTTCGCTTGAACCTCTCCCACTAGGACTAGAGATAACTAATACCCACCTAGGAACCAACCACCTTTCCAACCTAACTACCAACCTAGGTACCCATCTTACCAACAACAACCCCAACTCACCTATAACCAACCAATGTCATTGACTGCACCCGACGTAGCTCAACAGACTGAGCCCATTAAGACCATTGTGCCTATTACTAGTACGGATGATACCCTCACTAAGTTCATCCAAGGCCAGCACCAAATCAATCAAAAGATCAGCGCTAGGCAGGACCAAACCGACCTATTCATTGGAAACCAACTGGCCGTTCTCAAAAATCTTGAGACCCAGATAGGACAGCTAGCCCAACGTCTTGATTATAGGCCTCAGGATAATCTCCCTAGTAACACGGTACAAAATCCACACGTAGAAGTGGCCAAACAGATGAGTACTACAGATAAGAAGGTGGCACCGAGCCAACCTTCCACTCCTTCTCCGATGAAGGAAGATACTCCTGTCCCGCCGACAGTCAAGCCTACGTCTATCCCTACACCACAAAGGGAGGTACGCATTCCTTTTCCCGGCCATCTTAAGAAAGCCTATAAGGTTAACAACTTCCGACTCAATAGAAAGTTCATGGACACCGTGTCTAGAACCCCTTCTAGTTCAAAGTACATCCTAAGACTCTTGTCGACCAAGGATAAGATACCTGAAGTACCCAATGTCCCACTGAACGCGGAATGTTCAGCTGTTATTAAGAACTTTATACCTGAGAAACTAGGAGATACAGGACGCTTTACCCTTCCTTGTTCGATCTATCACTTGGGCATGATACACTTTCTAGCTGACCTAGGAGCCAGTATCAACCAGATGCCCTATTTGCTTTACACTAGAATGGAATTAGGACCCCTTAAACCTACTAAGATGAGTGTCCAGCTAGCTGTACAATCCATTAGACATCCTAAAGAAATAGCTGAGAACATCATGGTTCAAGTGGATAAGTTCCTATATCCCACAAACTTTGTTGTGATAGACATTCAGGAAGATGTCCATATACCTATTATCTTAGGTAGACCATTCTTGAACACCGCATGCACTATCATTGACGTCTATTCTCAAACCATCAGTCTTAGATCTCATGGAGAGACTATCACCTTCAAGATTGATCAAGCTGATCAAGCTATCACAAAGAATACGGAGATATGTGCGATATCAACAGGAAGAGTTGCCTCGGATGATGATTCTGAACAAGATGCCTCGATGTCTGAAGAACCCATTACGATTACCTCCGACACTAAGGAAGAAGAGATGGAGGAAGAGGAAGAGATAGAAAAAGAAATAGAAGAAAAGAGGAAGAGACAGAAGAAGATGAAGCCACACCGCCACACCTTCCTGAGGCACACCCTCCGACCACAGAGATCATGCAGATAGATTATACTCTAAGTGTTATCCCTCTGCCGAAAAGTGACTCAGAGGAACCATTGATTGACCACTTTCCAGATAATGAGTCTTGACTCAAGACACATATACCTCCTCAAGGGATTCTAACCCTCGACTCATCCGATCCTCGAACCCATTTCGAGCTTGGAGGTACATCTGGATTAAGTCATGATTCTGATTCCCAGGATGAGAGAGATATTGAGATGGACTCTTCTCAGCCGGTATCTCAGATCACCGACGAGTCTCAGCCACTTCCCGACGCTGTTGAGTTTCCAGATTCTCTAGAGACTGACACTTCAGCGACCGAGAATGACGAAGACGATGTCATTTTCATTGATGTCCCGATCGATGCCCGCTCTATTCTTCTTCGCCTAACTCCTACTCTCGATATCATTCCCTCTCCTACTCTCGGAAATATCGAAATCCCAATCGACTCTGATCCATAAGAAATGCTTAATGCAATTGAAGAGCACGAGGAGGATTTCTGAACCCTAATACCGATTATAAGAGACTTTACCATTGAGTATATACCGAGTCAAAGGGACATAATAGAGGACATTTAAAACTGAATATGAGATTTTTCGCGCCACCAACTCCCGGAGTCCTCAACTTCTAGTTAGCCACATCAATGCCTTCGCCAACGATCTTGCAAGAGAATCACCAGACAATGATGAGCCTTCTCTAGATGAGCTGGAATTCTATGAAGACCAAAAGATCACTTATGGCAGGGTATATCAAGCATTTATCAGGTCCGCATTTCCATATTCACGCCAGCAATTGGATTTTCTCCAATCTTTCAAACACCATATGGATTATGCCACTGGGAACCCTGAAGACGAGATAGATGTTCAGCTAATGAATGATCTCGAAGAACTACTGGATTCCATGGCCGATAATGACCATATCGATGAGTCCTCACCACAATGGTTCTACATCAGTTGCACTATCGAGCACCACGTCCACATAATCGTCGAGAAGCTGGAGCATATAAGTTCAGATGAAAGATCACAGACCATTCCTTCATTTGTTCCAGAAGGTTTGATGGTCAACACTGCAGATTTCATCTCTGAAAGGCTTAAAGACATTTTAGGTTCTATCCATTGGGAGCAGCCCCGGCAGCTATTCCATGACGGGTTGCGCGAGGTTTATAATAGGATGATTAACATCTTCCTAAAACCAGACCTCACATACACCGACCATCAGAAATAGCTGGTCCAAGGCATATTTAGATCCATTGAAGAACTAGGGAGGAGCACTAGCAATGCCACTCACGAAGACATCCACCTATGCTTCTTTGGACTCATGGATTCCTTACGGATGGACCGACCTAAGCGTGAGACGATCGAGCATGATGGAGCTTACCTTGTAAACCCTGATAGAACAATCTCGAAGGCAGTTCACGATGCTACATGGGACCTTCTATACTTGCAAAGGACTATTGAGGAGCATTTCAGTAGCTATCCTCTCCATGTGACGAGAATCCCGAACATCACATAAGTCATCACACGTCACTTCATGAGATTCTACCCACAAAACCCCAGGGCACCACCATTCAGCATCTCTAGCCCTGGTGGATCCTCTTCTGGCTGATCCAAGAGGAAAAGTCGAGCCTTCGACTCTAAATAGAAGCGCTTCTCGGGAGGCAATCCGTGCAATAAATTATCCTTAGTATTAATAGTATTTGTTTTTAAATTCCAAGATGTGATATATCTATGACCATCTTTCACACTTGGATATACAAATGCTTTCAAAACACCACTTCAGCTTTTACCTCCTAATCCAGAAAATAGGAAACATTTTCTAAAAATGTCAAGCCATGTGTTTCGAGCATTTGAGGTACTTGCGTGCTACTTTCACGCATTATGCTCGAACCCATTTAAAAACACATGACTTAAAATTGTTTTGTATTAGCAAACATCTTTCACTTTCTCGGATTAAAGCACTCTTTGGATAAAAAGCTGCAATAAGAAGTCTGTGAAAAGTATATCCAACGTGTTCAAACTTACGAGATATCTTCACAAGAGAGTGAAAGAATTTATAAGAATGAAGAATAAAGCCGCTGTTTATAAGCTTTGCCTGCTAAAAACCAAATGATCTTCATGGAGCTGACACTAAAGAAGATTCATGGCAAGATCTTCTTCAGAGTCAGTATATCTTTATAATTTTAACCTTCCACCGTCACTTCGATAGGGGAGTTTTCTCTTTCTTATTCTTGTTTTGATATGATCTTTAGTTTTAATTTCTCATAAAAGTAGTCTATACCATATCCTAAACTTATCACTAAGTGTGGGATTCCAGCCCAAAACAAATAATTGAGAAACATTTTTCGATATGTTCAAACTCTAAGTGTGAGATTTTACTCAAATACCAACTCAATAGAACATTAGGGACAATGTTCCTCTAATTGTGGGATAGCGGTATAGAATACCTTAGGTTAGATGCTTGTTAGATTCTTGTTTTCCAAAAGCAAACTCGGAAAATGTTCATCAATTTATTAAAAACTCACTTTTTCTTAAATTTTTTTAAATTTTTTGAATTAAAACATCTTGAGAGGAAGCATTTTAATGTATGAGTAAGGTATTTTGGAAATTAAGAGTAAATAAGTTAGGAATTTCTTAAACCTAAAATGATAATCTAAGAGGGGCATCGCAAGGCTAGGCACAAACAAACCCAAAACTTGTAGTGGGGTATCTTGAGCCTATCACAAGCATTCATCTTTAATGCTTCACTATTCATTTGTTTGAGTGTGTCGATGCATGCATCCAGAATTAGAACTTGCTCCTGGTATGCACTTCGAGACCACATTGCTAGAGTACCGTACACGCTATAGGTGCAGTTAGATGACCTTGACATTCCTTAGGATTTAACTCATTTTTCATATCTTTTCAAACCCAAAACCCTTCCAACACTCATCTTTAGTGTTGATGATCCGCCTACAACCCATTTTTGAATGTCCTGGGATGGCTAGCACCATCCTCACCTAAGTGGTGGAGATCTGATTCTCGAGCAAGCCTATGACGATGGATGTTGCATGACTGGTTTATGAGCGATTTCGTTTGATTAGACTGATAGGAAAACCGAAACAATTCTGAGTGAATTGAGTGACCACCTGGTGAGATCGCCTAGTCATGTATATTCCAAGATCGCGAGAATTGAAAGCATTCCTAAGAGAATCATTTTATGCTTCTGAAACGAATACCTTATTTTCTTCTACTTTCCAGAATATGCTGCTTATATATGAAAGTGGTTGTTCATAATATGTTTTGATTCTCCCAAAAACTGAGCTTTAAAAATATTTTCATATAAAAGCAAGTGAGACTTTTGAGTTTTGCTTGAGGACAAGCAAAGTCTAAGTTTGGGATATTTGATGACACGCAAAAAGTCATGTTTTTGAATGTCATTATCTCACCTTTTTAGCACAAATATTGATGAAAACATCTGAAATAAATAAATATCTATCACATTTCATCATGATGGCTAAAATATAGATGATGTTTCAAGAATCGGCAAAAACAACCTAAAAATTGAGCAAAACAGAGCACAAACGTTCAAGGAATCTTCCGTTCACTCATTTCATTGCTTCTTGAGCTACGCTCCGAGTTATGACCTCTAACTTATGTCATTTTCTTTGTTAGGAAATTACGAACGCGTGGACGCAAGAATCGCTCAAATCGGATAAACGACAAAGAAGATACGACTGAACGAAGAAACGAAGAAACGAAGAACCGAAGGGCCAGGATACGGTTGACCACAGCCGCATACGGCTGGGCACAGGCCGTATATGGCCTGTGTAGACCGTATATGGTCTATGCCCAACCGTATACAGCCTGGGACAGCCGTATATGGTTGTTGTTCACCCGTATTTGCTCCAGGACAGCCGTATACGGTCCGGGACAGCCGTATTGGTGCATTTGAGTGATAAAAATTAGATTTTTATACAGTTGTGCGATATGATTGTGCATTTGAGGTTTAGGATATGGTTTACGGATACGGCTGTGCGTTGCCTATAAATACTAAGCTCAGGTTCTCATTTCAAGAACACATCCAAGAATATTCAACACACTTACACTTTTTCTCACTACTCTCTCTCTAGATTAGGTTATAATTAGTAGTTAGATTAGTGGCTAGATAGTCTCGGTTATTATTGAGCTAATAGAGGGGCAGTATTGTAATATCGCATGGCACATACTAGGAGTTCTGCTCGTGTAACATTCAAGTTGTATTTCAGCTATGCTCTTATTACGGTTATATCTATCCTTTATCTTTTTATTATGATGATTGTTATTTATGTTATCATGCTAGATTTAGGATTGATTACCATGATTAGCGAGTAGTGATATTGTGTGTTTCCTATGACGTAGTTAGTCGTAATTGATTGAAATGATGTTATGAAAACTTAGTGCTTTGATTTACTTTCTATCTATGATTTTAAACCTCATAAACTAAACGTCTTTCAACCAGTAAACGTGATTATGGCCTTAATGATAGGACATCGCGAACCCTATCCAACGGTACCTAGTTATTTGTGTCAAATATGGTCTGACTTATGAATAGTGTAAACATTGCTTTCTAAATGAACACTAAGTACATCGTCGTCGTGGAAATACTGCTTTCTTTACTAAACGGAAAGTACACTATGGCTATGGAAGTAAGGTTTTCTAAATGAACACCAACTACACTGGAGCCGTGGAAATACTGCTTTCTTATCTGAACATAAAGTACACTGTGTCTGTGGAAATATGGTTTTCTGTAATGAACATAAATATTACACTGTTCATAAGTCCGGGATTTATTGGGAATTAAAAGTAAGGGCCAGTTTATATCATAGATGGATAATATTGTGTTTTAAATACCAACTTAGTTAAGTAGTCTGGGTTAGCCTTTATGAAGCAACGTAAGGTACCGTAAGTTGGCTGATTACTTGGTATAGCATCGAAAACACCTCCGATGTAGTCAACACGTGGAAGCAGAGGAAAAGTCGCAGTTACTAAGCTTTGTGGATTAACGGTTAAATCACTAAGTAATAATTTACCCCCTAGACTCACCAACCCATCGATAGAAAGTAATGAAGCACAACTTATAATCCTATACTTAAATCTTTTACTCAGACTAAGGTATTATTGTGGGGTTAAGAAAGGTCGGACATCGAGTTGGTTTGCCGCCTTATTCATGCACCCAGGGATTCATCCCTGATAAGGGTCACTATACCTTCATCGGTTAGTGTTCTGGGCTGGATAAACTACTACGATCAGAATCAGGATAGCCTAGTCACTCAGTGACATATTGATCGAGAAGTCTATCAGTAGGGGACTAGTTCATACTCTACAGATACCCGAAATAAGTGAAATACAAACCTTTAGAAAACGTTTTCATAACTCATACATCATTCCGATCAATTGGCTACCAAAATCATAGCAAACACCTCCTCTAGATTATCTGCTATCTACTTATATTTTATTTGCTTTATTTAAATTTTCTGCCTAAGTATAAAAACCCAAAAATGAAACCCCAACTACTCATTAAAACCCTCACTAGATAGATAGTACATCTCTTTCATCCACGATCCATAATACACTGATTCATAGAACGATCCTAGGTCATCCTTGCTGCTATACCCCCATAGTAACTAGGTATACTTAGGCCCCGCACTTATAAATTTATCGACCACTGACGCCCAATTTTGGTCGGTCCAGTCCTCTGGCGACAAGGATGGTTTACCTGTAAAAAGGTGAGCTTTCGGACCGACTAATTCAGGCGCGTCAATAACAATGGGTTGATCCATTGTAGCTGTCTATAGTTTCCCCTTTTAGTGTTATTGGACTTTCGGGAGTCCAGTGAAGCAGTTGAATTTTTTGGTTTATCAAGAATGCCCGCAGGGCCTGAACGTTCAGTCTCTGCTTCATCCTTGGCATATGTAGATGTCTTTGTTTTTCTATGTCCGTGAACCTTTACTGTCAGGGACCCTAATTTGGATTTTTTTTCTTGGGAGCAGTGGGTGGTTTCTTGATTGGTGGTTGACCAATAGTAGTCACTGGGGGTGTGATCAGTGACGTGGTCAATGATGATGCAACAATGGATGGTTGTACAGATTGTAATGGCTGGGAAGCATATACTCCCTTGGATTTCATGAAATCAGGGAGAGACACAATCGCTGGTTTGGAAAATATTTGAGTTCCTAAAAGGGTTGGCTCAAAACCAGAGAAAGGATCTCTATCATAGGCTTCGAACTGATCTTTAAAGATCACTGACAGAAACCTAGGATAGGGTACATATTTTTCCCTGGTAGGCTCAACGACTTGGTTAATCAGCTCATCGAAGATCACACTTGCATAGTCAACTTTTAGTGAGTTGACTAGTGACCAGCTGATTTGTGCCTCTAGGGAGCTGAATTGATCATAGCTCCCTGATTTTGTGCCCAAACATTGAATGAAATTTGAAAATAGGGCATTCCACACACCATCCATTTTGGATTTGTGTACAGTAGAGTATTTACGGTTACTGTTGCTGTCGACGGAGTATTTGCAGTCAATCCTAGTGAGATTGACTATGCCTCCCTTGGCATCGTCTCCACCAGGCAACAGTACATAAACATCATGTATAGGTAGTTGTAAAACAGTACGGACGGTGTTGGAAGTGATTGTTATCTTTTGACCACCATTATCTATAAAACCCTGGAGTTGTGAAGTACCAGATAACGGAGTGAGTACATGTAAACCAGAACTCACTGAGCCATTCTGGGTACATTTCTCTAGTAGATAATGTGAGAGCAGGGAGATAAAAATTTCCTAAATAATTAGATTTGGGAACTGTAACGACAAGATCCTCACTTGCTGCAGAGGATCAAAGAGCTTTAATCTCTGCAGTGGGCGTGTAAGAATTGTTGAAGAATTTTGATCTTGCCATTTAAAAATAAATTGTTTGTAGATTGCTGTAACACCCCGCAATTTCGATATAATTATAAACGTTAATTGCACGGACTTTTAGGCTAATTCCCTAACTTAGAGTGAATTCACAACACATTTTAGAGATAAGTCTAGCAAAGCCCAACTAGATAATACGCGTAGTATTACTTATTCATAATTAGTTGTAATTATGTACAGAGCAATCTAAACAACGCGACAAAAATATACGACTGTTGGTGAATAAAATTAATTAATAATATGAAATTATTAGTTAACATTAACGTCTATTAAATGTTATTTTGATAATATTTAACAAGTATTTCGTAAACTGAAACAAACTCGAGACATTTCTGTAACAAACAAAGTTATAATATTACAACTGAGTTAAATTACAAACAAAGTTATAATATTACAAACAAAGTTATAATATTAAAACTGAGTTAAATTACTTTTGTAAAAATATCTCAACTAAAATATATCCTAAAGTGTATTTAAAATTTACCAATTAAAAACAAATTAATATTTAACGATCGGATATGCGAACACGGAGCAAAAGTACTACAAAATGAGACAAGATCCACAAATTGTGGATCTTGCCCCAAATGAGCCGGCCCCAAACCCCCTCCCCTTTCCCCACTTTCACTTCATTTTCTTCTTCATCTTTTCTCTATCTCTTTCTTTTTTCTCTCAAACAACAACAACAACTTCATCATCAACAACAACAATAACAATTGACAACAACAAATTAACAACAACAAAAGCAACAACAGCAGCATAGCATCATCATCATCACCATCTTCATCTTCATCATCATATTCATCTCGTTCATCATCACCATCTTCATCTTCTTGAGTTTCTACTAAAAATTGGTAAGGAAAAACACCTCCTTTAACTTATTTTCATGTATTTTTACAACCTAAACATGTTATTGTTCACTATATGAAAGAATCAAACTCAAAAACTTAGTTTTTCAAAGATTTCACACTTACAATGCCGGTTGCGAGTTGAGATTCATCTCGATTCGCAGCAATCGTGTTGGAACTGAATCATCTGCGAGTCGAGCCAAGCTGCGAGTCGAACCGAGCTGCGAGCCGAGCCAAACTACGAACCGAACCGAGCTGCGAGTCAAACCGAGCTGCAAGCTGAGCCGAACTATGAACCGAACCAAGTTGTGAATCGAGCCAATGCAAACCGAACTAGCGAGTCGAGTTTGCGAGCTGAGCTTGCGAGTCGAGCTTCCGAGTCGAATTTGTAAAATTGAAAATGAAATGATTTTTAATAATGATTTAACCAAGAATTATTATTACAAAAACCATCACAAACGTATGATAACTTCTATAAACAAAATGATCTTTCAACGAGTGAACAATTAACATAGTTTGTCAGGTAGCCAGCTACTTATACCAATAATCTCATACGTTTAGGGCGTTAGGAGATTACTATGTTGAGGACATTTGGGCTTTAGGCTTTGCTAGCACTCGAACATACTTAACTCAACAAGTGAGTTCACAGCCCCTACTTTTACTATTTTAACTGTTTTTGAACAGGGGTGGAAAACATAGTCAACGCTTTTGCTACGTGAGCAAACTTTTATATAACTGTTGTGATATACATTGTGCTAAATATTTGTGGCTGCGGTCAAATGATTATAACTATTATTTATGAAATGGGATGTCATACGAAAACTAAATTGGAATACACTTGAGAACGACCAGCCATGCACGCTTTTACAAACTGACCTTTATGAAACAACATGTTCATAAACATCTGAAAAGTCCCTACTTCTTAGGCACAAACACACAGAAAGTCCCTACGTCTTGGGCACTTACACAGAAAGTCCTTACGTCTTGGGCACACGCACAGCAAGTCCCTACTTCTTGGGACATTTATACATGTCCCTACGTCTTGGGCAAACAGAAAGTCCCTACTTCTTGGGTAAGGTATCATCCTACGTCTTGGATGAGGGCTCTACTTCTTGAGCAGATGGGTCCTACGTCTTGGATGCCAGTCCTACTTCTTGGATACAACTTATACAAGTCCCTACGTCTTGGGCACATAGAAAGTCCCTACTTCTTGGGTAGCCATTGTTAGGTCCTGCTTCTTGGATAAACTGTTTAGACTATACTATGGGCAACATCCCACGATAATTGTATTTTGGGCAACATCCCACGTAAACCGTATTATGGGTAACATCCCAAACTAAACTTTACTTTTAGACAACCTTCCAACAAATGTTATTCTGTATAACTAAAGTGATTTTAGTCATATTTACGAAATCTACTTTTGTAAACTTAATAACTTTTACATTTGTACGACTTGACGAATCGTAAACTTTGTAACTATTACATTTGGCATCTTAATATATTATGTTCTTTTGTAATCATAAGCTCTGATATGTATGCATGTACTGTGTATTGTGACACTCCCCATACTTAATTAAATGTTTCCGCTAAACTCAATCAACGAATTTTTGGGGTGTTACAATTACGCTTTCAGTTAGAGTTTGATAAAAACAGAGTGTTTTTGCGTTTATGAAAATCAAGAAAGTGTAAAAAGTAATTAAGTCCCTGATCATATAGGGTACGCTTTCTGATAATCATGTGGTTAAAAATGGAACATCGTGGATGATAGTGGTGGTAAGTGGTAGTGGAATAGGGGTGATGATGGTGGAACGTGGTGGCATTAATGGTGAAGGGAGTTGTGCATCGGAAAAGTGAAATGACGTAAGAAAGAGGGTGTCAGAATCATGCGATTTTTCCGTTATACCATAAAACATTTAATTTGAAATTGGTTAAATTATTTACAAAACGTATTAAATATAATGAATGTTTGTTGATTTATTTACCGCCATTAAATGCTACATCAGGGAGTCCCCTGATGCATATAATCAAAAGATTGATTATCCACCAAAAAGAGATATAAATACCATAAGAAAATAAACATAGTTGTTTATCTAGCTGATGTCTTCTTTCACTGATTCAACACAACTTAGAATACTGACTGAACCATTGAGATGTAACAATAGTCTCGATATTCATTAAATTTATTATCAGTAGATACTTATATTGTTTTATTTAAGAAAGTGAATATATATTATGTATTATATTAAATGTATAGCACATTTCTATATTAAAATTCACTGATCAAGTTACAACTTAGAATACTAACTAGATCAGCTAGAAATAATATAAAGCAATGATATAAACTTAATATAGACACATAAGTACATGCAACTATACAAGATATAAAATTAGATGAACATAACTAACTGATTATTACACTTGCTGATTAGACTAGTTGAAGTTAGTTGATTAGTGATTATGTTCTGCTAAAATTATACTTCACATAGTCGATTTATTGATAGCAAATATATAAAAAATTAAACAAAATTAACTAAACAAATTTGACAACTTATTTAGTCATTAAGGTTTAACATACCAAGCTCGCTGATGAGAAAGTTAGATCTCTTTTCATCTAATGGTTTTGTGAACAGGTCAGCGAATTGATAATGTGTTGGAATAAAATGCAGTTCAATGTCACCTTTTATCACATGGTCCCTGATGAAATGATATCTGACATCTATATGATATGTCCTCGAGTGCATCACTGGATTGTTTGCAATAGATATGGCACTTTGACTATCACAATAGATTGGTATTTCAGTGAAGTCAAATCCATAGTTAGCAAGTTGGTTTCTCATCCAGAGAATTTGACCTGTACAGGCACTGGCAGCGACGTAGTCAGCTTCAACAATTGAAGTTGAAACCGAATTTGGTTTCTTGCTAGACCAGCTAACAAGTTTTTCTCCCAGAAACTGATAGCTACTAGATGTACTCAATCTGTCCAGCTTGCATCCAACATGATCAGAATCTGAATATCCTTTCAGTGAGAAATCTGAAGCCGATGGGTACCAGAGACCAAGATTTGGTGTACCCTTCAAATATCTAAATATTATTCTGACAGCGAGTAAATGTGATTCTTTTTTATCAGCTTGATACCTAGCACACAGACATGTAGCAAACATAATGCCTGGTCTACTTGCAGTTATATATAGTAGTGACCCAATCATACCTCTATAAGCAGTAATGTTTACAGATTTACCATCAGAGTCATCATTTAATTTTACTGCATGTGACATGGGTGTAGCAAGAGATGAGCAGTTAGTGAATTCAAATTTCTTTAACAACTCTTTAACATATTTTCCTTGATTTATAAAAATTCCAGTTTTGGTTTGTTTTATTTGCAGACCAAGGAAAAATGTCATTTCACCCATCATACTCATTTCATAACTTTTAGTCATGATTTCAGAAAATTCCTTGCACATGTCACTGTTAGTAGACCCAAAAATGATATCATCATAAATTGGACTAATATGACATCTCCCTTATTTCTTTTGATAAACAATGTGTTGTCAATCTTACCTCTAACATAGCCACATTTTATCAAATAGATAGAGAGAGTACCATACCAGGCTCTCGGAGCCCGTTTTAGTCCATATAGGGATTTTTCAATTTTATAAACATAACTAGGATGTGTTAGATCAATGAATCCAGGTGGTTGCTTGACATACACTTCTTCCTACAACTTGCCATTTAAGAAGACACTTTTCACATCCATCTAATATACTTTAAATTTCTTGTGAGCTGCATAGGCTAGAAATAGCCTGATTGCTTCAAGTCTAGCCACTGGTGCAAAGGTTTTGTCATAGTCAATGCCTTCTTGCTGACAGTAACCTTGTGCAACCCGCCTAGCCTTGTTTCTGACAACAACACCATCAGCATCCATTTTGTTTTTGAATACCCATCTTGTTTCAATCACTGTTTTACCAACAAGTTGAAGTACCAACTTCCATACTTTGTTTCTTTCAAACTGACCAAGCTCTTCTTGCATAACTGATATCCAGTTATGGTCAGTGAGTACTTCATCCACCTTCTTGGATTCCATCAGTGAAACAAAGCTAACAAATAGACAAAAGTTAGTAGTTGCTGATCTAGTCTGGACTTTGGATTTTGGATTACCAATAATCAATTGATTATCAATATGTTTTGTCCATTTAGTCATTCGCTGAGGTTCAGCGGTGACTATTTTATCCATTGTTTGTCCTGAAGAATGATCAGCATTGGAACAATGAGTATTATCATTTTGTGTGCTTTGATCTGGACAATGAGTTGATGATGATGATTGGTTTTGATTAGGCAAAGATGATATTCCTGAATTATTCATAGCTGAAGTAGAGCTAGAATTATTTTCAGGGGCACCATCTTCCCATTCAGAATCTGAAGAAAAGTTTTTATACTTCTCATCATTGACTTTGTTGCTGATTGATGAGTCACTATCCATTTTTGTTAATTGATTAAAATAAAGATTTTCATAATCTTGTGGATCAGTGAGTGACTCATCATAAGCTTCATCAAAAGTAACATCCATTGATTCTTCAATGCATTCTCTTCTTTTATTGTAAACTCTAAAAGCTTTTGAGATCATTGAGTAACCAACAAATATAAGTTCATCAGCTTTTGGATCAAACTTGCCTAAGTGATCTCTTTTGTTTAAGACATTGTTGAGACATAGTTTGTGACAACAGATCTAGCTTTGCAATATGACTAGTGTAATTGTTATCATATTGATATATTGGTTTAAATTTGTAAATTGATATTGTTTTTATATTAATATTCGTTAAATATATTATTATGATAAAGTGTTAGACGAATATAGATTTTAACAATATATATACAAATGTTGCGAGTCCAGTTATTTGTTTGAGACGTTTGTTGCGAGTTGAGATCTCAAGTCGCAAGGCTTTGCGATGCGAGATGAGATCTGAACTTGCAGAATTCAACAAAAGATAACGAGCCGAGTTCATGGGCTTGGGCTGCGTAGCGAGTCGAGTCAACTCGCAGGCCTAGTGGCTGCGAGTTGAGACGAATTATATATATGTTTTTGTACGTGAAAAACAAAACAAGAATAATAATTATTATTGAACAACTATTGGAGATCAGAATTCATAGCATTCCTGCGAACTCAGTTTTCCAGAGAAACAAAACTAAAGGCTAGACTTTGACGTTTATACGTAAAAGAAAAGCAATTGGTTAACCTAAACGCGAACTATATCGTTATTAGTAAGATAACACCGTATTGAGGAATTCCGCACCTTAATACTACAGATAACGAAGTTATCGATCCTAGAACTAGGGACTTACAATTGGTATCAGAGCTTTCGGGCTAGATAACGAGTGTTGTTCGAAGTTTTTGGGTTAATCGCGTGTGAATTAGGATTGTTTTGACGTGCATTAGTGCGTAAAAAAGATCAAAATCATTCTCTGGACGATTTAGGGTTTGTTTACGATCGAAATTTCCAGTTTTAATCGTAAAAATACCAAAAATCTCTTATTTCGTAATTTTCAGCCGTTTTGCGAGTTGAGATTATGGTTTCGGAATAAGTCTGCGAACCGAGTTGAACTTGCGAGTCGACATCCTTGCGAGTCGACATTCTGCGAGTCGAACCTTTTTGCGAGTTGATATATTCTGCGAACCCAGATCTCTTGCGAACCGAGATCACTTGCGAGTTGACATCACTGCGATCAGAACTGAGACTTGCGAACCGAGATTCTACGAGTCGAGCTGAGATTGCGAGTTGAACTGAGTTTTGCGAGTCGAGATTTTTATTTTATCTAAATTCGCAAATACATTTTAACTTAAAATTTTACGATGTCAGACCTTAGCAAAATGATTGAGATGGAACACGAGATTGGCAAATCTAATGTCCCACCTAAATTGTTGAGAGTTGAGGACTATTTTAGCTGGAGGGATAGGTTTGAATCTTACTGTAGATTCCATGATCTATCTATCTGGATGTGTATCAAGAATGGATACACGGCACCTACCCAAATTGTTGAATCTGCAATTGTGGTTCTCACTTATCAACAGATGAGTGAAGCACAAAAGAAGGAATTTGAGATTGAGAACAAGGCTCATTCATCAATCAAGATGAGTCTTCCAAAGGAACTCAATCATCAACTCAAATCCTTCCATACTGCTAGATCTTTGTGGACAGCTCTTGAAAAGAGATGTGAAGGAAGTCCACAAGTTAAAGCAGGCAAGAAAAATCTCCTGAAAAAGCAGTTTACTGTGTTTAAAGCTATGAAAGGAGAAGATCTTGATGCATATACCACAAGATACTACCATTTGCTGAGTGAGCTAGATGATCATGAGATTATTTCTACAGAGACTGAGAAAACCGACAAATTTATTGAAGGTTTACCGTCTAAGTGGGAAATGCATGGCATAATGCTCAAAGACAATGATGAGAGGTATGCAACCATGACCTTAGAGCAGGCAATTGATAAGCTTAGAGGTTATGATTTCACCAATAAAACTAGAGATACTGATTCTGATCAGGCTCAGGATCCGGGACTTTATCATGGAAAATCTACTATCTCTAATGCTTCCTCGAGCTCGACCACTGCTTTATTTGTTGGTAATGCTGAAGGAAAAGGTGAAATGATTACCGATGATCTGTGTCTTCTTACATCATTTGGTAGTGATGCAAAGGGCAAACCAACTGAGAAGTCACCTCAAGAGCATCAAAAGATGCCTATGAGTGTGAAATCTACTGAACAGCAATTATCTGTTCTTGCTTCCTTTGTCGCTTCTTATGAAAACTACCTTCAAGGGAAAATCAATGATCCAATTATGTTTGACGAAGATTATGATCAGATTGACCCTGATTATCTAGAAGAAATAGACCTTCAGGATCAACTTGCTATGTTGTCAAGAAGGGTAAAGAATTTCTTGAAGAAAACAGGTAGAAAGGTGGTTGGCAATAGATCAGGGTTTGATAAAACCAAGATCAAGTGTTTTAACTGTCAAGGTTATGGACACTTTGCTAGAGAGTGCCAAAGACCTAAGGTAGAAGCTGGCAACGGACAACAAGGTTCGGGAAGTACTCTTGCTTCCAAAGCCTTAGTTGTAAAACAGTTGGATGGATCGTATGAATGGAAAGCTCAATCTGAGGAAGCTTTCATGGCTGAAATTGATGGATCTACATCTTATATGCCTACTGATCCAGAGGGTGAGGTAAAAGTGCCAGAGGTTGCATCTAAATCAAGTGATGAGGATGTGCTATATATGGAGTCGACTGAAAACATGACTCCTGAAGACTTTGTAGCACGCATGGCTGAAATTCAAACAGACAAGAAAAGGGTATGTATTGATATTCTTACTCTTGCTGATGTCTGTTATTTAGTTACTGATTTGCAGTCACAGGTTAGTGTTTTAAATGTAGCAAACAAAAACCTGACATCTCAAGTTAGCTTATTGACTGAATCTAGTAAGACTGTTAGATCTGAACTTGAACTAGCCAAGATTGATGTGCGTAGGTTAAGTGACGATAAACAGGACTTAAAAGATAAAATTAGGTCTGATGCTTCTGATAGGAGTTCTCTTAGAGATACCATTAATGAAAAAGCTGTTATCATAGATGGTCTCTATATTAATCTAAAGGACTTAAATCAGAAATTAGCTAATAAGGAGAAAGAGCTAGCTGACTGTAAATTGAAGCTAGTTGAGCAAAATAGAAAGATAGAAAATTATAGATCCACTGAGATGGACAAAATGCTTGATGCTCAACGAAGTGTAAAGGATAAGACTGGATTAGGTTACAATGAGACACCACCTCCTTTCAACTCAAATTACACTAAGCTTCCAGAAGATACTGAAATGACTGATGTAAGTTCTGAGAAAACAGTAGCTAAACCTGATCTGTCAGAGGCACAGAAGGAGTTTATTAAGAATCCTTCATCTGATGATAGTAAGAGAGTTTCTTTCACCAAAGTACAATTTGTGCCGGGTGGAGTAATTCATGATACTAAGATTGATGAATTGATTAATAAAGAGCATGTTATTCATCCTTTAGTGCCTAAGACTCCAATAGCGGTTACCAAAGTTAGTAAGTCACGAAAAAAGATGTCATGCTTCAAGTGTCACCAAAAAGGACACGTATCTTCTTGTTGCCCAAATAAGAAGTTGGAAGCTATACATAAGTTAGTGATTACCAATGAGACTCCGACCACTTCTAGTCTGATTGTAGATAGATTAGGCTCCAAACCGGGATTAGGAAGCAAACCTATAAACATTCTGAAAAGAGATGGTAATCATAGTGTCTCTCCTCCTAAACCTAAAAGAGCTTATACTCCAAACGAAAATACTTTCAATAAACAAAGAGATAAGACACCTTCGAGGTTTAGGACCCCAAGTAGAAACCATAGTCAATTTGAGAATGGTTCTACTTCGAGTGCACAGGGATCTAAGTATGTGCCTAGGAGGTTTTCTACTCACTCTCCTCATAGGCACAAGACTACAGATCATAAACAATCTCAAACTCCTGTGAAAGCGACCAAGACTCCAAATGGAAACAGTTATGGTCACTCTAAGGAGGTTCAGATTGTAGATGATCAGGGACAAACCAAGACCGTAATGGCTTGGGTCCCTCTTGATAACTAACTGTGTACAACTTGTTATGTGTAGGAGCAGACTGTGAACAAGGACAGTTGGTGGTATGTAGACAGTGGATGCTCAAGACACATGACAGGTGAACGAAGTCTACTGAAGGACTTCACAGAAGGTTTCAAGCAAAAAGTAAATTTTGCAGGAGACAAAGGAGGAGTAATTACCGGGAAAGGAAAAGTTTCAAATTGAACTTTGACTCTAGAGGATGTGAATTACGTTGAAGAACTAACTCACAACCTAGTGAGTGTTTCCCAAGTCTGCGATAAAGGTCATCCAGTTCATTTTAATGAAAAGGAAGCCTTAGTTCTGAAGTCAGGCTTCATAATTCCTGAAGAATGGATATTGATGAGGGCACCAAGGAAGAAGGACATCTATGCGATAAACATGGGTGTTCCTAATTCTTCAATGGTGTCGACATGTTTACTATCCAAGGCCTCAGAAGCAGATGCACTCTTATGGCATAGGAGAATGGCACACCTAAACTGGAGAAAAATGAATTTTATAATTAAGAATGGGTTAGTGCTAGGTGTACCACAAAATCATTTCGAGTCTGAAGACAAGTGTGTTCCTTGCCTCAAAGGAAAGCAGCACAAGAAACCACACAGGTCTAAGACTGAAAACTCAATCTCCTCGCCATTTGAACTACTGCACATGGACCTCTTTGGCCCTATAAGCAAAAGAAGTCTAGGTGGCAAGTGGTACTGTTTAGTTATCACAGATGATTACGCTAGATTCTCATGGGTATTCTTTTTGGGATCTAAAGATGAAACTCCAGGAATTTTAATAGAGTTCTTTGATCTAGTAGAGAATGTCTATAAAACAAGAGTTAAGCGTATTCGTAGTGATAACGGAACAGAATTCAAAAATTCAACGTTGAATATCTATTGCTTAAGCAAAGGGATAATTCATCAATTCAATGCACCATATGAACCTCAACAGAATGGTGTAGTTGAAAGGAAGAATAGAACGTTGATTGAAGCTGCTAGAACTATGCTTGCATATTCAAAGCTTCCGGTCTTCTTTTGGGCAGAAGCGGTGAATACAGCATGTCATGTTCTAAATAGGGTTCTTACGGTCAAAAAGCGTAACAAGACTTGTTATGAATTATTGAATAATAAGAAACCTAATCTGAAGGGATTTGAACCCTTTGGAGTTCCATGTTCAATATTGAAAACAGGACATCAAGCTAAATTTGGTGAAACGGCGGACGAAGGATTTTTCCTAGGTTATGTGCCCAACTCACCAAATAAAAGAGTTTTCAATAAAGTCACAGGACGACTGGAAATTGTTTATAACATTGAAGTTACGAGCTATGTACCTACTGTACATAAGGGATTAGATTGGCAATTTGACTATTCAGATCTCTTTCAGTCATTTAAAGTTCCTATAAGTGACTTTGTCAGTGATTCAGAGATCTCTAAACACTTATTGTCTGAAGAATCGGACAATGGTCCTTCTTCAACATCGAGTGTTCCGAGATCTGGAATCAGGACACCAAATGACTCAAATGAAGCTTCTTCAAGTGGGTCACAACAACCTTCAAAGGATAAGTATCAAGAAACTGCAGATCCTGAAAAGGATCTTCAAACAACGTTTGATGATATACTTACCTCTTTGAATCATTTAAGGTTATCTTCAGCAAGTTCAGTAGATATTCCTTCATTAGAAGAGATTGGTTCTAACTTAGGAGATGAGTTAATAGTTGATCCTATACCGGTTACAAGAATGAGTAAGAATCATCCCGTTGAAAACATCATCGGTGATATTAATACTCCTGTTCAGACTAGGACTCAATCTAAAGCTAGTACCTCTGAGAATTTAGAAAGTTTGTATACTGCTATGAAAGAGACAGGGATTCCTAATCAATGTCTATATTCATGTTTTATCTCACAAATCGAGCCTAAAAATGTGCAGATGGCTCTCAAAGAAAGTTCGTGGGTTGAAGCTATGCAAGAAGAACTGCAACAGTTCTCTAAGTTACAAGTATGGGAGTTGGTTGACCTTCCAAAGGGAGAATATCCAATTGGAACTAGATGGGTATTTAAGTGTAAGAGAGATGACCGGGGAGTCATTACTCGCAATAAAGCTCGTCTAGTGGTTCAAGGGTTTAATCAACAAGAGGGGATAGATTACAATGAAGTGTTTGCACCAGTTGCTAGGCTAGAAGCAATTAGAGTATTCTTAGCATTTGCCTCTTTTAAGGGTATCAAAGTTTATCAGTTGGATGTTAAAAGTGCCTTTTTGTATGGCAAAGTTGAAGAATTGGTGTATGTTTCACAACCGCCAGGGTTTACTGATTCTGAACATCCAGATAGAGTATATCGCTTGAATAAAGCTCTATATGGATTACATCAGGCACCTAGGGCTTGGTATGGAACTCTATCAACTTATCTACTTGATAATGGATTTATAAGAGGATCAATTGATAGTACACTTTTTGTAAAATGGAATGAAAATGACTTTCTATTAGTACAAGTATATGTTGATGATATTATCTTTGGATCTTCGGATGAAAAGATGTGTCAAGAATTTGAGAAAGTCATGAGAAAAAGGTTTGAGATGTCTGCTATGGGAGAGTTAAATTTCTTCTTAGGATTACAAGTTGATCAAAAGAAGGATGGATTCTTTATTCATCAATCTAAATATACATATGAGCTATTAGAACGCTTTAAGATGGATGAAAGTAAGGTCTATAATACTCCAATTCCAGTTAATCACAACCTTGGTCCAAATACATCGAGTGATAGCGATGTGGATCCCACTCTTTATAGAGCCATGATCGGATCACTAATGTATTTAACTGCCTCTAGGCCTGACATTATGTTTGCTGTTTGTATATGCGCAAGATATCAGGCAAATCCGAAAGAGTCACATATGCAAGCTGTGAAACGGATTCTTCGTTATCTCAAAGGGAAGCCGAAGCTGGGACTTTGGTATCCGATTGATGGAGACTTAGATCTTATAGCTTATACTGATTCGGATTATGGAGGATGCAATCAAAATAGGAAATCTACGACCGGAGGATGTCAATTCTTAGGAGGTAGATTAGTATCTTGGTAGTGCAAGAAGCAAAGCTCAGTAGCTATTTCTACATGTGAAGCTGAGTATGTTGCAGCTGGCAGCTGTTGTTCTCAAGTTCTTTGGATACAGCAGCAACTGCGGGATTATGGGTTAAATATAACCAATACTCCTATGATGATTGATAACGAATCTACAATGTCGATCACCAATAATCCGGTGAAGCATAGTAAAACTAAGCACATTGATATTCGACATCATTTTATTAGAGACTGTGCTGAAAAGAGTTTGATAAAGTTAGTTAAGGTTCCATCTTTGGATAACTTAGCAGACTTATACACCAAGGCGTTCAACAGAGCTAGATTTGAGACATTGGTTCAACTTAATGGAATGAGAAATCCAGAGTGATTAGACTTCCAAGGGTATTTGTGTAATAAGTTTTGTTTTTAAAAAAAAGGGGGGGGCGTATGGCATTCATTTGCTTGTTACCTGAGGGGAATCGCCTCAAATAAAAGAACAACGGAAGTTCTTTTAGAAAACGCTTTAAGTTTTGGCTGTAAAAACTTGGGAGATGATAGTACATTAGGAGAATACGGTTTCAAATAATAAACTTAAGTATTAAGAATGATATGTTAGTAGATTCTAATAAGTTGCATCAAAATGATGACTGTTAATTAGGATTATTACTTATATTTATCTTATTATACACCTATATCCACTGATTATAACTTGTCCTTTTATCTAACAAGTGATAAGAATAACTTACGTCTAGTCAGCTTCATCATACAATTTATTGGTAGGCAGGTTATGCTACGATTTCCGAGCAGTTAAGAAGTATAACTGACATGTGTATTATCTTATGTGATCTGTTATATAACATATGACATATGTCTTAATTGTTGAATGATAGTACTATCATACACTGTGATCTAAAATAAAAATTGTGTAATGTTACAAAGTATCATAATGTCAAAAGGTGAGTTATATGTTTCGAAAGGGCATCATTTAGTAACCTCTACCTTACATATGAAAGATACAAAGTATCTCGTGTCAAGTGTATGTTATATGCTTCTAAAGAACATCATTTAGTAATCTCAACCTTGATAATACAAGATACAGTGTTATGTGTTGTACTTGAATTCTTCAGTATGTTGTATAGTAGCAAACACTAGATATTGTGCACATTAATAATAAAAGATTGGCTCAGAAATCTGTGTGTAATTTGTTTATGTGGATCATAATACCGGTAATTGTCTTGAACTGTCTATGATATTTAAACTTTCACTGTTGTGAATAATAAGAAATCATAAGTTATATCTCAATGAAGTGTTATATCATGTGGATAATGGTACATAAGATATAATTTTATAAATATAAGTTTATTACTGATTCACGTTGTGATTTTTTTGTGCTTATATGAATTTCATGAGGTATGAATACTAACAATCATCTTAGACTTATGGCAATATAATAAGTACCGCTTATTCTCTCTAATATGATTCCTAAGCAGTTACAACTTTAAGCGTTTTATATTAAGTTATTTTCTTTTCTTAAAACGTTAGTAGTTTTATTACTTTCACGTTTGTAATTATTTATTTGAATTAATAAATTTTTTATTTACTATTCTTGTTTACCCTTTGGAATTGAATTATACTGGATATTTAGTATAAATGTTGAACAAATGTCTGTTGAACATTGAAAATATTATATAGGTTACGTGGAATATTAATCGAAAGTCTTCCGACTCACAGTGTAGTCGAGCAGCGTGTCCTGATTTTTTATCAGCGGTTAATTTTTCTATTATAACCTATATATATATATATATATTTTATATACTGAAGACCAGTAGGTATATCAGTGAATAATTTTAGCTTAATGATTTGTCTTTGTACAAGATTAACTGTATCACGGGTTTAGTCGGTTAATATATGTAAGAAGATTATTGTTAAGGAAAAATTAATGCGAAAACATTTTATTTTAAATGTTTAGGCTAAATAGTTACAGAGATAACTATTCACATAAAAGGGTTCTCAATTTATACGTAGTATTAAATTCGCATTTTATTTAATTTTGTGAGTTTGACTAGTCAATCTTGCGAATCGAGATGTATTGCGAATCGAGTACAGAGTATAAAAGGGTGGTCAAACGAGTCAAAACACTCCACCGAACCCATTTGATTTGCGAGTTCACTTAAACTCTGCGAATCCACTTCTTGCGAAACGAGTCGAACACAGTAGTTCATCTGATTTCGATTTACATAGTTACCAGGACGAGTTTTTGATCCATAGCTTTTATACACTTTTAGATTGCGAACATATTGAGGTATAAATCAATGGATTTCACCGTTTAAATTACATGAAATCGAAGTTTTTATCATTCTAGGGTTTCGGTTCAAAATTTGAACGATTAATGTAGATAAAGGTGTTATTTGACAAGAATCTTGTAGATTAATGTTAAACGAACCTTAATGAACGTAAATCAATCGATAGATCACCTTTTAATAGGTAGATTAATTGATTTCAGTTTCACCTCGCAACATCCGTTCATGCTGCGAGTTGAACACTCGACTCGCAGACTTAGCGAGTTGAGATTTTTACTTTGACTATTTGACCATGCGAGTCGAGTTTCACTTCAACTCGCAGATTACATTTAGCGAGTTGAGATTGATTCTTTGACTTGTTGATCATTGCGGACCAAGTAGATTAGCGAATCGACTTGCGAGTCGAGTTGCGGATTGACTTGGTTAGCGAGTTGACATGGTTGCGAGTTGAGTTGCGAGTTCACTTTAGATTTTTGCGAGTTGACTAACTTGTAAAAATAAAATGTAACATGCAATTTTAACTTTAATAATAAGCTACATTTATTTGTATATATCACTTTCAAAGCTTATTAAAATATGTTTTGACGTACGAATTTTATATTAATACGTGATAACATATATATTAAAATTATATATTTATATCGAAAGTCTACCGATTCAAAGTGTAATCGAGTGGCGTGTTCTGACTTATAGTTAGCGGTATAATATATATATATATCTTTTGAAAAGTTAATGATTTGAGACTTTTAATTTACAAGTAATTAACGTTAAAAACATATTGGACTTACGTACTGTTTCAGTTATAAGTTATATATATGTGCTTATCTTGTTACGAACTAAGGTGTTAGATGATCATTTTGGTTCATAAACACTGTAGTTTATAACTTACTAACGTGCTTTATGTTTTGTCATTTGTGTTTTTATAGATATGGCGAGACAATTTGATAAAGGTCACAATATTCTTGTTGATCTGGATCTTTCAGCACGTGGAACACATCAAGTTGCTCAAGTGTTGTCATTTTTTGCACGTTCACGCATTCGGTATGCGATTACCGAGTCTCCTCAGATTTCTCAGTCCATTCTGAACGACTTCTGGGAAGGTATTCAGTATGACGAGACGATCAACCCACCAGTTATTCGCACAACGGTCAATAATCGATCGGTTGTTTTCTCTGCTGGCGATCTACGTCAGATTTTACACTTGGGGACAGTAGACCAAGAAGATGGTCCGACTGAGTACCCTAGTGATTTTGTTGAGGGTGCGATAGGTCGTATGGGATATACGGGAGATAGGAGGGGACGTCAGTTCCAAAAACCTCTGGTTATTGGACAGTGGAGGTTTTTGTGGCATGTTATGGTCACAGTTTTTGCACCAAAGAAGGGAGGTTTTGATGAATTAAGCCCTGCCCTTGTATCAGCTGCACTGTCACTGGTTTACAACAAACCATACAGTTTCTGTGATTATATTTTTGGAGAGATGGTTAGACAGATTTCGGGTTCTGTTAGATCACGGTTTCTGGTTTATCCACGTTTTTGTATGCTGATCATTCGTGCTCGTCTGCCAGACCTTGTTATTCCTGGGCCATTTTTACGTGTAGATACTATTGGGCTTCGAGGATACAATGCGATGTTTTTGCAGTCGGGTCGTAAAGCCTGAGGAGCGAGAGCTGTTTGGTTTTATTGTTGATCCTGCCTATGTGACACCACCGAATAATGGTTGGTTAGATGTTGGTGCTGAGGTTGCGGTTCCAGAACCCAGAGCTAGTGTGGTTCCTTCTGAAGATCCACAGGAGCTCATTGAGGATGTTTTGGAACAACCTGCACATGCTGGGGTACAGGTGAACCCAGATGTTGCTGCTCAGGTGATACAGGAGGTGCTAGTTGAGCATGATGATGCTACTGATATCCTGCTACGGGATATTGATAGTTATGTTGCTTCACCTGAGGTAATTTTATAATTATATAATAATAATGGTACTTAGATGTTATATCATTTTCACATTATTATTTTATATAATACTTAGGTTATTGATATTTAGTTAATTAGATAATATTTCTAATTATAAAATATAAATATTATTATGATCAGGGAGCTGAGACTGCAGACCCAGAGGTCATTCGATCTGAGGGTAAGCAGGGACAGCTAGATGGATCTGAGGTTTTACCTTCTAAGGTATTTATCAGATTAATCATAAATATATAGAACTTGTATGATAGAGCTTTTAGCTAATCATAAGTGTTTAATATATTTAATATTTAGGATCATGATGTTGGTCCATCTGGAGGCCGTGATGGCGCATCGGCTTCAGATGATGATGATAGTACTCCTTCTCCACCTCTAGGTGCTGGTTATATTCGATATCAATCTCGGATGATTCCAGATCCAGCATTGAAGGAGAAGAGGAAGGCTAAGGAAGTTGATCCTGACTTCTGTCTTCTTGATGAGGGTTCTGAGGAAGAGGATACACCTCTTATTACTCGACGCCGTAAGCGTTCAAGGACTCTGACCATTCAGGATGGTATGTAATACTTAATAGTTAGATAATCTTAACTTGTTGTTTATCAGGAGTTCAAACTGAGACAGTTAATTCTGTGACAGTTGCTCGAGATACACTGCAGGTGGAGAATGTAACACCGGTGGTTACTGAACAGATATCTGTACCTATTGAGGTAAGGGATATAAGTTTAGTTATACAAGTGTTATATAATTAATTAGAGATTGAGACAGACTAATCTGTAACAATTACTTAATTAATTTTGTTTAACTTAACAGGCTGAGATCAATAACGCTAGTAGATTTGCAGCTACTCTTCTTACGGAAGCGTTATCTCAGGCTATTCCACCACTTACACGAGATTCTTACATTGCTTCAGTGACACCACCTGGACCACATATTATTTCTGTTACTCCTACGACTGATACTGAAAGGATTACATCCTTAGAGTCTAGAGTTAAGGAGTTAGAGAAACTTACTTCGAAGATTCCAGGGATGTTAGCTGAAAATGTCTCTCTTGCTCAGCAGATGGTACATATGGGTACTTCATATTTGACCCTGCTAAACACTCATAATACTTTGCTTGATGATTTTACTGCCCAGCGACTGAAGCTTGAACACTTAGAACGGTTAGTGTTGAGAGTGAATTCAGGACAGTCAGCTCAGGGGGAGATATTGGTATATCTAGAATCTTGCAAAGAAGATGAGTTGAGGAAGAAACGAGATGATGACAAAGACGATGATCCCAATGCTCAGAAGGATAGTGAGCTGGCTGGTCCTTCAACGACTGGTCAGCAGACTATTATTCAGGGGGAGTCTGCTGGTGTAAGTGCAAGTGGTGATGGTGCTGGTACAAGTGCTACAGGAACAAGTGAAGCTGGTAAGACAGCTTAGACTTGTGTAGTTATTTGTATTTAGATTTTAGTTGAATTATAATTGTAATTTATAATTGTAACTAAATATTTGTAACTTAATGGTTTTGTAATATATTTGATTTGAGATTATTATTATTACAAGTTAAATATATTAGAAATTGTTTAAGTTATTTGATTTTAAAAGGTTAAATAAATTAGTGATCGAAAGTCTTCCGACTCATTGAGAAGTCGAGCGGCGTGTTCTGATTCATTTCAGTGGTCAAAATTTATTTTTAACTTAAACATTTTAGACTTGAGAGTTTTTATAACTGACAAGTTAAAAATGTATGATTTTTAAACTAGACAAATAATATATAATTTTAAAGATATAATTGAAAGTTAAGATCTTATGATATAACAGTTCAATTAAGTCTTAGAAATTATATAAGTTAATTAATGATAAACTTAAATGTTTGATGATTCTTCATAGTACATTAGAGTTTAAAATTAGTTAATGTTTGTTAAGTGTTTGATAGAAGACTTAAGAAATCTTAGATTGATCATCAATAAAAGATTTATAAGTTATACATATTTCGCGTTTATATTACACAAAAGGATTAGTATTGGAATTCTTAGATTGATTCAGGGAAATCAATAAGAGAATTTAAATCATTAATATATTTGTGTTTGTTTGTTTCTCTAGGAATGGAATGTCTAGATCTATCAGATTCAGAAAATGATGTTTTGGATGAGATAGATGAAGATATTGATTATGATCTTGAAGAGGGTGAATTTCAACCACCTAAGGATTGGACTGCTGTTTCTGAGATAGTGCATGACATGGGTGTAGATCCAGATGTTTATGTTGATGAACACCATGTGAGCCCATCTAGAACAGAGGTTATTATTGAAAATGCTGAAGGTCCAACGGTTGTCACTGTAGATGAAGAAATCGATGACTCAACTGATTCAGATGAAGAAGATCTTCCTGATAAGCATAAAGATAATCCTATATTCAAACCTTTGCCAAAGAAAAAGAAAGAAAAGCTTGGTATATCAGAAGTTGATATTACAGGTAAACGAATAGCAAAAAGAGGGATTATAGGATGGTATTTTGATGCTGATCTAAAACTGTTTGCTATCAAAAGATTTGATGGAGTTCAATATTTTGAAAGAAAACTTGCAGTTTTTAGTTCTTTGCCTAGATTTGAGATTAAAGATTTGGCTAGATTATCATTGAATAACCCAAGTGATGATTTTGTTGGAAGATATGTTGAACACATAATCAAGACTGAGGTTAGAGCTAATAAATTTGAAAAGATTAAGCCAAGAAAAGGAAAGACAATTAAATTGTCTGAAAGGAGTCAAAGAACTGGTAGAAGAAGAAGGAAGAAAATTTATCCAGCTATAAAATGTGTGCAGCAGATACCACTGAAGAAGATGCCTCAAGATATTTTGGGAAATATGAAGAGTTGGCATGTGGATTCAGAAACTGGAGAAGCTGTAATGGTTGAAGCTGATGATGAGGTTGAAGGTGGTGAAAGAGAGATCTTCAGAGTTTATGATCATCGTCATCTTATGAATATGTCAAGAAAGGATATATTGAAGTTAAATGAGAACAGAATTTTATGTACTGAAGCATGGGGTGACTTAGCACGAGATTATCAAATGATGATTAAAACTTGTATGAAGATGAAGATTTTTGCGGGTAGTAAGATTTACTCTTAAAACCAAAGACAATGTGAAGATAAAGATGCTAGAGCTATTGTCAAGGGGGAGTCTGTTGAGACATAGTTTGTGACAACAGATCTAGCTTTGCAATATGACTAGTGTAATTGTTATCATATTGATATATTGGTTTAAATTTGTAAATTGATATTGTTTTTATATTAATATTCGTTAAATATATTATTATGATAAAGTGTTAGACGAATATAGATTTTAACAATATATATACAAATGTTGCGAGTCCAGTTATTTGTTTGAGACGTTTGTTGCGAGTTGAGATCTCAAGTCGCAAGGCTTTGCGATGCGAGATGAGATCTGAACTTGCAGAATTCAACAAAAGATAACGAGCCGAGTTCATGGGCTTGGGATGCGTAGCAAGTCGAGTCAACTCGCAGGCCTAGTGGCTGCGAGTTGAGACGAATTATATATATGTTTTTGTACGTGAAAAACAAAACAAGAATAATAATTATTATTGAACAACTATTGGAGATCAGAATTCATAGCATTCCTGCGAACTCAGTTTTCCAGAGAAACAAAACTAAAGGCTAGACTTTGACGTTTATACGTAAAAGAAAAGCAATTGCTTAACCTAAATGCGAACTATATCGTTATTAGTAAGATAACACCGTATTGAGGAATTCCGCACCTTAATACTACAGATAACGAAGTTATCGATCCTAGAACTATGGACTTACAATATAACAGGTACTGCGAAAAATATGGAGAAAACTTATATCAGGTTTTCTCCCCCTTACCACCTCATATGCTGTCTTATCATGTCTTTTGACAATCAGTGACCTATTTTGAGTGAAGCATGTTGTACTCACTGCTTCTGCCCAAAAGTAGGTCTTAAGACCAGCATCAATGAGCATTGACCTAGCAGATTCAATCAAGGTTCTATTTCTCCTCTCAACAACCTCTTTTTGTTGGGGTGTTCTAGGTGCTGAGAAGTTTTGAGAAATACCTTTTGAATCACAGAAACTTTCCAAGTCAACATTCCTAATTTCGGTGCCATTATCACTTCTTAAATTTTTAACCAAATTACAATTTAAGCTCTCCATTTTCTTGATAAAGGATATAATGTCCCTTGTTGCTTCATTCTTGGCTTTTAGAAAGAATACCCAGGTATATATGGAGTATTCATCCACTATTACCAAGCAATATCTCTTTCCACCAAGACTTGGAGTACTTACTGGACCAAATAGATCCATATGGAGTAGGTAGAAACATTCAGTCACTGATGATGTCTGTTTACTTTTGAAGGATGAGCTGTGATGCTTTCCTTTCTCACACGCTGAACAAAGCTTATCTTTATCATAAGACAATTTAGGAAGTCCAGTGACTAAACCATTCTTGCTTAATTTATTGATAACTTTTAGATTCAGATGAGAAAGTCACTTATACCATAACCATTTTCTTCTAAAAAAGTTATGGAATAAAAGCATGTCCCTGACTGAGCTGAGTCCATATTGACAACATATGTATTTCCCTTTCTGTTAGCAGCCAACACAACACTTCCTTTCTTGTTGTAAACCACACTAGCTTCATGATCAAATAACACTTTAGTTTTGGAATCACAAAACTGACTGATGCTCAACAAATTGTACTTCAGTCCCTCCACATATGCAACTCTTTTGAACATCACATTACTATTTGTTAACACATCATAACCTCTTTTCTTGCCAATCTTATTATCACCAAACACTTTATCAGGACCTTTTTCATCCTGGTAGTCACTGAGCAAGGACTTACATCCGGTCATATATCTGGAAAAACCACTGTCCAGATGCCAGATAGTCTCTCTAAGAATGCCATGCATCAATAATTAATATTAGTTCAACTGGTGAACCCATCCTGAGATGTGTTCATAGTGGCTAAGACTTAATTTTGGCTTCCACTGATTTGCATAAATGGTGTCTGAATGCTCACTGATGATTATATGTTTAGAAAATGGTGTTGCTGAGCATTCAGATGATAAGTGTTGCATGTTTCCACATTTATAACAATTTCTATTTGCATAAGTGGCCTTCTTAACTTTCTTTGATTTAAGTTATTGAGCTGACGCTGACTTACAACTTTCCTTGTAGATTTCTACCTCTTGTTTCTTTGACTTAGGATCATTGATAATAATATTATCAGTGACTGAAACAGTGTCATAGAGGTTGCTGATATCATTTTGATCATCAGGGACTGATTTAGTGAGTTTTAAATTTCTGATAGAATATCAGCTTTAAAACTTTTGTTTTCACAATCAGTGTTCACTACAATGCAACTATTAGTGAGTAAACCACCTTTTATGAAATAATTTGGTCTTGGACCACTAATAACTGATATTGGTTCAAACACAATTTCTGAGAATTATCCGTCAGAATTAAAATGGGATCAATCTTAGAAGAGTCAGCAAGTGAGGCACATATCCATAATCACCTCCCAAAATAGCTTTTGCTTGTTTTGGAATTTGATTATTTACACATTGATTTACTCTCATGTTTGACTTACACCAAAATTCCATAACCTTTTTGAGTTCCAAAAATTGTGTCTCAAATTTTACTTTCCCTTGAATACATACTTGATTTGCATGTAATTGTGCCTCAAGATCTAGTTTTAAATTTTTTATTATTGACACATTTTCCTCTTGATTAAGGAATTTTGATTTTAAGTTGCTGATCTCCTAATTCTGATTTCTTTGAATGTCATGAGCATTTGAGAAGTCAACTATCAAAGATTCAAAGACATTATTTTTCTCGGTAGCTGAATATGACTTAAAACAATGTACCTTGTAGAGAGTTTCAAGATCCCATCCAGATGCTGAACATTTATGAGCGACCTCTTTAATGTCCTCATGGAATTCAGCATCATTAGCCATCAGACAGTAATCCTTATCTAAACAGATCATTGCTTCTTCTTCTTCTTCAGATGATGAGGAGGAGTCAGAGTCGCTGAATGAACCTTCTTCAGTGATAAATCCTTTTCCCTTCTTTTCTCAGATTTGGACATTGCCTTCAGATTCTTGTACTTTGCTTTGTACTTGTTGTACTTGTCATTTCCGAAGCTTGGCTGTGATTCAGGGATAGGATTTATTGACTTTGATCTACAATCAGCTGCAAAATGACCAAGTTTACCACACTTGTAGCAGTCACCTTTTGATTTGAAATTATTAGATGATGGAGCACCAGCGAATCTTTTTGATCTGGTGTTCCTTCTGAAATTTCCAACCATCATTGCCATGTCCTTTTCCATCTTTTCTTGACCCTCATCATATTCATACTCCGACTGTTCTTCATCCTGATCACCTTCTTCATCAGCTAACAGCGACTTTGAGCTTGGCTTAGAAACCTTTGATTTCTGTCTCTTATTAATTTCTTCATGCTTATCTACAAGGGCATTCGATATCTTTTGACTTCCAAGTGTTGCACGAATGTGCTCACTCTGATCAGCTTGCTTTTCAGACTGCTCCCAGTTGAGCAAAATACCATAGACTTGAGTAAGATTAAGAGTTGTATAATCATTCCTATGTCTAGTACAGGTAGTAATTGTTCCCCAGATTTTCCTTGGCAAGAGCTCCAGGAACTTTTTAACAATGAATCTCTGCTCTTTTCCTATACCAGCCTTTTCCATTTTATTCATCAGTGACTGATATCTGGTATAAGTAGAGGACAGAGATTCATTGGGTTCCATTGCAAACAGCTTGTACTATCGAGTGAGATTGACTTCCCTGTAGCGAATAATAGCAGGAGTTCCAATATATATATTCCTAAGGGTGTCCCACATGTCTTTAGCTGTTTTGCAAAGCCTAATAGATTCAAACACTTCATTAGGAAGTGACATGCCTATGTAGATTTTAGCTTGTTTATCCAATCTAACCAATCTCTTGTCCTCATCAAACCACTATTCCTCTTTATTTGGCATAACCATTTATGGTATTGCAGGAGTAGTTGCAGTAGCTACAACAGCTGGAACAATTGTGGTTGGAATATGAGGACCATTGGTTATTATATTACAGAGATGATCATCTACAAGATCCAAATACAACATCATCCAGGTAATCCAGGTTTCAATCCTAGAGGGATCAAATGCAGGAGGTTTGGTAGTAGAACCATTTCCCTTTTGATAATTAGAGTCAACATAGCTGTACTTTATTGATTCCATTGCAGATCTGGTTAATTGATTTAAACCAACTCTGCTCTGATACCAATTGAGAGTCCCGTAATCACTATTACTAAGTGAAATGGAATCATAATAAGTAAAGTTTAATTGTATAAGGGGGGGGGGGGGGGGGGGTTGAATACAATTAAAACCTTTTTCTGATTTTATTTAAGTTGATTTATCAAGTTTTAATTGAATTATCAAAAACAGAGTATAATATCTTTAAAGAACAACAGATGCAATGATCACAAAGAAATAATAGTAGCTGAACTGTAAATTTTATTAATCATAAAACTTACACAGTGTTGATTGCGGAATAGATTAGCCAAAGCTAATCTAAATCATACACTTTAGCTAAACTATTACAAAGAGATAAAACAGTAGTGGACAAACACGCTAACTGTTTCACTTGTTGGTCATTGTTACGTGCTTAGACAAACTACTCACTGACAAACAAGTGATTAACACGTACAAACAGAAAGTTTCTAAGTGCAAAGTACTGCTCTATTTATAGTGCAAATGCCCCGTAAATATTTTCTTCAAATCATGATCTTGGAATGACACATGTCACTGTTTAATTGGCTTGATCTCCGAGCCTTGAATATTCTGTGGTCCCAATTCTGTTACCTCGAATATTGCATCTTCCTTAACACCAATTATTTGTCACCACGTAATCTCCTAGATGTTTATGAAGATATGAAAGACACTTGCTGACATAAGACTGAAGAGCAATTTGCACTTGATAAGAAACTTATTTGAGTAGTCACCGAAGATGAGATAATCCTCCTCACTCACAAGAACTATCGTGCTCTTGTAGAGTGTCTTGAATTGAAAATCTTCAGCAACTAACTTTTATTCTGGCAGTGAATTTTGCCTCTATTCATTTGAAGATGTAAACTCTTATTGCTAGTCTTTCAGTTAGCGACACACAGAGTTAAGTTTAAATCTTCCTCAGCATATCAGTTTCCTTGAGTAGAATGATCAGTGACCAAATAGCTTCAGCAACAACATCTTCGACTTAATTATTTTCTTCATCGAGTTTGTTATCATTGAGTTGGTTAGCGCAGTGACTCAACAAATACTAGTAACTAAAAATGTAAATATGCCCACATCAAATGCTTTGGTGAACAGATCTGCATATTGATTATCATTATGAACTTTTAAAATTTTAATAAGTCTTTTCTCATTACAGTCTCTTATATAATGATATATGATTTCAATGTGCTTTGTTTTTGTATGTTTAACTGGGTTCTTTATGAGACTGAGAGCAGAGGTATTATCAATAAAATAGGAGTATTAAAAAAAGTCAAACCATAGTCTAACATTTGATTTTGAATCCATAGAACATGAGAACAGCAGCTTGCAGTAGCCACATATTTTGCTTCTGCTATAGATGTAGACACAGTGGTTTGCTTCTTGCATTTCCATGAAACCAATCTTTCTCCTAGAAATTGACAACCCCTGAAGTGGATTTCCTATCCACATTAGCTCTTCCATAATCACTATCTGTATATGAAATCAGATCAAAAGAATTACTCTTTGGATACCAAAGGCCCAATTTTGGTTAACTATTTGAATTTTCTAAAGATTTTTTTTACTGCATGCAGATTTGACAGTTTAGAATTTGCTTGAAATCTTGCACACACACAACAAACATGATGTATGGTCTTGATGATGTCAGATACATGAGGGACCCTATCATTGATCTATACAGATGCTCATCAACATTCTCCCCCTCAAGATCTGCATGTAATGGCTTGTGTATCTCCACTGGTGTGCTTGCTACCTTCGTATCTTTGTAACCAAACTTGTCCAGTATATCATACACATATTTAACTCTGATGTATGAATATTCCATTTGTATGTTGTTTAAATTGTAAGCACATAAACAAGGTTAACTCTCCCATTGAGCTCATCTTGAACTTTTCATGCATCAAAGATTCAAACTCCTTGCAAAAACTATCCCTTGTTGAACCAAAAATAATATCATCTACATAGACTTGAACCAGTAGGATATCATTCTTAATTCTTTTGATGAACAAGGTCTTGTAAATTTCACCCCTTTTAAATCCATTCTCCAACAGATACTCTGATAATGTCTCATACCAGGCTCTAGGTGCTTGATATAAACCATAAAGAGCTTTATCCAGATTCACTACTGGATTCCTCCTATGTTATTCTGTCAACAACAATTCTAGTTAGTTCAAATATATAGTTCAATACTTGAGCATCTACCCTTTTGTCAGCCTGTTGTTCTGGACTTTATTCATGTTCACTCACACTTTCTTCTAATGTAGGCATATTTGGATCAAAAGAAAAATCAATTGGTGTTTTACTACCATCATTCCCTTTTGAATTTTCCATGCCAGAATCTGAACCTTGTGATGGCTGTGGTGGAATAGAGTCAAACACCTCTGGTGGATCAGGTGACCAAACAGGAAATAGAATCTATTTGTGACACTCCTCAAAATTCAATATAATTACGTACATCAATCACGTGCATGTCTTAGGCTAATTTCCTGACTTAAGTGAATTCACACTATTTTTATGAGATAAGTCGAGCAAAACCCACAAATCTAATACGCGTAGTATTACCTATTTCATAGTTAGTTATAATTACGCACGAAACAATCAGAACGAGTCCGACAAAAACATACGTACGTTGGTGATACGAAGAATATTAAATAAAGTAAAACTATTTTTATAGTATTTATTTAACTTGAAATATTATGCAAACAAATAAAGCATAATGAAAAACAAAATAATTATACGTTTTATATAAAACGTAACGTACACGATTAAAATACGTAAAACCAACCCGACTACCAAATGAGTCAAAAATAATATTTTTGAAACTTAAAAATAAAGTATTCGAAATAATACTTCGAAATATATTAACGCGAAATAACGATTACGAACTAAACGAATAAAATACGTTTTAACGTATTACGATCGGGTAAACGAACACAGGTTGAATACCAAATATTTAACACAACATAATCTTGACTCACCATGCTGTGGGGCCCAGCATGGGCCAATTTTCTCACAACCAAATCCAACACCCGTAAGGTTTTGAGTTGCAAACACACCAACACATTTTTTTCAAACCAATAATTTATCTCTCTCTCTCTCATCCTCTATCTCTCTCTCGGCTCAACATATTAACAACAACAACATCATCATCATCATTTAATAACACCATACTCAATCATCATCACCGTCCAAAATCATCTAGTAAAAGGGTGAGCAAGAACAAAGCTTAAAGTATCAATAACACCATCATTTTCATCTTCTTGTTCTTCATCTTCAAAGCTTTGTACGAACCCTTGATTATTGCACTCATCTTTATTGTTTTTAGTATATAAACATGTATTACGTTCATATCTTGAAAGATCATACACCAAATCATAACGAAAACCAAAGAAACTAAAAAATTTTGAAATCGGTTTCATGGACAGATTCTGTGTTGCGGTAGAAAAATCATATAAAATCGTATGTGTAAAATAAACGTATGAAACTACTGGGAAAATCTTCATATGTTTGTTAGTTACAACTTTCTTTCAGTACTCATCTCCTAGAAATACACCAAAATTTAGATACGAACTGATTTGTTTGAGTGTGTCATGAAAATGGGTTTCTGGACACACTCTTGGTCACGATTTTATTTTGAGATTTGTGGTTAGCTAATAATCATGAAAAACATACTGGAAGTAGTTAACATATGTAGGAATGTTGTATAAAAATTTCAGAATTGTTCGATATGTTTGGACCACCGAAACCGAGCTCGAAAGTTAGCCAAAATCTAAAAAACACACTTTAAGGACTGTTTTGACATGATTTAAATAACGATATTTTCCGGTCAACTATAAAACATAACGACAATTTTTCCGAGTTCTATAAACATATTTAAGACCTCCCTAAAAGTTTCAGGTCAAACCGAGCCCTTTTGACCATGTTCTCATTTAACAAACGCAACTAATTGAACAAAAATATTTAAGCGATCACGTGGTTTTATGGAAAAAGTCACATATTAAAGTTAATATACGATCGCGTGGGTTAAAAAGTTTGATCGCATGATATAATACACATGATCGCGTACGATCATTCACATGATCGGGTGAAGTCTCCAATTGATAAGAATTCGCGATCGCGTACTTCTACCCGAACGCGTACTTTAGTTCAAATTTATTACAGAGGTACAACTCAAGGAACACTAAAATAATTTAAATGATAAGTTTTAGTAGCCAAATAAATATAGTAAATGAATATTTTTGTGTACATAACCCTTAACTTTATATACATATATATATACACACACACACACAACAACAAATTATTCACTCGGATAAATATATCCACAACGAAACTATATACGATGTAACGTGTACAATTTACATATATATATATATATATATATATATATATATATACTCTTTCAAAGTATACAACGAAACGAGTATAATGAAAATATCTTTTTGAACTATTATTACAAAATCATCACCAACGGAACGTACGAATTTACAAACAATAACGATCTTTCAATGAGTGAATGATTAACATGTTTTGGCGTTTAGCCATCCACTTATACAAACTATCTTATACGTTTAGGACATTAGAGACTTTACCTGGGCACACCCTTTGCTAGCACTCATACGCTTTACCTCACGAGGTGAGTTCACAGTCCTTCTTTTACTGTTTTTACTGCTTTTAAATCAGGGGTGGAAAAATAGCAACTGTTTTACTATTATATGCGATAACTTTATATATAAATGCTTTCATGCTTTTATACAAACTGTATATGAATGCGTTCATACTATTATGCAAACTGTTTACTTATGAAATGATTTTCATATTTTACTCGCAAATTACTTACTTACGAAACGATTTACATACTATACTTGAAACTACTTGTTATGAAATGATTTTCATACCATTTTGGGAACATGACAACGAATCTTGGTACGGACTTAGTTTTACATGTTGTAGTGCACAGAGTCCTCGTTCTTGCAAACTATAACCATTAGCTAGGTGACGCTAGCCACTGAATATACGAATAGTACTATCATGATGACCTACCTCCCACCCTTGGTTGGATTGTGCCAACCCCCGGCTTGATGTCATGTCGAGGAGCGTATATTTACCTAGTCCTAGAGGAAAAAACAATTACACAAACGAGGTCGTGCTTTGGTTATAGGATTAAGTTCCGTGACTTTAACTCATAAGGTCTAGCTAACCTTTAGGGATCACCGTCATTGCTATCCCATTATTATATACATTTTGGAAATAATGTTCTCCAATGAATAACAATGAACATCAACGAACAACAAACTTTATAGGAAATGTTTTCCTACAACTTATACATTAGATCATCTGCGGGTCATCTACAAATGATTTATACATTAGAACATCTGCGGGTGTTCTATGATTTACTTATTTGAGATACTTTAGCAACGATTTACAATGGATGAGGTCGAACTATTTGAACAATTGATTTGTAAGCGAGCTCATCAACTATTTTGAAAACTATTTAGTCACGGGTTGACTACTATTTTAACAACTATTTAGTCACGGGTTGACTAATATTTTAACAGCTATTTAATCATGGGTTGACTACTATTTTAAACAACTATTTAGTCACGGGTTGACTACTACTTAAACAATTATTTGTTCTCTGTATGACCACTATTTGAACAACAAAACTTTTGGATAATTTTCCAACAAAATAAGAAAACTATTACTTGATCGTGAATCGATTACTTTTTGACTTATATGTCAACAATTGTAAACAGTTTGGTTTAACGACTATATATAAAACTTGTGAATTCACTCAACAATTTTGTTGACTTTTTACTATATTTTTCAGGGAATTAGCTACGCAAGTAAGACTACATACATCTTGGAACCTACGTTACCCACGACGAATTAGGATGCCACTTTTGGAACAAATGGAATTTCTTTTGTATAACTAATATATTTTAGTCATATTTACGAGATCCACTTTTGTATAACTTTAACTACATTTCTACTTCTACAACTTGACGAGTCGTAGCTTTTGTAACAACAACTAATTATGGCATCTTAATATATTATGTTCTGCGATAATCATATGCTCTGTGCGTGAATGTCCAATGTTAACGTCAGCACCCCCACTTACATTAATGCTTCCGCTAAATACTTGCTAACCGCGAATTACCGTTTTGGGGGTGTGACAGTATTCATGTGATTTTCTCTTCTGTTCTTTTGTACCTGCACTAGACTGTACATTTGCATAGCTAAAAGCATTGGTTAGTGCATCAATATCAAACAACAGATAAGTTGGACCTTTTCCTATTGCATTCTCGGTGTATTCATTAAAGGTCACATCTATTGCCTCTTCTATAATCCTAGTCTTTTGATTGAATACCCTGTAAGCCTTGCTTTGAACAGAGTAACAAACAAATAGACATTCATTAACCTTGCTCTCAAACTTTCCTAAGTGGTCTTTGGTATTTAAGATAGTACAAGGACACCCAAAAGGTTTCTTCTTAAAGAACAATTCATATGGTATCTTGTTATGAGGTTTAACAACTAATATCTTGTTCTGAATTCAGCAATTCAAACTTTCCTACTATGTAAAGTACATTGTCTATCATTGAAAGGCATGGTCCGCATATGAAACACGTTTTGATAAAACTGCGAATAATCCGGGGATGTATAACTGTTTGAAAAGGAGAGATTTGAATCATAAGTCGAAGTAACTAGAGCTTAAATGAATGATAACAAGATTTCAGAATAAGATCAAAAGTCGTAATGACCTAGAGTCTTTAAAACATCAAATCTTATAAAATCGGCGGTCTAAACATACAAAGTTATTAATCTGCATGCTAATAGAACAGTAAACTACCTTAGGAGTTAAGAACGGTCGGACCTATGAGACGATACGCTACTGATTCATGAACCTCGGTATAAAACATAGATATGTTGCTTATTTTTCAACTAGATAAGTATTGGAAGTTTGCGTATTGCTCCGATCAGAATCATAATAACCTAGTTCCTAGTGACATGCCAGTGGGAAATTGAGTTGGTAAGGTTCTAGAGTTTACGCCTAGTAGTTTGATTGCCACATTAGTATCATCCCTATTTATTCTGTCATCCTGAAATATTAATTATCGAAATCTCAACAATCACATATTTATCTTTATCTGCTTTCCTGTACTTTAATTTCCTGCATTTTAATTACTTGTCTTTAACCCCCAAACCTACCTACTTTGTTCCATCCTAGATACTTCCCTACCGAAAGTGCCAACTTTAATTTACCCACACGTTTGGATTCACAGAACGATCTTAGGTTATACTTACCGCTTACTAACTAGAGTAGGTAGTACATATAATTTAAGCCCCGCTAATTATAAATTTTAAAACCCCTGATGACGCCCGATTAAGTTACAATCAACGACATCGACGCTTTCGGGTGCAATCAAGTTTTTAGCACCGCTGCCAGGGAATCAAAAACGTACAATTTAAAGCCACTTTAAGTAGTAGTATTTAGGAGATCCTTCCGAATGAAACCTTTCCAGGTATCTTTCGGAAGTTAAATTGAGTAATTTAGTAATTTTTTATTTTTTTAGTATTAGTTTAAAATGACAACTCAAAAACCCACGTCTTACCTCATTTCAAAAAACGAACTTACGTCAATGGACGATACGGAATTATTTGACTAATTAGTAGGAGAAATAGGATCTGATTTCTTTTCACCCTTTTCCTCTAAAGCTAAAGAAACCTCCGAAACCCTGGAAGAATTTAGGACCTCACTTTCTATTCCAATAAATTGCCTGGACTTTGATGACACGGATCAGTTGCCTGACCTGGCATCATCTTCAGAAGATCACTTTCCAACTTTGCATTTGTTGCACCCCTAATTTGGGTTGCGGAAGCGAATCGGGTCGGGGCGCGACTAATCAATAATCAAGCACATAAGATATATAATCAACGACTCTATATGCGTCGTTTACAAAATACATTAATATAACACAAGAGTTTACAAACTGTTTACATTATATTGAGTTCACATAATTACCCTGAGAGATTCTAGTACATTTCCAATTATACAAAATATAGATATGCAAGAAAATCTCTTGATGTTTAATGATTGCATGTGACTCGAGCTAAAGTATCCTGATGGGCAGTCCAACCTACTGCTGAGTACATGAGATAACATGCTAAAAGGTCAGCTAAAAAGCTGGTGAGCTCACAGGTGTATATGAGTAAATGAGATTTATGAACCACAAGATTTATATAATGATTTGTAATCAAACAAATAATGAATGTACATGCAGCCATGAGTCCATAGTTTGAGCTTAACTGAGGGGGGTCAGGATCCACATTCAAGGACCTGAGCGAGGTGCCTCCCTATGAGTGCCTAATCAACACTCATACTGAACAAATGATAATGCATCCGTTTGACAGGTTAGTGCTTGCTAACTCGGACGGGGATTGTCAATCCCATATGGTACCATACACTAACATTCACGCTAAATCATATTAACAAACTATGTGATGGAGGACTTTAAATTGATTAGATGAAAACAACTCATGTAGCATACGATGATGTTTTGTACTTGTGTTCACATGTAAAACAAAATGAGCATGTATCTCACCCCTAGGTAAAAGCATTTAAAAGGGGGCTATGAGACTCACCTGAGCCTAATGAGTTGCTAACAAGCAATAATGATGTTGTTCAAGAGTAATGATGTCGTCTCCAATGACTGAAACCTGTCGGGCGTGTTAAACGCGCAAGGTTTTAAAATGATTAGATGTCTTATCATACCATCTATGCTAGTTGCTCATTCAACTAGTAATGTCCAAATACATTGGTTTGTTCGTTCATGTTTTTGAAAACATGTACGGCCCATTGGTGATTAATTGTAATAATAATCTCATTACATTATTATTAAAATGTTGTAATGATATACTTGTAGAGTATATTTGAAGTGTTTAGTATTCGTTGAGTGTCGTATTTATAGCTCGGATTAGGTTCATAAGTGTTATTTTTATCCATGTTTTATAATAGAACTTATATATTCATTTCGGGCTAGAATTCTTAGTGTTTTGCAAATAGGTTTGCGTTTATCGTTTTGGGGCTCGTTTTTGTTGACTTGGTCAAACGGGTTCGGTTTGACCCGAAACTTTTAGAGAAGTCTTAAATATGTTTCTAAGGCTCGAAAAAATTATTGGTTCATGTAGGGGTTAGCCCGAAGTGTCGATTTTAAAAGTTGTCCAAAACAGTCCCCAGTTATGTCCTTTCCAGATTTTTAACTCGATTCAACTCCCATTTTCACCACTTTTTATTCCGATCTAGGTCTCAAAAAAAATCATGCGTGTTCACCTATGAACCTGGTCCATTTCTGAACTTTATGGTAATTTTATATCTTCGTTTACTATTTTTAACAAAAATAAACATGAGGAGTGGTCAGATTTGGTTCGGAAGTGAGTTCAGTCCAAAGATCCTATTTTTACATTTATGTCAGTGGGTTTTCAAGTCGGGCCATAGAAGAACTTTTTGTATATGAAAAAATTATCAATATTTCCCAAGTGGTCTCACACGTTTTTGAGGTCTAGAACTTGAGATATGGCCTCGAGAAGTTACTGAAAGTTTCTGTCCGCCGGAACAGTAGTTCTATGTCACCGGAGAAAATTTATTTTAAAATAGAAAACGAAGTCAAAATGTTTCAAAACAAATTTTTTTAGAAACCTTACTTCTTTTAATACATTTTAGGCTTAAGAAAAATCTATTTTCATGTCAAAATAAATTTTATAAAAATCGTTGAAGTTAGAACAAAATCTGGACAGGAAGATTAAGCTCTAGATTTCGAGTTTTTAAAATGCGATTTGACTTATGGTTTGGACATTTTCTAGTTATATGAACATACTAACATGCTAATAAACTTAATCCAAGTAATTCTAGCAAAAGAAACGAGATCCTTACAAGAAGATCAAAGATCTAGAGCCGAGGTGCGAAGAGGATGCGAGAACCGAGCTTTTCCTTTGATTTCCTTCAAGATCCAAGTTGTAGATGATGGTGGTTTGTGGTGGTGGGCTGGAAAACAACCAGAGGAGAGGGGGAGGTGGTTTTAGAGTGAGAGTGTAGAGAGAGAGGGGTGTGGTTGGAATGAAAGAGTAAGGGTGTGTTTTGGATGCTTAAAGTCAAGGAACAAGATCCACTTTTGGTGGATCTTGTTTGAGCAGATTTTTATTATAAAATGGGAGGTGGGGTTTGTTAAAATCTTGCCTCCCAATTGATGGTATTATATTCGTGTTTGTTTACCCGATCGTTTAAACGTTTAATTATACGTTATACGTTTTATACGTGCGTTTAAAATAATGATATAATCTCGATATTTGTAGTCAAAGTATTTTATCAAAATACTTACTAATGAGTTATAAAATTATGACCTAAGTTTATTTTGTTGATCGGGTGTGATTCACGTACTTTTGTCGCGTATAACTTAGTCGATACGATACGAAATACTTATGAAATATTATCGAAATAATACTTAGAAAATCACTATGTTTATTAAATAATTTAATATTATTTAATAAATTGGGTTCACCAACGTCTGTAATGATGTATCGAAATTCTGCCGATATAATAACATGCACGATTAAATCTAATCGCGTAAATGTTTATATTTATAAATTACACGTAATGATACATACAATTAGCTTAACATAGAATTAATTACATACATTAAAAAATGATTAGGCGCTAATTCCTAGCCCTAATTGGTCGGGTGTCACAGCATTCGCCTCAAATACCAAATTCTGTCCACTTCGATAGTCCTTCCGAAGAAGATTATGAAGAAAAACCTCCGAAATTATGTGACTTAATCACCCTCATTCCTGAAACGTCAGTGTATGGCAACACTCTGTCAAATTCTCGTAATGACGGCATCTTTCCATTCCTTTCACAAGAACATGAATACACCATCTATCGAGTGATGGATAAAGTTCCATCAGTTGAGCCAGAAAAACCTTGTTCTGAATAATGCCACCTCGGCACATCCTTTAATCCTTCTCGCAGAAAAGATGTCTATAGGGCATTCGTTAGGAAATTAGACTCCTCCGACTTTCCTTTTTCATATAACCAACGAGAAAAGATTACCAATCTTGACGAACAACTCAAATTCTTATCTCGCCTATCAAATCATGAATGTGAAAGCACTTCCACCAATTTCAGAGACTAAGAACTAAAGTTCATAGCAGATTTAGATCTACTTTTTGAATCACTTGCCGACATGGATTTCCAACCAATATCTATGATATTAATCAATCATAATGTCGCTGCAATGATCAATGAACTTGAGTTTTGGGTAGAACGGGACCCGATGATTCCTGTCATCATCCCTGATAAAATTCCATTCTTTGTTGACCCCGCTTCTTACTTGATCTCAAAATTGCGAGACGTTTTTCCTGATTCCACCAAAAGACATGACACCGCTTTCTTTGCTAAACGGAAAGACCTTCACGTTAAGCTTGTTCAAATCTTCGCTTTCACCAAATATCCCTTCACTTCCACATAAAAAGCCCTAATCAGTAAACTCGTAAGAATAGTCGATTCTACAACCGAAGAACCTGATTCGCAGAAAGATAAATCATTCCTGGAAATCATGGATAAACTCAATCTCGACCTAAATTACAAAGATCAAGGACCTCTCGACGGATTGTCAAACCCTAAGAAGATAAGAAAGGCATATAATAAGTTAATTAGTGATCTTGTCAATTTAGGATATGAAGAAAGAAAAACCCTAGGGGACATAGAGAACAGACATTATTTAATTTATAACGTCATCTGGGAGCTTTCAAAATGTTTTTTGCCTAACAACATTCGTCTAAGGGAACAAATCTCGACCCTTTCTCTAAGGGAACAAATCATAAAACGATTCTTTCCTAAAAGGTCGAGGCTCGCAACTTTAAACGAACTTATTTTTTTTATTGAAAGTTTCTGTTAAAAAAAGAAAGAAAGAAATAATAATATATATATTAAATAACTTAAGTTTAATGTTTTAGGTTAATTAGAATCGTCCTGCAAAAATGTGCGCGTTCCCTAAGTTATTTATAACGTGACAAGAAACTAACAAGTACCAAGTCACAATGAATACACTTAGGATTCGTAATCATTATTAATAGGACATTAGAAGTTAACTTAGATTATTAATTTAGAAAGTACATTAGGGACCATGTAAGGAATATGGTACTTGAAACTAGGACATATATTCCTAGGGGACCATTAAGACTTCCATGCACTCCCATAATTCAAAAACAAAAACACTTTCTTCTCCCCTTTTGATCCCCATGGCCGGCCACCACCTCCACCTTCACTTCCAAAACCACACCACCATGAACCATCATTAAATCTCCATCAAACTCTATAACTTTGCGTCCTTTTGAACTCCTCATTGCATATTCTTTTCGGTTGTACATTTGTTTTGAAGTTTCAAGCACTACAAAGGTATGATCATGACTTTGAACTTTGAATATCCTATTTTATGAAATTAGCTAAGTTAGTAACTAGGAATTGCTACTTTTCTTGGTTGAATGCTTAGAAATTACATACTACTACCACTTACCCATGCTAATCTACACATGTTTGACCTTATTAAAAGGAAGAACTTTGACCTATTGTTAGGTATTTAAATGATCATGGTGATTTGAATGATTACTCTATGATTAAGTGCACAATGCGGATGAATTAGGATTAGCAAGTTGATTTTTGAAAATCTATAAAAGATTAGCTAGCTTGCTTGAATAAAATAGTATATTAAAATTATTTGACAATTCTTGCTCACTAGAATCTTGTACTTGCTTGACTAGTCAAAGTAGGCAAAATAACTAGAAAATCATTATTGTGAAAATAAAAGTCTTGAATAAAATCAAACACATGGATGACATAACTCTTATTGCATGACCTAGCTTGTTTACCAACTATGAAATGATTGAAATAGTTTAGGTCATATTTACATGCATAGGATATAATTTTGGCATACGAAGTTATTATTTGAAGTAAGCTTTGACCTAAAAAGTCAACTTGAAGTATTGCATTCTTAAAAAAAATCAATTGAATTTTTAAACCTTACTTCAACTTGAACTTTTAAAAAGTCAAAACCTACTAATAATTATAAATTGTGAAATAATGACATTTCAATTTTGGGTAACACCAAACTTTGTAAATTGCATTACTTCACAATAAAACTATTGTCATTTCATGACTATATATTTTACACCTATTAATGATTGCCTTATTATTTATTTAAATTAATTATTACTTGGGGACATTTGATATTTACTGTAATCTTTGGACCGTCAAAAATTTAAAGCCCTCATTTCAAATCTTCCATTGGAAATTTCAATAAGTGCATTAAATTTTCTCCTTCTTAAGAATCCATTACTTTAAATCTCTTATGTTCTCAGGTACTATGTCGCCGAAGAAGAAAAAACTAAACCCAGCACAACCACTTACAGGATCTCTCGCCTATCTTAGTGCATCACCTGATCACGACCAGATGGCACGCATTTGGAGAGACAAGAAGTTCGGGCGTTTTAGATATGTGCACTGGTAAAAGTTGCAAGTATTGGGATTCAGACAAAGACTAGAGAACCTACTCAGTTATCTAGTTGAGGGTCAGCAGTTCGAGTCCTTCAAGAAACTGTTCAGCATTGATGAACCGGTATACATGGAAATGGTTACCAAGTTCATGACCACATACACATTTAAGACAAGGAGTAGAGTTGGAGACAGTTCGATCACATTTCGATACATGGGAAGTTCATTCACCTTGTCATTGGCTCAGTTCGCACAACATTTGGATCTATACACACCTGAGGAGATACATTCCCCACTGTTCACTAATGGAGCCACTTCGATATCCATCTTGACAACACCATCCGAGGCATGGAGTAAGTTATCATCAGCAACATATTTCTCGAGTATAAAAGCTACCAAACTCAGAGATCCAGTCTTACAAATCCTACACAAGCTGATAGCTTGTTCATTTGATGAGAAATACACGACAAGTGGTCGAGTTTCCAAATTTGATATTGCTATGATGACATGCATCCTCGAGAAGAGGAATGTTCAGGTTGCCTATTTAGTTGCCCAACGGATTCCGGAAGAAAAGGATTTTGGTGCAAAGAGATCATATATGGGTCCAATAATTACAAGGCTGATTCGCAGAATGGGATTGCTTAAAACGACAGAGGTAGAAAAATTCAAAAGCCTGTCAGTATGGAGTGCCCAACCGATAGATTATGAGTTCCTTAGGAGCATGGATATACTCAAGATTATGAGAGATGGCACAGTTTACATCAGGGCACAATCATCAGACACAGAAAGTATGGATGAGTTGGTACCAAGTCTAATTTTACCATGAGAGGGAAGAAAGAGGCATCAACCAAAAAATCCAAATAACTCAGATTCAGACTCAGAGTCAGAAGAAGATAAGGATGATTATGACGACCCAGTTGCACCATCACCAGTAGTGCCACAGCCTACTAGAGCGGGACCTTCCACCCCAACTCCTAGATCTCGGGTGCCACCTTACATATACCACTATGGGACACCACCAGGGCCAGACTATTGGTACTGGATGATGCAGATGTAGGTCCGATGTTATAAGCCTATGAGACAGCAAACAGCAGGGATACCAGTGAGCCCACTTCCTGACTTACCATGTGGATTAGGCTGAGCACCACCACACTTATATCCCCCTGCAGTTCCTACTCCAGCACCTCACCGACCTCCAGTTCTTGACCGTGGCCATGGGTTACCACCTCGCACAGTTCCACCTAGGCCACAAGCACCACCAGCACAAGTTCCTATTCAGAGACAGCATGTTCCTTCTGTTGTTGGTTTGGCTAGAGGTCAGACTTTGAGAGGCAGTAGGATATCCAAAACCCCTACACGAGCCACCATTATTCAGAGTCACAGGAATCTCAGGAGCACCAGCCCTGCAGATGCACCAATTGATCCGGTATCCTCTCATAGGTAGATTGATTTATTCAGAGGACACTCCCAGCAGAGGACACCTGAGATTCCACTTGACAGCTTCGACATGCCCGTAGGGGAATTTGTTGACCATTTGATACATGATGGAGTATTCACCATAGGTACACTAGATGCAGAGGCTGATCGAGATGCATCAGACAAAGGCACCCACTATCAGCATGATGATTCTTCATCAGATGAGACATCTCCTGGACCTATAGTATCTTCAGCTGCAGTAGCACCACCAGCCGAGCAATAGATTGCTCCGCTTTCTCACTCCTTTCTATTTTCTACCAAAACATTATTATTATTTTGTGTATTTGATGTACTGTGGATGCATAGACATCACATCTATCCAGTTATTACTTTATTAAGCTTTACTTTACTTTTCTTATTAGCAGCTATTACTTGATTGAATTGAGTGGTTTGTTTGAGAAACTATAGAAGACCGAAGCAAGGGAAAACTGTGGACCACACGATGAAGAATGCCGAGAGCCATAAGCTATAAGCCACGGACCAGCAAACTTCTAACAAGTAGCCAACAACATGCAAACAAAAGTGGTACACCATTCCAAAAGCCTCTACCCGTTTAAAGAATTGATTATCTCATCCGATATTCCAAACACTAAGTGCGGGATAATCAAAACCACACTACACTTACGAAACAATCCGAAAATAAGTAGAATCTCTAAGTGTGGGATACTTCAACAAGAGGTACTCAACGAATAGATTCAAACATTAGGGACAATGTTCCTCTAAGTGTGGGATATATGGCCTCCAAACGCAAGTTTTTACCTCTTGTCCGTAAGTCAAACAAACAATATTTTCATTAAAAGGCTAAAAATAGATAAAATTTCAAAATTTTAGATTCAAAAACATCATTCTTTAGAAATCCTATCTTTCAAAATTATAAATTACAGCAAGAAACGAGTTTTGACAACGAAACAAAACTGTTTTAGAATAAGATACGGACGGAAAGGGAAACACATGGCTAGGCACACATTGACCAAAACATTCAATTCATGAGAATTGAGCCCATCATTAGCATTCATCTCTATAATGCTTCACTTTTCGTTTCATGTGTGCGCCGATGTATGCATTTAAATCAGAACTTGCTCTTGTAATGCATTTCGAGATCACACCGATGAGTGCCATACGTGGCATAGGTACAACCCATCTTGATAACTTCTAAGGAATCCAAACGCCCTTCCACCATCAAACATCCACCCACTCAACCTTCACTCTTCACACCAAATCAAAACCTCCTAATATTCGTCCCGAACCTACAGAAGTCTCATTTTCCGACGAACTCTAAAAGATCCTCTTGATTTTCCAAGACTTCTGCAGCCTAATACAAAGCCATAAAATATATCGGATCATTCTCCAAAGGATGAACATCATCCGTAAAAGGAGCTCCAAGAAAAAAGAAATTCAGCAAAAGCTGTCAGAAGAAACCTAAAAGCCCAAGAATCAAGTAAAAGGGCCAAGAAAAGAAAAATTCCAAAGAAAATGAAAGAAAAGGCTATCTCGAAAGAAACTCTCTCAAGAAAAGTTTAGAGAAAATACAAGGAAAACCCTCACACCTTCTTCAACCCAAAACATCCGATTCCTTCCAAGATATCTCGAAAGGTTAGTACCGTCCTCATCAAAAGTGATGGAGATCTGATTCTCGATCAAGCCTATGACGAGAATGTTGCATGATAGGCTATCTGAGTGATTGACACTAGTAAGTAGGAAACCCTAAACACTTGAGTGATTTGAGTGACCCACTTGTGAGGATTGCCTAGTCATGATCATCATTTATATTGCTCGAAGAAGGTATCAAATTCTATAAACCCTTAGTTTCCGGTGAAAACTTTTTCATAACTGTAACTTTATATTCTTTGGAAAATGGCATCTCTAAAAACTAATGCTACTAGAATCCTTCCAGAAGCTTTTTAAGAATGAGTTTGCCTGAGGACAAGCAAAGTTCTAAGTGTGAGATACTTGATATCGCGTAAAAAGTCATGTTTTTACTACCGATATCTCTCTCATTCTGGAATGATTCTTGACATTTTAAACTCAAAACTAATATAAATCAGTGATATTATGCCAAGATGGTAAAAACAAGGTTGCACAATAAAAATCAAGCAAAACGGGTGAAAACGAAGATTCCACACACGTTTGAAGATTCAAGGCATCAAAATGAGATTTCGAGACAAAAGTGCCCATCACCAACATCCATCTCACCCAAGATGTTCGTTTTCGAATTATGAATCCAACAGAAGAAGAATCAACAAAAACGGATAAAGAATGAAGATTCTACGCCCGCCGGAAGATCCAAATGATTCGTACGCAACATCTGGAGATAAGAGACATATTTGTGGGATATCTTTACATCAAAGTCTTTGTTTTTGAACTACGAATCCAACGCAAAAAGAATCAACGCAAAAGGACGCATAACGACGAAGATACGCGTGAATTAAGCAACGCAACGAAAGACGACGAACCGGGACGGGTGGCAACCGGCCGCCGCCGGCCAGCAGCCAGGCGGCGCTGCCACCCCCACCCCCGTCTTTCTTGCGCTTTTTCGTCCTTGCTCGTACCTGGTGCACCATCTTTCGCTACTTTTTCGTACATGATGCACCACCTTTCACTACTTTTGCTAATGTGAGCCTAAGGGTGCTAATGTGAGCCATATTTTTCCTATAAATAGAAGCCCCTAAGTCTCATTTTAATACACACTCAAGAATACACTTCTACATTCTAATACTTCCACTCCTTTTCCATTTCCACTTTCTCACTCTATAAATTCTCTTATAGTCTAGGATTATTGTAATTAATCTTCGGATTAGTATAGAGGCTAGAACGAACGTTAGGAGGTTTGAAGATTCATCTTTGGAGGTGTAAACGAGTTGTCAATCATAATAATACGCTGTTGCGCATTTAATTCCGGGTGATATCTAAACCTTTATCATACTTAATTTATTCCATATTTTAAATATGTGTTATTGCTTGGTATGTGATATATTTATTGCCAAGAATTGCGAGTAGTTTATTATAGTAGTTGTTGATGATGTAGATAACTATAAGTAAGGATGAAATTATATAATTAATGCACGGAAATCGTAAAGAGATATGACGGCCCCTATTCGACTGTTTATCCGATATAGTACTGGAAATGCTTTAAGGCGGAGTACAAATGTATGGAAGTCGGTAAATGACCGAAGGTAGTTATATATCTGGAATCAGCTCTGGTTTAATAGTTGGAATCCAGATGGGGTAATACAACTCCACAACTAACTGGTATATCTTACGAAAGTCAAAACACTAGAAAATGATGTTCGTGAAATACGTTCAGATAAAATAGGAATTAGTAACCCTTGTAACGTTAAGACTTTATGAATTCAAGTTTAATTTATGGATTACCCTTTCTGGTTATCCACGTGACTGCAACCTAGTAATTAGGACCTGATCAACCTTAATTATGGTAAGTAGTTATCTATCCCCATGACATGCAATAAGTAAGACACATTGAAACCACTCGTTGTATATATTAGTTTTACATTTCTGCGCTGCTTTACATTTAGTTAGATAGAGTGTCACTTTCAATGTCAATTACTCTCGACCGCATATTGATATGAGAAACCGTGGAACTACTACGTAAAGTACACTGTCTATCATTGAAAGGCATGGTCCGCATATGAAACACGTTTTGATAAAACTGTGAATAGTCCGAGGATGTATAACTGTTTGAAAATGAGAGATTTGAATCATAAGTCAAAGTAACTAGAGCTTAAATGAATGATAACAAGATTTCGGAATAAGATCAAAAGTCGTAATGACCTAGAGTCTTATAAAATTGGCGGTCTAAACATACAAAGTTATTAATTTGCATGCTAATAGAACAGTAAACTACCTTAGGAGTTAAGAACGGTCGGACCTATGAGACGATACGCTACTGATTCATGAATATCGGTATAAAACCAAGATAGGTTGCTTATTTTTCAACTAGATAAGTATTGGAAGTTTGCGTATTGCTCCGATCAGAATCATGATAACCTAGTTCCTAGTGACATGCCAATGGGAAATTGAGTTGGTAGGGTTCTAGAGTTTACGCCTAGTAGTTTAGTTGCCACATTAGTATCATCCATATTTATTCTGTCATCCTGAAATATTAATTATCAAAATCTCAACAATCACATATTTATCTTTAACTGCTTTCCTGTACTTTAATTTCCTTCATTTTAATTACTTGTCTTTAACCCCCAAACCTACCTACTTTGTTCCATCCTAGATACTTTTCTACCAAAAGTGCCAACTTTAATTTACCCACACGTTTGGATTCATAGAATGATCTTAGGTTATACTTACCGCTTACTAACCAGAGTAGGTAGTACATATAATTTAAGCCCCGCTAATTATAAATTTAAAACCCCTGATGACGCCCGATTAAGTTACAATCAACGACACCGACGCTTTCGGGTGCCATCAATGGCAGTAGTGGTATGTCTACTTTTAATCTCACACTGTTTAAGTTCCTCAAAAAATTTAATATTATGATCTGTATAATGTTTAACAGTTAGTTTACACACATAAGACCATAATTTAATTTGTACCTCATAAGGAACATCTAACTTTTTTCAGATTCAGCTATGGCCATTAGAGCTTGATTTTTCACTTCACGCTCTTCTTGATCACTCCAATCAAATCCAAGTCCATTCTGTGAGACTAATGCATTTGATGTACCACCCTGAATTGATACATTCCTCCTTTGAGTCCCATTTATATTCCCAGTTCTTTGGCCATTTTGTTCCTGTCTTGGACTTCTGCGTTCTTCAGCAAAGTGCCCCATCTTATGACAGTTGAAGCACTCTACCTTGCTCTTATCAAACCAAGTGGCATCATTCCTTTTAAATGCAAAGTTATTCCTCCATGTTCTTTGCATAAACCTTTTAGCTCTTTGTATTATCAAATCTATTTGCCACTTGATATCCATCTCCTCTAAATCATATGTATTGATCTGCTCCAGATCCTCATTAGTAAGTGAAGATTTCACACTACTAGCAAATAAAGACTCCAGAATTTGATCATTAGATCTGCTTTGAGATGTTCCAGATCCTCCAGAGACATAAGTAGACCCTTGTTTATTTAAATCAACTCGAGATCCACCTACTAACATGAAAGCTGCAGTATGATTGTATCCTAAAGATTGCTTATTCCTTTCTATCTATGGCTCAAAGTTTCTTAGATCATTATAAATGTCTTCAAGCTCCTTAGTTTCCAGATCTACACTCTATCTAAGACCAACTGTGTATATTGTCCATTCTTCACTTAGTTATCTTAGAAACTTTCTGTTCAGATCATCCTTATCAATTTTCAGCTTATGATTCTCTAGTTCTCCAACTATTTTTGTAAACCTATTATAGTTTTGTGTCAAAGTTTCAGTCTTCACATGATTAAAATTTTCAAACCGTTGCTTCAATAAGGATCTCTTATTTTTTTGGTGCTTTCATTACAACCAAATCTATTCTCTATTGCTTCCATTAGTATTTTTTTCATCTTCATAGCCTTCAAATCTACGTTGATATTTATTGGGAATAGACAACAACAAAGTTCTTAGAGCCTTAAACTATGTTGATCTGATCTTTCTCTCAGCATCTGTTGTTGTTGGTGGTCTTGGTTGCTTCACACCATCACCATCAATTAGATAAGGAGGACCATTGACAACTACTTCCCACATTGAATCTAAGAGAAACATATATTGCTTGATCATGTTTTTCCATAGATCAAACTCATCGGGCTTGAGCATTAGAATCTTTGTGACTTGAATCCCATCATTGTTTTCTGAGGCCATTGAAATCAAAATTTAAGTAAAAACTAAAACCTCAATAATAAATCAAACAATAGTTCCAGATCTTCCTGTATTCAAAGCTTCCAAGCTCTGATACCACTTGACAGTCCCTATTTAATCTAATAAATCTTAATCACAATAATAAGCTTTGAATTAATATTGAAAAGTTGCGGAATCACACTCAATAATATTAGAAAGATCAAGACTGTAAAACAAATAATATTAAACTTGTAGAACATGAATTAAATCAAAACTTCAATCTTATTAATGAGAATAAGATGAATACACCGTATTAGGGTATACATCTTGAAGCTGCGCTAAATCATTAACCTAATCTAGGTTCTAAGGATCTCTATTTATAACACATAGAGTCCTATACAATCGCCTATTATTATGGAATAAGATAACTTCCATAACCGGCTCAAATTCCCACAATATCATAAACAGTTTGTAACTACAAAACTGAAGCTATCATTGTTAACTTAACAACCATCAGTGTTAACTACTTCAATTATAACACAATACTAAGTACAATTACATTAATAGTGTTAACCACTTCAAATATAACTAATAGTGTTAATCTTCAATTATCAGTGATAAATACTTGTCTTCTCTTCAATTGTCTTCTAGCAGTGATAATTCTCTGAAGACAGTGGTAACTTTAACAAAAACAGTTTTAATGCCTTGTACTCTTTCAGTCTTCTTCATCAGTGGCAATTTCAACCCATATCAGTTTTGACTCAACAATTCGAATCGGATGAGAGCGAGCAGAGGATGTTCATATTCGTACATAAAGATTTTATAAGACAAATGAACGAACATGAATGAATAAATGAACGTTTATATTGTTTATGTTCATGAACGCAAACGAATAAGCATTTGTTTGTCAATATGTTAAACGAAGACAAACAAACCTTTTTTTTTTAAAGCAAAGCTATACGGACACAAACCTTCGAATAATACAGCCATTATTGTTTTGTCGGCGATTACGATCACATTAATAATGCATTACCGTTGCATTGCGCGAGTACCGACTAGGGTTATAAATAAGATTAAGCTAAAATATAAAGAACCAACTTGGGCAGCTTTCCAACTTAAAATCCATGAAATTTTGATATAGCGATACTGTCGCACCCCCAAATTCGGGTTGCGGAAGCGGTTCGGGTCGGGGCACGACTAATCAAGTATCAACAGTACAAAGTATATTGCAAACGACCTCTAAATGAGACGTTTAAAAATGGTTACATTTCCATATATAAAATGTATGAAAACATAGTGTTTTCGGTTACAAAAATGTAGTTCCCTAGAGTCCACACATATAGTGGGAGATTCTATTACATAATCATAATATACAAAAGATAATGCTAAGAATCTCCGTTAGATGTAGTGTAGAAATCATGCAACTCTAGCTAGTGTCCTGGGGTAATCCTACTCCGTGTGTGTACCCGAGATACAAAGCTAAAAAGTGTCAACCAAAAAGGTTGTGGAATCTTACAGGTTTAGTAGCAAAATAATCGTTATGAACCACAAGTATGTACCAGTGATGCTATCAAGCAAAGTAAGTAAATCAGTATGTCAGCACAGTTGCCATGAGCTAGTAAGTTTAAGCTTAACAGTGTGTAAGTATGATTCAACCAAGAATCATATAATGTACCCCCGTGAGTGCTATCCAGACACTCATATGTAACAAATACTAATATGCCTGTTTCTACGGTGAAATCCATGGTAGCGCTACTACCCCAGGCAGGGATTGTCAATCCCAAATGGATCCATCTACTAGTACTCACGCTTAAGTCTATAACTAACAAGTAACAACTTACGATAGGAGGCTTTCAGTGGATAAGAAAAGTACTCATGCAATGTGTGTAAAAGGTAGTATAAGTAATTCAGTACTTGTGTTCATGCGTAAAATACAGTAAAGTATCTCACCCCAATAGTAAAAACAGCAAAAATGGGGCTGTAAGACTCACCTGAGTCTAGCAAGTAAGATGTGTTCGTGTAATCGAACAAGTAAAGCGGATGTAAGTCCGTAGGTGTGTCAGATGTAAGTCCGTATATCGGTTCTCTGAACCCTGCAACCTTCTGGCGTCCAAAACGCACAACGCTGTAAGTAACTAAGTAAATAAGTTGGTGTCTTGAAAGATCACCCATGCTAGTTGTCCACTCAACAAAGAAATATCCAAGTGTTTGTTTAGTATTTCATTTGTAGTTTGAAAACAAGTATGACCCGTTGGTGACAGTTTCTAATCATAATCCAAAAGCGTTATTATTATATGTATCATTTTATCAGGTTTCGTTTGTTCGTGAGTGTGCGACTCTTACTATGAAAAGTATTTACAACTTTTAATGACCGGGGTCTGGAGGCAGCGCCCCTGGTAGGTGGTCCAAGGGGTGGCAACCCCCGGCGAGGTCCAAGGGGCAGAGTCCCTGGCTGGGGTCAAAAATTTTTATTTTTACTATATTGCTTTAGTAAAAACGCATTTAAAATTTGAATTCAGAGTAAAATCAAGCGGCAAAATCTTAATTCCCACACTTAATAAAAATTGTGCCCGTTTGAAGTCAACACACGGTCGGGTAACAGAGTGATACGCGATCAGGTATGAAAATTCACCCAGTCGGGTATGAGAACTCCACCCGTTCGGGTATGAGATTTTTATTTCTACTACATTGCTATAAAATCAGGAAAATTGACCAAGGTTGGCTATAGACTGAAATGATGGTGGGAACTGAGGTTGGGCTCGCAAGACAAAGTAGGCTGCGAATTGAGTTGGGTTCGCAGAACAAAGGTCGGCTCACAAATTTCAACTCGCAGGTTAGTTCGCAGGTTAACTCGCAGATCAGTTTGGTTCGCAGTTTGATTTGCAGAGTGAGACACATCTCAGTTCGTAGACGCAGTTGCTAGTGCAAATCGAATTTTTAAACACATTTCAAGCCGGTTTTTGGACATAGTTTCGTTGAGTATATGTTCTAGCATGTAAATAAAATCTTTACAAGTAATTTAAATGTGTTAGGAAGTTTCATACCACGAAAATGAAAACGAAGAAATGAAGATGTAGCTCATGATGTGGTGGTCGTTTCCTCTTGAGTTGGCTTTGCAAGATGATGAGGTTTTGATGGTGTTTTATGGTGGATCGGGGCTGCCGATTTGAGAGAAGAAAAGAGGGAGATGGGAGAAAATGTGGGTGTAGGTGTGTGTGTCTCAAATGAGATAAAGTGAAGAAAAATGAAATAAAAAGGGGAATTGGGTCATGGGTCGGTTGGGACCGGGTCCGCGGGTCTAGGCCGACCCATTTGGGTCTCGGGCTCGCGTGTTTATGCTTCCGAGTTTTGTGTCATGACTCGTAAATGGTTAAATCCTGTAGTCGTTTGTGTCGCACCCCCAAATTCGTTAACCATGGTTAGCGAAAGCATTAGTGTTGTCGGGGCCACCGACGTATACATTGTACATACATACATATCAAAGCATATGGATATTGCAGAACTTATATATTACGATGCCATAAATGCTAATTACAAAAGTTTACGATTCGTCAAATCGTAGCAGTAGAAAAGCAGTTAAGTTTTACAAAAGTGGATTTCGTAGATATGACTAAAAACAAATCAGTTATACAAAAGAAATCCATTTGTCTCAAAAGATGGCATCCTAAAAGCTTCACTGGTCGCCTAGTTTCCATGAGTGTAGGCGGTCTTACATATGCGGCTAATTCCCTGAAAAACATAGTAAAAAGTCAACAACGATGTTGAGTGAATTCACATGTTTTAAGTTTACAAGTATAGTTGGTAACTCCAATACGTTCACAAATAGTTATTGCCATAATAGTTAAGTAAAGTTTAGTGGAATGTTATCCATATACATGTTTAAAGTCGTTTGTAGGAAAGTTCGTATCCTAGTTCAATATATCGTTTAGTTGGAATGTCTGCCCAAAATACAGTTTAAAATACTTTGTTGGTCGTTGTCCAGCGAATCAAAAGTTACCAGTCGTTCTCCGGTTTAACAAATACTGGTCGTTCTCCAGTTTAACTCGGCCGGTCGTTCTCCGGCCTAAAACACTATTGGTCGTTCTCAAGCGAAACACGGTACTGGTCATTCTTCGGCGAAACACGTGATGGTTGTTCTCTAGTGAAACAAAACAGTTTATCGGTCGTTCTCCGGTTTATAAAACAAAGTTTAACACGTTTGTAATAGTTTGTAGTATGAAAATGCTATTTCATAAACACTAGTTTGTATAAAAGTTTGACAGTTCTAAAGTACTCTAGCTGCCAATTAAAACATGATCACAATCATTAATAATCGATAGTTGGGAGCAATCAACATATTAGCAAACAAGAAATCAAAGCAAGTTATGGCAATCAGTAAAAGCAGTTGACTATGTATTTCACCCCAAGTTGAAAGCAGTATAACAGTAGAAAGTGGGGCTGTTAACTCACCTAGTGAGCTAAAAGTGTGCGAGTGCTACCAAAGCCTAAACCCAAGTGTCCTTCTAGTCTGTAATCTCCAAACGCCATAACGTATGATATTATAAGTATAAATACGTGGATGTCTTAGTTTTATTATCTGTGTTAGTGTTCACACAACTAGATTATGCCTAAAGTGTTTGTTTGTCGCTTGAGTTTGTAGTTTTAGAAATGTATATGACTCGTTGGTAACTGTTTGTAATAATAATCTCTGAAAATATTATTATATCCGCTTCATTGTGTTTCCTAAAGTATGAATATGCATACGGGGGTCCGGGGGTAGCACCCCTAGTAGCGGGGTCCAAGGGGTGGCTACCCCTGGCGAGGTCCAAGGGGCAAAGCCCCTGGCTGGGGTCAAGCTTTAAAAAAAATGCATCGAAAATTCAAATTCGGAGTAAAATCAAGTGGTAAAGTCCAGTCCTGACACTTTGTGAAAATCATAGGTTTTTAAGGTTCTGTGTTTTGCGACACTAGGTGCGACATAGGAGCTTGTGTCACTATGTGCAACTTCCGCAATTTAATACAACATAAGGGTTTGTATCGCTATGTGCAGCGTAGAATTCGGTTGCGACATAGAGTCTGGTTGCAACACAAAAATTGAAGAAAAGAGGGGTGGATCTTACGAGAGAGAGATGGAGCCGAAAGTGATGATGATGATGATGGATCGATGATGAAGATAATGATGATGCTTGTGTTGATGTTGTTGGTGATCTTGTTGTTTGTTGTTGTTGATGATCTTTGTTGTTGTTGTTGTTATGTTGTTATTGTTGAAAAAGATTAGAGAAAAAAAGAGAGGTAGAAAAAGATGTAGAAGAAAATGAAATGAGAAAGTGATAGAGTAGGGTGGGGGTGGGGTGGGGGGGGGGGTGGGTGTTTGGTTGGCTTAGTCAAAAAGAGGGGAGGGTTGTGGCTTTTTATCTCCAATTTGTTTAGTTAATGCCCGTGTTCGTGTACCCGATCGTTAAGTAGTGTAATAACTTTAATTGATAAATTTATAAATATGTTTTCGAATATATTTTTAGTTGAATTATTTTATATGAGTTATAAAATTATAACTTTGTTTTTATTCATTTGACGGATATGTTTCGTGTAGTCTCGTCGCGTAGGATATGTTTTGTACGATACGCGATACTTTGTAAGTATTATCAACATAATATTTAATAAATAATAACGTTATCTAATAGTTACGTATTATTAAATGATTTTTGTTCACCAATAGTTGAATATTTTTAGTCGAGTTTGTTCCAAATGTTTTGTACGTAATTACATCTAATTATGAAATGTGTAATACTACGCGTATTAACTAGTTGGACTTTGCTAGACTTACCTCTAAAATTATGGTGAATTCACTTAAGTTAGGGAATTAGCTAAACATGCATGTGTTTTATGCACATAATTGTGTCGAAATTGCGGGGTGTCACAGTTTGCCCGATTGTTTAATCACGTAAAATTTTTAGGATTTATAAACATGTTAAAGTATATCTAAAATATTTTTAACCGAAGTATTTCAAAATACTTTATTTCAAGTTATAAAATTATAAAAGTATAATTTTTGTTATTAATCGCTCGTTGGGGTGCGTTTCGCGCGGTTTCATTGCATATAATATGTTTTAAACCATACAAAAGTCATGTAATATATTATGGTAATGTATTATGGTAAATAATGTTTGTTTGGATAATTCCACATTATTTATAAGTTTTGTCACCAACGTCCATGTATAAAAGTGTGGGACCTCGCGTAAGCGTGTATGAAATTACACAAAATGTCACATAAATTTAGAATATTATAAAATTAAATACAGGTAATTACAAGTAGTTTAGGCACTAATTAAAGTCTTTAAATAGCGGGTGTCACATATACAAAACAAATTAAATAAATGTCAATAGTTTATAGTTCGGAATATCATTTGTTCAGCAAACTACAGGGCACATACGCCATCGACAACGTATATTATCTCTCTTTATAATTTCGTTGCAACCGTTAAATGCACAATTAAAATCAAGAGCTCCCACGGAAAACTATCATCATATATCTTTTCCATTATTTTCGGGGTTTTATTTCGTTTAAAAATGAAAGCAAATTCTAGAATTAAACATGTCTTATAATTCGCTGCTTGACATATGCAAGTATAATTCAACTATACGCGTCACAATTTACTTTTAAATAAATACAAATTATAACGTAAGAAGCAAGATATACTAAGAAATTTTAAACAAAGTCTTGGTCGGTTGAGTGTGGTTGGAAAATTACATAAAGGGAATATCAAATAAAGTGGCAAGTTGCCTTTTTGTTTTACTATTTTACTACCCAAATTAGACAACGTCATCCACCGCCGACCTTAAATGGTCGTCCCACAAAATCAGTTGAAGACCATACGTGCACTCTCGAATTTTTTAAATCTAGATAAAGTTTGATTCTATATCTACTTTATCCATTAATTAGTTTCTTATGCATCCAAAATTGCAATTCGATCGTTAGGTAAACAAGTATATCTGAAATCCATCTACATATACATTTACAAGTTTGATAAAACTTAATTATTTATTTGTTTTACCCACCATATGTATTTTTAAGTGGACCTTGCCCAGGCAAATTTTAGTTTTATCAAAACAATAAATCAAAGTTTAAAATTCAACTAGCATACCCAACTATTTACATTTGAGCCTTCCCAAAACATGCTTTGGGAAATCACATAAGAAACAAAAATAAAACTATACAATTTACTATTGTTATATCAATATAAATTTATAGATATCAAAACTATGGGTGTTGATAAATACAACACACAAATTCATTCATACACCAAAGTTGTAGTATCATACACTTATACTGTTTTCTTCAACTATTGTACACTGTGTTGTATGAATCAATTTAGATGTTGTATCTATCACCTTCCCAACGCTATACATGTTCATAGACCCACTATCCGGCTCAATTACACTATCAATTTTTCCTTTGACCCAAGACATATTGGTTACCCATTTCTTGAATCTATTATATCAATATACCAATCCAGCAGATCTTCCACATCTATCCATTTACAATATAACCCTTTCATAGAATGACCAGTGTTCCAACTGTTTTGATCAGCCCATTTCATCGAACTATTATTCCAATTCCTTAAGTAGGCCCAAAACACAAGACATAACCCGATTACAACTTTCTGTCCAAATTATCAGTGAAGCATTTTATGTTCAGGCTAATCTTCATGATCTAGCTTCCAATCTGAACTTTTGAAAGTAATCCAGATGATATAACCTTGCACTTTAAACACCATATACACAGCCTTGCAGTTTATTTCACTTTGACCCATTTTGTATTTTTTCCAACAATTATGTCCTAAGTGGCAAAATTGAACCATTGACCAATATCTCAGCAATCTGCACTTCCATTTTCCTTGATTTTTTGTATCCATCAATACTAACCATCTGATCTTCCTTTGCACATGTAATCTTCTGATCCAACTCATATGCAGACATGAAACTCACAGAAACTCTATTCCTATGACCAATGGATTAAAGAACTGATATATAATCCCGTTCTCACTAGTAGAATGTGAGTGACCCATTTGACCATGGTAACCTAGACTATGCATGAGGATCATTAACACCTGCATAGGAAAAACTGATGCATCTATTTTCTTACAGGCTGTTTCCCGTGCATATCCATCTCACCTCCAATAAACGCATAAAGCACAATTGAACCATATAGAAACAAGACAGAAATTAAATTTGACATTAATCTACCTTCCAACCAGTTGTCGCCTTTAAAAACAGAACATGTGCCATACAACTGCACCAACCTATCTAATTTCCATCCTATGCAATTGTAACCCAAACCCCACCGTATCAGACACAAACCAAGCTTGTGAACAAAATCAAACCTCTGTAACAAAAAAAATGACATAAAGACCTACTAGCATATGACCACAAGACCAAACATCTCACAGTTTCCCTACTACGACTTCCCCCTTATAACAACAATAAAAACCAACCCCTTTATTGACACTGACTAATGTGCCACCAGCGTGAGTGTAACATCCTTGGCGTATCTCACATTGGACATGGACATGAGAGATGATGGGTTGATAATTAATTACTTGGCCTTACTAGACATGATGTACCCTGAACGGTCGGTCTGAAAAGTTCACCTTGTGAAGGGGAACCGTCCTTGTCTTCGGAGGACTGACCGAAGGATACAGGGCGGCGAGATCAGGGAGTTTTAAAATTCGTAATATACCGCGATCAACTTATAGGTACTACCAACTACACTGGGTGAGTAAGCAAAAAGTATAACTCGAGGTCGTTCTTCAACCGGTGCGAATTGAAACACAGCTTATGCCAAAGATAAATTTTACTATTACGATGGGTTGTGTGTAGATAGGCAGATTTTGTGGGTTTGGTTTTCTAATTTACTAAATTATCTAAGTGCGGAAAAGTAAAAAATAGAGGAATCCGTAATTAGGTAGATAGATAGAGAATGTGGCAGTTGAAACTTCTATAATCAGTTGTGGGGATGATGTTCATTATAAAGATAATTGGGGACATGGTTAGTTAATTGACAGATGAATTATAGGTGTAAACACTAGGACCCTACTTGCTTGGTTAAGACCCAAGTATATCACGAGACCTAGGTTAGACCTAGGATATCAGGATTCCGATCAGAACAGGTTGCTCAATCCAGCACACTGTCTTGTGAAGACTAGTGACCCATGAAGGGTGCCGGAATAAGGGAGCAGACCGCCATTCAAGTTATTCTGACCTTTTTAACACCTAAATGCAACTATTATTAATTAAAAAGAGTTCAAATTATTAACTTGTTATTCCGAACTATCAGTTTTATAGAGTCTATGGGTTTAAGAATCCTGAACAACTGATAGGATTGATTTTCATATCTTGACTTATTATCATACGTTTTATTAGCAAAAATACTTTTATCATGATCTAGACTCTCCTTAAAGAATCCCGAGGTACACTTGCGATGTACACTGCATTTACATGTTTCCACAGCTTGCTAACCCTAGGTATATTTGCGGTGTACAACATTTTAAATATTTCCATAGCTTTTATAACCAGAGGTAGATTTACGGTCTATTATAGTATTTCCACATCTCACTAACCCTAGGTATATTTACGGTGTACAATATTCTAAGTATTTTCACAACTTTTATAACCAGAGGTAGACTTACGGTGTACTGTAGCAATTTCATAGCTTTATGGTTCCTAGACCATATTCTAGTTTTTCTAGGTAGTTCACAGTGTCGGTATAGATGGCTTTTTTCCGAACTACACCAGTAGTATTTCCATCGTTATACCAAATACTTCAGCCAAATTATAGTAAATTCATTTCTTTGTACGATAACACAGATAACGAACTACTTGATGTGGCCCGATAAGTCAGGTGGTGGAGCTCTCTCCTTGTGAAGTGAGAGAACCGTCCTCATCGAAGGACTGACCGAACAGTACCGGACAACAGTCAGTGGGTTTTATATTTTTATATATGCTAGGCCTAAGTATACTAAATCTATGGGCGCGTAAAGCGATAGGTATGACCTATGATCGTTCTTCAAACTACAACGGGCATGAGATTAAAGGATTTCAATTATCTTTTTGTAATTTAGCTGGTTTTCAGTAATTGATAGGGGTTTTATTTTGGTTTTCTAACTATCTAATCTAAAACTAAGGGAAAGTAAAGGTAATGAAGTGGTGAGGTGGCAACAGGAACTACAAGTTAAATGTGTGTGTTTACTATGACATTCGTATATGCTATTTAGGGGTAGTTATTTTAGTTAAGGCATTAGTTAAGATGATGGGCACAAGATTCAACAGACGAACTTGGAACATCCAATGATAACAACGTACTCTACCTACAACCTTTCCATGGCTTCCACATATTTGTACTACTCCATAGGTGTTTCCAATGCTATACCAGGTATTCAGCTACTTTACGGTATTTCCGATGCTACATTAAAGATTTCTTGTTGTCTATCATGGGCTTATTATATATTTCCTAATGAGCCACGGCTCCTAGCCTATTATTTATCTAACGTAGAGTTGTTCGCAATTACATAAATAACATGTCACATGGATAACAGCTATGGAATGTATACTACACCGGAAGTTATCCCAAATGTAGCGACCCATTTGACCAACAACCATCCTCGAGTCTTATTTACCAATCTCGGACATTTAAGATATCCGAATCATGGTATGAATTGTTGAATAAACAAAAACATGAACATAGGTTTCCCACCGGAACAAGTTGGGATGGTCTTGTCTAACGGCTAGTCAAATTGTTCATCATTATTTCATATAAATCATCATAAATATTTTATGCATGTTAAACTAGTGTATGCAATTAATACTTATCTGAAAACCTAATCATATATCCAACAGCACAAGAGATACTAGCATGAAAACCCTAAAGCAACAATCAAACAAGAACATGCAGTAGAGCATAACGGGGATCAATATATTTCATGCAGAGTAACTGGATAAATGATTAAGTCACAAATGTTCTGAAAGTTTTCTCTAAAACATTTTTTATGTGAAATGGATCTAATCTATATCTAATCCTATGCTTCGTGTCTCCCTCCAGTAATTTTAACCAGGGGAAGACCGGCCATGTTGAGTTCAGCGATCATCAGAGATACATAATAATAAATGGCATACCATTAGAATTTGGCCAAGTTCTTAGCAGTAGGTTACTAACCACAGCATAAGTTGGATAGATAAATGATGTGACCTAAAAAGTCATGTTTTTAGGCACATTATTCTACACTTATTGGGCTTTAATTTGGTGAAAACATCTTAAAACATTCATTATTTACTTAAAATCACCAAAGTGGTCCAATTATAGACATTGCTGTTAAAATCACTAAAAACATCCGTTAATCACGCAAAACGAGGTAAATACTGTCACCTTAAATATTCCCTTCTTGATTATCTTATGAAATTAGATCTTAATTCATATTTTATTATTCCATATGAAAATACAAGACCGAAGGTGAAACAATCAGAAGAAACGGATGAAAGACTGAGAAGATATGCAGTCTGGAAGCTCGCCGATCATCATCCGGGACACGCAAAAATCAAATACCTCCAAATTTACAAAACTTAGTTTCATTAGAAGCATAATGGAAAAACGAATCCAACGACACAAGAATCAAGCAAAACAGGCATAAAACGAAGAAGATACGGACGAACCAAGCAACCGAAAAGTCAGCGGAGGACAAATGGAGCACCAACCCCCCTCCCCCAACCGTATACGGCACTAGGGGTGTCGTTTTCTCCCTTTTTGGCTTTGCAAATGGTACCTAGGGTACCATTTGACCCCCCATGTTGCTTGCTCGCCATGTGTGATGTTTTGGTGCTTATTCTAGATGCTTAAAGTCTTGTACCTCTCCTCCATCACTACTCCTATAAATAGTGGACTCATTTCCACCAATTGGACACACCACTCATTTCATTCTTCTCTCTCTAAGAGCTCTCTCTCTCTACTTTCTCTCTCTAAAGTTTTAGATAGTTAGTTAGGTTAGTTTTAGGTTAGATCTTGGTTAATATTTAACCAAGACTAACATAGGATAACTTTTGTAATTGAGTTGGAATTCTTGGAGGATCTCCGTTGTAATATTGTTCGGGATAATTCGGAGCTCTGTCTGCGTAATCTTTCAGCTACTATTCAATCTACGCATTACTTTTAGTTATTTCTATCCTTATCTTTCATAATGTTGCATGCTTTTATTATGTTAGATTTAGGATACATTGCCATGATTAGTGAGTAGATTAGCTATTGTGTTTGTTATGATGTAGTTAGCTTGTTAATATTTGGGTTGATGCTACTTTAAAATACAATTGGGATAATATCATTTATAAAACAACGGAGTATCGTTATACGGCTTTCATTTGTATAGCGCTGGAAACATCACGAATGTGTGGAGTACGGAACGTGGAAGCTATGAAAGTCGTGGCCACAATCCGTTGTGGAATAATGTTCCCAATTGTTACACTTTGAAAACTCGGTGTACTGTTTAACTATACATTTATGATTTTAAACTAAACTATCGCCTTTCCTCCAATAAACGTGGTTAGAACCTTTATGTCAAGGAGTTGCGAACCTTGGTTAAACAGTCACTACCTATCTATGTTTTCTTAAATTAACATGGTCTGATTTCGAAGCAATGGAAATACTGCACACCTATCATATAGTACATTGTGGATTAATCAGGGATTTATTGGTCTGGGATTATATAGTGAACGAGTTGTTTAGCTATCATAGATGGTTTTACTGTAATACAAGCTTAGATATATTGAGTTCAGATGGCCATATAGTATGTAATCCAGTTAAAGCCCTAATAAGACTAAGTATCCGGCATAACGTTGGAAACACCTTTGGTGGAGTACAAACATGTGGAAACCATGGAAAGGTCGAAGGTTGTATACTGTATTACATCCTGGTATAGTCTGTGGTCCAGGAAAGACCGTAATACGGGTGAATACACAGTATAACATTAGAAACACCTCTTGTGAAGTACAATTACATACAAACTGTGGAAAACCCTATAGGTCGAGGACTGTATCACAGCCGAACATCTCTGAACTCAATCACAACCATTAATGTATATGTTAATCAGTCACCACCTGTCTTAAATCTTAAATGCCTTGCCTAGCTTAGATATTTCTATATGTGTTAAGAAAGATCAGTAGATAAATTGTGGACTGTCGCCTTATTCCTGCACCCCATCTGGAGGGTCACCTAGTCTCGTCACAAGAGATGGTGAGGAGGGTTTCAAGATAGCCCGATCTGATCAGAATCTTGACAGCCTAGTACTCAGTGACATACTGATCCCAATCAGTAGGGTGCTAGTGTTTACACCACAAGGTATCTACGTGAACGTATGACACAAATCTTAAAAGGCGTTTTCAAATATTAAACCTCAATACCGTATCACCCCACGTAAAAGCTAACGAAGTCGTAACAAACACATTCTCTTTATACTGATTCAACCTACCGCTCTTATTTACTGTTTTTAATTAGTTTAAATTACGGACCTAAGTATAAAACCCCCACTTAAATTTATTTTCAAACCATCGCTAATTTGAATTGTTCATCCCGACAAGTCATTTCCCAATACGATTAACTCTTTAGAACGACCCTAGGTCATTACTTCAGCTATACAGCTCTAGTAAAACTTAGGTCCCCAGCTAAATATAAAATTTAAACCCAGACGTGCTGCCATACGGTCGCGTTGACGACGCGTGACAGTTGGTGTCACGTCAATAAACATTTGAGATTCATTTCATAAATTCAAATATATTTTTAATAGCATACATGCAGAGTAACGGCATGATTAAAGCATAAATACCCTAGCATAACGATTATCATAGTGAACACTAATTTGTATAGCTTAGCATGCCAATAATTCTAGCAAGCATTTTCAAATAAGCATGGTAATAGCATGACATATTTAAAAATAACAAGATAGAGATTGTAATAAAATCTGATGAAGCATTATTAAAAACTTTACAAATAAGCTTGAAGCTATTAATCTACCAACTAAACTAACTAATTCTAGAGAGAGAGTAGATAGAGAAAGAAAGAGTGAAGAAGTGTGTGTGAATTGAATGGATTATTGAATTGATGATGAAAAGTGGTGAATGAGGTGGTGTATTTATAGTATTTGCTAACCCGTATTTCTCACACGTATTTCCTCCTCCAAAATCCCGACCGTATATCTTGCCCGAGTGAAAATCTTCAAAAATACGAGCAAAACACAAAATACGGGCGGGCCATCCGGCCGTATTTCGGGTGAGATTTCAAAAATATGGGCGAGACCCAACCGGATACGTGAAAGACAGGCCGTATACGACTGGGATCAGGTCGTATACGACCAAACCAGGCCGTATACAGTCAGGTCTTGGCCGTATACGGCTTGGCTCAGTCGTATTTTTGGTGTTCCGTTCTTCGTTTTTTCGTTTGGGCGTAACTTCTTTGTCGTATATTCGTTTTAAGTGTTCTTGTGACCACGATTTTGTAATTTTCCAACGAAGAAAATGATATATGTTAGAGGTCATAATTATAAGTTTTGTTCAAAAAGTGTTGGAACGATTGAACGAGAATGCTTATGATCGTTTTCGTTAGATTTATCGTGTTTTTCGACCTTTTTAGCTGATTTTTGAAACGTTGTCTATATTTTAGCCCATGTGATGAATTTTATTAATAAAGTGTTCATTTCGGATATTTTCATCAAAAATTGGGCTAAAAGGTGAGAATAATGAACGTAAAAACTTGACTTTTTGTGTGTCATCAAATATTCCACACTTAGACTTTTGTTTATCCTCAAGCAAACTCTCTATTTTATCAACCAATAATTCCTATTAAGATTTTGATCAGAGCCTCAAGGAAGAAGTTATACAGATTGAAAACAAGTATTTCGCATACTGGATAAAGAAAAGGTGTTCACATGAAGTATCCAAAGGTTTTCAAGATGATTCACTTAGGCAAACTTTAATTCTCATAATTGTGGAATATAATGACTGGACGATCTCACCGGTGGTCACTCAATTCACTCAAAGTATATCGGGTTTCCTATTTGTCGCACCCCCATATTTGGGTTGCGGAAGCGAATCGGGTCGGGGCGCGACTAATAAATAATCACAGCACATAAGATATATAATGAACGACCATTATATGCGTCGTTTTACAATTGTATTGATTTAAACAAAGTTTACATCAAAATATAGTTTACATTAGCTCAGTTTCTAAATTGAGAGATTTACATACATAATTAGTTTATAAAAATATAATAATGCAGCTAAATCTCTGAATGTTTTGCATGATGACTCGAGCTAATGATATCCTGAAGGCAATCCAACCTACTGCTGAGTACCTGTGATACATGCTAAAATGGGTCAGCGAAACGCTGGGGAGTTCACAGGTTTGTATGTCAAAACATATCGTATGAACCGCAAGATTTAATTGAAATTAAAGTGCAATTAAGCAAATTAAAGTTATATAGCCATGAGCACATAGTCTGAGCTTAACTTGAGGTGTCAGGTCCACATTTAAGTTATCCTGATCGAGGTGCCTCCCATGAGTGCCTAATCTACACTCGTCTGAACAAATATTAATACATTCATGTAACCAGTTAGTGCGTGCTAACCCAGACGAGGATGGTCAATTCTATATGGTACCATATACTAATATTCACGCTACAACGTATTACCAAACTATGTTGAGGAGGGCTTTGAAAAGATTAGAGAGATAACTCATGCAGTATTTGTTTGATTTTGTACTTGCGTTCATATAGTAAAATAAAACAAGCAATAATGTCACACCCCTGAGTAAATTAGTAAAATAGGGGCTATGCGACTCACCTGAGTCTTGAGAGTTTAACTAAATAAACTTGAGTTGATTAACCGAGAATCAATGTCCGAAGACTTGTAACCTGAGGGTTTCCACGACACGCGATGGTTATAATTGTGAGTAGGTATCTATAAAGACTACCTTTGTAGTTGTTCATCCAACTAGAATCTCCAAATTACTATGATTTGGTTGATTTGATTATGTTTTGAAAACATGTACGGCCCGTTGGTGATTGTTTGTAATAATAATTTCTAAAGTTTTATTATTATGAGGTTGAGGTGTTATACTTAAAAAGTATTTACCGACTTTAGGTGACGGGGGTCCGGGGGCAGCGCCTCTGGTTAGCGGGGTCCCAGGGGTGTCAACCCCTGGCGGGGTCCAAGGGGCAGAGCCCCTGGCTGGGATCGAGCAATATTTCTACTATATTGCTTTAGTGAAAAACACACCTAAAATCTGTATTTGGGTATCGTAAGTGATAAAATTTCAAGTCTTGACACTTAGTAAAAATATGTGTTTCTAAGGTTCTAATTTGTGTGACACTGGGTGCGACACAGGTTGTTGTGTCGCAGGTGATGGCTGCGACATAGGTCTTTGTGTCTCATCTGCGACATCCGCAATTTAATGCGATATAGGGTGTTGTGTCGCTATATGCGACATCTGAAAGTGTTGCGACATAATAGTTTGTGTCACTAGGTGAGAGAAAATCAATTTTTGGCGACATAAGGTCTTGTGTTGCAAAGGCTTCAGATGCGACACAAAAGTTCTGATCGGTTTCAACATGTCAAGAACTTGGTTTGACCCGAAACTTTTACACAAGTCTTAAAATAGTTAGTAGAGTTTGTAAAAATTATCGATTTGTGTCGAGAGTCATTCTAGCTGTCGATTTTATATAATAGCCAAAACTGACATTTTCCGACAATGTTTCGAAATCAAGTTTTTAACAAATATTTGGACATTACAAAGCTAGATCAACAACATACAAGCAAAATAAACGAAATGCAAGAGTTTTCGAAAGTGTCGGGATTCTTACAAATTGACGCGAGAGAAATCCGAAAAAGATGGAATCGTAGAGTTCGATGTCGTGGTCGTTTTTCTCCAAATGAGTCTTGCAACTTGAGGTGATTCAGTGGTGGTTTTTGGTTGTGTTTGGGGCTGATTTAGAGAGAGAGAGAGAGGAAAGGAAGAGAGAAGGTGGGGAAGATGGTGAAGTTGGAGTGTAAATGTGTGTGTGTTTGTGTGTCAAAGTGAACAAAGGGTGAGGGCTTGATGCCCCCTCACCTTGGCCGGTTTTCATGGGCCCACCATGTGTGTGTGAATCAATTTTTAATCCCCTGTATTTGCGTTTCGTGCGGTGTTCGTTTCCCCGGTTGTTTAAACGTTTATTTAAATGCGTAACATTATTTAATTGTGTTTTCGTTTTCGCTTTAAACCTTGATATTTAAAGTTGAAGTATTTTATTAAAAACACTTTGTTTTGAGTTATAAATTATAACTTTGATTTATCTCGTTTGTCGGGTGCGTTTTACGTGTTAACTCGTGTCGGTTACGTTTTATTTAAAACGTACATTGTTTCGTATATTATTAATACATAATAATATAATGTAAATAACTACTATTTAATTGTTAAATAGATTTAAGTTATTTATTGAAATATCCACCAACTTCCGTATGAAAATGTATCGGAATCCGTCCGATAGGAAAATATACGATTTAAATAAATCGCGCATGTATATACATATTCTCAATTATATATAATGACACACATAATTAGCCTATTACAAAACTAATTACATATACTAACAAAATGATTTGGCACTAATACAAGTCCTAATTTGACGGGTGTCACACTATTATCCTATGCCAAATGAAAAATCGATCAAATACCAGTCTTGTAGCATTCTTTGTCATAGGCTTGCCTAAGGATCATATTTTCACCACTTAGACGGAAACGGTACTAATTATCCTAGGACATTCGAATGGGTTGTAGTGTTTGGTGAGGGTTAAAGAGTATGGATAAGTGTGAATTTTGGGTTTAAGGGTTCTACTTATCTTAGGACCTTTAAACTTTATGAAAATTTTTATTTAGATATACTTTTTAATGAAAATGGAAATGGATAACGATAAAGGAAGAAGATAGCTATTTTTACTTCTATCTTTTGAAAACACACCGAAGATTTGTATCTTTCAAGAATCGGAGCTTTTGAAAGATTTGAAGTACTTAGCTTTATTTCATGCATATATTTTTTACTGTTTCTATTCTTTTTCTTTTATTTCTATTTTTGGGCTTAGAACTTCTTTGTCAAGGAGATTCGAAGGGATTTTTACATTTTTATCGCCCTTCAGAAATCCTTTCTTACTTTCATTTTTTCAATCCTTTGTCGATTTCAAACTTACTTCGTGTCAATTTTTCACACTACAACACTCTCGATTCTTTGAGTAATAATCATGGAAATGCACACGAGAAGTTTTAAGTGACATGAAAGTTGTGAGTGAGTGGGTTTAAAATGTGGGTTGTAAAGAAATGAAAGGCTAAGGCTCAACAGAGTATTTTTAGGCGGATCATCAACACTAAAGATTAGTGTTGGAAGGGTTTTGTGCTTGAAAAGGATATGTTGAAATCGGGGTTTTAATCCTAAGGAATGTCAAGGTCCTCTAATTGTACCTATGTCACGTATGAAACCTGTCAATGTGATCTCGACACGTATACCCGGTGCAGATTCTTATTCAGAAATGTGTACACCAGTCACACACAACAAACAAACAGTGAAGCATTTAAAATGAATGCTTATAAGGCTCAAAATTCCTCACCGCAAAAATAAATTATATGTGTCTAGTCGTGTGATGCCCCTGTTAGATCCTCATCTTAAATTATTTGGAATCTTACATGATTCGACATCTTTTTACCAACTTTTGAACACTTGTAAAAAAATTTGTACTCTTTCTTATAGAAAAATTTAAGCCAACTGAAAGAGTGACAATTTCACCGATGAAGTAAAGCTTATTAAGCTTACTGAATGAATGACAATTTCATTGTCGAAGTTTTAACCAATTTTCTTACATTGTGACTCAAAAAGGGTGTAAAATTTTTGAAAATTTTGGCAAAAATAAGGATTGAAAAATCATTTGAGGACTTGCGTGCTTCTAAATCAACTTTAGATAAATAGACGAGATATATACTGCTATCCCACACTTAGAAATAAACATTGTCCCCAATGTTTCTACACTAAGTAGGGAGAATCTCACACTTAGGGTTTTATTTTAGGAAAAATGTGAATTTAAAAGTTATTAAGTATGGAGGATCCCACACTTAGAGATTTGAGTGGGCATAAGCATATCTAAGTTACGTAGAAGTTAGAAGAGTCAGGAGAGGTACTTCCCTACGGGTAGTGAGTAGTGGATTCTGGACCACATTCGTGAAGGAGGGGTGCTAGTGATCTGTTGGATTTATGGACCAGACTCTGTTTAAAGCTCATCCATTCCTTACGAAGCTAAGTTCTACAATACCATAAAAATATTCACAATCACAATCACCAGTTCAACATCATTAAAGTCTAACATAAATAAAACAATAAAGCAAATAGAATAAACTAAAAGTCATCTAGCAAATTATCTATGTCTGGGTCAAATGCTGCAAGTGTGTCACTATCTGGAACGGAAGTAGGTGACGGGGCAACAATGGGACCATTCATCATGGATGCATCAGAGAGATTTTAGGAGGTGTCTCGGAATGCACTGGAGGTACAACAACAACAGCAGAAGGAGTAGGCTCTGTAGTGGGGGCAACTTGGAAGAATTACTATGGCGGGCGAGATGGTCCAGAACCTCGACCAAGTCTGAAGGAATGGTCAGCAAGTCTCAGAAGTCCAACCCTCTCCCTAATGTCAGAGTGGGAGTCATGCTGGATGGAGAGCTCTCGGAGGATAGCCCAAGTCACAGCCAGATCTGTTGTGGTAACTCCATAATCGAGCACTAGGGCAGACACCAGGGTGGTCGTCACATCTGTCGCATGCTCCTCTGCAACAGTGGTGTTCTTCTTTCCTCTACGATTCTTCTTCTTCTTCTGTTGAGTCTGAGCGGTATGTCTTCATGTCTCAGCTGAAGCATCCATCCTAAAACATAAAATAAAACGGGTAATGCTATAGTTTATAAGTTTATACAAATGCAGCAAAATCATATGACTTCTAAAAAGATTTTTATATGAAAGTTTAAGTCATCCAAACGTTTGCATTTGTATAAGTCAGATAAAACTTATGATGTATATGTAAGAGCGTGGTGCTGACGGGTATTTAGCTTATCCTGCAGTATTAGTTCAGAGATGATAGTACTAAACTTAAAATAAATTAAGATATGAAATATATAGCTATTCTAAGATAAGAAATGGGGTGCCTCCCAAGAGCACTTGTTTAAAGAGTCTCTAGCTTGACTCTTTTACCTACTGGTCGGCTCAAGGTGGTTCAAAGATATAGACTTCCTCACTGGAAGGAAAGTCTTTAAAGCATTACTTCGAGGAATTTCCCATTAGGGAAGATGTCTTCTGCTTTGAACCACCGTGAGTCATCAAAAAGGTAATGCTTTAAGCGGTGGCTATTGACTTTAAAACTACCGTCTGGTGCCTCTAGTTCGACTGCTCTGAAGGTAAAAACCTTTGATATCACAAATGGCCCGCTCTGTGAAACCCATCAAATCAGGACTAGTTATTGGATCCTAATCATCTAAGAATACATGTAATTAGTGATATGTCTTACGCTAATTGTATGTATCAATATGTATATTGTTATATATATATCAGTACGCGATTTGTTTAAATCGTGCATTTTCAAATCGGCCGAATTCCGATACAATAAATACGGACGTTGGTGAACTCAATTTATTAAATAAAATGAAATTATTTAATAAACATATTTACTTCAAAATATTATTTCTATAATATCACGTAAGTATTTCGTATCGTATAAAATACTCCGAAGCGACCGAAAACGCGTGAAACGCGCCTGACAATCGAATAAACGTCAAAATATATCTTTTAAACTTAAAATATAATATTTTGCATGGAATTGATTATTTTTTATATCGTGAATTATAACGATAACAAAAACGTTTAGTTTAAAACGTCATGAAATTAAACAATCCAAACACGAGCACGTAAATCAATACCGACACCATAACCAAAGATTTTTATAAATGTTTTCTAAGTATTATTACTAATACTTCAATTCAAACATACCGAAATTCGAATGTCATTTAAAACACGTACGTATAACGTTTAAATCATAAATGTATGTTTAAACAATCGGGTAAACAAACACGGGTTGAACACCTTACTTTGGAGACAAGTTTTAACAACTCTCTCCCATCTTTTTGACTAGCAAAAATCAGCCAAACAAGATCCCCAATTTAGGGATCTTGTTCTTTGACTACAACATCAACACCAACATCGTTCTCTTCATTTCAAACTAACCAACCATCTCTCTAACTTCTCACTATACCAACACCTTTCCCCCTCTTTTTCCTGCTGGAATACGCCAGAGACCACAGCTCCACCACCCCATCACCATCATCCACCACTTGGTTATTGAAGGAAATCAAAGGAAAAGCTTGGTTCTCGCATCCCCTTCGCACCTCGGCTCTAGATCTTTGATCTTCTTGTAAGGATCTCGTTTCTTTTGCTATATTTACTTGGATTAACTTTATTTACATGTTAGTATGTTCATATAACTAGAAAATGTCCAAAACATAAGTCGAATCGCATTTTAAAACTCCAAAACTGGAGCTTAATCTTCCTGTCAAGATTATGTTCTAACTTCAACGATTTTTATAAAATTCATTTTGACATGAAAATAGATGTTTCTTAAGCCTAAAATGTATTATAAGTAATTTTTATAACAAAATTTGTTTCGTAACATTTCGACTTCGTTTGCTATTTTAAAATAATTTTCTCCGGTGACATAGAACTACTGTTCCGGCGGACAGAAACTTTCAGTAACTTCTCGAGGCCATATCTCGAGTTCTAGACCTCAAAAACGTGTGAGACCACTTGGGAAATCTTACTAATTTTGTTATGTATAAAAAGTTCTTCTATGGCCCGACTTGAAAACCCACGAACATAAGTGTAAAAATAGGATCTTTGGACTGAACTCACTTCCGAACCAAATCTGACCACTCCTCATGTTTATTTTTGTTAAATATAGTAAACGAAGATATAAAATTACCATAAAGAGCAGAAATAAACTCGACACCTAGGAGAATATGTTTGATTTTTGGTTAGGCTTGACTCGGGCTAGAAGTTGGTTAAATCGAGAGACTTGCCGAGTCAAAAATCTGAAAATATAAAGACTAGGGGCTGTTTTAGTCATTTTGTGAAAACAACAATTCGGGTCAACCATAAAACGTAACGTCAATACAATATTTGGAATAACTCGGAAACATATGACACATATACTTTTGTAAGTATACAACGAGACCAACATAATAATAATGCTTTTAATAATCATTATTACAAAACTCACCAACGGGCCGTACATATTCTCAAAACACAAAATAATCAATCAAACAACCTAATCATTTGGACATTACTAGTTGAATGAGCAACTAGCATAGATGGTCTGATAAGACATCTAATCGTTTTTATAACCCTGCGCGTTTAGGATGCCCGGCAGGTTACAGTCGTTGGAACGACATCATTACTCTTGAACAACATCATTATTGCTTGTTAGCAACTCATTAGGCTCAGGTGAGTCTCATAGCCCCTTTTTAAATGCTTTTACCTAGGGGTGAGATACATGCTCGTTTTGTTTTACATGTGAACACAAGTATCAAAACATCGATATATGCCACATGAGTTAGTTTCATCTAATCAATTTAAAGCCCTCCATCACATAGTTTGTTAATATGATTTAGCGTGAATGTTAGTGTATGGTACCATATGGGATTGACAATCCCCGTCCGAGTTAGCAAGCACTAACCTGTCAAACGGATGCATTATCATTTGTTCAGTATGAGTGTTGATTAGGCACTCATAGGGAGGCACCTCGCTCAGGTCCTTGAATGTGGATCCTGACCCCCTTAGTTAAGCTCAAACTATGGACTCATGGCTACATGTACATTCATTATTTGTTTGATTACAAATCATTATATAAATCTTGTGGTTCATAAATCTCATTTACTCATATACACCTGTGAGCTCACCAGCTTTTTAGCTGACCTTTTAGCATGTTATCTCAGGTACTCAGCAGTAGGTTGGACTGCCCATCAGGATACTTTAGCTCGAGTCGCATGCAATCATTAAACATCAAGAGATTTCCTTGCATATCTATATTTTGTATAATTGGAAATGTACTAGAATCTCTCAGGGTAATCATGTGAACTCAATATAATGCAAACTCTTATGTTATATATCAATGTATTTTGTAAACGACGCATATAGAGTCGTTCATTATATATCTTATGTGCTTGTGATTATTGATTAGTCGCGCCCCGACCCGATTCGCTTCCGCAACCCGAAGGGGTGCGACAGATTGGTATCAGAGCCTAAGGTTATAGTGAACTAGGTTGCATTAGTGGGCCTAGACTATGACCGTTAGGCAGTATTTTCTGTTAAGTATGATTGGTTCAAGAGTTACATCATACAATTTTAATTTAACATAGCCTGATCAACTATGTACAATTAAATAAAGATGATGTAAGGCTTGAAATGGTTATGCTGGAATAGGGATACATTAGTTGACTCTGACCACGAGAGAAACCAGGACTCATAGTTGTTTGTGCTAGACACTCATAAGACTATTATGTGATATATGTATATATACGTACATAGTCATCGCTCAAGCACTGTATGCTAGTCTATTATATATATATATATAGGCACTCACATTTCCAAACACTTTGTCATAGAGATGACAAACACACCCACCAAAACATCTTCTACTTCATCCCACTCTCAACAACATCTCTTGGGATCACGAAACTCATAGGTAGCTAGGAGACCACCGAGTCACTTTGAGCTAGACCTTATCCAACTCACAACAATTTAAATAACCAGGCTAGTCAGCACGCAGTTACTAGTCAGTAGGGATGGTTATTCAACACCTCTTGATTGTTCTATAATGTTGATTATCATATTGTGATGTTGTATATTACCGCATTTTATGTATGTACATCTATGATAATCATCATTTATGGACAATCTCTCACGAACCCTATCCTTCTATTCCCAGGAAAATCATGCCGCCAAAGTCAAGGACTTACACCGATGCCCAGATGGCATCTCTTATTTCTTAGGCTGTAGCTGAAGCCTTGGCTCAGGACTCACCGCAAAACTCTAGAAGGAGTGATGATACTGAAACCACTCCTGTCACCAAGCCTTGTTCCTACAAGGACTTCATGAACTGCAAACCCCTGAACTTCAAGGGAACTGAAGGAGCCATCGGCCTAATTAGATGGTTCGAGAAGATGTAGTCCGTCTTCCGCATTAGTAAATGTGCAGAAGGAGATAGAGTCCAGTTCTCCATATGCACCCTTGCTGACGGTGCCCTCACCTAGTGGAATTCGTATGCCCAGTCGGTGGGTATCGACACCGCCTATCTACTCCCATGGGAGGATATGAAGAAAATGCTCACGAATGAGTATTGCCCAACTGAAGAACTCCAGAAGCTAGATGAGGAGTTCTGGCATCTCAAGGTTCAAGGAACCGACATTGTCGGATACACTACCAGGTTCCAACAACTTGCAACCCTTCGTCCAGCCTTAGTAAGAACTGAGACCGACAAGGTCAAGAGGTACATCCGCGGTCTTCCGGAACCTGTCCGGGGGGACGTCGCCTCTTCCAACAAAACCACTATTCAGGGAGCAATCTGATTGGCCCATGAACTCATGGCTATGCAAGAGAGCCAAGAAACACCTGTCTCATCTTCTGGGAACAACAACAAGAGGAAAGTCTGGAAATCAAAACCAACAAACCCTCAAAAAGACTGAGACTGTCAAAAGTGACACATCGGGGTCTGGAAAAGGAAAGGGTACACTGGAAGTAAACCCTACTGTTCCAAGTGCAACCGTCATCATGATGGTCCTTGTGGTACCCCCTGCAACAACTGCAAGAGGTATGGACATCTTACCAAAGACTGTCGAGCACCCGCAACCAACCCCACTACCAATACTAACAACAACCAACCTCGAGCCTGCTTTGAGTGTGGAAACACTGGACACTTCAGGAATGCGTGTCCGAAGCTGAAGAACAAGGGTAACAAAAACAACAATGCTAGGGGCAGAGCTTTTGTGCTGAATGCTGGAGACGCCCGTGAAGACCCTAATGTGGTCACGGGTATGTTTCTTCTCAACAATTTAACTGCTTCAGTTCTATTCGATACTGGTGCTGATAAGAGTTTTATATCTGAGGAGTTTAGCCCACTATTAGATATTACCCCAGTTGCCTTAGAAGCTAAGTACACTGTAGAGTTAGCTAATGGCAAACTAATTGAGGCTGATAGTGTAATACCAAATTGCACCCTAAACCTCGCTAACGAACTCTTTCCCATAAACCTCATAAGTGTCGAGATTGGAAGTTTTGACATCATTGAAGGCATGGATTGGTTATCCAAGCACCGAGCTGAAATCGTCTGTTATGATAAAATTGTTCGTATTCCTCTCGTCACTGGTAGTACTTTAATCATACAAGGGGAGACCGGTGGGACGAGATTGAATATCATATCCTGCATGAAAACCCGTAAATACCTGAGAAAGGGTTATCAGACGATCCTTGCTCATGTTTATGAGAAAAAGTCGGAAGAGAAACGAATTAAGGATGTGCCCATCGTCAGGGACTTTCCAAAAGTCTTTCCTGAAGAATTGCCTGGTCTTCCACCACCGAGGCAAGTTGAGTTCTCAATCGACCTTGTGCCCAGGGCAGCACCCGTGGCACGAGCACCATACCGCTTAGCCCCTTTGGAACTTCAGGAGTTGTCTACTCAGTTACAGGAACTCCTGGATAAGGGTTTCATACGACCAAGTTCTTCATTTTGGGGAGCTCCAGTCCTGTTTATCAAGAAGAAAGACGGTTCATTCAAGATGTGTATCGACTACAGAGAGTTGAACAAATTAACCATCAAGAACCGTTACCCACTTCCCCGTATTGATGACCTATTCGACCAACTTCAGGGGTCGAGCTTTTATTCAAAAATTTATCTACCGTCAGGTTATCATCAACTGCGAGTTTGCGATGAAGATATTCCGAAAACAGCTTTCTGAACTCGCTATGGTCATTACGAGTTTCGGGTAATGGCATTTGGTTTGACAAACGCATCGGCAGTATTCATGGATCTTATGAACCATGTGTGTAAACCATATCTGGACAAGTTTGTCATTGTCTTCATCGATGACATTCTTATCTACTCGCGCAACGAGCAATAGCAGGCGCAACATCTCAAAACCATTCTAGAACTTCTTAGACACGAAGAGTTATATGCAAAATTCTCCAAGTGTGAGTTCTGGATGCAAACCGTCCAATTCCTTGGTCATGTGATTGACAGTCAGGGAATTCATGTTGATCCCTCAAAGATTGAGGCTATCAAGTGCTGGCAAGTACCTACAACGCCGACCGAAGTACGACAATTTTTAGGATTGGTTGGTTATTATCGGCGCTTCATTGAAAATTTCTCGAAAATAGATCAACCTCTCACGACACTGACTCAGAAGGAAAAGAAGTTTAATTGGACTAATAAGCAAGAGTCAGCATTTCAGCTATTGAAGCAAAACGTTTTGCAGTGCACCTATCCTATCATTACCCGAAGGCAACAAAGACTTCGTGGTATACTGCGATGCTTCACACCAGGGTCTTGGTTGCGTGTTGATGCAACGGGAGAAAGTCATAGCCTACGCTTGTCGACAACTCAAGATTCATGAAAAGAATTACACGACTCACGACCTCGAGCTGGGGGCCATGGTGTTCGCACTCAAAATTTGGAGACATTATCTGTATGGCACGAAATGTACTATCTTCACTTATCATAAAAGTCTTCAGCATATATTCGATCAAAAGGATCTTAACATGAGGCAACGTCGCTGGGTCGAGTTGCTTACGGATTATGATTGTGAAATCAAGTACCACCCAGGGAAGGCTAATGTAGTTGCCGATGCCCTAAGTTGAAAGAAGCGCACCAAACCACTACGAGTCCGAGCCCTCAGTATTACCATTCATAATGATTTAATCATTCAAATCCTTACTGCTCAACTCGAAGCCTTGAAACCTGAAAACCTCAAAGATGAGGCCTTGCGAAACATGTAGAAACAATTTGAAATCAAACCCAATGGGGTCAAGTACTTCGCAAATCGAATCTGGTTACCTAAATTTGGAAACCTCCGCGATTTGGTGATGGATGAAGCTCACAAGTCCAAATACTCTATACATCCTGGATCTGATAAGATGTATCATGGTATCAAGTTATTAAATTGGTGGCCAAACATGAAAGCAGAGATTGCCACGTACGTCAGCAAATGCCTTACATGTTCCAAAGTTAAAGCCGAATATCAGAAACCCTCCAGCTTGCTCCAGCAACTGGAAATCCCTAAGTGGAAATGGGAGCAGATCTCCATGGATTTCATCACAAAACTCCCTAAAACAGCTAGCGGTTGCGACACCATTTGGGTGATCGTTGATCGGCTCACAAAATCGGCTCATTTTCTCGCCATCAAGGAAACAGAAAAAATGGAACGCCTCACACGAATCTATCTGAAGGAGATCGTATCTAGACACGGCGTACCTCTCTCAATTATCTCGGATAGGGATAGTCGCTTCACATCCCACTTTTGGCAATCATTGCAAAAGTCATTGGGTACTCGTTTGGACATGAGTACAGCCTATCATCCGCAAACCGATGGTCAAAGTGAGCGAACCATCCAAACACTGGAAGATATGCTACGAGCTTGCGTAGTAGATTTCGTTGTCAATTGGGAAAATCATTTACCATTGTGTGAATTCTCGTACAATAACAGTTACCATACCAGCATCAAGGCTGTACCATTCGAGGCACTGTACGGTCGTAAGTGTCGCTCGCCTATCTGTTGGACTGAAGTAGGAGACAACCAACTCACTGGTCCTGAAATCATTCATGAAACCACCGAGAAGATCGTTGGTATCCAGCAACGGTTGAAAGCCGCACGTGATCGTCAGAAGAGTTATGCTGACGTGAGACGCAAGCATCTCGAATTCCAAGTTGGGGATCGAGTATTGCTCAAAGTATCACCTTGGAGAGGTGTCATCTATTTTGGGAAATGGGGGAAACTGAACCCTAGATACATTGGACCATTTTAGATCCTTGAAAGGATTGGTCCAGTAGCATATCGATTGCAGCTGCCACCCGACCTCAGCAGCGTGCATCCCACATTCCACATTTCTAACCTAAAGAAATGTCTGTCTGATGAGACACTTAACATTCCTCTCGATGAAATACATATCGACGATAAGCTTCATTTTGTCGAAACACTAGTGGAGATCATGGACCGTGAGGTCAAACAACTTAAGCAAAGTCGTATCCCAATCGTCAAAGTTCGGTGGAATTCGCGGCGTGGTCCGGAATTCACTTGAGAACGGGAAGACCAGATGCGACTCAAATACCAACAGTTATTCACAGACTCCAACCACGACTCAGAGCGAAATTTCGGGACAAAATTCTCTTAACAAGAGGAGAATGTGACACCCATCAAATCAGGACTAGTTATTGGATCCTAATCATCTAGTAATACATGTAATTAGTGATATGTCTTAGGCTAATTGTATGTATCAATATGTATATTGTTATATATATCAGTACGCGATTTGTTTAAATCGTGCATTTTCAAATCGGCCGAATTCCGATACAATAAATACGGACGTTGGTGAATTCAATTTATTAAATAAAATGAAATTATTTAATAAACATATTTACTTCAAAATATTATTTCGATAATATCACGTAAGTATTTCGTATCGTATAAAATACTCCGAAGCGACCGAAAACGCGTGAAACGCGCCCGACAATCGAATAAACGTCAAAATATATCTTTTAAACTTAAAATATAATATTTTGCATGGAATTGATTATTTTTTATATCGTGAATTATAACGATAACAAAAACGTTTAGTTTAAAACGTCATGAAATTAAACAATCCAAACACGAGCACGTAAATCAATACCGACACCATAACCAAAGATTTTTATAAATGTTTTCTAAGTATTATTACTAATACTTCAATTCAAACATACCGAAATTCGAATGTCATTTAAAACACGTACGTATAACGTTTAAATCATAAATGTATGTTTAAACAATCGGGTAAACAAACACGGGTTGAACACCTTACTTTGGAGACAAGTTTTAACAACTCTCTCCCATCTTTTTGACTAGCAAAAATCAGCCAAACAAGATCCCCAATTTAGGGATCTTGTTCTTTGACTACAACATCAACACCAACATCGTTCTCTTCATTTCAAACTAACCAACCATCTCTCTAACTTCTCACTACACCAACACCTTTCCCCCTCTTGTTCCTGCTAGAATACGCCAGAGACCACAGCTCCACCACCCCACCACCATCATCCACCACTTGGTTATTGAAGGAAATCAAAGGAAAAGCTCGGTTCTCGCATCCCCTTCGCACCTCGGCTCTAGATCTTTGATCTTCTTGTAAGGATCTCGTTTCTTTTGCTATATTTACTTGGATTAACTTTATTTACATGTTAGTATGTTCATATAACTAGAAAATGTCCAAAACATAAGTTGAATCGCATTTTAAAACTCCAAAACTGGAGCTTAATCTTCCTGTCAAGATTATGTTCTAACTTCAACGATTTTTATAAAATTCATTTTGACATGAAAATAGATGTTTCTTAAGCCTAAAATGTATTATAAGTAATTTTTATAACAAAATTTGTTTCGTAACATTTCGACTTCGTTTGCTATTTTAAAATAATTTTCTCCGGTGACATAGAACTACTGTTCCGGCGGACAGAAACTTTCAGTAACTTCTCGAGGCCATATCTCGAGTTCTAGACCTCAAAAACGTGTGAGACCACTTGGGAAATCTTACTAATTTTGTTATGTATAAAAAGTTCTTCTATGGCCCGACTTGAAAACCCACGAACATAAGTGTAAAAATAGGATCTTTGGACTGAACTCACTTCCGAACCAAATCTGACCACTCCTCATGTTTATTTTTGTTAAATATAGTAAACGAAGATATAAAATTACCATAAAGAGCAGAAATAAACTCGACACCTAGGAGAATATGTTTGATTTTTGGTTAGGCTTGACTCGGGCTAGAAGTTGGTTAAATCGAGAGACTTGCCGAGTCAAAAATCTGAAAATATAAAGACTAGGGGCTGTTTTAGTCATTTTGTGAAAACAACAATTCGGGTCAACCATAAAACGTAACGTCAATACAATATTTGGAATAACTCGGAAACATATGACACATATACTTTTGTAAGTATACAACGAGACCAACATAATAATAATGCTTTTAATAATCATTATTACAAAACTCACCAACGGGCCGTACATATTCTCAAAACACAAAATAATCAATCAAACAACCTAATCATTTGGACATTACTAGTTGAATGAGCAACTAGCATAGATGGTCTGATAAGACATCTAATCGTTTTTATAACCCTGCGCGTTTAGGATGCCCGGCAGGTTACAGTCGTTGGAACGACATCATTACTCTTGAACAACATCATTATTGCTTGTTAGCAACTCATTAGGCTCAGGTGAGTCTCATAGCCCCTTTTTAAATGCTTTTACCTAGGGGTGAGATACATGCTCGTTTTGTTTTACATGTGAACACAAGTATCAAAACATCGATATATGCCACATGAGTTAGTTTCATCTAATCAATTTAAAGCCCTCCATCACATAGTTTGTTAATATGATTTAGCGTGAATGTTAGTGTATGGTACCATATGGGATTGACAATCCCCGTCCGAGTTAGCAAGCACTAACCTGTCAAACGGATGCATTATCATTTGTTCAGTATGAGTGTTGATTAGGCACTCATAGGGAGGCACCTCGCTCAGGTCCTTGAATGTGGATCCTGACCCCCTTAGTTAAGCTCAAACTATGGACTCATGGCTGCATGTACATTCATTATTTGTTTGATTACAAATCATTATATAAATCTTGTGGTTCATAAATCTCATTTACTCATATACACCTGTGAGCTCACCAGCTTTTTAGCTGACCTTTTAGCATGTTATCTCAGGTACTCAGTAGTAGGTTGGACTGCCCATCAGGATACTTTAGCTCGAGTCGCATGCAATCATTAAACATCAAGAGATTTCCTTGCATATCTATATTTTGTATAATTGGAAATGTACTAGAATCTCTCAGGGTAATCATGTGAACTCAATATAATGCAAACTCTTATGTTATATCAATGTATTTTGTAAACGACACATATAGAGTCGTTCATTATATATCTTATGTGCTTGTGATTATTGATTAGTCACGCCCCGACTCGATTTGCTTCCGCAACCCGAATTAGGGGGTGCGACACGCTCCACCTTGATCTGAATTTGTTGGAAAACTTTTTAAATCGCGAATTGTAGAGAAGAACTTTGTCTGCAGGTTTGAATCTAGAATACTTGAGTTTTGCATCGTGCATATTCTTGGTTCGCTCCTTGAAATGTAGAGAACTAGCATACGCTTGGTCTCTCAATTCGGCTAGTTCGTTCAGTTTAATCTTGTGATGTAATCCTATTGTAGAAAGGTCTAGATTGCAGTCTAGCGCCCAAGAGCCTTGTTTTCCAACTCTATCGGCAGGTGACACACTTTCCCATTGACTAGTCTGTAAGGTGTGGTCCCTAATGGCGAATTGTATGCAGTTCTGAACGCCCACAGAGCATCGTCTAATTTTTTGGCTCATCTTTCCCTATGATTAACCACGGTGCATTCTAAAATTCTTTTAAGCGCTTTTTTCTTCACTTCGGCCTACCCATTCATCTGCGGGTCATAAGCCATAGATGTCTTATGGGTGAAACCATACTACTGTAATGTCTTCATAAACTGAGCACTATAGCAGTGCGTGCCCTGATCACAGATGATCGCTTTTGGAGTTCCGAAATGAGAAAAGAGTTTCTTGAGGAACTTAGTCGCTACTCATGAGTCATTAGTGGGAAATGCTTGTGCCTCGGACCATCTGGATACATAGTTGACATGATGACACGTAAAAAGTCATGTTTTTACGTACGTTATTTCCCGCATTTTAGACCTAAAGTTAACAAAACCACACCAATAACGTCAAATATTATAATATTTTGTTAACTAAGTCAAAACGGAAGTGATGTTTATAAAACCATTGAAAATGACACGAACAAACGTGAAAAAACTGAGCATAAACGATTAACGAATCTCTAGTTCACGTGTTTCAACACTTTTTGACTACACTTAGAATTATGACCTCTAACTTATGTCATTTTCTTCGTTATTACGAACGCATGGATATAAAGATCACTCAAAACGGATGCACGATGAAAAAGTTACACCTGAATGAAGATTCAAGGCAACTGAAGACCGTCATACGAGAGAGCCAAGCCGTATACGGGCAAGACCAGCCGTATATGGCTAAGCCTCAGCCGTATACGGCCTAGCTAGGGCATATACGGCCTGGTGCCAGCCGTATATGGCCAATCTCTCCCGTATACGGCCTGGTCCCTCCCGAATACGGCCAATCTCGCCCGTATCCTATGTTTTGCCCGTACAAGATTGAATTTCATACGGTTGGAAAATACGGCTGAGATTTTGGAGGTGGGAATACGGTTGAGGAATACGGTTGAGCCAAATCTATAAGTACCAACTGCCACCTCCTCATTTCACACACTTCATCAATTATCAATTCATTCTTCACACTTCACTTTCATTTGCATTTTTCGTTTTTGTATTTAGCTTTTAGTTTTGGTTTCTCTCTCTAGAGTTCTCTCTCTCTAGAGAGATATAGATAGTTAGTTAGTTAGAGGTAGAGAAAGAAAAGCAAGGTGTTGTAATCACGGTGTAAAAGCATTCTTGGTGCAAGACTACGCGTTTCTCAATATTACTCTGCTTAAAATCTGGTGATATCTATTCTCTCATACTTATACTAAGTCCGAATTATTTCTGCATGTTTGTATGATGTATGCTATGTGTATTGCCATGATTACCGAGTAGTGTAATATTGCGGTTGTTGAAATGTAGATAATTAAACGTAGGGATGATGTTAAATTAATCTTTAATTAAATATGTAATTGGGAATTATTAAACCCTGTTATCTCTAAACTTCTCATGCATCTAGACTTAGTTTACGGATCACCTTTTCCAGTCCTTCGCGTGACTACTACTAAGGTTTAGAAATTGATCACCTCTAGATACGGTAGTTTTTTATCTATATTATTGTACAAAGTCATGTCCGTTACTGTAATTTGGCTAAAGTACTGGGTATAGCAATGGAAACACCACTAGTGGAGTACAACCGTGGAAGCTCATGGAAAAGCCGTTGGTACCGACATTGAGGCCTACCTAGAAACCCTATAATATGGTCTAGGAACCGTAAAGCTGTGGAAATGCTAAGTACATTGTATGTCTACTACTGGTGGAAACATCTGTGGAAATACATTAACTAAAGTACACCGTATTTGTACCTAACACATGGAAAGGCTAAGGTACATTCTAAACAGACCTCTGGTCACTAAACAATGTGGAAATGCTTCAAGCACTGTACACCGATGTTGTACCTTTGGTTAGTTGAACTATGGAATAGCTGGAGTACATGGGGGGGTCTATCCCTGGTTACATGAAACTGTGGAAATGGTTTGCGTACGGTACACTGGAAAGTACCCAGGGTTAGCATGTTGTGGAAAATAACGCATTGTACCCCGCTAGTGTACCTAGGGAGGAATGACTGGTCGCAAAGGAGAGTTCTAGATCATGACAGAAGTAATTATGCTAATAAAACCTAAGGAATGATTCTGGAGATGAAAGTCAAGCCCAACAGTGGTTCAGGATTCTTAAAACCCCTAGACTCTACAAAACTGATAGTTTAGAATAATATGTTTATAATTAGAACATGACTAAATAACAGCAGTTGTATTTAGGTGTTAAGAAAGGTTAGAATAACCCAAGGGCAGTCTGTTACCTTATTCCTGCACCCTTTACGGGTCACTAGTCATAACCAGACAATGTGGGGGGTCGAGCAGCTTGTTCTGATCAGAATCACGATAACCTAGGAACTCAGTGACATACTTATTTAGGTTTAACCAAAACAAGTAGGGTCCTAGTGTTTACACCTGCAATTTATCTGTCAGTTAATTAATCAAGTCCCAATTACCTTTATTATGAACATCATCCCAACAATTGATTATCGAAACTTCAACAGCCGCATTCTCTATCTATCTACCTAATTACCGATTCTCATCTCTATTTTACTTTTCTGCACTTAGATAAATTAGTTAATTAGAAAACCAAACAAACAAAACCTACCTATCTACACAACCCATCCTAATAATGAACCTTATCTTTGGCCCAAGCTTCGTTTCATTTCACTCCGATTAAAGAACGACCTAGTGTTATACTTGCTGCTTACTCACCCAGTGTAGTAGGTAGTACCTATAAGCTGAGCCCCGCATATTACAAATTTTGAAACTTCCACCGATCGGCGCTCGGTACTGTCTGGTCAGTCCCTTGATGACGGGGACAGGTTCTCCCCCTTCACAAGGAGAGAGCTTCAAAAAAACCCGACTGTTCGGGCGCCATCAAGTTTTAGGCGCCGCTGCCAGGGAATCGTTGAGCGTGATATCGCGTAAAAAGTCATGTATTTACTACCGATATCTCTCTCATTCTAGAACGATTCTTGGCATTTTAAACTAAAAAACAATACAAATCAATGATATTATGCCAAGATGGTCAAAACAAGGTTGCACGACAAAAATCAAGCAAAACGGATGAAAAACGAAGATTCCACGCACGTTTGAAGATTCAAGGCATCGAAAAAAGATTTCAAGACAAGATTACCCATCATCAACATCCATCTCATCCAAGTTGTTCGTTTTCAAATTACGAATCCAACAGAAGAAGAATCAACAAAAACGGATAAAGAATGAAGATTCTACGCCTGCCGAAAGATCCAAATGATTCGTACACAATATCTGGAGATAGGAGACATATTTTTGGGATATCCTTAAATCAAAGTCTTCGTTTTTGAATTACGAATCCAACACAAAAAGAATCAACACAAACGGAGGCATAACGAAGAAGATACGCACGAATTAAGCAATGCAACGAAAGACGATGGACCGGAACGGGTGGCAGCCAGCCGCCGCCGGCCTGGTGGTGGGCGGAGCCGCCCTCCCTTCCCCCATCTCTTTTCCACTTTCCCGTCCTTGCGTGTACCCGGTGCACCATATTTTGCTACTTTTCCGTACCCGGTGCACCACCTTTCGCTACTTTTTCGTACCCGGTGCACCACCTTTCGCTACTTTTTCGTACCCGGTGCACCACCTTTCACTCTTTTTCTAATGTGAGCCTAGGGATGCTAACGTGAGCCACATTTTCCCTATAAATAGAGCCCCAAGGCTTCCATTTGAAAATGTCCCATATGCATCAGGCATAATTCTCTCTTTACTTTCTCATTCTATTTTCTTACTTCAAAATTAGTATTAGGCTAGTTACGGAGCTTGTTTAAAGTAGAACGAAAGCTAGGGAACATTTTGTAATCTTTGATGTACGCTTGGAGTTACGCTTATTAATTCAAGTCTATTCTTTCTCGCATTTTAATCCGGGTTCTTTCTATCTTAATCTATCTTAATTAAATATGTATGCTTTAATTATGCTAGAATTAGTTTGTGCCATGATTAGCGAGTAGATTACTATTGTATTTTTTCTGATGTAGTTAGCATATATAATTGTGGGATGACTTTAAATATGTCGTGAAATGATATGACGGCCCCTATTCGACTGTTTACTCGATATAGTGCTGGAAATGCTTTTAAGCAAAGTACATACGTATGGAAGCCAGTAACGACCGAAGGTAGTTGTATTATGGATCGACATTATAAGACGGAAACTTTATGAACGGACTTATCTTATGATTTTAAACCTAAAACTTACATTCATCTTTCGATTAACAAACGTGATTGTAACCTTGTAAAGAGGAGTCGCGAACCTTGATACTTGGTCAATAGTTATCTGTGTAAAAACTATATTTATAACTGTAACGTCATGCGAGCATCATAAAATTCAATGTGATTACGTGGACTTGTCATGAGTATTGTACACTTTCGATCACAATGTACTTATCATGTGAACATGGCGAAGCAATTAAATTCATAATGGAAACATCGATAAACGATTAAATACACTGTGAATCACCATAGCATTTTCCGACATGGTCTGGGTTTAACTCTATGCAAAAAGTCATCAGCATTTTAATTAGATTAGTTAATTCAGATTAGATTTGAGTAGGTAGGCTACAGGCTAAATAACCATTTACGGAAACCTAGGGATTTGTTAATGGTAATGAGAAAGGCAAGTTTGGAATCTAAGTTACACTGATATCCTTTCCTTGAAATATGAAACCAATAGTAAGATACGCAAGAAACCTGAACGTTTTCCCCTGCTGATCATTCTTAAATTTCATTAATAGGAATTGGTTAATAAGTCCGAACGTAAATTCTAAGTTAGTTGTTTAATGGATTTGAAATCTTTATGGTATTAAGAACTGTTAGACTTGCTAATGACTTGCTACTCTATTCCTTTACCCACGAGCGAATACGTTCAATAATACGGGTCACTGACTCCCTCACAGGAGAGTGTGGAGAGTTGAGCATTGTCTGTCTGATCAGAATCATGACACCTTAGTTCCTCGTGACATATTAGTTGATAACCGACTAATAGGGAACTTATTGGTTATACCACTGGGTATTGAATCCACTAGACATTTCCAATTTAGATAATCGTCTGCCTATAAGATTCATCATCCCACATTATTAGCTAACGAACTCACAACAAATACTACTTTTATTATCTGATTTATTATTACATTTTACTCGCTTTACTTAGTTTACTTAGTTAACTGAACCAAAACCCCCAACGCACTCTTTTAAAACCTTTACTAGAAAAGAAAGATTGATTGGATCACCTCCGTTTCAATTCAGTTTCTCTTTAAGAACGACTCTAGGTCATACTTACCATCTACTAGCCTTTGGTTCAGTATTAGTAAGTCATACTTAGACCCCAGCAAATATAAATTTAAAACAAACCGATTGCGATCCGTACGTTGTCTTCATACGACCGTTCGACATCCTAATAGAGCGTTACGATTCTGAAGCCGCCTTAGATAAATTAGTTGTTAGGAGATCCTTTTCGTTTAGGTTCACCCCAGACTTATCCGAAAGTTACTTACCTACCTTAGAATAGTTTAAATTAGTTAATATTTAAAAATGAAAAATACAAAAATACCTTTTTACGATTCGTCGCCTTCTAGCCCCGTCGCCCACAAGACGACCGAAGAAATGATGGCTATGGACGACGCTAAGTTCTTCGACTGCCTAGATCGAGAGTTAGAATCCAACTTCTAATCTTCATCTTTAACTTCATCCGAAGAAATCTCCGCTATCCCAGACGATGATTCTAGAACCATAGAGTGATTCTTAGATCTTGACTTAGGATCCAATGAGTCTCAGCAGAAGATTTCAACTTCTGTCTCTAGCATTCCAAGCTATCAGGTCATACCTGCACCTGAGATCTCATTCCCCTTAGAAAATTTCTCTCAATTCCCAGATTTTGATGGTATCTCTAAAAATCTTCAAACCTTTCGTTTTCCACCCGTTGAAGAATGCATCACCATAAGGAATGAAGACGCTTACAAATACCCTCCAAGATCACCAATTTTAATAAACCTTGTACTAGAACCTGTGTACACCATATACCGTGTTGTTGATAAGGATATACCAAAAGATGAGGAAGCCCACTATGTTGGTAACTCTTTTGATCCTGACAGGAGGTTAGATGTATGTAGGGCATTTGCCAGACACCTCAATTCATCAGACTTTCCTTTCTCAGTTGAACAAAGAGAAGTCATTAGTAGGATTGATGATCAAATTGGTATTCTCCACCATCTTCCGACCCAAAAGGAAGAAGGTATCTTCACACGATATAGAGAGGAAGAGAGAAAGCTTATATCAACAATAGACCTACTAATGAACCTATTCGCCAGCACCGATTATCACTCGGTCTCACAACCTTTGATTAATCGTTGTGTTGTGACCATGATATGTGAGCTTGATTTCTAGATCTCAAAAGATCTTGCAATCCCTCTCAATATTTCTGGAAAAATTCCATTCTTCGTTGACCCCGCCACCTATATGATTAAAACCTTGTTAGAGACATTTTCTGGAGCCGATGACGATAAGATAGAAGCCGCTTTCTTTGCCGAAAGAAAGAACATTCACAATGAACTCACTTCCTTATTCTATCATTCTAAATTCCCTTTCACTATTTCTCAAAGATCTCTAATCATGGACATCGCCGAAGCAGTTCACACTACAACCGAAGACCCTGATTCAGAAGAAGAACGGAAATTTCAGAAAACTCTAGATAAACTTCTCCACGACCTTAATTGTAACACCCGGTCAAAAAGTCAATTTTTCGTGCCAAATTTAAACTTTAAATAATGGTATTTTTATATGCGATTATAACAAAGTGTTTAAAAATGTAAGTCGTTTTAATCTAAAACGCATCTTAATTATCTGAAACCGCGGGGAAAACAACGTATTAAACCTTAAGTTCCAAAATAATATTTTTAAAAAATATTTTGGTTCGGAAACATTTGAAAGAATATAAATACATTTTAGAATTTAAAATATTACATTTGATACGATCGGGTAAACAAACACGGGTATTTTACACTGCAAATTGGAGACGAAGTGGGGGAAAACCCCCACCCCTTTCCCTTTGGTCAGCTGCTCCAAACACACCCTACCCCCTATCCTTCCTTTCATTTTCATTAAAACAAAACACACACACCCCTCTTAAATTCTCTCCCAAAATTTCCATCAATTTTTGGATTTGCAAACCAACCAACCAAAGTTATATTTTCGGAATCACCATCAAGCAAGGAACAAGATTTACAAAAGCATCATCATCATTTTCGGCCTCCTCTAGCTTTGATTTGCATTTTGATGTTATGTTTTGATGTTAGATTGTGTGCAAAACTTAGTTATGCCTAAATAAAGGATTAGAACATGTATTCATAGCCTAAAAATGAGTTAGATTTGGGATTTGGGTCGGAAAAGCGCGACAGGCGCTGTTTCTGGGTTGGTGTTCATCTTTGCAACACAAGCCTTGTGTCGCAAGGTTGTGTCGCATAAACCCATTGACGTCGCATTTTATGTCGCATCAACCCTTGTGTCGTAGACCTTGCGACACAACGATTATGTCGCACCTTGTGTCGTATACCCTATACGACACAACTCTTATGTCGCTATTGATTTAGCACCAAAAGCTTATGCGACACAACCCTTGTGTCGCTAAGCTCTTGTGTCACATTCTTATGCGACACAACCCTTGTGTCGCATACCTGACCTTTGTGTCGCATATTGTGTCGCTAAAAACAGAAAATACACATTTTTTTTCACTAAGTGTCGAAACTCAAATTTTACCGCCTAATATTAGCTCGACCCCAGCCAGGGGCTCTGCCCCTTGGACCCCGCCAGGGGTTGCCACCCCTTGGACCCCGCTATCAGGGGCGCTGCCCCCGAACCCCCGTACACAGTTTCAAAACCTAAACGACAAATGAATACATGCATAACTCGCTTAGACAAACTGATTTGTCTCTTACTTATATAACCTCACGTGTTTAGGACACTAGGAGGTTACCGTTCAGAAGACACACGTATCGTAGGATAGCTAACAACTCACAGGTGAGTTTCATAGCCCCACTCTTTCAAACGTTTTACTGCTTTTAGGGTGAAACACATGATCAATTACTGTTTTTGAATTATATAAATAAACTTTTATAATTCACAATTATCTTTATTACTGCCATGTAATACGAAATGTGTAATGCTTAGGAATTACACCCACCAGACTGTCTTGAAATAGTATCAATACTAGATAGGTTACAACCGTACACTGTTGGATTGTGACCATCTCATAACTTGACTAAGTTACCTTTATACATTAACAATATTGTTGCGGGACAATACAATCAAACACACTAGAACTGGTTAGTTCTACCTTCACTGGACAACAACTAGACTTCAACAGGATTAGTCTTCCTTTAGGAACTAAGACTGCCGATACAACTTGTGATCTTCAGAACGGGAAGTGTACTTAAGTGAACCTTTCCCCGAGACCTCAAATATACTTGCTAGGCTGAGGCTAGGAGTATACATTAGCGAAGTACGTTAGTATAGGATCTCTATACTAATACAAACCAACTAGGTGATGAGTATTCATACCTAGGTTCAATGTGCTACATAATATCTAGGTATTGTACATACATATTTAGATACAGAATATTACGTCATGCGTGGCATGATACACTATTACTTGTGTTGGTAGATCTGACTTATATATATATGTAGATATATATATACTCTTACACTATATCAAGCACTTGGTGCTTCTTACAATTTACATATGCATATTGGCATACATACATACAAACACAACTACTCAAGTCAGGCGCGTCGTAGTACGGTTGGCTCTCATATACTTAGCTAGGACTGTCGTAGTACAGCTGGCTCTACAGTTCACCAGTCGGGCGCGTCATAGTACAGCCGGCTCAATTACATACTTTGCTTGCGAGCAATGCGGACGATGTTCCAGAAGGGACACACAACGATGCCACGGTAAAGTGGGTACAAAACGATGCCACGGTATTGTAGTGGGCACAAGGACGTATTCGCGGTAAAGCGATACACTCATGGATGGGCGGGCTTATGCTCGTGATCCACAACAGTTAACGGGTCGGTGAGATTTCACGCGAGGTCGTTAACTCAGTATTTGATTAAATACTCTATCGTAGTTCTGCGGGACTGCACGGTTACTCATATTCAGCAACGGATCAGCGAGCTCATACTCGGGATCGTTGGCTCGGTATTTGGATAAATGCTCTATCTTAGTTCTGCGGGACTACAAATTTCATTGCTGGAGGCAACACTACATGTCAGGTAGGCATGCCGATTATTACTCAACATCATATGACGTGGTCATACATTTACTTGGACTATACTCAGGCAGGTTTTGCCTCGCATTGGTTTATTTCACTTATACCAGATAGGTATCTAGGCATGTATTGCCTCACGATTGTAGACTCACTATACCTGATAGGTATCTAGGCATGGTATGTCTCATTCCTTACGTACTTAGGTACATACCACTACTACTTAGGTATTGGATACCTCGACTAGCGTATACACATTGGTGATTACAACTTCAACTTAATACAAATCAAAATCGTAAATTCTGAACTACTTTTCTAAACATACAGGATTTATACTTTATGTTTTCAACTAATACTCCTATGAACTCACCAGCTTTATAGCTGACCTGTTTTAGCATGTGTTCTCAGGTGCCCAGCAGGATTAGGATTGCTACAAGATAAGCTAGCTCGAGTCGCATATTTTCAAACAACGGGGACCACTCTGCATTTACATTTGTATTTTCAAATTATGTAATAGAAACTTCTATTAAACACGCAACATTGTAAACGTTCTACGTTGGAAAATGTATAATTATTTTCAAACGTCTCATTTAGTGTCGTTCATTATGTATCTTATGCTGTGATATTTGATTTGATAACACCCGACCCGACCGCTTCCGCAACTCGAAAACTGAGGGTGTTACATTAATCATATAGACAAAGGAACAAGAATAGGAATTTCAAGTCCAAAGAAAGTTAGGAAAGAATTTGATAGGTTTATTGACAATCTTCTAGACATAGGCAAAAAGGAAAGTAGGTTTCTCAGCGAATTCTAACGATTCCATCTAAATCCTGCAGACCTAGTTGACTCTGTCATCAAAGCCCTCATAATTAATTTTATTCCTCGACATATTCTTCGTGACCCAAAACCACCAAATGCTTTTAAGCATTTGCTCTTGAAAATTTAAAACTGTTTTGGAAAGTCGAACTAAAGACTCAAACCAAGCGCTTGTTGGGAGGCAATCCAATTTTAGAATTTAATTTTAAATAAGTTTTAATTAGTTTTAAATTAGTTTAAGTTAATTAGTGTAAAATTAGTTTCCTTTTAAAAATATCTAAAACCCCTAAAAACTTTATCTCCGCAAAATCTGTACAGTTTTCTGAAATTTAAGATTTTTATAAATCTTAAATTTTTAAAATTGTTAAGGTTTTAAGGATTCAAAATTTTTAGACCAAAAATAATTTCACTTTCTTTTAAAAAGTATTATCTTTCGCATTTTAAATAAAACAATCTTTTTGGCCGCTCACAGTACTACGCATAATTTGAAATTTTTTGCTAAAAAGTATTTGGCTTAAGTTTTTAAAAATTTTTCTCCAAAATAACTTAGACATAAGTATATAAAATAATTAAAAGAGGAAAAGGGAAGTATTTAGGCATTTTAGGTTTAAGATTTAAATCAAAAATCACAAAATTTAAAGCTCTCTCCCCTCTCCCTCTTCCCCTAGTCGCTGGCCACCCCAACCCACCACCATCTCATTTTTTTCACCATTTTTAACCAACTCAAGCTCCATTTCTTCTTCCATTGCATGAACATGTAACTTCTACATCATTTTCATCAAGATTGAGGTAATTTCCAAGCCCTAATTCTCAGAATTCTCTAACTTTAAAAACCTAGGGTTTCAAAATTCTTGGTGATTATTGCTAGTTAAAATTGAGAATTTGAATGATGATTCTTGCTTAGTAGTGATATATGATGATGTAGGAACTTACATTTCATGAATTGAATGAAGGATTATGAGTTTTGCTTTTTAAAGTTAGCTAATTTTGCCCTAATTGTTCATATTTGATTAAATGATGCTTAAAATGCTTATGTAAAGTTGCTAGTAGTTGTTATATGCTTAAAATGATATAAGTAACTTGTGCATTTGCTTTGTTATTGATCAAATCATGATTATGGTTACATTTGAGAATTCAAGTAAGCTTAAAAGTTGACTTTTTGCCAAGAATCGCATTTTTGAAATAAAATCTTTACTTAGAAATGATACTCGTGCTCAAATGAACGCTTTTAACTCATTTCAATTCTTGAAAGCACTTAAAATGGATAAACAAATGGATCAAAATTTCTAAGTGGCACTACTTTGGTAAAATAAAGTTAGTGAAACTTATAAGTTATGATTTGTTCTAACATCCAAGTAACCATTTCATTATACAACAATTTGATTTGTAATGAGATTTTGAACTTAGAAGTAAGTATGGTAATATTAAATTCAATACATCGCGACTTTAAAATTACTATCTTTAAAAACATAAGCGATGCTTGGACTAACATGCCATAAATACTTTAAAGAACAATCTCAAATTACAAAATGGCAATAATAAGCCAACTTAGAACTTTGATTGCTTACTTGCTCATTATAGTTGCATCAGTATTCCATGCTAGTTTGCAAATTGTGTAAGTATATGTTACTTTCGCCACTTTAAGGTAATTGGAAAGCTTAGAACAAAACTTACATGTTACATATTGTGAAATTCTAAATGCTTAATGCTTATGTGGTTGAAAATTGGAACTAGTCTCAAATTCTCGAGTTACTTTAATTTGATAAAGTTTACTTGGGATCTTGTTGCAAATAGTTCGTGATAGCTTCTTACATAAATTAAAGTTCTCTTAAGTGGTTGAAGATTGAAATGTTGATGATTATTGGTCATTATAGGTTTATGGATAATCCACTTTTTTAAAACCCTCATTTCGAATTTTTTCTAAAAATTCTAGGGTTTGATATAATCCATGCACTTGTAATTGATTTAATATAATCCACTATGATGTTTGTTTTTCTCTTATTTCAGATGGCCAAGACTTCACTTCCTTCATACATAAAAGACTCAATCGAAGATGACGAGAAAAGGAAGCTTTATCGGAAATGGCTATCTCATGAGTTAGGAGTAAACAGATATGTAGTATGGGAGGATTTGGCTAAGATTGGGTTAGACAAGGGATTTAAGGAGTTTATTGAATTTAAAGTGGGTAAACGTCATCTTCGGGCATGGACCAGTCTGTTTAACTTAAAAGAGAAAGTTTATCAAGAACTTGTGGCAGAATTCATGGTTACTCTCAAGTTTGATAAATCGGTATCTAGATTGGACGATGTTTCAATGATTGCAGTCCAAGACAGAGTGCAGTCCAAGACAGAGTGTTGGTACATTTAGTGTGTCAGTCAATTGGTCTATCGAGTTGTAAGTGTCGTGAGTTAAGTGTAATAGAAAAGTAGATTTTGTACTTAGCGACACTTAAGTTTAGTGTTAGGCGACACTTACCTTAGTGACGCATAGCGACACTTAGGTAAGTGACGCATGAAGGAGGCCACATGCGACACTAGTCAAGTGATGCATGTCTGCCGATTTGTGTTAGTATATAAGCAAACCTACGAGTTTCTGGCTGGGGTTGACGAAACCCTAGCACCATTTGTCGAAATAGCAATTCTGTAAACAAGATAATAGGTTACGATTATCAATACGAAGTTGATTTTGATTCGTTTATTCGATTTCGGTTTGTGTTTACATATTACGTGTGTGATTGTTTGTTTCCGCCTCACAATCATTGTTATCAATCACTTATATCCACAGCAAGGGGCACTCACAACTGGTATCAGAGCCGTGAATCAAGGATTCGATGGTTTCGGATCGTGTTTAAAATGTTTTCGGCTGATTCGCAAAGGTATTAATCGATTATAATTAGTTTTTGGGTTATTTATGTTGATTATATCGATTTTTGGGTTGATTTTTGGTGCTAGTTCGTCTGTTGTTCATCAATTTTCATTAGAGTTTCGAAAAATTTTGTTTTTAGGGTTTTTGGAGCTGACAGCCGCAATATAGCGTCATTTAGTGAGTCACTTCAGTGCGTCACTTCGTGTGTCACTTCTTTGCATCACTTACTAGCGTCACTTCGAGCGACACTTTGTAAGTTCCAATTAGGGTTTTGCCGACACTTAAGTGCGTCACTTCGTGCGTCACTTAGAGCGTCATTTGTGTGGTATACGACACTTGTTTCTAGTGTCATCTGTTCCAACCTACCGACACTCACGTGCGTCACTTAGCACGTCACTTGTGTGTCACGCATCACTTCTATTAGTGATGCTTGTTACTCTTTTGCGTCACTCAAGTGCGTCACTTGAGTGCGTCACTTGCTTACTTGACCGATACTAATCTCTAGTGTCATCATACATCACTTACTAGCGTCACTTACTGAGTGTCGCTAGTCTTTGTGACACTTCTGTGCGTCACTTACTAAGTGACGCCTTAATTACTAATCAGCTTTCTAGTTTTGTTTTTATGCTTATTTTTCAGGTTTTTCTTTAATGGTTGTTGCTGATAAAGAAGATATTAGGGGAATTAGAGAGATGATTAAACAAAAATCATGATGTTGGTTCTAACAGTAAACCTCCTTTGTTTACTGCGGATATGGATTATGCTTATTGGCGTGACAGATTTGAACAATAAGTAGATTTCCATTGTCCAAGGCTTTGGGGTCCACTTAGAGAAAGATATGAGGCTCCAGTAGCTGAAGGAAATTATCGTGGTATTCCTCCGGCCAAGACATATAAAGCTATGACACCTGAGGAAAGAAAGGAGTATGACATCGAGAGAAAGGCTCATTCTGCAATCTGTATGTGCCTAACTAAGGATGTTTTGCGACTTTTCAAAACTCATGACATCACCTACAATCTATGGAAGGCCATTGAAACACGATGTGGAGGAAATGAAAAGTATAAGGAGGCCAAACTAGAACTAATCAAGAAACAATATGATCTGTTTGATATTCTCCCTAATGAAACTGCATCTGGGCTATTCACAAGGTACTCACAGTTGGTTAGTGAGTTAAACGAGGGAGGTTACAATTTCCCTCAGATTGAGGTGAATAAGAAGCTGTTAGATGTGTTACCTAGTACTTGGGATGTAAAAGTGCAATTTCTAAAGGAGAACCAAGAGTTAACGAGAATGAACTTGGATGAGTTGATTGGTGTTTTCAAGCTCACGCAATGGAGTTGAAGAAAAATGATTGTAAGTCGGGTACGTTTGTTCAAGACCTGACATTATATGGAGGAAAGATAAACACCGGGAAGGCATATGGTGGAATGGCTTTCAAGTCTGATACTAGTTCACCATTGCATTCTACTGGTGCTCATCATCCAGTCTATGCTTCTGGACCTTCACTAGGTTCACAACAGCAAGTTAAGATCTCTCCAGCTATTGAAGAAAAAGCTGCCATCTATACAGTTTTTCTGAGTTCTTACAAGGATTTGGTTTCTCAACTAAATACCACATTGGAACTTGCTAAAGAAGACTATGCTCAACTGGATGATGAACCCGGACGGATCGACCTCTTGTCCTTCTTTCCGGGGCTTTCATCTTTTGCGCTAGCTGCAATCAAACTAAAGCGCACACTAGAAAAGAAAGGGCTTAGGCTTCGAAAGGCGCCGGGTGATTTAGCCCTCTATCGAGAGGGAAGAGGGAAGCAGGGCGACAGCTAGTTGCTTTCTAGTGAGTTACTATCGCTAAACAACAGCTTTTAGCTTGCTTCTTGATTGTGGCAATCCCCTACTTCCACGTAAGATAGCCAAAGTACGGTTGAGCAATCGACATGATATATTTTCTCACTCACAGAAGACCTTGCCGAGCTCTACTTTCTTTCTTATACCAGGAAGCTCCGGAAGATAGATTGTTACGAACCATACTTGGCATGCGGGTATTTGACAATGGGTTTGAGTCAGTGATTGGAAAACTTCCTTTACCCATTAGACCTTTTTGAAGAAGGTTCTGTTACTAAGGGCCCAGACCCTGCGGTAATACTATCTCTAATTCGATGGAGAGGCCGCTCGTTTCTGCTGACCCGCTGCCCGTTGATGTTGGCCAGTTTTCCATCAACACCCGGATGAGGTAGCTTAGGATGATGAAACCGTACCTTCTAACTTTCGGACTTTCTTGCTGGCAAGATCGGACGTTATTCCGGTTCGTCTCCATTTTAGTGAAAATCTTCCTCAAGCAAGGCAGCCGATCCGATTCATGTGGTCGTTCTCTGCTGCATTAGTGTTTTCTTGCCCGATCGTGAGACTGCCTGTTGGATGGCCATTTCGAGGGTGGGCCATGGATATCATCGGAAAGAAAACTCATAATTACACAATCGATGGAGATTGATCGTGTAGAGAATCAAGTCCTCGAAAGGTGGTTGCAACGGGCTTTTATGAATTTCATTTGCGAAGTAGAGCCCAGCCCATTTAAGGTGGGGAGCCTAAAGAAGTGGGATGATCTTGAGCAAATGGATTTGAACTGGAATATTGCCATGATTGCAAGAAGAGTGCAAAAAATTTTGCAAAGGACTGGAAGGAAGAGTTTGGAAGGTAATGGTAAATCCAGCTTTGGGTTTGACAAGAGCAAGGTCAGGTGTTACAACTGTCAAAATTTCGGACATTTCGCAAGGGAATGCGAGAAACCCAAAATTCCTCCATCGGGTCTTACAAAGCCTGATGCTCTTCAAGCTCAAGGAAAAGAGGAAGTAAAGTTGGCGACTGCTGATGCCTTGGTTGTTTTTGAGCTGACAAGTACCGATTGGAGTGCGCAAGCTGAGAAGTATCAGCAGTGTCTCATGGCTCACATTACTAATGAGGTACAAAAAGAACCTGATGAACCTCTGAACTGTATTTCATGCATTAATTTAACTGAATCTTTGAAGGGTTTTCAAAAGGACAACTTTGATTTAAGAGAAAAGGTTGTGAAACTTACTGAGTCTAATAAGTATTTAAAAGCAAATGAACATTTATATGATAAGCATATTGAGGCTCATAAGTTGGATACTCAAACGTATAAAACAAAAGTTTTTAGTCAACAAGATGCTATTAACAGCTATCTTGCTGAAATTGAATTGTTGAATAAAGAACTTTCTGATTTGAAAATTGAGTATGATAACTATAAGAACAAAATCTTAGGATCATTTTTCGCAACAGTTGTCTTTGATGAAATTCTTAACAAGCAAAGGACAAGTGATAAAAGTAAGACAAGACTCGGTTATACTGTAGTCCCACCTCCTACTGAATATTGTCTTATGCCTGTTAAGGAAGGCACTGAAGAGATTCCAGTTGATTATGAATTGTTATATGGTGTTAAAACCAAGGAATCTAAGAAAAACAAACAGGCAAAGGAGAAAACCAAGAGGTCAGAGTATCTCTTGCCCAAGTTTGTTAAACTTGAAAGTGAATCTCCAGTTTGTGTTGAGGAGATTGTTGAGATTGAGGATATTACCGATCAGGAGTATCCTAAGGTTGGGAAAGTTGAAGTCAAATCTGAAAAGGTAACTTTGACAAAGGAACCTGCCCCTAAAGTACAAATTGATAAGGGCAAGAAAAAGGTTTTAAATGAGAAACCTCAAACTTTACAGACACCTGTAAAGATTTTGAAACGAAATTTAACTGTTAATAATGAAAGAGTTTCTTGTAATAAACCTTCAACTTCAACCGATCACCCAAGGCAAGCATCTTCTAAAACATGTACACAATGTGCATGTTCTAAAAATGTCTCGCCAACTCCATTGGAAAAACCTCAGTCTCAATCTTTTGTTGAGAACTGTTCCTGTTTCTACTGCAAGAAGCGAGGACATTTAATTCGTGATTGTCTAAAGCTTTCTCATCAGCGCTATGGGAGAGATATGCCTAGAACATCTTTGTATCGAAATTCATTTTCAAATTCTCCACCTAGGCGTTATTCAAACTCTCCCAAGCATGTTGATAAGCAAAGAAATGTTGGGCAAAAACCTTTGCCAAAGCGAAAAACCCAACATTTCTCTCAAGCCAACCGTTGAACCATCCAAAGTTTGGAAAAGAAAAGAGCATTTACTTGACTCTTCTATCGTCAACAATAACACATCAGATGAAAATTCTGATTTGTTAAGAGATAAAATTCTAACTGATGTGATTATTGTCGATGACCTTGGTAGACCTAAGTCTGTAAAGGCTTGGGTCACCGTCTCACTAATCTCCTTACTTTTATGTGTTGCAGCAGTCTGAACATGTTAAAGATAGTTAATGGTATATGGACAGTGGATGCTCGCAACACATGACTGACGATGTGTCTCTTCTGATGGATATTAAACCATGCGCTAGAGGACATGTTGCCTTTGCAGGAGATACTGGAGGAACAATTACGGGTAGAGGGACGCTAACCAATGGGAAAGTTTTCTTTGAAAATGTAAACTATGTGCCTCAACTCAATCACAACTTGTTGAGTGTTTCACAAGTGTGTGATAAGGATTTTACCACCGCATTCACAAAAACTGAATGTGTGATTTTGAAGCCTGGGTATGTTATTCCCAAAGAATGGGTGCTTATGCGTGCACCAAGGAAAAATGATACTTACATGATGAATATGCGAACAGTGGAGACGACAAGTGAATATATTTGTCTCCTTTTAAAGGCTTCCGAAAAAGAATCACTTCTTTGGCATAGACGGATGGGACATATTCATTTTCGTAAAATGAATTTTCTTATTACTAACAATTTAGTAAATGGAGTTCCAAAGCAGTCCTTTTCTTTAAAAGATGACTGTATTTCTTGCCACAAGGGCAAACTCCACAAAAAGTCCCATAAGTCTAAGATAGTGAATTCTATTGCTGCACCACTGGAACTTTTGCACATGGATCTTTTTGGTCCCATTTCTACAAAGAGTATTGGTGGCAGATCTTATTGCTTGGTAGTTACTGATGACTACTCAAGATTTTCGTGGGTTTACTTTCGAGCTACAAAGGGAGAGACCGCAGATATTTTGGTATACTTGTTGGATAAGTTGGCAAATTTGTGCAACTTAAAGGTGAAGAGACTACGCAGTGATAATGGAACTGAATTCAAGAACTCTACTCTCCAGATATGCTGTGCTTCGAAAGGGATTGATCATCAATTCAGTGCTCTAAGAACTCCTCAACAGAATGGAGTTGTAGAACGTAAGAATAGGACCATCATTGAGACAGCTCGAATGATGTTAGCTGATTCAAAGTTACCTATCATATTCTGGGCCGAGGCAGTTAGCACTTCTTGTTATGTTCTGAATCGGGTGCTTACGGTTAAGAAGAAGAACAAGACATGTTATGAACTTTTTAATAACCGTAAGCCGAATCTGCAGTTTCTAGAGCCGTTTGGGTGTCCATGTTTGATCATGATTACAAAGGATAAAGTATCCAAGTTTGGTGAGAAAGATGTTGAAGGGATTTTTCTTGGATATTCGGTTAATTCTCTGAATAAAAGAGTTTACATCAAATCAACGCACCAAGTAGAGGAACATTTTGAGGTCAAATGTTTGCGTTATACGGATCCTCCTCAAGGAACAGGTCCGGATTGGTTTTTCAATTATGCGGATGTCTTTAACTCTTTCAACATACAAGAAGATGATGAAGAGGAAGAGTTGATCACCCTGCTTCATGGAATCAGCATTTCTCAAGAAATACATGATCCTTTCTTTACACCATCCGACCTAAAGCCCGAACCAACATCCAATCAAACATCTGCCTATACACCTACTACAACACCCACTCCATCACTTACTCCAACTGTGCCATCTCCCACTATCCCATCTTCGGATGTTCCTTCTACTTAAGGAACGATCAATGCAGACGATCTTCCTGATGACCCAAACAGGCCTCCTTTAGAGGAAGAAGAAGAAGAAGAAATTGTCCATTCTCATTTCTTTACTCATGAAGGAGAAGATGAGGCCCCAAAAGAACCCTCACTTATTGAAAATTCTACTGTTCCGGAATCTACAGATGTCCCTCCAACCGAAGGTGATTTGAACAACTTGGAATTAGTCCTTTCACCGGATGCAATTCCAGTGACTCATGTACATAGGGATAATCCCATTGAAAACATAATTGGTGATCCTCATGCTTCGGTTCGAACACGACCACAAGTGAAACAGTCTCAAAGTCAGCAACTGTTAACTCTTGTTACTTAGATAAACTCATGTCATCTATCTCAAGTTGAACCAAAGAAAGTTGATGAGGCCTTAAAAGATCCATCCTGGGTTGAGGCATGCAAGAGGAGCTACAGCAATTTAAGAAATTACACGTTTGGGAAGTAGTTCCATTACCCAAAGGTGCCCACTTGACTGGCACTTGTTGGGTATATCGAAATAAGATGGATGATCGGGGCATTGTGGTTCGAAATAATGCTCGTTTGGTAGTTCAAGGCTTCAGTCAAATTGAGGGTTTGGATTATGATGAAGTATTCGCTCCTGTTGCCCAACTGGAGTCAGTCCGCATCTTCTTAGCATATGCTTCCTACAAAGGATTTCACGTCAATCAACTTGATGTTAAAAGTGCCTTTCTGTATGGGCAAGTGGATACGGAAGTGTATGTTAAGCAGCCTCCAGGTTTTGAAGACCTTGTGCATCCAAAATACGTCTGCAAATTGAACAAGGCGTTGGTATGAGCGGCTTACCAATCATTTGATGAAACATGGTTTTGTTAGGGGCAACATTGATAGCACTCTATTCATTCGTAGAGAATAGTCTGGGGATAGAGAAGATATGTTACTCGTGCAGGTTTATGTGGATGACATCATTTTCGGTTCTACAAACGAGGCAACGTGCAAGAACTTCGAGGAAATCATGAAGTCTGAGTTTGAGATGAGTGCGATGGGGGAGCTCAAATTCTTTCTAGATGTACAAGTTGAGCAGTCTGCCAAAGATATCTATATTCATCAGTCAAAATATGTTAATGACATGTTGACTAGATATTACTTGCTTAATTGTAAAACCTATGGGACTCCCATCGAGATAAATCACAATCTTAGACTTACTGAAGATGAAGAAGATAGTAAAGAAAAGGACTATCTTTTATGATAGGTTCTCTCATGTATTTGACTGCCTCTTGATTGGATATCATGTTCGCTGTATCTATCTGCTCACGCTATCAAGCTAAGCCCAAGGTGTCTCATATGAAGGCGGTGAAGCAAATTTTTGGTTATCTCAAACATAGACCCAATCTTGGTCTATGGTATCCAAATGAGAAATCATTCGCTCTTACTGCCTATTTGGATTCGGATCATGGTGGCTGCAGCATAGACAAGAAGTCAACAACTGGTGGATGCCAATTTCTTGGGTCGCGCTTAGTCTCGTGGTAGTGCAAGAAGCAAACCACAGTTTCCCTTTCAACAGTGGAGGCTGAATACGTTGCTGCTGCCAGTTGCTGTTCTCAGGTTCTGTGGATTCAGCATCAACTGCATGATTACGGGTTACTTCTTACTATGACTCCTATTCATATAGATAACACTGCTGCCATATCTGTCACACGCAAAAAAAAATAAAAATTAAAAAAGACGTTGGGTTGTGTCTATAAATAACTTGGGAAATGATAGTACGTCAGATGACATGCATAAAATGGAAATTTTATGGTTTATGTTTGATGTGTTAGTAGGTTTATCTGACATATTTAAAACAGATTTTTATGAAAATTAGCTTCATCATACGATGTATTGGTAGTCGTGTTACAAAATGGTCTTTGAGTACTTAAGAAGCTTAATAAATACTTGTTTATTATCTTGTGAGCAACACCATGTGATATATGACAAAAGTCTTAATACCTTAATTAAGCTAGACATACTTCTATGCATGAGGTTTATCTGAAATCATTTGGGGGTATATATTGATAGTTTCCTTTGTTATACGTGAGTATAGACCTGGTCTCTATTAATATATACTCAACATTAAGCAAACGCAAGTCAATGCACTTGAAAAGTCTTAAAATCTAAGATACCTAACGAGGTCGCCAAAATGGTTTGACCAAGTCTGTTTTTGCTTAAACCTGAATCAAGTTATGTCGCTTTGTTGTACGTCCGTATAGACCTGTCACCGCTAGCTTGATTCTTAAAAATGATTTACTTATATTCTTTCTAAAAATGGAAGTGTGATCTATGTCTGATGTTAAGGTGTATATCTATGGTGGGGACCATGGAGAAATATACATACGAATAATAATGAATAATCTCATAGACTTAAGTGTAACATGTTTAAAGTGGACAAGTATACCAATAATCGTCTTGAAATAATTTTTATAAAAGGTGATTTAAGTGTGTCATGTAAATTTAAAGTGGACAAATATACTGATGATCGAAATAACACTTACTTATTCCTAATAATTACATGTTAGCCTGATATGATCCCTAAGCAGACTTAAAACAATCATATCCCCGATTACTTAATTTTTAAGTATTCTTTGTTTTTAATTTATAAAAAAAAAAAAATACAAAAAGATTTTATTTCTATGTTATTTTCTTCAATATCACATATCTTGTCAAAGTTAAATATTGAAAATGTAAAGGATGTTGGTTACTCTCCAAAGACTGTGAAGATGAATTCTATCGGAGAAACAATTGATGATTGAGAGATGGTCACTGAATTTGAAGACCTTATTGTATGATGAATTTGTATCAGTCACATGAATTTGGACATCAAGATTTCTTTGAAGACCATGCTATCTCAATGGGGGAGATTCTTATTGTTAAAGACATGAAAGAGATTCCGATTGTTGAAGACATGAAAGAGTTGTTGATGAAGACTAATTGAAACTTATTTGACCAAGCTACTGACATGGGGGAGTTTGTTGGTACATTTAGTGTGTTAGTCAGTTGGTCTATCGAGTTGTAAGTGTCGTGAGTTAAGTGTAATAGAAAAGTAGATTTTGTACTTAGCGACACTTAAGTTTAGTGTTAGGCGACACTTACCTTAGTGACGCATAGCGACACTTAGGTAAGTGATGCATGAAGGCGGCCACATGCGACACTAGTCAAGTGACGCATGTCTGCCGATTTGTGTTAGTATATAAGCAAACCTACGGGTTTCTGGCTGGGGTTGACGAAACCCTAGCACCATTTGTCGAAATAGCAATTCTGTAAACAAGCTAATAGGTTACGATTATCAATACAAAGTTGATTTTGATCCATTTATTCAATTTCGGTTTGTGTTTACATATTACGTGTGTGATTGTTTGTTTCCGCCTCACAATCATTGTTATCAATCACTTAGATCCACAGCAAGGGGCACTCACACAGAGAGATCACACTGCTATTTGGTCTCAATATGCATCAGGACGGTTTCATTCAAATGTTAAAGCTCGAGTTTTTCATGACAAGTACCACAATGTGCTTCATAACCTTCTTGCTTGTAGTATTCGAGGAAAGAAGAAGACAAAAAGAACTGCTGGGCAGAAAGACTTGTTGATCATCAAGAGTATTATACAAAATGAACATGTGAATGTTTCTTACTTGGTTGCTGATCGTCTTCTTACCGAGTCTGCTTTTGACTAGTGATGTGATTATCCGGTAGACAGAGATGAAAGAAAAGGAGTCACAGCCTTATGATATGAACTACATGATAAAAGTTTGGTTATTGGAAAAATATTTGAATAGTGATATCCGCTGGAAAGATGGTTCGCTGATTCCGGGAGTTTCTATGAGACCTCTGAAGACTAAGAGAGCTAGGATTGAGTTTGATGATAACACAATACATAGGGAGCCAAAAATGAGGTTCATCATGAGCCTGAGACAGGGGAAACTTCAGTTCCTGATATTGAGGCTCAGAGTGCACCTGCTCCTCAGCCCAGAGTGTTTAAACTGGGGAGATCCACCATCATCTGAGCTTTTCTATGGTATGCTACACATGCTTCAGCAGAGACACACTATGGATACATACCTGGCTCAGGAGTTTGGGTTTCCTACACCATCTCCACCGACTTGGGTCTGCGGCCCACTACCACCCGACTTCACCACATCACCACTCCATAAAATCACCATGACTCCATTCACCTCTACCATACCCACCATCATATCACCTCACCCCCACTACCACTATCACACCAGGGACAATCCCCAGGGCTGGCCGATCTTCATGTATACATACACCTGAGCCGGTATTCTCTGTTCACACCACCACCATACGTGAGCCGCATGACCCACATGTTATCTGACAGCCATCTTCACGGGTTGTCACCCATCCTCGACCAGCTGGGTCTGCCACATCAGATACTGATACATCTTCAGAGGCGGACTCACCATAGTCAGAGCAGGGTTTGGATACTCAGATGGAGACAGTTAAGGAGCGTGAGGAGGATCAAACACATGAGCAGAGACAGGAGCAGACACAGACAGACTATGTGCCAGTTTTCACTACGGGACCTACAACTTCTGGATTGACATGGTTACTTGACACCGCCCCTGTTCCATCCTCAGATTTGCCACCGGTTCACTTGGCACAGGTTCTGCGTGACTACCCCCTCGGATCAGTTGACATGAATGATATGGGACTAGATTCGAACTTCCATTTGTATCCACAACATCCAGAGCAGCAGAGTGCCACATCATCAGGGTCAGTATCCCGCAGGTTATCGAGTGGACATCACACCGTCACCTAGCAGGCAGCAGGCAGCTCTCTTCCCACTCTCCATGAGTCGCCAGCGGATCAGGACCCTCTTCTTCCTTGATCCCACTTATCTATCACTTTTTATATTATTATTAATTATGTTGAATTACTGTACTATCACTTGAAATTTTGGATGACTGTACAGTACTGTGACGTGCGGATATATTTTGGGCCAACCAGTGATCTGGTCGGATTTATTTACTTTTAGTTATCGTATTATCATCTTAGTTTCATTTACTAATATTATGTTTATTTTTCTTTTGAATAAAGAAAGTTGTGAGTGAATTTGAAGTTCCCCAAGGATACGTAAGACGACGCGCAATTCACGCAAGATTCGGGCTGTACGACGCTTGATTCTCCGATTGCTGTCAACACACCCAAATTTATCAAACAACCGTCTCATTCTTTCTTAGGGGAGTTTTTCGTTCTTTTTCTAGTGATTATTAAATATCATAATATATCAATACCGTTGTCCTTTATGCTTAATCTTTAAGTGAGGGATTTCAAATCTCATAAATCAAATCGACTTAGAAACAGATGTTCCAAAATATGATCAAACTTTAAGTGTGGGATCTTTCCTCAAAGAAGGATTTTAAACTTAGTTGAGAACATTAGGGACAATGTTCTTCTAAGTGTGGGATACACGATATGATATACCGTATTTTGACTTTGATTGCTTGTCCAAAGTAAACACATTTAAAAATAAACTTTACTTCGACAGTGAAATTGTCACTCATTCAGTAAGCTTAAATTTTCACAAAACCTCATTTTCGCCAAAATTTTTAAAATTTTTTGACTTAAAATATTTTTTTCGAAAGGTCATTTTTCAAAAATTAAATAAATTGCTTTGGAAAGTAAGATAAGTTAGGATACGAATTCCTTAGAAATGAAATGTTAATCCATGAGCATCGCACGGCTAGGCACATACAACCCTTTGCAGTGAGGTACTTGAGCCTAATAAGCATTCATCTTTAATGCTTCACTTTTGATTGATGTGTGTGCTGATGCTTTTGCTTTGAATTAGAACTTGCTCTTGGTATACGTTTCGAGACCACACCGTTGAGCACCGTACGCGGTGTAGGTGCAATTAGAGGACCTCAACATTTCTAGGATTAAACCCATTTTTCAAAAATCTCTTCTAGCCTAAAACCCTTCCAACATTTATCTTTAGTGTTGATGATCCGGTTAGAAAACCCATTTGCGCCTTAACCTTTCGTTTCTTTCAAACCCAACAAACCAAACCCACTCAAAATTCTTGTACCCCTCCAAAACTTTTGCTTAGAACTTTTGAGGTTATGAAAAGCGTCATTTGGACATCCTTGTCACTCTTATTTCAAAACCTTCATCTACTCTGTGTTTCTCTCATAAAATCTTGCGTGTATTCAAAAGTCAAATCTCTAGAAGCAATACTCGATGCGAAAAATTGGCACCCCTGTGAAAAAATCAGAAGAAATGAAATGTCAAAAGACGACGTGTATAGGATATCTCGAAAAGACAGAAAAATATGTCTGTGAAGAAAATAAAGAAAGAAATACCCTCAAAAAGTTCCACAAAAATAGAATAAAGTTTGGTGCTCCGAATCTCGCAAAAAGAATACCTGATCAGAAAATCATATAAATTCGCGTCTGTTTTTCATTAAAGCTATCATCCGAAAATAAACCCCTCCTTTCGTGTTTTTCGTCTCGTTTCAAAAGTGTCTAAATAATTCTTTTCATAGCTTTAGGATTTCTAAGCTTAAGTCAAAAAAAAAAAAAAAACCCTCCAACCCTAAAAACACCAACTTCCGTACCCCTTAACCCTCACCTACCATTACAACCCTCTTTAAAAATGTCTTGGGATGATTAGCGCCATTCTCATCGAAGTGGTGGAGATCCGATTCTCGATCAAGCCTATGACGTGAAGCAAATGCATGAATGGCTTTATGAGCGATTTCTTTGATTTAGAAAGATAGGAAACCCGATACACATTGAGTGAATTGAGTGACCACCTAGTATGATCGCCTAGTCATGTACAATATCCATCAAGACTAACATTTTAAATCTAAGGGGTGACTATTCTAACGATGCTTGCTTTCTGAAAACATTTCTATTTAATAACAGACAAATGATTGATCTCAAAAGTATTTTATGTCAGAAATCTAAAACTATCATTTTCAAAATCTCTTGGCAAGTGAGAAATTTCAAGTTTGCTTGAGGACAAGCAAAGTTCTAAGTGTGGGATATTTGATGACACGTAAAAAGTCATGTTTTTGCGTACGTTATTTCCCGCATTTTAGACCTAAAGTTAAAAAAATCACAACAATAATGCCAAATATTATAATATTTTCTTAACTAAGTCAAAATGGAAGTGATGTTTATAAAACCATTGAAAATGACAGGAAAAACGTGAAAAAACTGAGCATAAACAATTAACGAATCTCTAGTTCACGCGTTTCAACACTTTTTTAGATACTCTTAGAATTATGACCTCTAACTTATGTCATTTTCTTCGTTAGGAAATTACGAACGCTTGGATATAAAGATCGCTCAAAACGGATGCACGATGAAGAAGTTACGCTTGAACGAAGATTCAAGACAACCGAAGACCGAGATACGGGAGAGCCAAGCCGTATACGGGCAAGACCAGCCGTATACGGCCAAGCCTCAGCCGTATACGGTCTGGCTAAGGCATATACGTCTTGGTGTCAGCCGTATACGGCCAATCTCTCCCGCATACGGCGTGGTCCTTCCCGAATACGACCAATCTCACCCGTATACGGTCAATCTCGCCCGTATCCTATGTTTTGCCCGTACAAGATTGAATTTTGATACAGTTGGGAAATACGGCAGAGATTTTGGAGGTGGGAATATGGTTGAGCCAAATCTATAAATACCAACTACCACCTCCTCATTTCACACACTTCATCAATTATCAATTCATTCTTCACACTTCACTTTCATTTGCATTTTTCATTTTCGTATTTAGCTTTTAGTTTTGGTTTCTGATATCGCGTAAAAAGTCATGTTTTTACCATCGATATCTCTCTCATTCTAGAACGATTCTTGGCATTTTAAACTCAAAACCAACACAAATCAATGATATTATGCGAAGATGGTCAAAACCAGGTTGCACGATAAAAATCAAGCAAAACGGGTGAAAAACGAAGATTCCACACACGTTTGAAGATTCAAGGCATCAAAACGAGATCTCAAGACAAAAGTTCCCATCATCAACATCCATCTCACCTAAGATGTTCATTTTCAAATTATGAATCCAACAGAAGAAAAATCAACAAAAACGGATAAAGAATGAAGATTCTACGCCCGCCGGAAGATCCAAATGATTTATACGCAACATCTGGAGATAAGAGATATATTTTTGGGATATCTTTACATCTAAGTCTTTGTTTTTTAATTACGAATCCAATGCAAAAAGAATTGACGCAAACGGACGCATAACGACAAAGATACGCACGAATTAAGCAACGCAACGAAAGATGACGGACCGGGACGGGTGGCAGCCGGCCGCCGCCGGCCAGCAGCCAGGCGGTGCCGGCCTCCACCCTCCCGTCTTTCTTGCACTTTTTCGTCCTTGCTCGTACCTGGTGCACCAGCTTTCGCTACTTTTGCTAATGTGAGCCTAGGGTTGCTAATGTGAGCGCTATTTTGCCTATAAATAGCAGCCCCTAGACCTCATTTTAGAACACACCTCACACCTCAATCTTGAATATCATCGTTAATTACCTTCATACTTGTATTTTCTTTTTAATTCTTCCTGGTTAATTAGGCTAGCTAATTAACTAAGAAAGGAAGATTTGTACGGAGGTGCTCCGGGACGCATATTTTAGCTACGAGTTATTGTACTACCCTCCAGGTGTTAATCTATCTTTCATATTTAATATGTTCGTTCTTTCTTTAATAAATTTAAATATGCATGCTAGAATTACCATGATTAACTAAATAACTCAATTGTCTGCTATGATAGTCATTTAGGGAAAGTTTAAAAATGTGATTGTATTGTATGTTATGAGATTGTGGATGCTTTATATTATAAATAGATGTAGGAATTGAATCTTCATCGTTTATCTAACCAACTCATGTTATGAATAAAACTTTATCCAAAAATGAACGTAGCTAACTCATAGGGTATAGGTCACTTAGTTATACTGTGTTAGATTGAATCATTGAGCTCGACATAGCCGGTGTTCTCTGGACCACACTAGGATCTAAGAGACTCGGAACATGGGAATAGAGGTAGATTAAGATTTAATTCAAACAGACGATATTTTTGAGATAACTTTCGGAATATCCTCGACTTAGATAACACCTTTGTATGCTCAAATTGAACTATTACCTTGATCGTCTTATTGCATGTTCTTGTTTGATTGTTGCCTTAGGATTATCATGATAGTTAAATATATTTAGCCTTAATCATCGTGAAATAATGTGACGGCCCCTATTCGACTGTTCTTTGATATAGTACTGGAAACGCCTATGGTTGAGTACAAATGTATGGAAGTCGAGAACGACCGAAGGTAGTCATATTATGAATCGATTGACAAACGTGTTACTTAGGTTTCTATTCTTAGTATAAATCATCTCTGTTTTCTTGCATACTTGAGTAATGTTGATAATTTGTATGAATAAGTGATGACATGCTATCCAACCATCTAGACCGGTTATTCCAACCTATTCCGGCGAGGGTAAAACCCGTTTACAAGATTATTCATTCAACAAACTGTGCCATGATTCGGACGTCTCTGATGACCGAGATTGGGGAACAGGAATTGAGATTAACTGTTGGATAATGTGGACATGCATTTGAGAGAACTTTCGGTGTATGTTTTAATATATTCTGCAACCCATGTGACATTCTATTTGCCTGATTGTGGACATATTCGCGTTAGCCCAATAGAAGGACTGTAGAGTAGCTCACATTAACCTACAAATTTATCCTCATTAGAACTCCTCTTATTTAACTTCACCTAAACCACTTCATAGTAGACAATCGCTTAAATTGTTGAACGCTCGAAGTAACCTCCACCCTTTTAGTTTATTTCAAACTTAACTTTAATTTAGAAAAACCTAAAACCAAAACCATCTTTCTGAGCCTCAGCTAAATTCATAAACGTTTCTAAACCCTTCTAGTTTCAATTCATCGTGCTTTGAAGAATGACTCTAGGTCATACTTATCCTTTGCTAGCCCTTAGATTAGCAATAGTAGTAACCCTAGGCCCCAGCCTTACAAATTTAAAACCCACTGCTGTGCTGCAACCCCATTAGAAATTCCAATGATCGCTGTGCAGCCCATCAAGTTTTTGGCGCCGCTGCAGGGGAGCGTCGACGACCGATTTTAGGAGCTTAGCAACTTTAGTATTTAGCGATCCTTTTGAAAGATTAACATCAATCAAAAGTTACATTTCTTTCCTTTAGGATTAGATTAGATTAGTTTAACTTACTTTTTTTACCAACCATGTCAACACCTTATCCTGATTGGACCCAACTTTTGGATAATTCTTCCCCCACAAGTCACTCATTTTCCTCAAAATCACTTTTGCCACTTTTTATGCTTGAACAAGACCTTATAAACAAAAGAGTAACCGGATTTCAAGATAACATTGACGCCATGATAAATATTTCAAAAAAATTAATCTCTAACATGGAATCCATTTTGAAAAACTTAAGTTTTATTGAGGAAAACACTAACCTACCAAGTGACGATGTGTTAATCGTGACAAGAGGAGGAAAAGTAACCAAAGTTGATCCACCGCCGCCAGATAACACCCCCGAAAACACTTCTTTACCTACACCTATACCTAGTAAACATGAGTCAAATGACATCCCTGACCCATCACCAGCCCAAACCCAGAATAATATACCTCATACGAGAATACCTTATCCTGGAAGACTTAAAAAGGAAAAGCCAGAAGCGAAATTCGGAAAATATCTGGAAATGTTTAAAAGCCTACAATTAAATGTTAAATTATTAGATGCTTTAGTAGAAATGCCTTCATGTGCCAAATTCTTTAAAGAACTCCTTTCAAACAAAGAAAAGCTTAGGCAAATAGTTAGTTTACCCTTGGATGCTGAATGTTCTTTAATTGTACAACATGGTCTTCCACCTAAACTAGGCGATACTGGACACTTTATCATACCTTGTTTTCTCCAAGATATTCAAATCAATAATGCCTTAGCCGACCAAGGTGCTAGTGTTAATCTTATGCCTTATTCCCTCTACAAGAAATTAGGATTAGATAACCTATTACCTACTCGTATGACCATTCAATTAGCAGACAGATCAGTTAAACTCCCTCGAGGGATTGCTGAAGATGTCATGGTAAAAGTCGATAAGTTCATCTTTCCGGTAGACTTCATTGTGATGGATATAGAGGAAGACACCCATGTCCCGCTCATCCTTGGCAGACCTTTCTTAAACACTGCCAAGGCTGTGATCAACGTAAATGAAAAATCTTTAAAACTAAGAGTGGGGATGGAGGAGGTCACCTTTAATGTCAATCGATTAATGAAGCAACCTCTGGAAGAGGACCTTGGTTTGTGTGATACCATGCAGGACATTTTTGATGAACATCTCCATGAAGTATTGGCAATATCCCGCCGGGATCCGATACCCAACACGATAGTCACCGTTCGGAGGTTATACAACGAGGACCCTGGGCTGCAATCTGCAATCACTTCACCAATAACATCCGAAGAGCTACTATCTCCCCTGCTTGAAAAGGAATCCTCTTGCACTAATGACAAAACAATCGCTGTTCCATTAGGATGCAGTACACCGATACCTTGGCTAAAAAGAGAAAGGGCCAAACCAAACCCATTTCCTTCAATTAAAGAAATCCTAGATTCGTTCAAAAGAATGAGTATGGAAACACCCCCAATTGAACCACAACTAACCAACCAACCCGTATCACTACCAAATCCCGAAATCACCATAAACCAATCTTCAACCGCTCAATTTCAAGAATTCCAGTTCACCGACAACGGAAGGATTCTTCTCACCCAAAATGATGAAATATCCTCATCAGCAGTCAACAAATACGAGCTAAAGACGAACAAATTTTCAAACCAAACAGAATGGGTCGAAATAGCATCAATCTCCACAGCTGAGCCTGAGATAGACGAAGCACCATTCCAAGAAGAGTACGAAAAACTAAATAGAGACGAGATAACTAGAATGAAGTCGTCTATTGAAGAACCACCAACCCTAGAATTGAAAGAATTACCACCTCACCTTGAGTACGCTTACCTCCAAGGAACTTCACAGCTCCCAGTAATAATTTCAAAGGAGTTAAAACCCGAAGAGAAAGCTCAACTAATTGATGTTCTGAAATCGCACAAGAAAGCAATCGTGTGGAAAATTTCATATATACAAGGAATCAGTCCAAACTATTGCACCCACAAGATCCTCATGGAAAATGATTTCAAACCATCCAGGAAAAGGCAGAGGAGAGTGAATCTAAAGATTCAAGACGTGGTCAAACAAGAATTTATCAAACTCTTGGATGTTGGATTGATCTATCCAATTTCTGATTCACCTTGGGTTAGCCCTGTTCAAGTAGTTCCAAAGAAAGGAGGAATGACGGTCATTACAAACGAAGAGAATGAGCTTATATCACCTTGGACTGTCACCGTTTGGAGAGTTTGCATCCATTACAGGAAATTAAACGAGGCAACTCATAAGGATCACTTCCCACTTCCATTTATTGACCAAATGCTCGAAAGATTATCAGGGAACGAATTCTACTGTTTCCTTGACGGATTCTCCGGGTATTTCCAAATCACGCTCGACCCGAAGGACCAAGAGAAGACAACATTCACATGCCCGTATGGAACATTCGCCTACCGACGAATGCCGTTTGGATTATGCAACGCACCTGCAACATTTCAAAGATGCATGGAAGTCTTTATGGATGACTTCTCGGTTTTTGGAGACTCCTTCGCATCATGCTTATCAAACCTTGACAGAATGCTCTCTAAATGTGAAGAATCAAATCTCGTCTTGAATTGGGAAAAATATCATTTTATGGTGAAAGAAGGAATAGTTTTAGGGCATAGGATATCGAAGTCAGGAATTGAAGTAGACAAAGCCAAAGTCGAAACCATCACTAAACTTCCAACACCAACCAACGTCAAATCCATTCGGAGTTTTTTAGGACACGCTGGATTTTACCATCGTTTTATCAAGGACTTCTCAAAGATCTCTCGACCTATCACTCACCTTTTGGGAAAGGACACCAAGTTTGTGTTTGACAAAAATTGTATGAAGGCCTTCAACTACCTAAAGAAAGAACTAAACAAATGCACCAATCATGGTTGCTCCAGATTGGAATCTACCATTTGAAATCATGTGTGACGCTAGCGACTTCGCAGTAGGGGCAGTTCTCGGACAAAGGAAGGACAATCACTTCCGACCAATCTACTACGCTAGCAAAACGCTAACAGACGCTCAAGAAAACTACACAACAACTGAAAAGGAGCTGCTAGCCGTAGTATTTTCCTTTGATAAATTCCGATCCTACCTAATATTATCCAAAACGATAGTGTACACGGATCACTCCGCTCTAAAATACCTCTTCAAAAAGCAAGACGCAAAACCCATATTGCTACGATGGATTCTACTCCTACAAGAATTCGATATTGAGATAAAAGATAAGAAGGGAGCAGAAAATGTCACCGCAGATCATTTAATTAGACTCGAAAATCCGTCAATGGAACAACTTGCAGAAAGAGATATCAGAGATCGATTTCCAGAAGAACAATTAATGAGTTTAGGAGAATCAATGCAAGGCTCGCAGTTCACTTATGATCCTTGGTTTGCAGATATTGCAAATTTTATAGTTGGAGGGATCATAAGGAAAGGAATGCCATCATAACGAAAACGGAAATTCTTCCGTGACGCCAAGCATTACTTTTGGGATGATCCATACTTGTTCAAAGTCTGTCCCGATCATATTATAAGAAAATGTGTCGATGGGAAAGAAGCCAAACACATACTCCATCAAAGCCACCATGGACCAACAGGAGGACACCATGCAGCCAATTTAACAGCAAAGAAAGTTTACGACTCAGGATTCTACTGGCCCACTATCTTCAGAGATGCACAAGACTTGGTAAAACGTTGCGATATTTGCCAAAGGTTTGGAAATATCACAACGCGTAACTAAATGCCGTTGACGAATATCCAAGCATGTGAAATATTTGACATATGGGGATTAGACTTCATGGGACCATTTCCAAAATCATACGGAAAAGAATACATTCTAGTAGCTGTCGACTACGTCTCCAGATGGGCCGAAGCTCAAGCCTTTCCAACGAATGACTCGAGAGTCGTAACCAAATTCTTAAAACAACTATTCTGTCAGTTTGGAACTCCTCGGGCAATCATCAGCGATCGTGGCACACACTTTTGCAATACTCAGTTTATGAAACTATTGTAACAATACAGTGTGACCCACAAGAGATCTACAGCCTACCACCCACAAACAAATGGGCAAGCAGAAATTACAAACCGAGCACTAAAAAGGATCTTGGAATGAACAGTTGGTCAACACGGGGAAAGATAGGCAGATAAGCTAGATGATGCTTTATGGGCATTCTGAACAGCCTACAAGACACCGTTAGGAACAACCCCTTATAGGCTTGTATATGGAAAGGCATGTCACCTTCCAATCAAACTAGAATACAAAGCTTACTGGGCATTGAAAAATTGTAGCTTGGATCCTACAGTAACGGGAACACACCGAAAAATGCAACTAAACGAGCTGGCAGAATTAAGAGATCACGCTTATGAAAGCTCCTATAAATTCAAGGAAAGAACCAAGGTACTCCATGATTCAAAACTCCGCCTCATACGCTTCAACTCAGGTGATAAAGTTCTACTCTTTAACTCGCGATTTAAAAAGTTTTCTGGCAAATTTAAAACACGATGGAGTGGCCCATTTACGATATCTAAAGTATTCCCATATGGTGCCATTGAACACGAGGCCCCTGAAGGAAACTTTAAAGTAAACGGTCACCGTTTGAAACATTATGTACAAGACTCTCCCCCATCCGAGGAAGTCTATGGTTACGAACAGCCCTGATAGAATAACAAAGTCAAGCTACGAGACTCGATAAACAAAGCACTCTTGGGAGGCACCCCAAGCCTATCTTACATTTTCAGCATTAATTTTATTTTCTTATTCTCTATTTAATCCATTTTATGCAGTTCTCGCCTCATGAAAGACTAATGATTAGTCCTGGGCCATTAACCTTTTGTATTTTGCAGGATAAGTTCACAGTCAGACATACCACGACAGAGACGCTCACATGCCATGTATCACTCCCGGAGTTTATCACCGGGGCAGTAGCATGAGGACTGTCAGAGGATCCCAGTCACCACCTCCTAGCTTGGATGAGGTCTTGGCAGACTTGGTGGAGGTGACCGTTCAGGAGACATTTCTTCTGCACTCCACCCACACTAGGTTACCTTCATCTCCCCAACTAGAGGGACAGACCGCAGGGAACTCCAGGATACCCATCTTTGAGCATGGGGTTACTACTGCGGACCCTGCTGTCACATGGTCTATACTGAGGGCCCTTGAGGTCCAGCACAGTGCCATCACTGAGATCCACACTGCTCTAGGCTTCCCTTCCGCACCTGTGTGCCCCTTTCAGATGGGACCTGATCCCGCTCCGCACATTCTACCGTGGGACTTATTTCCACCTTGGAGCATGATTGCGCAGGACTACCCCACTTTTATGGACCCACTAGAGGAGGAGGCTGCTGTACTAGATGCTTGGATTCAGGATCCAGAGGATGGTACCGCATCTCCAGTCTACACTATCGAGGAGTCATCATCACCCACATCGGTCGTTGAAAACACGATCTTCGTGGATGATGACTTCACCGATTAGGAGACGTTCTCTACTGACATGGATTAGTTTCTAGTAGTTATTTGTGTTTAGTATAAATAAGGATTATTGGTGTTTAATATTAACATGTATTGATGTTTATGAAGGATGTTTATTATGCAGAAATTGATGTAGGAATTATGGAACAAGTTCACTTTTATGAGCCTGGTCTGTTTCCAGCAATTCCACATACACACGCAGCAGAAAGGAGTACCTCTTCTAACCTTGTTTTGTTTGATTAAAACACACTAAAATTCTAAGTAAAACTCTAAGTGTGGGATTATGTCCCACAAGGGAGAGTATAACTTCGAAAGATTGTCCAACGTTCGAAAACCTAAGTGTGGGATTAACCCAACTTAGAAATAGAACATTAGGGACAATGTTCTTTTAAGTGTGGGATGACAGTAGTATTCACTACTAAAGTATGCAACATCAATTTTGATCAATCTTTTAAGTAAAAGTCATGTCTTCAGCAAAGTTTAAAAATTCGGTCAACAAAAGTTCAAAGGCTTTGAAAGTAGATAATGTCGGGCAAAACCCTTTGAAGATTTCTCAAACTCTGTTTCGAGGCAAGCAATCGCATGACTAGGCACTAAACCACTAAACTAAGTGAGGATTCTTGAGCCATATAAAAGCATTCATCTTTAATGCTTCACTTTTCGATTGTGAGTGTGCCGATGTATGCTCTCTAGAATCAGAACTTGTTCAAGGAATACATTTCGAGATTACAAAAATGGGCGTCATACGTGACGAAGGTGCAATTAGAAGACCTCGACATTTCCTAGGATAAGAACCCTCTCATAAAACCCTTGCTTTCAAACCTAACCTAACCAACGCTCACCTTCAGCATTGAAGATCAGCGGAAAACATGCTGAGCCTTAGCCTTTTCATTTCAAAAACTCACTTCAAAAGCCAATCCTTTCTTTCATCTTTTGGCCATAGCCTAAGTTTCTATTCTGTCAGAAGAATTATAAGAAGTACGGAGCGTTCCCCAAAGGATGAGCATCGTCCGTAAAAGGAGCTCCTAGAAAGAGAAATTCAGCAAAAGCAAAGCTGTCAGAAGAATTATTATAAGAAGTACGGAGCGTTCCCCAAAGGATGAGCATCATCCGTAAAAGGAGCTCCAAGAAAAGGAATTCAGCAAAAGCAAAGCTGTCAGAAGGAACCTAAAAGCCCAAGGATCATTTAAAGCCAAGGGAAAGGTTCATCAAAAGAAAACTTGAAAGAAAAAGCTGCAAAAGAAGGCTCAAATAGAGAAAAATCCAAGAAGAAGCACCACTGAGCACCAAAGATAAGTCATCACAGACAACTCTTAGGCTATATTGAAACCCCCAAATAAACCAACTACAAAACCCTTCATCCATATACACCACTTCCACCCTCTTATGAATGTCTAGGGACTATGTGCACCGTCCTCATTTTAGTACTGTAGATCTGATCCTCGACCAAGCCTATGAAAACAGAAGAGCTGCATGACTGGCCCCAGAGTAAATTAGAAATTAGGAAACCCGATACACTTGAGTGAATTGAGTGACCACCTGTGAGGATCCCAGTAATGATCGAAAAGAGAGTTTGCTAGAACCAAGTTGGAAAAACATCAGAAGGTTACATCCCCGCCTTAAATCTTTTCATTACCTAGCCTGCAGGAATCAAAGTTCTCAAGGATACAAAAACTCTTTTTTAGACTTTTAAAAACCATTTTACTTAAGATTTGCTTGAGGACAAGCAAGTTCTAAGTGTGGGATACTTGATATCGCATAAAAAGTCATGTTTTTACCACCGATATCTCTCTCATTATAGAACGATTCTTGGCATTTTAAACTCAAAACCAACACAAATCAATGATATTATGCCAAGATGGTCAAAACCAGGTTGCACAATAAAAATCAAGCAAAACGGGTGAAAAACAAAGATTCAACACACCTCACACCTCAATCTTGAATATCATCCTTAATTAACTTCATACTTGTATTTTCTTTTTAATTCTTCCTGGTTAATTAGGCTAGCTAATTAACTAAGAAAGGAAGATTTGTACGGAGGTGCTCCGGGATGCATATTTTAGCTACGAGTTATTGTACTTCCCTCCAGGTGTTGATCTATCTTTCATATTTAATATGTTCGTTCTTTCTTTAATAAATTTAAATATGCATGCTAGAATTACCATGATTAACTAAATAACTCAATTGTCTGCAATGATAGTCGTTTAGGGAAAGTTTAAAAATGTGATTGTATTGTATGTTATGAGATTGTGGATGCTTTATATTATAAATAGATGTAGGAATCGAATCTTCATCGTTTATCTGCCCAACTCATGTTATGACTAAAACTTTATCCAAAAATGAACGTAGCTAACTCATAGGGTGTCACTTAGTTATACTATGTAAGATTGAATCATTGAGCTCGACATGCCCGATGTTCTCTGGACCACACTAGGATCTAAGAGACACGGAACATGGGAATAGAGGTAGATTAACACCTTTGTATGCTCAAATTGAACTATTACCTTGATCGTCTTATTGCATGTTCTTGTTTGATTGTTGCCTTAGGTTTATCATGATAGTGACATATATTTAGCCTTAATCATCGTGAAATAATGTGACGGCCGCTATTCGACAGTTCTTTGATATAGTACTGGAAACGCCTACGGCTAAGTACAAATGTATGGAAGTCGAGAACGACTGAAGGTAGTCATATTATGAATCGATTGACAAACGTGTTACTTAGGTTTCTATTCTTAGTATAAATCATCCCTGTTTTCTTGCATACTTGAGTAATGTTGATAATTTATATGAATAAGTGATGACATGCTATCCAACCGTCTAGACCGGTTATTCCAACCTATTCCGGCGAGGGTAAAACCCATTTACAAGATTGTTCAGTCAACAAACTGTGCCATGATTCGGACGTCTCTGGTGACCGAGATTGGGGAATAGGAATTGAGATTAACTGTTGGATAATGTGGACATGCATTTGAGAGAACTTTCGGTGTATGTTTTAATATATTCTGCAACCCATGGGACATTCTATTTGCCTGATTGTGGACACATTCGCGTTAGCCCAATAGAAGGACTGTAGAGTAGCTCACATTAACCTACAAATTTATCCTCATTAGAACTCATCTTATTTAACTTCACCTAAACCACTTCATAGTAGACAATCGCTTAAATTGCTGAACGCCCGAAGTAACCTCCACCCTTTTAGTTTATTTCAAACTTAACTTTAATTTAGAAAAACCCAAAACCAAAACCATCTTTCTAAGCCTCAGCTAAATTCATAAAAGTTTCTAAACTCTCCTAGTTTTAATTGGTCGCACTTTGAAGAACGACTCTAGGTCATACTTATCCTTTGCTAGCCCTTAGATTAGCAATAGTAGTAACCCTAGGCCCTAGCCTTACAAATTTAAAACCCACTGTTGTGCTGCATCCCAATTAGAAATTCCAACGATCGGTGTGCAGCCCATCAGTTTCTCTCTCTAGAGTTCTCTCTCTCTAGAGAGATATAGATAGTTAGTTAGTTAGAGGTAGAGAAAGAAAAGCAAGGTGTTGTAATCATGGTGTAAAATCATTCTTGGTGCAAGACTACGCTTTTCTCAATATTACTCTGCTTAAAATTTGGTGATATCTATTCTCTCATACTTATACTATGTCTGAATTATTCCTGCCTGTTTGTATGATGTATGATATGTGTATTGCCATGATTACCGAGTAGTGTATTATTGCGGTGTTTGAAATGTAGATAATTAAATGTAGGGATGACGTTATATTAATCTTTAATTAAATAGATAATTGGGAATTATTAAACTTTGTTATGTCTAAACTTCTCATGCATCTAGACTTAGTTTACGGATCACCCTTTCCAATCCTTCGTGTGACTGCTACTAAGGTTTAGAAATTGATCACCTCTAGATACGGTAGTTTGTTATCTATATTATTGTACAAAGCCATGTCCGTTACAGTAATTCGGCTAAAGTACTGGGTATAGCGATGGAAACACCACAGGTGGAGTACAACCGTGGAAGCTCATGGAAAAGCCGTTGGTACCGACATTGTGGCCTACCTAGAAACCCTAGAATATGGTCTAGGAACTGTAAAGTTGTGGAAATGCTAAGTACATTATATGTCTACCTCTGGTGGAAACATCTGTGAAAATACAATAACTAAAATACACCGTAATTGTACTAACACATGGAAAGGCTAAAGTACATTGTAAACAGACCTCTGGTCACTAAACACTGTGGAAATGCTTCAAGCACTGTACACCGTTGTTGTACCTTTAGTTAGTTGAACTATGAAATAGCTAGAGTACATAGGGGGGTTTATCCCTGGTTACATGAAACCGTGGAAATGGTTTGCGTACGTAAACTGGAAAGTACCCAGGGTTAGCATGCTGTGGAAAATAACGCATTGTACCCCGCTAGTGTACCTAGGGATGAATGAATGATCACAAAGGAGAGTTCTAGATCATGACAGAAGTAATTATGCTAATAAAACCTAAGGAATGAGTCTGGAGATGAAAGTCAAGCCCAGCAGTGGTTCAGGATTCTTAAAACCCCTAGACTCTACAAAACTGATAGTTTAGAATAATAGCTTTATAATTAGAACATGATTAAATAATAGCAGTTGTATTTAGGTGTTAAGAAAGGTCAGAATAACTTGAGGGCAGTCTGTTACCTTATTCCTGCAACCTTTACGGGTCACTAGTCATAACCAGACAGTATGGGGGGTCGAGCAGCCTGTTCTGATCAGAATCACGATAACCTAGGAACTCAGTGACATACTTATTTAGTTTTAACCAAAACAAGTAGGGTCCTAGTGTTTAAACCTGCAATTCATCTGTTAGTTAATTAATTAAGTCCCCAATTACCTTTATAATGAACATCATCCCAACAATTGATTATCGAAACTTCAACAGCCGCATTCTCTATCTATCTACCTAATTACCGATTCTCATCTCTATTTTACTTTTCTGCACTTAGATAAATTAGTTAATTAGAAAACCAAACAAACAAAACCTACCTATCTACACAACCCATCCTAATAGTGAACCTTATCTTTGGCCCAAGCTTCATTTCAATTCACTCCGATTAAAGAAGGACCTCGAGTTATACTTGCTACTTACTCACCCAGTGTAGTAGGTAGTACATATAAGTTGAGCCCCGCATATTACAAATTTTAACTTTTCCACCGATCGGTGCTCGGTACTGACCGGTCAGTCCCTTGACGATGAGGATGGGTTCTCCCCCTTCACAAGGGGAGAGCTTCAAAAAAACCTAACTGTTCGGGTGCCATCACGACATCTACTAGAATGTATTCTTTTCCAAAGGATTTTGGGAATGGTCCCATGAAATCCAATCCCCATATGCCAAAGATCTCGCAGGCTAGGATATTAGTAAGTGGCATTTCATTTCTCGTCGAAATGCTTCCAACCCTTTGGCAAGCATCACAACATTTCACCAAGTGGTGAGCGTCTCTGAATATGGTTGGCCAATAGAAGACGAATCGTATACATTCCTTGCGGTCATATTTGCTCCATGATGTCCTCCGGTGGATCCGTGATGACTCTCGTGGAGAATGTTCCTTGCCCCCCTCTCATCAGCACGTGTTTTGATGATTTGGTCCGGACATACTTTAAACATGTATGCATCGTCCTAATAGTAATTTTTAACATCTCTGAAGAATTTACATTTTCTAGAGGTGGGCATTCCTTTTGGCACAATTCCTCCAACCAGATAATTAGCATAGTCAGCATACCAAGGGTTATGAGTGAATTGTAACCCCTTTTGGTAGCCTCTGAAATTCATGAGTTGTTCTTCACGAAACTGATCTTGAATTTCTCTTTCATCAAGCTTTTCCATTGATAGATTTTCCAATCGACTAAGATGATCTGCTGTGATGTTTTCTGCCCCCTTCTTTTCTTTGATTTCTATGTCAAATTCTTGGAGACGATTTCTATGTCGAATCCATCAAAGTAGTCTTAGTTTAGCGTCTTGCTTTTTGAAAAGACACTTCAAGGCTGAGTGATCTGTATAGACATCAGTTTTGGACAAGATTAAGTAAGAAAGAAATTTATCAAAAGCAAATACTACTGTAAGCAGCTCCTTTTCTGTAGTAGTGTAATTCTCTTGAGCATCGGTGAATGTTTTGCTGGCGTAGTATATCGGCTCAAACTGCTTTCCCTTCTTTTGACCAAAGACAGCTCTAACATAAAAGTCAATGGCATCTCACATGATCTCAAATGGGAGACTCCAGTCAGGAGCAACCATGATCGGTGCATGTGTGAGCTAATCCTTCAAAGTGTGGAAAGCTTTCAGGTAGTCATCTGAAAAGACAAACGGAGTGTCCTTCTCAAGAAGGTGCATCATAGGTCGAGAAATCATAGAGAAATCCTTAATAAAGAGACGGTATAATCCGGCACGACCTAGAAAACTGCGGACGGATTTAACAGAGGAAGGTGGCGGAAGTTTGGCAATGGTCTCAACTTTGGCTTTGTCAACTTCAATGATATCCGGTTTCCTAAAACTACTCTTTCCTTCACCATAAAGTGGCACTTCTCCTAGTTTAAGATGATATTTGGTTCTTCGCATCGGGCTAGCATTCTTTCAAGGTTGGAAAGACAAGAAGTGAAAGAGTCTCCAAAGACTGAGAAGTTGTCCATGAACACCTCCATGCACTGTTCAATCATGTCGTGGAATATCGCTACCATACACCTCTAAAATGTTGCAGATGCGTTGCATTGCCCAAAATGCATGCGTCGATAAGCAAAAGTTCCATATGGACAGGTGAATGTCATCTTTTCCTGGTCCTTCAGATCGAGAGGAATCTGAAAATGGCCTGAGAAACCATCAAGGAAACAGTCGAATTCATTTCCTGATAATATCCCTTACATTTGATCAATGAATGGTAGAGGGCAATGATCTTTTCGAGTGGCTTCTTTCAGCTTCCGATAGTGGATACACACCCTCCAACCGGTGATGGTCCGTGTTGGAATAAGTTCATTATCTTCGTTAGCGATAACCATCATTCCTCCTTTTTTGGGGACAACCTGAACTGGGCTGACCCATGGGGAATCTGAAATAGGATAGATCAACCCAACATCCAAGAGTTTGATAACCTCCTTTTTGACCACGTCTTGAATCTTCGGGTTAACTCTTCTCTATCTCTGTAGGGAAGGTTTAAAGTCATTCTCCATGAGTATCTTATGGGTGCAGTAGTTTGAACTAATCCCTTGTATATTAGAGATTTTCCATGGAATCACCTTCTTATGAGACTTCAACACTTGCATGAGTTTCACTTTCTCTTCGGGTGTAAGACCTTTTGCAATTATAACAAGTAAGTGCAAAGTTCCTTCAAGAAAAGCATACTTGATATCGCGTAAAAAGTCACGTTTTTACTACAGATATCTCTCTCATTCTGGAACAATTCTTGGCACTTTGACTCAAAAACATTACAAATCTGTAATATTATGCCAAGATGGGAAAAACAAGGTTGCATGATGAAAATCAAACAAAACGGGCAGAAAACGAAGATTCCACGCACGTTTAAAAATTCCAGACACCAGAATGAGGTTTCAAGAAAAAATAGCCCATCACCAAAATCTATTTGACCCAAGATGTTCGTTTTCAAATTACGAATCCAACAGAAGAAGAATCAACTAAAACGGGCGAAGAACGAAGATTCTACGCACGCCGGAAGATCCAAATGATTCGTACGACACATCTAAAGTTCAGAGACATATTTTTGGGATTTATTTTCATCAAAAGCTTCATTTTTGAATTACGAATCCAATGCAAAAAGAATCAACGCAAACGGACACATAACGAAGAAAACACGCACGAATCGAGAAACGCAGCAACCGGCAGCGGACTGGTGCTGCTGGCAGCCAGCCAGCCGCCGGCTGCCTGTCACCCGCACGGATTGCGCTTTTTGGTACTTCTTCATACCTGGTGCTAGACCTTTTCCTACTTTTCGTACCTGGTGCCACTACCTTTTTCGCCTTTTGTACCTGGTGCCACTACCTTTTCCACCTTTTGCTATCATGAGCTTGGGGGTGCTAACTTGAGCCGAATTTCCTCTATAAAAGGCAGCCCCTAGCTCTCATTTCAACACACCAACTCATACACAAAACACACACTCATACTTACACTCTCATTCTTCCATTTTCACTTTCTCACTCTAAAAGTCTCTCATATTTTAGTCTAGGGTTATTGTAATTAATCTACGGATTAACATAGAGGTTAGAGCGAACGTTAGGAGTTTGTAGATTCATCTTTGTACGTGTGAACGAGTTGTCTGTCATAATAATACGCTGCTGCGCATTTATTTCCGGGTGATATCGAAACCTTTATCATACTTGTTTTATTTCATATTTCAATTATGTATTATTGCCTTGTATGTGATTTGTCTATTGCCATGAATTGCGAGTAGTCTATTATTGTGATTATTGATGACGTAGATAATTATAAGTAAGGATGACGTTATATAATTAAGTGTACGGAAATTGTAAACGTGATGTAACGGCCCCTATTCGACAGTTTATCTGATATAGTACTGGAAACGTTTTATACGGAGTACAAATGTATGGAAGTCGATAAACGACCGAAGGTAGTTACATCACTGGAATCAGCTCTGGTTTAACAGTTGGAATTCCGCAAGGATAATACAACTTCACAACTAACTGGTATATCCTATGAAAGTCAATGAAATAATGTTCGAAAACACGTTCAGATAAAATAGGAATTAATGACCTTTGTACCGTTAAGACTTTATGAACTTGAGTTTAATTTATGGAGTACCCTTTCTAGTTATCCACGTGACTGCAACCTAGTAATTAGGACTTGATCAACCTTAATTATGGTAAGTAGTTATCTGTGCCCATGACATGCAACAAGTAAGACACAGTGAATCCACTCGTTGTACATATTAGGTTTATATTTCTGCATCGCTTTACATTTAGTTAGTTTAGAGTGTCACATTCACCGTTAATTACTCTTGACCGCATGTCTGATGTAAGAAGCAGTCGAACTACCATGTAAAGTACACTGTCCGATTACTGAAAGGCATGGCCTGCATATGAAACACGTTTTTATAAACTGCGAATAATCTAGGGATGTATAACTGTTTGAAAAGGAGAACTCAAGTCATAAGTTGAAGTAACCAAACCCTAATGCATAAAACAAGACTTAGGAATAAGGACAACATCCTCGTGATTTAAATACCTTAAAACACTAAGCCTTACACAATCAGCGGTCAAAACATACAAAGTTATTAATCTGCGTGCTAATAAAATACTAAACTATTTTAGGGGTTAAGAAAGGTCGGACCTATGAGACGATACGCTACTGATTCATGTACCTCGGCGTTAAGCCAAAATAGGTTGTTTATCTTTCAACTAGATAAGTATTGGAAGTTTGCGTATCGCTCCGATCAGAATCATGATAACCTAGTTCCTAGTGACATGCCAATGGGAAATTTAATTGGTAGGGTTCTAGAGTTTACACCTGATAGTTTAAATCATTATATTAGTATTGCCCTTATTTAATCTGTCATCCTGAAACATTAATTATCGAAATCTCAGCAATCACATGTTTATCTTTATCTGCTTTCCTATAATTTATTTTTCTACATTTTAATTACCTGTCTTTAGTTTAAAAACCCCCAAACCTACCTACTTTGTTTCATCCTAAATATCTCCTACCAAAAGCACCAGCTTTAATCTCCCACACGTTTGGATTCATGGAACGATCTTAGGTCATACTTACCGCTTACTAACCAGAGTAGGTAGTACGTATAATTTAAGCCCAGCAAAATATAAATTTTAAAACCCCTGCTGCGCCCGCATCACCATCAGGAATCGCAACGACACTGAACCGACGGTTGCGGGCGCAACAAGTTTTTGGCGCCGCTGCCGGGGAATCACAAACGTACGATTCAAATCCGCCTTAAGTAGTAATATTTAGGAGACCCTTCCGATTGAAATCTTCTTAGAAATCTTTTGAAAAGTTAATTTAAGTAATTAGTATTAATTAAGTATTATTTAGTTAGGATAACTTTAAAAATGACAACTCGAAAACCCACTTCTTGCTTCATTTCAATGGATGATACGGAATTCTTTGACTACTTAGAAAAAGAGTTAGGATCTGATTTCTTTTCACCTTCTTCCTCTAAAACTAAAGAAACCTCCGACACCCAAGAAGAATATAGGACCTCACTTTCAATTCTAAAACATTGCCTGGATTTTGATGACATTGACCAGTTACCTGACCTTGCATCATCTCCAGAAGATCACTCGCCAACTTTACACCTACCCGATTTACCAAATTCTTCCCACTTCGATTATTTTCCCGAAGATAATTCTGAAGAAAAACCTCCGAAGTCTTGTGACTTAATCACCCTCATTCCTGAAACATCGGTGTATTCTCAAACTACGCCAAATTCTCGGAATTACGGCATCTTTCCATATATTTCACACAACCACCAATACACAATTTACCGAGTGGTGGACAAGGTTCCATCAGTTGAGCCGGAACAGCCTTGTTTTGAAGAACGCCACCTCGGTGCTTCTTTCAATCCTTCCCGTAGGGTAGATGTCTATAAAGCATTTGTCAGGCAGTTAACCTATGCCGATCTCCCGTATTCCTACGAACAACGAGAAACGATTGCCAAGATAAAGAAACAAGTAGAATTCCTTCTTCGCCTGTCAAGTCATGAATGCGAAAGCACTTCCACAAATTTCAGAGACCAAGAACTAAAGTTTATAGCAGATTTAGATCTACTTTTTGAATCATTCGCCGACATGGATTTTCTTCCAACATCTATGATGTTAATCAATCACAGTGTCACCGCTATGATCAGCAAACTTGAGTTCTGGGAAGAACAAGATCCGATGATTTCTATCATCATTCCTGGTAAAATTCCTTTCTTTGTTGACCCCACCTCCTACCTGATCTCAAAATTACGAGACGTTTTTCCTGATTCCACCAAGGAAAGAATCGACATAGTTTTCTTCGCAAAAAGAAAAGACCTTCACGTTAAGCTCACTCGAATCTTTGCCTTTACCAAATACCCTTTCACTTCCGTACAAAAATCCATAATCAGTGAACTCTGTAGGATAGTTAAGTCTACAACCGGAGACCCTGATTCACAGGAAGAGAACGCTTTCCTGGAAGCCATGAATAAACTCACTCACGAACTTAATTACAAGAATCACACGCGTCGGTTTGTCAAACCCTAAAAAGATAAGGAAAGCGTACAATAAGTTAATTGGTGATCTTATCAATTTAGGATACGAAGAACGAGAAGTCCTCGGATTTGAGAATCGTCATTACTATTTAGTTTATAACACCATTTTGGAACTTTCAAAATGTTTTGTGCTGAAAAACGTTCGCTTAAGGGAGCAAATCTCGACCCTTTCCCTATGGAAGGATCAGAACGAATCTTAAAACAATTCCGTCCGAGAAAGGTCGAAGCTCGCGACTTTAAATGAGCATATTTTAGTATAAATATAGTAATATAATAAAATTTTGAAAGTTTCCTTGAAAAACAAAACATTTTTTTTTTGAATTTGTTGCTTGAAAACACGTGCGCGACAACAAGAACGTACAACGTTAAGCTTTTAGCCGAAACGTGTACATTCAACAATTCCACGTCAGACAACTAATTTTAAAACAAACAAAAATAATTTAAGATTAATATCTCAGGATTACTTTTTAATTGTTCCACAAAAATGTACGCGCATCTTAAATTGTTTATAACGTAATGAAAGACTAACAAGTAACTAGTTACAATAAATACGTTTAGGATTTGTAATCATCATTAGTGGGACCTTAGGAATTAATCTAGAGAAGTACTTAGAAGTAGATAGGGGACCATGTAAGGAATAGGGTACATGAAAAATATTCTCATGGACCACAAGTCTTCCATTTGATCCCATAATTCAAAAATAACATAAAAAACTTTTCTTCTCCTTCCTCCTTCACTCCCAAAACCGGCCACCCTAAGCCCACCATGGATCACCACTCAATCTTCACCAACCTCTCTAATTTCATGTCCTTTTGAACTCCTCATTGCATGATATTCTCGATTGTACGTTCGTTTTGAAGCATAACACACTAAAACAAGGTATGATCATAAGAATCCCACTTTAAGCTTAAAGTTTCTCATTTTATGAAGTTACCTAAGTTAGTAGCTAGGAATTGCTATTTTTCTTAGTTGAATGCTTAGAAACTACATGCTACTACCACTTACCCATGCTAATTCATACTAGTTTGGACCTTTCAAGAAGATGTACTTTAACTTATTGATTAAGTCTAGAATTTAGCTTGATTAAGTGCTAGTTGTTGGATATTTAAGTAATTATGGTGTTTTGAATGATTGCCCTATGTTAATTGCATAATGCGGATAAATTAGGATTAGCAAATTTGACTTTTGAAAGTCAACAAAAAGTTAACTAGCATGCATGATAGTAAATTAAAAAAAAAATTACTTGAAAACCTTGCTTACTAGGACACTTGTACTTTCTTGACTAGTCAAAATAGGCAAGATAGAATTATTACTAGAAACAAAAGTCTTAAATAAAACCAAACACATGGATGACATAATTTTTGTGCATGACCTAGCTTGTTATCTAGTAAGAAAATGCCTAAAAATAATGATTACATGCTTAGGTTATAATTTTGGTATGCGGACAAATTGGAATTATCGTCCAAAGTAAGTTTTGACCTAAAAAGTCAATTTGAAGTATTGCATTTTTTAAAATAAATTAATTGCAATTTTTATTCAAAAACCTTACTTTAATTTGAACTTTTAAAAGTCAAAAATATACAATGAGACTATAAACTGTGAAATAATGACGTTTCAAATTTGGCTAAACACCAGACTTTGTAAACAACATTACTTCACAAGTCAAGTTACCGTCATCCCATGATTATATGTTTCTACACATTGATGATTGCCTCACTATTGTTACTTGGGGGGCATTTGATATTTACTGTAATCTTTGGACTGTCAAGAATTTAAAGCCCTCATTTTGAATGTTCCATTAGAAAATTCGAAAAGTGCTTTAAATTCTACCTTTCTTAAGACCTATTACTTTAAATTTCTCATGTTCTCAGGTACCATGAAGAAAAAGTTAAAACCAGCACGTCCACTTACAGGATCTCTTGCATACCTTAGTGCAACACCAGCATACGACCGGATGGCACGAATATGGAGAGATAAACCTTTTGGCCGTTTTAGATATGTAGATTGGGAAAAGCTACAGATATTGGGGTTCAGGCAGAAATTAGAGGGTCTACTCAGTTACTCAATAGAGGGTTAGCAATTTGAGTCTTTCAAGAGATTATTCAGCATTGACGAACCGGTGTATATGGAGATGATCACCGAGTTCATGACCACCTATACATTCGAGACAGGGAGTAGAGTGGAAGACGGGGTGATCACATTTAGAAATATGGGGAGCCTATTCACCTTGTCATTGGCTCAATTTGCACGTCACTTAGATCTCTATACACCAGAAGAGATAGATTCACTCCTGTTTACAGATGGAGCCACCACGATGTCTCTCACGACTACCACCGCAGAGGCATGGAGTCATTGGTCGCCAAAGCCATATTTCTCGGGTATTAAAGCTACCCAGCTCACAGACCCAGTTATGCAGATTTTGCATAAACTACTGGCTTGTTCACTTGATGGGAAACATACGTCTAATGGTCGAGTGTCTGAGTTTGATGTTATCATGATGGCGTGTATCGTCGATAGGAGAAATATTCAGGTTGCCCATCTAGTTGCCCAACGGATTTTGGAAGAGAAAGAGTTTGGTGCAAGAAGATCATTCATGGGCCCAGTAATTACTAGGTTGATTAGGAAAATGGGATTGATTAGGACGACGGAGATAGTACAGTTTAAAAGCCTGCCAGGATGGAGTTCCCAACCAATAGACTATGATTTTCTGAGGAAAATGGATATACTTAGGATTCTGAAGGATGGTACCGTTTACATCAGGGCACAATCATCAGACCCTGAGAGTATTGACACATTGGTAGCGGGTCTAGTCCTACCTAGGGAGTCCAGAAAGAGGAAGCAACCGAAAGAGGCCCGAAGTTCAGACTCTGATTCAGATGAGGGTGCACGAGATTCTGATGTGCCAGTTGCACCGCCACAGCCTACTAGGCCAGGACCTTCTGTCCCTGCCCCTAGAGCCCAGATACCACCTTATATATACCATTACGGGACACCCCCAGGACCCGATTACTGGTACTGGCTGATGCAGATGCAAGTCAGAAGCTACAGAGCTATTAGGCAGCAGATCGCAGGGATACCAGTGAGCCCACTTCCGGACATACCGTGCGGGATGGGCCGAGCCCCACCACATTTGTATCCACCTGCAGCTCCTACTCCAGCACCTCGCCGACATCCAGTCCATGGCCATGGTTTACCACCTCGGACAGCCCCACTCAGGCCACAGGCACCACGAGCACAGATCCCCCTTTAGAGACAGCAGATTCCCTCAGTCGCGGCTCAGCTAGAGGACAGATTTAGAGTAGCAGTAGGATATCTAGAGCCCCTACTCGAGCCACTTTTGTTCAGAGTCATAGGACTCTCAGGAGCACCAGCCCTGCAGCTGCACCGACTGCTCCAGTATCTTCTCACAGACAGACCGATCTATTCAGAGAGCACTCTCAGCAGGGAATACATGAGACTCCACTCTATAGCTTTGACATGCCCGCAGGGGAGTTTGTTGATCAGTTGATACATGACGGGATATTCACCAGGGGTACACCAGACGCAGAGGATGATAGGGATGCATCAGATAAGGGTACCCACTGTCAGCACGATGACTCCTCATCAGATGAGACATCTCCCATAGCATCTTCGACTGCAGTACCACCAGCCGAGCAATAGATTGCTCCGCCTTCTTACTTCTTTCTATTTTCTACCAAGACTTTATTATTATTATGTGTATTTGATGTACTGTGACATCACATCTATCCAGTTATTACCTTATCATTTTATTACTTTACTTTTCTTATCAGCAGCTATTACTTGATTAAGTTGAGTGGTTTGTTTGAAAAACTAAAGAAGACCTAAGCAAAGGAGGACTGTGGACCACGCAATGAAGAATGCCGAGAGCCATAAGTTACAAGCCACGGACCAACAGACTTCCAACGAGGCACCGATAACGTGCACAGCAAAAGCGGTACAACGTTCCAAAACCCTCTACCCGTTTTGATTACCACATCCGATATTCCAAACACTAAGTGTGGGATAATAAGAACCACACTACACTTACGAAACAATCCAATAATAAGTAGAATCTCTAAGTGTGGGATACTTCAACAAGAGGTACTCAACAAATAGATTCGAACATTAGGGACAATGTTCCTCTAAGTGTGGGATATACGGCCATCGACCGCAAGTTTTTACCCCTTGTCCGTAAGTCAAACAAAATTTTCGTTTAAAAGCTAAAAATGGATCAAATTTCAAAATTTTCAGATTCAAAAACATCGCTCTTTAGAAATCCTATCTTTCAAAAGAATAAATTACAGCAAGGAATGAGTTTTGACGACGAAACAAAATTGTTTTAGAATAAGATACGGACGAAAAAGGCAATACATGGCCAGGCACCGATACACGCATTCGAATTAGAACTTGCTCTTGAAATGCATTTCGAGATCACATCGATGAGTGTCATACGTACAACCCATCTTGATAACTTCTAAGGAATCCCAAACAACCTTCCACCATCAAACATCCACCCACTCAACACTCACTCTTCACACCCAATCAAAACCTCCTAACATTCATCCCGAACCTACAGAAGTTTCATTTTCCAACGAATTCTCAAAGATACTCTTGATTTTCCAAGACTTCTGCAGCCTAATACAAAGCCATCGGAGCGTTCCCCAAAGGATGAACATCATCCGTAAAAGGAGCTCCAAGAAAAAGAAATTCAGCAAAAGCTTATATAGGAGCGTTCCCCAAAGGATGAACATCATCCGTAAAAGGAGCTCCAAGAAAAAGAAATTCAGCAAAAGCTGCTCAAAAAAAAAAGCCCAAGGATCAAGAAAAAGGGCTAAGAAAAGAAAAATTCCAAAGGCTATGTAGTCCTTTCAGAATCTGAGAAATTCCAAAGAAACTCTCTCAAGAAAAGTTTCGAGAAAATACAAGGAAAACCCTCATACCTTCTTCACACCGAAAACCCCCGATTCCTTCCAAGATATCTCGAATGGTTAGTACCGTCCTCATCAAAAGTGATAGAGATTTGATTCTCGATCAAGCCTACAACGAGAATGCTGCATTTGCCTAGTCATGATCATCATGTTGCTCGAAGAAGGTATCAAATTCAATAAACCCTTAGTTTCTGTTAAAAACTCTTTCATAACTGTAACTTTATATCCTTTGGAAAAAGGGCATCTCAAAGAACTGATGCAATTAGAATCGTTCCAGAAGCTTTTAAGAATGAGTTTGCTTGAGGACAAGCAAAGTTCTAAGTGTGGGATACTTGATATCGCGTAAAAAGTCACGTTTTTACTACAGATATCTCTCTCATTCTGAAAAAATTCTTGGCACTTTGACTCAAAAACATTACAAATCTGTAATATTATGCCAAGATGGGAAAAACAAGGTTGCATGATGAAAATCAAGCAAAACGGGCAGAAAACGAAGATTCCACGCACGTTTAAAGATTCCAAACACCGGAACGAGGTTTCAAGACAAAATAGCCCATCACCAACATCTATTTGACCCAAGATGTTCATTTTCAAATTACGAATCCAACAGAAGAAGAATCAACTAAAACGGGCGAAGAACGAAGATTCTACGCACGCCGGAAGATCCAAACGATTCGTACAACACATCTAAAGTTCAGAGACATATTTTTGGGATTTATTTTCATCAAAAGCTTTGTTTTTGAATTACGAATCCAACGCAAAAAGAATCAACGCAAACGGACACGTAATGAAGAAAACACGCACGAATCGAGAAACGTAGCAACCGGCAGCGGACTGGTGCTGCTGGCAGCCAGCCGCCGCCAGCCAGCCAGCCGCCGGCTGCCTGTCACCCGCATGGATTGCGCTTTTTGGTACTTCTTCGTACCTGGTGCTGGACCTTTTCCTACTTTTCGTACCTGGTGCCACTACCTTTTTCGCCTTTTGTACCTGGTGCCACTACCTTTTCCACCTTTTGCTATCATGAGCTTGGGGGTGCTAACTTGAGCCGAATTTCCTCTATAAAAGGTAGCCCCTCCAACTCATACACAAAACACACACACTCATACTTACACTCTCATTCTTCCATTTTCACTTTCTCACTCTAAAAGTCTCTCATATTTTAGTCTAGGGTTATTGTAATTAATCTACGGATTAACATAGAGGTTAGAGCGAACGTTAGGAGTTTGGAGATTCATCTTTGTACGTCTGAATGAGTTGTCTGTCATAATAATACGCTGCTGCGCATTTATTTCCGGGTGATATCGAAACCTTTATCATACTTGCTTTATTTCATATTTCAATTATGTATTATTGCCTTGTATGTGATTTGTCTATTGCCATGAATTGCGAGTAGTCTATTATTGTGATTATTGATGATGTAGATAATTATAAGTAAGGATGACGTTATATAATTAAGTGTACAGAAATTGTAAACGTAATGTAACGGCCCGTATTCGACAGTTTATCTGATATAGTACTGGAAACGTTTTATACGGAGTACAAATGTATGGAAGTCGATAAACGACCGAAGGTAGTTACATCACTGGAACCAGCTCTGGTTTAATAGTTGGAATTCCGAAAGGATAATACAACTTCACAACTAACTGGTATATCCTACGAAAGTCAATGAAATAATGTTCGAAAACACGTTCAGATAAAATAGGAATTAATGACCTTTGTACCGTTAAGACTTTATGAACTTGAGTTTAATTTATGGAGTACCCTTTCTAGTTATCCACGTGACTGCAACCTAGTAATTAGGACTTGATCAACCATAATTATGGTAAGTAGTTATCTGTGCCCATGACATGCAACAAGTAAGACACAGTGAATCCACTCGTTGTACATATTAGGTTTATATTTCTGCATCGCTTTACATTTAGTTAGTTTAGAGTGTCACATTCACCGTTAATTACTCTTGACCGCATGTCTGATGTAAGAAGCAGTCGAACTACCATGTAAAGTACACTGTCCGATTACTGAAAGGCATGGCCTGCATATGAAACACGTTTTTATAAACTGCGAATAATCTAGGGATGTATAACTGTTTGAAAAGGAGAACTCAAGTCATAAGTTGAAGTAACCAAACCCTAATGCATAAAACAAGACTTAGGAATAAGGACAACATCCTCGTGATTTAAATTACCTTAAAACACTAAGCCTTACACAATCAGCGGTCAAAACATACAAAGTTATTAATCTGCGTGCTAATAAAATACTAAACTATTTTAGGGGTTAAGAAAGGTCGGACCTATGAGACGTACGCTACTGATTCATGCACCTCGGCGTTAAGCCAAAATAGGTTGTTTATCTTTCAACTAGATAAGTATTAGAAGTTTGCGTATCGCTCCGATCAGAATCATGATAACCTAGTTCCTAGTGACATGCCAATGGGAAATTTAATTGGTAGGGTTCTAGAGTTTACACCTGATAGTTTAAATCATTATATTAGTATTGCCCTTATTTAATCTGTCATCCTGAAACATTAATTATCGAAATCTCAGCAATCACATGTTTATCTTTATCTGCTTTCCTATAATTTATTTTTCTGCATTTTAATTACCTGTCTTTAGTTTAAAAACCCCCAAACCTACCTACTTTGTTTCATCCTAAATATCTCCTACCAAAAGCACCAGCTTTAATCTCCCACACGTTTGGATTCATATAACGATCTTAGGTCATACTTACCGCTTACTAACCAGAGTAGGTAGTACGTATAATTTAAGCCCAGCAAAATATAAATTTTAAAACCCCTGCTGCGCCCGCATCACCATCAGGAATCGCAACGACACTGAACTGACGGTTGCGGGCGCAACAAGTTTTTGGGTTGCATTATCTTCAGTAAAGATGATATCGTTGTTGTTGGTAAATGCAAACCTCTATAATTGGGTTGTTGAAGATGTATTTATGATGATTTCGGGATTTTGTGGCTCACATCCTTCATATAGTTGTGGCTCAGCTGAGATTCCTGATTCCATCTCCTCAAAGGATTTCAGAATTTTAGCTACTGAAGGAGATGAACTCGTTTGACCCCTTTTTAAGAGTGGTATAGGAATGCCTTCGCCTAAGGGAACAACAACAAAAGATTTGTTCATGAAAGAGTTGTTAGTCGGTGCAAGAGGATACTTCTTTTCAGACAAGGCAAATAGTAGCTCCCCAGAGTGTACTGATTGGTAAGAGATAGCTGAGCAGAGTCCAACATCATCTTGGCATAGTCTTCTTGTAGTGATGAATGTGTTTGGAAAAGGGTCATGGGTGTTAACTGCTAGAATCTCCTCCAAATGCTCACCGTATATCTCCTGCATGGAATCCACAAGACCAAGATCTTCTCCCACAGGTTGTTTCATCAACTTATCGACATTAAAGGTGACTTCCTTTGTTCCGACCCTCAGTTTTAAAGATTTTTCATTTACCTCGATAACAGCCTTGGTAGTGTTTAGGAAAGGTCTGCCAAGGATGAGGGGAACGTGGGCATCTTCCTCAATACCCATAATGACAAAGTCATCTGGGAAGACATACACGGACCATTATATCTTCAGCACTCCCCCGAGGGAGTTTAACTGAACTGTCAGCTAAATGGATGGTCATATGAGTGGGTAGCAGTTCACCTAATCCTAGTTTCCTATAGTGTGAGTAAGGGATAAGGTTGACACAAGCACCTAGGTCAGCTAACGCATTACTAACTTGGATATTTTGAAGGTATAATAAAATAGTGAAACGGCCAGTACCTCCTAGTTTTAGTGGGAGGCCATGAAGCATGATTGTATAGCATTCAGCATCTAAAGGTATATTAACTATTTTCCTTATTTGAAAGAAGTTCTTTGAAGAATTTTGCACAACTAGGCATCTCTACTAAAGAATCTAATAATCTAACATTTACGTGCAGGCTTTTAAACATCTCAAGATATTTCCCAAACTATGCTTCCTGTTTCTCCTTCTTAAGCCTACCAGGAAAGGGTATTCAAGTACGCGGAATGATTTGTGGATCTTGAGAGGGTACTGAATCTAGTGTAGTGATAGGGGTGTTACTAGGCACTGGATTAGTGGGTGTAGAAGTAGAAGGTTTGTTTGAAGGATTATCTGAGGTTTGTTCAACTCTGTTTTCTTTACCTCCTCTAGTAAAACCTAAGATGTCATCATGCTCATAGGATGAGAGATATACAACATTACTAATCGCGATTTCTCTTTGGCCCTCCTTAACTTTTGAAAATAATTGTTTAAGACTAACTTCCAAGTTTTTGATTAAATCTTCATAAATTCCAAGTAAAGCATCAATTTTATCTTGAAAAGCTATTACTTGTATGTTTATGTTCATTTGTTCAATCATGAAGTTAGTCAAAGTTTTGTTATATTGTTGTTGAGAGTTACAGAAGAATCGGATGGAGTGGAGGGCAAAGTAGACAGAGGTTGAATAGGTGGGGTTTTGGTTGGCCGTTGAATAAAAGATGTAGAATGAAAGTATGGTTCAGGGCTTTTGATAGTTGTGACAAGACATTCTTCATTACCTTTATGAGTGGATGATCTTTGGGAATTATTCCTCCATTGAGGTTTAGAAGAATCTTGTAGACCTTCGAAGACTTTGGTAAGATTATCAATTTGAGTTCGCAAAGCTTCTAGGGTTGGATTGAAAGTATTCCTTACTTCCTCAGTATTTACTCCAGTCTCCCAGTCATGTTGATGCATCGTCATCGTCTCAACTAGCTTCCATGCTTCTGTTGAAGTACGTGACATAAAGTTTCCTAGCGAAGTAGCATCGAGGGTTGATTTGTCGTGAGGGTTTAGACCATTATAGAATATACAGATAAGATTCATCTTAACCATCTGATGATTCGGATATCTATGACGTAATTTCTTAAACCATTCCCATGCTAAAAATAACGTTTCATCATTTCCTTGGTGGAAGTTGATGATGTCATCTTTAAGCTTAGTTTGTTTGGAAGGAGGGAAAAACTTAGCCATAAACTTAGTAGCCAACTCCTCCCAAGTATTGTGACACCCGATGATTTAGGTTAACCGTTAAACCTAACTAGATACCCTAATTACGTGTATTTAGTTTGTATATGACTAAATATTTGTAATTACTTGTATATTTGATTATACACTTACGTGATTACGTGTTTAGTTGTAATTATGCAAAACGATCGGACGGAGTCCGACACTATATGCGACGTTGGTGAAAATGCTTTTATAAATAACATTAACCTATTTTAAGAATTAAATAGTAGTTATTTAATTATATTATTATTTCGTATAATAATACATGAAAACCCGGACGTTTTGTTTAAAATGAAACAAACACGGTAATAATGCGTAAATCAAATTCAGCGACCAAACAAAAGTCATTAAATATTTTGACAACTCAAAATAAAGAATTTTAATGATACTTCAATGGAAAATAATCCCAAATATATCATGAATTAAAATAACACAAGATAACGTTGCACGATTTAACGTTTTAACAAAAACGATGAGTAAACGAACACTATACGCAACACAGTCTGGAAACCAAAGATTAAACTCACCACCCACCATTGGGGCCCCCATGTGGCCACCCCCTCCCCCCTATCACCTCTGAAGCAAAAACATCACCATCATCAACTTTTTAACTCCATACATTATACATGCAAATGAGCTCATTTTCATAATTCACTTCACTCTCACACTCAAACTCTCCTCCATCACTCTACACTTCCCATTCTCTCTCAAAAAATAGTCATTCAACCACCACCACCACCACTAAGAACAACCACCATAATCTACCATAAACCACCATCACCATATACATCATTTTGCAAAGCTCTTTCAAGATTTCAAGGTTTCAAGCAACACACATTTCATTTCTGTCCAAGATTCTTCAAAAACATCATTGTGAGAACTTTTACTACACCTATTTATGCTTATTCATATAATATTAAGTTCACTTAACAAGTATTATAATAAAATAGTACTCAAAAACCATTTTTCTTAACTTTAAATCAACAAAATGCAAGAAAAGCTTTCTGTCCAGAAAGTTATAACAATTTCAACGATTTTTATAAAAATCATTTCTAAATGAAAATGAACGTTTATATAGTGAAAATCAATTTAAAGAAGTTAGATTTCAAAACATACTAGCCTCATAATTTTCTGAGCTCGTTTAATATTTTTAATAATTTTTGTCAAAACACATAGCTAATCTGTTCTAGAAATCCAGAAAGTTTAGTCTTATGGTTTTAGCCATATATCGAGCTACACAGATCTAAATGACTTGAAACTACCTCCAAAATCTTAAAAATATTGTTATCTACAAATGTCATGTTGACCACTTCTCTCAAAAACATATAGATGTTGCCCAAAAATTACGACTTCATGCATGTATCCAAATCTGACCTCAGAAGATAAATGTAATTTTTATAAATACTTAGATTTCTCTTAAATTCATGAAAAAATTACTTCAAGTATCGAACATATGGGTAAATAACAAGTAATTTTTATTGGAAATTATTTAGGGATATAGATTTTAAAAAAAATCGAAAAGAAGATGAATTTTCTAGAAAACATGAAATGTGGACTGATTTTGGTAACTTTTGAAAACCGACACTTATGGACTTGCTCTAAGGGGAAAGACTAACTTTTTGTGATCTAGGAATATATCTAAGGTTTGGGTAAATGTTTCAGGTCAAACCGAGAAGTTTTGACCAAGTTAACAAAAATGAGGCCCGGTTGCAAAAACGTCAAACTTTCTATTTTTGGAAAGAAATGGAAATAGAATTGGTTTGGGTGACATATTTAGTAACTTAGACCTAAAATGAGACTTGAAAACATGCCCGAACGAAAAAGGACACTTATATTTGAACCTAAACAAAAACCGCAAGACTTTGACCATTCTGTCGCAAGTGAGCTCCATTCTGTCGCAACATTTTGCGACAGAAGCCTTCTTTTGCAACATTTATGTCGCAACATTTTGTGACAGCAACCTTTGTTTTTGTGACACAACCTTTCCGTCGCAACTAATTGCAACAGTAATCTTCCGTCGCAACTTTTATTCAAAACACTTTGACACTAAGAATTAAATTCGCGTTACAACTCGATAACTCATGATATATACTATTGCATTGTATACAACGAAACAAACATAATGATAATGTCTATTGAGAATTATTATTACATACTTTCACCAATGGGTCATACACGTTTTCGATAAACAAACATATTTGGATATATTAGTTGAGTGAATGATCGAGTCCGGACGGTCGGTTCAGGAATCACTTCCGGTTGTCGTTGGATAAACCGCCGAGACCGTGAATCAGTGGGTAGGTTTTAAATTAATAATAGTCGGGGGGGATCTGAAACCTACTGAACTACTTACTATTATTAGCTATGAATACATGATACTAGTATGTGGTAAGGATGATCCAGGGTCGTTCCTCACGACGGTAGAATTGAAACAGAGCTAGTTCTGGTAACTTAGTAATTAAGCTAGGCTTTTGATAGATTGATAGGTAATTGTTTTTTTTGGGTTATTATTTATTTAACTAAAGTACAAGAAAGTAAAAAACTAAACTACGGATAGGGTAAGCAGATAGATAGAGTTGTGACTGCTGAAGTTTCAATATTCAGGTTTAGGGATGATGTTCATTATAAAAGGTGATTGGAGACTTGCCTTAATTATTATCAACAGAGGTTCGGTGTAAACACTAATACCCTACGAATTAAGTGGAAACCCCAAGTCGTATGTCACTGAGTAGTAGGTTATTATGAGTCTGATCAGATCAGGCTGCTCAACCCGTAACACTGTTTGGTGAAGACAAGTGGCCCTTCTTGGAGTTAACTCCTGCGTGCATGAATAAAGTAACATACTGATATTTCATGTCTGACCTTTCTTAACACCTAATTCTAATTGGTTTTATTAAGGTTCGTACTAATTGCTTGCTAATGTATGTTAAACTATCAGTTACATTGGGTTAGACGGTTTAAGCATCTTACACTACAGCTGAATGTTCGCTTTCATTTCAAGATCCCTTAAATTTAATTAAGGAGCTCAATTACTTCTGTCAAGGGGTAGACCCTCCTTTGCGATCAAACGTTCATCCCTAGGTTTGTTTCACGGTGTATACTACGTTTTTCAATAGTTCCACATCTTTAATATATACCTATACCATGTTCAGGAAGAGTAACTTCCAGGTATCCACGGTGTCATATGCCTATGACCGGTCCGTAGCTTCCACGCATTTGTACTCCACCGGAAGTGTTTCTAGCGCTATACTAAGTACTGGGCCATTTTATGGCATGTCCACAGCTTCATACAAAAACACTGATAACTATGCTTGCATAGTATTAGGGTTTGCAAACTCCTATCCTAAGGGAAATAGTCACGTGAAAGTTTGGAAAGGGTGAATTGGGTGGTTTAAATCTACAGCTTAAGAAATTTAACCTGATATATATAAAATAGCAATTTCCATCACATATTTGATTAAAGATTAATTTAACATCATCCCTACTTCTAAATATTTACATTCAACAATCACAATATTACACTACTCAATAATCAGAGCAATAAATAAAGCACATACCATAATATCAGGCATAGATAAATAAGACATAATAACAGTATGAGAGAATAGTTATCACCGGATAATGGTGCAGCGTAATAAGAGAAAAGAACTTGTAAACCTTGAATAAAATCCTGAACACCAATACTCCTTGATTACAAAAGCTAATCTTTAATCTAATCTACTAGCTACCCACTAATTACTCTCTAACTCTCTAGAGAGAGAAGTTAGAGAGAGAAACTAACTAAGAAATAAAATTACAAGAGAAAGTGTGTGTGAAAGAGTAAGAATGAATTATGTTGTGAGGGATTGATGAGAGATATGAAATGAGGAGGTTTGACCCTCAATTTATAGGCAAAGGCATTCAACACAAGCTCTCACAACTTGACACCCAATTCTTTCGATTTGCAATGAAATACTGTGAGCGTCCTAGGATCAGGATACGCAAACTAGAACTTGTGTCTATTTGTGCGGAATTCAAATACACACAATCACAAAGTGAGTTATAGTAAAGATGAAAAAGATGAAAGTATTCTGCAAGAAATCTTGATTATATTTCTCAATCAATATTTCATATACAAGAGATGTACAAGTGATCTCAAAATTACATCAAGGAGAGTCACAAATGATTTCAACTTACATCTATTTATAGACAAGCCTACGACAATTCTAAATTTAATCTGTAAGCCTACGACAATTCTAAGTGTAATCCGTGAATATCTAATTCACGGAATTACACTATCCGTGAATACAAGTCATTCACGGAAAACAATCACAGATCTCATCATTCACGGATACACCTATTGTCGAACAAAGACAAACACATTCACGGATACAAAGACAGACAAATCCTTTATCATTCACGGACATAACATATTGTCGAAGCTCATCATTCACGGATCCAAAGTATTGTCGAGTAAACATTGTCGGATAGACATTCACACACAAGACATTCACGGATAGAACAATATTCACGGAGTTAAAATACTTAGACAAAATTTAAGTATTAATCAACTTTTGTCTCTACAAACTCCCCCTTTGATAATACTTGATTCTTTTCTTCAAATCTTCAAGCATATTCAGGAAGATTGCATCCAGCAAAGATACCTTTTGAGCAGCACACTTCTACAACCCGTTGAAATTTCAATGCCATCTTTTCATCATCATAGGCATCATCATACACAATTGGATTCTCGAGCAAGACTTCAAGATCATCTTTTGACAGATTAATTAAGCTCAGAGGATCAAAGACATATACAATCGACTCTCTATTCCACATCACTTCTCCATTCAAGTCTCTATCATAACAGGCGATTTCTGCTTCTCCGGTTGATCCGTTATACCTCCAATGACTCACAAACTTAGAAAAATTTACAGGCAATTTCTCAAGTGGAATCTTCGTCATGCATTTAACTCGAGGATATGTCAAAGTAACTCTTGGTTGATTAGAAATCGGATCGATATCAAAATAATCAACGGTCCTCAATGGGAAAGTTTCCTTAACCCATGTGAATTTTCCATTATTACTTTCTCTTGATAACGTATCAGCCATCCAATTTATCAAACCATGTCTTGAACGATTAATTATATCCACAGAAGCTAAATGGTTGATTTCACACTTAGGTAATTTTCCTAAGGCTTTGAACGTTGAGTGAAAATATTGAAGTCCATCAGTTCTCTTAATAATGAATACTTTGTTGTCACTATCATATTTCCATCTGATAATTCTACCAACGCATTCATATCTTGGTATCTTAAAGAACTTACGAACTGTAATCACTGGACTTGGTTGTTTGGGAAACCACCAAGAGACTTTTTGCTCAGGCTCTTTATCATCATCAGAGTCTTTCCATAACCCTTCTTGTGAACACATATCTGACTGAATATTCTCCGGATGAAGTTCATCTTCAGAATCTTCCCAGTCTTCAACATTAACATAATCAAAATCAAGTTCAAATCCCGGAGGATATTCTGGATCGAAATCTTCAAAATCGTAATCGCCATCATTGCAAAGTTCAACAAATGGAATTAAGTCTTCAATGATCACATTCAAAGGAGTTGGACAAAGCACCTCTTCATCTTCAATGCTATCCAATAATTCCTCCTGTTCAAAATTATGAGATGATTCTCCGAACTCAAACACTCTAGACTCATGTATTGCATTAATTGGATCAACTTCTAATGGTTCGGTTGCTTGAAATACAACCAACGCTTGTGAGAAATTTGGTTGATCACTTTCATTTCCAGTATCGTCAACATTTTCAGTCATATCATCATTATGATCACCATCATCACCATCATTACCATGATCACCATCATCATTACCATGATCACCATCATCATTACCACCATCACCATCATCATCATCACCATCATCATCATCATTACCATCATCATCATTATTACCACCATCACCATCATCATCACCATCATCATCATTATCATTAACATTATTCTCCCCCTGATCAACCAATATTTCTTTCAGAAGGAAGACGTCAAGCTCCAATTCTTCTATTCGATCATTCTGAGATAGAATTTGTTGTCGTTGTTCCTCGAGAAGAATGTCTTGAGTATTAATTCTTTGTACAGCATTAAGTAAATCCATTTGAAGCTTCTCAACAAGTGTCATCAATGGTTTTACAGCACGTTGTAAAGATGCATCAAGGTTAGCCATGCTAACACTTGGTCCTGGTAAAGAAGATGTGCCAGCTGCAACAGAAGCAGCAACAGGTATAGTAGAAGGTGCTGGAATAGAGACAGAAATACCATGTGATGTCTCAACAGGCATAGAGGTAGATGCGATATCAGCGGATAAACTGGGTTCAGAAATTATGCGTCTAGAAGATGGCCGAATATCAGGTATATATTCAGGATCTTGTGCTTCTTCACGTTGACGTCTCAAATCTTGTCGTTCCTTTTCAATATTTTCAGCAATAAGTCTTTGAGGAACTAAAGATTCTTCAACAGATTGTAGACGAAAAGATTGATCCTCGTCAGAACTAGAAGATTCTACTTCTTCATGATCAATTAAAGGCATCTCCTGCTCCCCCTCAGATGATTCACTATCAGTAGTCAAATCAGCAGGTTGTACAATCTGTGGTAATGCAAATTGTGGCGGTTGGAAATCAGCATCAATAATATGTCCAAATAAATCAACAGTAGGCGGCACTGGTTTGCCCCTATATCCATTACAATCTGCAAACACTCTTTTGGGAATAGGAGTGTAATGTAGAATGCGTCCATGATAAGTAATCCCGTTGACATGATTATCAAAGATGTGCTGAAGAAACCTAGGATACATGAAGAATCCATCATCATTAATATTGCCAGCCAGATTCTCAAAAATGTATCTTGAGAAGTTAAATGGAATATTTAAAACAAGAGCTGTCATAATCCCTGCTAGCTGATAACTCATCGAATCAAAACCAGCTTTCCTCGGAGAAATGCATCCAATTAGCATATGTGCTAAAAACTTCCAATGTGGACAGAAGTGATTTTTCAAGATCTGAACATCATGAGGTCCTTTAGTACACCCCATTTGATGAAGACACTGATCAATGACATTTCGAGGAATATCATTTGATGCATTCAAGGTATCTCCAAATTGGAGAGTATGACGAATCAGCTCTTCAGTCAGCAACAATGGTTTTCCATCAACCATAGATGTAATACATGGAGGATTGACATCTGTTTGATATTGAGCTGAAGTCCAGAAGTCTATCATGTGATCTTCATAAAGATTGGGAACAGATACAGTCAAGGCATATGATATGCGAGATCGTAAAAGAAACCTTATCATAGGGAAAAACTTCCTATTTTCAGGTTTATCTGGTTGCTCCAAAAGATATGCAGTTGCATTATGTCGTTTTTCAAACACGACTGCTCGACGTTGAACCTCAGGTTGAATAGCAGCGATAGGATCTAAATCTGCCATTTAGAAATAAAAACTGCACCAAGAGTTTATTAGATACACAAACTCAACAGAAAGTTTATTTAAAAAAAATTTCAACACTTAGAAAAATTTTCAAATTTTCAGGTATCCGACAATAACACAATGAGTATTATTCATGCGACAATGATTAATTTTATGCGACAATATAACTTAGAGATATACTATTCATACGACAATCATATATTTATCCGTGAATCATATTGTCCGTGAATACAATTCATGCGACAATTCAAAATTAAAATTAATATTTCAAAAATTTTGTCCGTGATTCATATTGTCGTAACACTATTCATCCGTGAATAATATTGTCGAAGTACTATTCATCCGTGAATAAGTACTGTTTATACGACAATATTATTGTCGTAGTCAAATAGTCAAACAAGTCAAATAAAGTCAAACATAAGAATTAATCACGGAGTACTGTTTATCCGAGAATTCAATATTCACGGATAACCATTACACTGTTCATCCGACAATACTGTATTGTCGGATGGTCCGACAATTCGAATTGTCGGACAATTATTTTGAACAGTATCAAGTGTTATTTGAAGTGATCGATTAAACAAGAAATCTTTAACAAAAATGAAAGAAATTTATACCAGTCAATTCGGAATACAAAAACGAGTAAGTCTGTCGAATTGGTTTTTAATAAAACCAAGTAATCAGGAAGAAATCAAAGAAAAATAATTGTCGGAATATTTGAAATTGTCGGAGTAATAATCACGGAAAAGGAAAGTGTGAGTTTTTCAAATTTTGAAAATACTTATACTATTTCTTTTTCATCCGTGAATATTAAGTATTCCGTGAATATATATATATTTATCCGTGAATAAGAATATATATTCATCCGACAATTTTAAAAATTACAGATCAAACATTTTTATCAAATTAAACTAACTTTGGATAAAAGTTTATAACCTATTTTAAAAATGAAAAATGAAAATTTAATAAACTAAATATGTACAAAAATAAAATCTTTTTGTTAGAGTAATTTTCGTGACTTGGGATCATATTGGGATAAATGAATGTATTTAACTTTATAATTTTTAGAAATGAAAGTCTATTTTGATTACTAATATTTTTGACCAATTTTAAATTTACATAGCATTAATAAAGCATACTTTCTAAAAATCATTTTATATATGATTTTTGGTATGTGTTATACACTTAAACATTTTGGTATCTAAAATATCTTTTCCTTTTATTATTAATATGCATATCATTTTATATAACCAAAATAAAAATATACTTTCAAATTCATAATATATTAATATTTTCATATAGAGAGTGAAAATATGATGATATCTTTAGAAGTACATACATATGTTGGAATGACTTTTAGTTACATATGTCATACTTCGGGTTGGACTAATAAACTGTATCACAGGTCTATACATCGTATAACAAAGTGATAGAGTTTATTATGATAGATATTTATATCTTTATCAATATTTGTATGTCCGTTTATAAAAAATATACCGACTAAGATCTGTACACCGTACAACAAATAGTCAATACATTTTTTCCCAGATATCATAATATAAAGACCCTAAATCATGAATCATAATATATTAATCCTTCAAAATTTAAGACTTTTATTATCATTTTGATAATTTTATTATCATATACTAATATTTTGGAAGATATAAAATAATATGCAAAAATATTTAGACATTTCTTAGACTAGATATGATAGACCCACAAATGCCTACCAATAAACCATATTAAAAATTACATTTAGTAGAAAATTTGATTTAAAAAATGCTATATAAACCTATTAGCATATCAAAAATAGTACATAACATTCCTTTTTCAGATTTATATGTAAATACAATTCCCAATGTACTATCATTTCCCAATTTTTACACAAAAACTCCCCCTATTTTTTATTTTTCATATGTTTTTGAAGTTTTGTTTTAAAACAAAGTACAATTAAAAACAACAAAGAAAATGCAAAAATATCCAAAGTTTATTTAATTTGATCTAAATGCTTCATTCCGAGCATCAAGATTAATTCTTCAAAACGAGGTTTAGAAAACGCTTTTGTAAACAAATCAGCTCGTTGTTTCAAAGAATCAATATGGACTAAATTAATCAAGTGTTTCTCATAGCAATCCCGTATAAAATGAAAACGAATTTCAATGTGTTTCGTTTTAGAATGCTGGACGGGATTACGTATGATACTTATGGCAGCAGTATTATCTATATGCAAAGGAGTGTGGTTTAGAAGAAACCCATAATCTCTGAGTTGTTGTTGAATCCAAAGAATTTGGGAACAACAACTTGCAGCAGAGATATATTCTGCCTCTGCAGTAGAGGTAGAAACGGTATCCTGTTTCTTACACTGCCATGTCACAAGACGGTCTCCTAGAAATTGACATCCACCCGATGTGGATTTGAAGTCAATACCACATCCGCCATAGTCTGAATCAGAATATGCAGAAAGAGAAAAATCATCATCATGTGAATACCAAATGCCTAAATTCGGCTTTCCTTTCAGGTATCGAAAAATACGTTGAACGGCCTTCAGATGAGAAACTTTAGGATTTGCCTGATATCTTGAACAAATGGAAACAGCAAACATAATATCTAGACGCGAAGCTGTCAAATACATAAGAGACCCAATCATGGACCGATAGTCCTTTTCATCGGTTGATTGATCATCAAGAGCAGGACCAATCTTTTCAACAAGATCAATGGGTGTAGAAATAGATTTGACATCTGTCATCAGAAATTTCTTTAAGATTTCAGTAACATACTTTGTTTGATGTATGAAAATGCCTGAATCAAGTTGCTGGACTTGCAACCCAAGAAAAAATGCCATTTCACCCATTGAACTCATTTCAAATTTTGATTTCATAATCTGCTCGAACTCTCTGCATAAGCTTTCATTTGTCGACCCAAAAATGATGTCATCTACATACACTTGAACAAGCAACAGATTCCCTTTTACTTTTCTGATGAAAAGAGTACTGTCAATTTGACCTCTAGAAAACCCATTTGCAAGGAGATGTTGAGATAAAGTTTCATACCAAGCTCGAGGAGCTTGATGTAAACCATACAAAGCTTTATCCAACCGATACACATAATCTGGGAATTTAGAGTCCTCAAAACCCGGTGGTTGTTTGACAAATACTTCTTCATGCACTTTCCCATATAAAAATGCGCACTTGACGTCCAATTGGTATACTATAAACCTCATGAAGGAAGCATAAGCTAGAAAGATTCAAATTGATTCAAGTCTAGCAACCGGTGCAAACACTTCATCATAATCTAAACCTTCGATCTGAGTAAAACCTTGAACTACTAATCGGGCCTTATTTCGGACCACGATTCCTCGATCATCTTTCTTATTACGAAAAACCCATCGAGTGCCAATCGGATGCACATCTTTAGGTGGTTTCACTAAAGTCCAAACTTGCAATTTCACAAACTGTTGTAATTCTTCTTGCATTGCTTGAACCCAAGAGGATTCAGTCAAAGCAATTTGAACATTTTTTGGTTCAATTTGTGATAAAAAACAAGAAGAAGAATCAGATTTGAGTTGCTGCCGTGTCTTAATGCCTTCTGACACATCTCCAATCACATTCTTTAGAGGATGTCGATACTTAGAATTAATTCGCAATGTAGGAACCGAATCTACATGCAAATTATTTCCTAAGTGAGAATCTTCAGGATTACTAATTACTTCATCACTAGAGTCATCAAGAATTGGTTCTTCTAGTTCAGTAGAAGGTTCCTGAAAATTGTCAGTATCATCAGGATTGGAAGTGGTTTCTTCTTCAACAGTTGTCAAAGGTGAAGAAATCTCATGAGCAATTGAATCATCAGAAGATCATGGTGGAGTAAGATGAGAAGTAGAAACAGGTGGAGCTGAAATAATAATTGGCTCAGCAGGAACTGATGTAACTGGAATAACAAAGTCATCCAAATCGGTAGCAGAAGAAGAAGACACATCATGCTGAAAAGTAGCAAGAGAATTAAAGAATGTGTCATAATCAAATAACCATTTTGGACCTATGCCATTAGAGGAAGGAGAATGCCGAAGAAATTCAACTTCATAGCATTCCTCTATTCGATGTGATGCTGTGTTATAAACTCTCTTGTTGTGAGAATTTGCAGAATAACCCAAGAAAAAACCAGATTCAGATTTTTCAGCAAACTTAGGAATGCGATCCTTAGTTTTCAACAACAAACACGGACATCCAAAAGGTTCCAAAAATTGAATATTCGGTTTCCGATTATTCAATAATTCATAGCTCGTTTTCTGCTTATCTTTGACTACAAGAACTCTATTTAATACGAAACAAGCGGTATTAACTGCTTCTGCCCAAAAAGTTGTTGGCAACTTTGCATCTGAGAGCATTGTTCTTGCAGCTTCAATCAAAGTTTTGTTCTTCCTTTCAGCAACTCCATTTTGTTGTGGAGTTCGAGGAGCACTAAATTGTTGAGTAATTCCGTGCTGAAGACAAAACATTTCCATTAAGTAGTTCTTGAATTCTGTGCCATTATCACTTCTCAAAATTTTCACTTTGAGAGAAAACAAAGTCTCTAATCTCAGAATTAGATACTTAATTTTCTCAGCAGCCTCATCTTTTGTACTAAGGAAGTAAACCCATGAAAATCTGGAATAATCATCAGTGATTACTAAACAATAGGATTTACCCCCAATACTCCGAACACTTACGGGTCCAAACAAATCCATATGGAGAAGTTCCAAAGGAATGTTAATCGAATTCATCAATTTAGGTTTATGAGACTTCTTAGTTTGTTTTCCCTTTTTACAGGAAATACAGTGATCATTTAGTGAAAAAGTTTGTTTGGGAACCCCAATCACTAAATCATTCTTAACTAAGAAGTTCATTTTCCTAAAATTAATGTGACCCATTCTTCTGTGCCACAAGATTGATTCCTTTTCTGTAGCTTTTGACAATAAGCAAGTATGCTCTGTAGATCGAGTAATGGTACGCATGTCTAAAACATACATATTCTTTACCCTTGGAGCTCGCATAAGAATCCACTCTTGAGGTACCACAAATCCCGGTTTAAGAATTAAGCACTCTTCATCGTTAAACCAAGTTGAAAGTTTCTTGTCACAAACTTGGGAAACACTGAGTAGATTATGTTGAAGTTGTTCAACATAATTTACTTTATCAAAGCTGATTTCCCCGTTTGTAACGGTTCCCTCACCAGAAATCATGCCACCCTTGTCTCCGGCATATGCAACAAAACCTCCGTCTTTAACCTTAACATCCTCAAGCAGAGAGAGATTCCCTGTCATATGTCTTGAACAGCCACTATCGATGTACCATATGTTATCAATAGCTCGTGAAGGCTGTAAGACATTTGATCAAAAACTGATTAGTTGCTAATGGAGACCCAAGCCTTTGAGGCTATGGGTCGTCCAGTAATGACATCCATGATGAAAACGTCAATTTGTTTCAAATTCTTTTTGAAATTCCTTTTTATTGACGCATCATGAGATTTTGTTTTCTTCTTTGAAGAAACAGAAGGTGTTACTTTCGGTTTTGATGATTTGTCATGGGTAGATTTTAAATCATCTTTAATTTCAAAATGTTTAGCTTGCTTTGAAATATCTCTTGAACGTTTTTTAGCAAGCTTGTGGCAATCATTGATAAGATGTCCACGAACACTACAATAGAAACATTTTCTTGTTTCATATTGTTTCCGAGAAGTAACCCTTTGATCCGAAACATGAAGTGAAGTTTTACTTGTAGAAGCCTCACATTTAGAATGTGATTTTCTACTTGTAGAAACTTCACTTTTGGTAGAAACAAAAGGAGAAGAAAGTTTAGCTTTTGATGAAGAAGTTGATGATTGTGATTTTTGTGATGAAGAAGATTGTTGCAAAATCGGTTTAACTTGTGATGGTGTTTTACAAGCTTTTGATTTTTCTGTCAAGTTTTTTAAAACACAATCTTTAATCTTGTCACTACACTCACAATCATGCTTCTTCATTTTGAAAGCATCAACTTTGGATTCATCAGTTGGTGAATCATCAACTTTGGAATCATCTTTAGAAGATGATTCTAAAGTCTCACTTGAAGACACCTTTTGAAGTGTGTCTTTCACATCAAGCTTTCCTTTTCCATAAGCAAACTCAACGTTTGCTTCATTTTTAACTGGCAATGCAGAATAGGTAGTTGGTGGAGGAACAAAATGATATTCAACTTTTGAATCTTTTGTTTTTGAATCATTTTGATATCCAATACCAGATTTAGATTTAGTATCTAAACGTTGGTTATTGATTATCTCATCAAAAACAACAGCAGATGTTGAAACATTCAGCAATTTTCTTTCAAGATCTAAAATCATAGAATCAGCATCAGATTTTTCTTTTTTTAATAAATCCATTTCAACCAAATAACTATTAATAATGGATTGCTGATTGAAGATTTTTGCTTTTAAATCATGTGTTTCAACATTTGTTGACTCAAAACGTTTATTTAAAAGATCATTATTTTCAACCAATTCCTTGTTCTGTATTTTTAACTTTTCATTGTCAGTTAAAAGTTTAGCATTTTGAGTTTGAAACATGCTGATTTGATTATTCAAATCAGTGCAATTTGAACAAATTTGATCAGCGAAGGAAGAATCGACCTCAGAAACATTCACCATAAATGCTTGATTATGGGAATACTCATCCACGTGTGCGCTCCAATCATAAAACTCATCAGAAGTAGAAATGAGTGCAGAAGATGTGGGAGTAGAAGATGTTTCCTTTGTTTGAGGTTGAGCAGATGAAGAATATGTTTTGGAAGTTGATGGCTTGGTAAAACCAGAGGTAGGAGCTTTATTCTTCTCACATTCTCTTGCAAAGTGACCAAGGTTTTGACAATTGTAACAACAAACTCTTGATTTGTCAAAACCTGGTTTACCTCCTAGTTTATTTTTACCAGTTCTTTGTAAAAACTTTTTAACCCGCCTGGTAAGCATAGCCATATTCCATTGCAAATCCATCTCTTCTAGGTCATCTGGATGCAATTGATCATAATCCTCTTCAACTAACTCAACATTTCCAACTCTTCCAGAAATGAAAGCTTCATATGAAGACAAGAATGCAGTAACAACATTTGCATGGTCTTCAGTCACTCTTGAAACTTGTGAATTAGAATTCTGTTGATGACTTGAAGTTGGAGAACTTCCAGAGCCATAAAAACCAAAACCTGAATAACCACCAGATGTGGTTCCATTTGGATTTCCACCAGAATAAGTTTCAGAACCTGAATATAATGCAGTTGTATCAGAAGATTTGGTAGTACCAAATTGAGTAAACTGCATCGTTTTTCCTGTCTCCTTTTTCTGAAGAGACACATCATACACCTGAAGCTTATTAAATCCTCAAAAGCATATTCCCCTAATGACTCATCTTCCATTAAGATATTTGCTTTGATGTCCCATCGAGAAGGCAAAGCTTCAATCAATTTTTCATTGATTTCAAGACGCTCAAGAATCATTCCATGTCTTTTTAACTCACTGATAAGCTGTGAGTACCTAACGATCAAATCGTTAAAAGACTCATTGGGAATACAAGTGAAAACATCCCATTGTTTCTTTAGTAAATCACGTTTGCTCTTTTTCAATTTATCATTACCAGCAAATCGTTTTTCCATTGCTTTGTACAATTCAAAAGCAGTAGATAAATCTTTCCACCCTGCTAAAACATCACTTGGAAGACTCATTGAAATGATGGATTTAGCCTTCTTATCACGATCATGTTCTTTTCGTTCTTCTGAATTCATCATTTTTAATGATTTAGGTGGAGGATTATCTCGATAAATGCCTTCTGCTCTTGGATGTATATATTGTTCCAATATTGGAATCATCAAATCAGGATCATACAAAGCAATAAATGATTCAAAACGATATCTCCAGTCATCGTAATCATTTTGACAAAGAAACTTGGGTGGTTTTGTAGTTGTTCCGGTCTCTTGATCATTCTTCATCATCGTTTGCCAATTAACATGAGCCATCTTTCCAAGATGAAATCCGTGAATCACCCTAAAAATTTTTAATCTCTTTGTGAATACAAGATCCGTGAATACTAATCAGATATTAATATCCGTGAATATTAATATCCGATAATACTGAGTTCCGTTATATGTTAATACAATTATTCGTGAATACAATATCCGATAATACTGTATCCGTGAATAAGAGTATTGGTTAACACAATTATCCGTGAATATTAAAAAACAGTTAATAAAATTTTTGAAAATGTTAATCCGTGAATGTAATACCACTGTTTATGCGACAATAGTATAATTCACGGATACTGTTTATGCGACAATAGTAATATTCACGGAGTATATATATTCACGGAAATATGTATTCACGGAGAATGTTAATTCACGGAAGATGATTTCCAGAATTTTCAAAGTGATGCAGATTCTTCAAAACAAACTTGTTTTTGATGAAACTTGTTGCAATGAGCTCGGAATTTGATTTCCGACACTCAGAAACAATCAATTTTAACTTTGATCGTCAAAGTTTCAATCATGTAGAAAAGAGACGTAAACTATTTGTGAAACTTTTGATCAATTCGTCATCATATAGAAGATATGAATGAATTCAGAAGAGCTTCTTTATCAGGAATCACTTGTTCACAATCTTCAGAATGATTTTGATTCGGATTGATCAGAAAACATCACTCGATCATCACGTAACTTCTTCAAATCTTCATCTTTGCAAAGTAAATCCCAAAATCGTTCTAATTTCTTACGAATTCAGATCAAATTAGAGCCTCAGATTGAATTCAAATGAATTTCGATCACAGAAGTACTCGTCTTCAAGTTTTGAACAAAAATTGAATACTAGAATTCAATCAAACAACTCAAAATCAATGAAACATTAACTGCTGAGTTCAAGTCATTCTTACAGAACACGTTTTTCACCTATTCGAAGAGCTGTTCCCGCTCTGATACCAATTGAGAACGCCGTAGGATCTACAGCTGATCGAATTCTTGCAATTGAGCGGAAATCAATCACAAGTGTAAAACGTGAATCAAAGTATAAATCGTATTCGGAATGTAAAGATGTAAATAAAAGTTGAGAACTTTTATTTCATATCACAAAGTATACAAAATCAGCTTGAATTCTCTCTCTAAGCTCTCTCTCAAACTCTCTCTAGATATGGAAGTGAAAGTGTTACAATTGAAGAGTCTCTCCAAAACTCACTCAAAAAACCTATTTCAAAATGACCTAAGGAAGTCTATTTATAGACCTCCAAACATACATGCAACCATAAGACTAAATGAAGTCAAACTTAGTCAATAGCTTTGACTAACCATCCGACAATAGCTTTGTCGCAATACTATTGTCGTATGGCTATAGTCGCAATACAATAGGTCATTTATTCAATTAATCTATGCTAAAACAATATACAAACTATTGACACAAACTGTTAGAACAACATGTTCTAACAAACTCCCCCTTGACAATAGCTTGTATAAGTCTTCGACTTTAGCTTGATTGATGATAAACTTGTTGAGAGAGAGAATAATCTTCAAGCATTCAATCTTCAAAAAATCTAACTGTTCCATATTATGATACCATCAGAATAGATCATAACTCCCCCTGAACAGTAGATTTTATCTTCCTTGGTCTTGTATCAATCAAGTAGCAACAACTTTTGGAACCCACCTGAGCATAGTTCCAACAGGCTTAGATAGCCCTGACAGCCATCGATAAGTTGTGTCTACATAATCCAAGGAAATCGAATTCCATTTAGATAAGAAACACGGTGTTTCATATCTAAATTGTTGACAAGGAATCGATTGTGAAGAAGTTCGCCTTTGGGAGAAAGGAACAAAATCTTTTGATTGCTTAAACACCTTACGATTATATCGTGACGGTGCTAATGCAAACATCTGTGCCCGTGTGTATGCACAAGATTTTGTTTGTCTTGATTCTGAAGAAGGTTGTATCGGTGCTGAAGAAGCTCTTTTTGTCTTCTTTTGATGTTCTGAAACCGATTTGTTAACATTCTTGACCTTTACAGAATCCAAACAATCAACCTTTTTGGAAGTTAATTGTGATTTCTTAGAATACTTCTTATTCTTTTGCAAAGAATAATTAGTAAACTGAGAAATCTTTTTCTCATACGAAGATTTACTAGTGTAAATCTTTTTCATAACCTTTGCAGGTTGTACAACCTTTTCAGGTTGTTTTGCAAAGTGAGAGTTTCGAGAGAATTGACCACGAAGATCTTGAATAGTCTTCAAAGCATGACTATGATCTTCTTGTAGCTTGATTAGCTCCGTTTGTTGACTCTGAAGTTCTAGAATCTGTTCTTCCATTCTAGCAATCTTTAAACGCATTTCATCACGTTCAGTTTCCATGATTAGAACTTTAGATTGCAAGGCTTTAAGCTCATCATCTTTCTGTATTGATTCATCCTTAATTCTGTCATCAACATTTGACAATTTCAACAAATCTTCTCCCCCAAACCTTTTTGACAAAGAAATCCATAAATCATAGGAGGTTTCGGCTTCTGAGAAAGCACGAAACACTTCTTCTGATAAACAACTTTTAATTGTTTCAAAGGCTTTCTTGTCTCTGTTAAATTCCTTTCGTTCCTGTTCATCCATTAATTTCACCGATTTAAATGGAACAATACCAAAGTACGCCCCTTTTGCTTTTGGCCTCACATATCGGTTGATAATGGGAATCCACAAATCAGGATTGCTGAACACAATAAATTCTTCAAATCTAGTCTTCCAACTAGTGTAATCATTATTACAGAAGAATCTTGGAGGTAGGGGATTTCCATTGTAGTCAAGCTCAAACTTTGAAGATGCCATCTTCACCTCTCTTGAATTTTCCCACCAAATTTTGTTAAAAAAGTCCAAAATTACTTGGATAAAATGTAATTTTTCCCAAGCTAAAAATGAACAATTTTAATCTTAATAACAAAATTTTGCAATAAGAAATTTTTTTACAAATTTCCCTCCAAAATCGCGTTCAAAAACGTCCAAAAACGCTCAAAAACGTCCGGGTAAAATGAAACTTTTTCAAAGCCAAAATTTATCACTTTTAAGGCTTAGAAAAATTTTTGGAAGTATACAAATTTTCCCGCCAAATAACTTTTTTTTTTTTTTTTTTTTACGACAATACTCTTGTTGTGAGAATAAGAAATCCGAGAATAATACACTCCGTCAATATCAACTTTCCGTGAATAACAAACTACCCGTGAATACTAATCACTGTTTATACGACAATGATAGTCCGAGAATACAAGTCCAATACTAATCACAGAATTAATCACTAACAATCCGTGAATGATCCAGTACTGTTATGCGACAATAATCTATTGTCGGACTACACACAAAATTAATCACGGAATACTTAATCACGGAATTACTAATCACGGAAGAAAAACACTACTGTTCATCCGACAATTACTTATTCACGGAATGCAATTATAGAATTCACGGAATGCAATTATCAACTTCTAATCACGGAGTAATTTTCCAGAATCGTAAAAATGCTGTAGAATCTTCAATTTTAGCTCGATTTTTCTAAAAATTGAAGTAATGAACTCGGAATTCGATTTCCGACGCTCGTATACACTCAATTTGATATTTTACCGTCAAATTTCTGAACTTTCAAAATTTAACGATAAGTACGTAATCAATTTCTTACGAATTCAGATCAAATTAGAGCCTCAGATTGAATTCAAATGAATTTCGATCACAGAAGTACTCGTCTTCAAGTTTTGAACAAAAATTGAATACCAGAATTCAATCAAACAACTCAAAATCAATGAAACATTAACTGCTGAGTTCAAGTCATTCTTACAGAACACGTTTTTCACCTATTCGAAGAGCTGTTCCCGCTCTGATACCAATTGAGAACGCCGTAGGATCTACAGCTGATCGAATTCTTGCAATTGAGCGGAAATCAATCACAAGTGTAAAACGTGAATCAAAGTATAAATCGTATTCGGAATGTAAAGATGTAAATAAAAGTTGAGAACTTTTATTTCATATCACAAAGTATACAAAATCAGCTTGAATTCTCTCTCTAAGCTCTCTCTCAAACTCTCTCTAGATATGGAAGTGAAAGTGTTACAATTGAAGAGTCTCTCCAAAACTCACTCAAAAAACCTATTTCAAAATGACCTAAGGAAGTCTATTTATAGACCTCCAAACATACATGCAACCATAAGACTAAATGAAGTCAAACTTAGTCAATAGCTTTGACTAACCATCCGACAATAGCTTTGTCGCAATACTATTGTCGTATGGCTATAGTCGCAATACAATAGGTCATTTATTCAATTAATCTATGCTAAAACAATATACAAACTATTGACACAAACTGTTAGAACAACATGTTCTAACAAATACCACCCCTAGATTAGAAATTCGGCACCATAAGGGTAGTATCGGACACCATAAAGGAGGTATTCAGCACCTACGAGGAGGTATTAGACACCAAAAGGGGTGGTATACCACCACCTAGGGGTAGTATACGCCCCATAGGGTGGTATACGGCCCTATCGGGGTCGTATATGCCCCCATAGGGGTGGTATATGGCCCTGTAGGGGTGGTACGCCATGGATCGTTGTCTTGTGCACTGGATGGTAAGTGTTGGTCGCCTAGTCATGATTCGTTTGGCCATAACTTCTTCATTCTTGGTCCGTTTTCAGCGTTCTTTATATCCATGCGTTTGTAATTACCTGAGGATCACAATGAGATAATTAAATAATAATTTCAAGGTAATATGCTTAAAAGTTCTCGTAGAAAGTGACTGTATCATTTATGCTCTAATTTGTACGTTATTTAACCATTTTAATTGATTTTTAAAGCAACACCTCATTTTTAGCCTTGATGATGATTTAGGATGAAAAAGAATTAATATCAAGTGCTTTCATCAAGTTTGATGCTAAAAAGATGAGAATAATGTACGTAAAAACATGACTTTTTACGTCCAATCAAATATCTCACACTTGGATGTTGCTTGTCCTTAAGAAACACTTCAACGATCCTCACTAAAAAAATGTTTTTAGAACCGATTTTTGCGAATTAAAATATTTCTAAGAACAACCATTTCTTCATAAAAGTAACCTGTTTCGGAAAAATAGAGATAAATAAGATATCATTCCAGAAATAAGAAATAACCATCTTTGGGCATGCTTCTGATTCTCGTGATCTTCAGCATACACATGACTTAGGGATCTCACAAGGTGGTCACTCTATTCACTCAAAAGTGTATCGGGTTTCCTATCATTCTAAACAAACAAAATCGCTCAATAGCCAGTCATGCAGCATTCATCGTCATAAGCTTGATCGATAATCAAATCTCTACCACTTAGGTGAGGACGGTGCTAATTATCCCAAGACATTCATCATGCTTTTGTGTGAGGATAGGATTAAAGGGTATGGATAGTGGATATTTTTAAGGTTGAAGGGTTTTACTTATCTTAGGACTTTTAAACTTATGAAAAAATTTATTTAGATATACTTTTTAATGAAAACGGAAACGGATGACGATAAGGGAAGAAGATAGCTATTATGACTTCTATCTTTTTGAAAACACATGGAAGATTTATATTTTTCAGGGATCGGAGTTTTTAGGAGATTTGAAGCACTTAGCTTTATTTCAGATGACATATTTTTCATTTCTTTTCTTTTTCTATATTTTTGGCTTAGAAGTTCTTTGCCAATGAATTTCTAATGAATTTTAATTTTCATACTGCCCTCTTGAGATCCTTTCATTTTTTAATCATTTGACAACTTTGAATTTACGTAGTGCCAATTTTTCGCACCACAAGACTCTCAATCTTTGAGTATTGATTATGGAAACACACACGAGAAGTTTTGAGTAAACACGAAATTTGTGATTTTTAAGGGAAAGTAAAAAGAATATCCAAATACCGTTTTTCAAAAATTTAAAAATTCTGAAATAGGGTTTTGGTGGGTATGGAAGTGAGTGGGTTTAAATTTAGGGTTTTCAAGAAACAAAAATGTTAAGGCTCAACAGGGTTTTCTATGTGTTTCATCAATACTAAAAATGAGTATCAGCAGGGTTAGTCTTTGAAGAGACATGAGAAAATGGGTTTATTTCTTACGGAATGTCAAGGTCATCTAATTGCACCTATACAGCGTACGGTACTCTACCAATGTGGTCTCGAAATGCATACCAGGAGCAAGTTCTAATTCAGAAATGCATGCATCGGCATACACAATAAATGAACAGTGAAGCATTAAAAATGAATGCTTATATAGGTTCAAGTTACCTCATTGCAATTAATATGGGTTGTATATGTTTAGTCATGCGCTGCCCCTAAGATTATTATTTCTTAATTTGAGAAATTTCTACCTTATTTACACTATTTTCTAAAATAACTTACTCGTATTTAAAAATGGCTCCTCTTAGAAATATTAAAATTCAAAGAAATAGCAGAGCTTAACTGAATAAGTAGCGTATTTACTGTCGAAGTTAAGCTCATGCTTTTCTTTGTTTTACGCAAAAAAAAATAATAATAATAATTTTTTGATCAGTTTTTAAAGTGAGGAACATTTTCAGAGTTGCTATTTGGACATAAAAATCTATCTCGGGTTTTCTATACCGTTATCCCACACTTAGAGGAACATTGTCCCTAATGTTCTCTTTAGTGGAGATTATACTAACAGTATGATCCCACATTTAGAGTTTAAACATATAAGAAAATGTTTCTCAAGTGGTTATTTTGGGCTGGAATCCCACACTTAGTGATAAGCTTAGGATATGGTATAGATTACTTTGATTAATTAATAGTACAAATGATAAAACGGAGAAAGGATAAAGAAACTCCCCAGGTAGCTAAAGCTGAAGGTCTAATTATGCCACGAGAAGAATTCCTTGAAATCTTCATTAGGTGGCATCTCCATGAGGATTATTTAGCTTTAGGGGCTTGCTTCTAAATACGGGTTTCGCCTTTCATTTCATAAAGTAATCTCATTGGATATACTTTTTAAATTCAACTTCATATTTTTGCAATTAAAACGAATCACTGTCTCAGAATGAAAAGATATTTTCTATTACAAATCTTTTTGTAGAACATATGTTTTTAAATGAGTTCGAGCATAATGCATAAAACTAGTATGAAAGTACCTCAAATGCTCGAAACACATGAACTAATTTTCTAAAAACTTTTCCTATTTTTCCGAGACAAATGATTTTTCAAAAATGAGTTGAAATATTTTGAAAATATTTTTAGGTATATCCAAGTGTGAAGGATATTCAAAGAATTTCTTCACTTATTCATTAACAATCATCCACACGTCTTATTGCATGGGTTGCCTCCCAAGAAGCGTTGCTGTTGTAGTCGAGATCTCGACTTGGATAGATTATAGAAAATAAAGCAAAGTAATGGCATCCTCCGGATACTGGCAGAGTGAAAGCCTCTCCTTGATGAAGTAGATATAGACAACTAGAAATTATGTATGTGTCTGAAAGCGTCATCTCTTCCCCTGCAAAGCAATGCTCAAAAGGTTCCCAATCTTAATTAACTTTAAGCTCCCTTTGTTGTCTTTCCATTATTCTCAAAGATTCTTCATCCGTAGGCGTCACCCTGCTTTTTAGGCATTTGTACAAGTAGAGCAAGCAAACATGATCTAACAATCAAGTGATTATCCTCCAAATCAAAGATTCACTGGTTTGCAAAAAAACTATCAAAGTGAGTACTCTGAAGATGAAACAAACTAGTGTATGAGTTGGAGTCTAATCTCGCACTAAAAGTGTTAGTTGCCTAAAATTTCACCATAGCGCAAACAGCAGATATGTAAATACTAGTATTATCATTTGAATAGGTAGCCAAGTATAGAGATATCCAAAGCACACATTTTTAAACGTGTTCAAGCATAATGCACATATTGACATACAGATCATGATATTAGATTAAGCATTAGTATCTCATGTATGTTCACATAAATATATGTAAGTACCTCAAATGCTCGAAACATGCCAGTGGGTATGTAAGATGACTAAGGCTCCTAACTTCTAGTAGGTTTCCATGTGAGTGAAAGGGATACCTAGAACTTGAGATCTTAGATAATGGTGAAAATTGGAATTTTTTTTAAGTACCTCAAATGCTCGAAACATGCCAGTGGGTATGTAAGATGACTAAGGCTCCTAACTCCTAGTAGGTTTCCATGTGAGTGAAAGGGATACCAAGAACTTGAGATCTTAGATAATGGTGAAAATTGGATTTTTGCAATAAAGTTCAAACAAGTGAGAGTAGGAAATTTATAGGTTTTGACAAAAATTTGACTTTCAATGAAGCAATTTCGCAAACCATCCTTGTTGTTCATAAGTATAAAGAAAACTTGGAAGATACATTTTAGGGTTTATCTCTACTTATTCGGTTAGATGTTAATATTACGACTACTATTATTACCAAAGCAATGTTAGACACGGGTTGCCTCCCGAGTAGCGCTTATTTTTGTTTGAGTCTCTAGCTTGACTCTAGCACTATCTATTAGGCAATCCTAGGGGTTTCCTTGCATCCATCAGTAGACACAAGTGGTAATATTGGTACATACCTTAAAGTTTAAAGTAGGTTAAGGCTAGGTTATGTCCAATATAAGGAGATGGTTCAAAGTGAGGGAATGGTTCTACCGGAAGTATAACATATCTCTCAACTTCTAATACCTCCTTGGATTGAATTGACAGAATGAGTTGGTCAAAGGAATCATCACCTCTCAATGATGTATAAGCCATTATATGGTGAAGAGATAGTTTGAAGGGAAATTATGACGCAGATCCCTCCTTGCTTCCTATGGTCTTTTGGTCAATGATAATGTTGTACTCTGGGCATGGAAGTTGGTGATGCGCTGCCGAACGGTCAGTTTTTAGGAATCGCTTCCTGTCGTTGTGAACCTTCCACTTAGCTGCGATCAGTGGGTTTTATATTTATATTTGTGGTGCCTAAGTATACTAAAGCTATGGGTGAGTACATCGATAGGTATAACCTAGGGTCGTTCTTAAATCGGAGTGAATTGAAATGAAGCTTAGACCGAAGATAAAGTTCATTGTTAGGATGGGTTTGTGTAGATGGGTCGCAATAGAGATGAGAATCGGAGTGAATTTTAAGCTTTTGTTGTTTTGGTTTTAATAAACTAATTATCTAAGTGCAGAAAAGTAAAATAGAGATGAGAATCGGTAATTAGGTAGATAGATAGAGAATGCGGCTGTTGAAGTTTCAATAATCAGTTGTTGGGATGATGTTCATTATAAAGGTAATTGGGGACATGATTTAGTTAATAGAAAGATGAATTACAGGTGTAAACACTAGGACCCTACTTCTTTAGTTACAACCTAATTAAGTATGTCACTGAGTACCTAGGTTATCGAGATTCTGATCAGAACTGGTTGTTCGACCCCCCACACTGTCTTGTGATGAATAGTGACCCATAAAGGGTGCAGGAATAGGGTAACAGACCGCCCTCAGGTTATTCTGACCTTTCTTAACACCTCAATACAACTGTCATTATCTAATCGTGTACAAATTATTAACTTTGTTATTCTAAACTATCAGTTTTGTAGAGTCTAGGGGTTGTAATAATCCTGAACCACTGTTGGGCTTGACTTTCATCTCTAGACTCATTCTCTTAGGTTTTATTAGCGTAATTACTTCTGTCATGATCTAAAACTCTCCTTTGCGATCAGTCATTCGTCCCTAGGTACACTAGCGGTGTACAATGCTTTGTTTCCTCAGCTTGCCAACCCTAGGTACTGATTGTAAAATAACTTTCAGCTTTATAGGTATGATGTTTAACGCTATTATTATCGTTAGCTTAGAGCACATGGAGTAGTGACACTGTGTTTACAGTGTTCAGGACAGTGTTCTGGAGAATGTTGTGAGTGAGAATTTTGTGGGATGGTGACAGTGTTCTGGAATTTTTTTATTATTTGTTTTATTTAATTTTTAAATGATGATAATTGTATAAATTAATATTTAAAAACATATAAATCAAAAAAACACTTTTAATTCATAAAAAACACTTTTAATCCAAACATATAAATTAATATTTAAAAAAAAACTTGTCGTTGGGGAACGGATACTTTTTATTATTTTTTTGTTACCGTTGTGGAAAAGAGGCAAAAAGAAAAGAAAAAAAACGGTGACACATTTGGCGTCGAGAAGGAACGGTGAGCGTCGAACGCCGTCGAGAACGTCGGGGAGGACGCCACCACGGAGTGGCTGAACAAGGAGAAACGTCGAAAAAACGGTATCCACTCCGTATGCTCTTAGTAGTAGAGGACAAGTTATGGTCGAATACCGAATTTTATTCTCATGTTTCTTAATCACGTGTTCTATAATTAGCCTCTTTTATATATGTTTAAAAATAACAGAACCAAAGTTCGTTTGTATGTTAATAGGACTATAGGAGTGTTAAATTTGCTCATAAGAGGCTTGCCAACGGTCCATCGGTTCCACGCATCGGTTTGGCCGACGCAATCGACGCCGTTGGCATGGGGCGTCGGTTGCTCGGCGTCGGTTGAAATCGTCGAAAAAGCGAAGGGAAATGGGAATATAGGAGGGCCTGCGTCGGTCGTTTATTTGGTGTCAAACAGCACAAAAGCCGTTGGATTTAAAAAAAAAAGAAAAACAATTATTTTTACACACTATATATACATACCCACAAACAACACATTTTTATACCAATTTCACTCAACAATATATACAATATATACACATATCTTTCAACACAATTTTAACCCATTTCCACTTCACAATATATATCCCTCTTTAAAACCCATTTTTTCATCTACTTTCTTTCCACAATATATATATATATATATATATATATATATATATATATATATATATATATATCTTTTAACCAATTTTTCATCTAACAAAAAAGGTAAACTTGAAAATTATAATGTCGTCATCCGATTCCGACCATGATGATTTGAGTTCCGTTATGGCAGTCCGCAATCCGATCGCTAGGATAAATAATCTCGACGCACATGATTCGGATTCGGATTCAGACGAAAATACCGAATTTACATTTCGTATTCCTCGAGCTCCAAGATGTTATTTACCTAGAGATCGGTTGGGCGCCAGGCAACGTTTATATCAAGATTACTTTGCCGAGCAACCGACATTCCCTCTAGATTATTTTCGGCGTCGGTTTCGGGTGAGTCGCTCATTGTTTCTCCGTATCTGTCAAGGTATATTATCGTACCCTCACATGCCATTACCCTCTTACTTTGATTATTTTCGTCAACGTCGAGATGCAACCGGATTGCCTGGTTTTAATGTTTTCCAAAAAGTCACGTCTGCCTTACGCCAATTGGCATACGATTGTGTCGCCGACGCATTTGATGAATATTTACATATGGGTCAACAAACATCCTATGATTATTTGGACAACTTTTGTAAATGTATTTTCCATCTATATTCAAATGAGTATTTAAGAAGGCCAACACTCCACGATGTGCAACGTTTACATCAACGACATGTGGAGTTACATGGTTTTCCGGGTATGTTGGGAAGTATCGATTGCATGCACTGGGCTTGGCAAAATTGCCCAATAGCATGGCAAGGTCAATACACTCGAGGTGATCACGGTTATCCAACAATCATGCTCGAAGCCGTTGCCTCTTACGATTTGTGGATTTGGCACGCTTTCTTTGGCCCTGCAGGATCGAGCAACGACCTCAACGTTCTTAATGAATCTGATTTATTCCAAGACTTACTAGAAGATAGGGCTCCTGAAGTTGTGTTCAATATTGCCGGTCAACAATTCAACAAAGGATATTATCTCGGCGATGGAATATATCCAGAATGGGCGACGATTGTGAAGTCGTTTAAGCATCCGATATCAGAAGCCGAGACGAGGTTTTAAGAGATACGAAGAATCTGCAAGGAAAGATGTGGAACGGGCATTCGGAGTGCTTCAAGGCTGTTGGGGAATCATCAAAAACCCTGCTAGACCATACAGTGTCAACAAAATTCATCGAATCATGTATTGTTGTGTAATTTTACACAACATGATAACAGAAGACAATGGACGAAATATGTGTCCACTTGAGGAAGACTATACAGCAAACCCAGAAAATATGCCTCAACGATCGTGGGAAGAAAGGGTTGAAACGCACTTACGTATGGATAAGGAATTACGCGACCGTGTCGTGCATCATCGACTCCGCGAAGCGTTAATCGCACACATTTCCACTCTCCCACCAAATTTCCGTACGCGTTAGCTACATGTATTTTTTAATTTAATAAATGTATATTTTTTTCAATAATTGTATTTTTTTTATTCACATTTGTAATATTTTAATTTTATTTAATGTAATGTTTTATTTTTATTTTAATGTAATGTTTTTAGTTTTAATAAAAATATTTTATTTAAGTTTGTGTTTTAAATAAATAAAGAAATTAGTGTGTGGGTCCCAAAAAAGAGAAGTGATGTTAACTGATGTTTTACTGTTGGCAGGGTAGTGTCAGTTTGTGTCAGTTTTGAAAAAAGCTGATGTGGCGCTGATGTGGCACCAACTGATGCGTCAGTTGGTGTTCACCATTGGGAGGGGTCTAAGAAGTAACATAATGAACTGCTCCATATAGGCAACATAATATCCTATCTTCTATCTTGATGAATTGAACTTTCGATTAATTGGACATTTTACGAGTTGTACCGCTACTGTAAATGTTCAAATAATACGGGTGTGACCTGTAAGTCAGGGTTCGAATCCGTGCCTCAACATATGTGGTTGATTTGTGGACAAGTGGTTTGCCCGCGTAGATTCTCCTTGCGGGTAGGGTGGACGTATACCATTGAAATATGGTATGGTGTCATAAATACCCTCATAATTACCAAATTTTTTTAATTGAACTTTCATTTAGTTTATAAGCAAAACTAAATTTTATACTCTTTTAAAGTGCAAATGAGCATGTGTTATTCTTATTGTTACATGTTCTGAAAGGATTAATATTTGAAAATGTATTCAACTTTAGCAAAATTTATAGTATGCATCTAACTTATAATACTTTTATTGTCTAACTTTCAAAATCTATATTTTTATGTATTTAACGGTATTTTTGATGACATGTCCTTCCTAAAATGTGTCATGTGTCATCGATAAACATAACACATCATCAAAAATCCCATCCATTACATACAATAGAGATTTTTTATAATTGATTACATACAATAGAAGTATTTTAAGTTGGATACTAATATATATTTTTTACTAAAGTTGAATACATTTACAACTAATTATACTTTTTTTGAAATCTCAACTATATAAAAATAGGAAAAGTTTAGGCTAAAAATTTTACAAAAAAATTTGTACGGAATGAGTTGGCAATATATGTGGACCAATCACGAATGTGAATTTGTAAATTATAAAACTTCATCCTCTCTTATGATTTAATTGGTCAACCTACTTTTATAAAATAAATTATGTAAAATTTTTGTAAGTGTAGCATGTTTCATAAAAATACGTTGAACTCATTTAATATTTGACATTTTCAGTATTATCATCTCAAATGTCTCTTCTTATTCTTATCTTGCTTTCTTTAACCTCCCAATTAATCATGTACTATGTATAACCGTTCAAACTTCCAAGTACGTAAATTAGCTTCTTATTAAATAATAAAATAATTAAAAAAAAAAGAGGGCCAAAGATGGGATGTTGTGGGGCTTAATGATGGAGCATTTGGGCTCGAGTATAAGAGATGTTTGGATGACGTTTTTCGGCCCATGACGTGATCACAATGAAACAAAATTTAAAGAATAAACAAGTTAGCAAATACAAAACCCATACACACATACATTAAGCACTTTTATGGATCATGAAAGATAAGGAATTTACCACACGTAGATAGCTTTTAGAAACACAAATATTGTGAAATTTGAAATTTAAAAACCATTAGAGGAAAAAACTCCTAAATGGTATGCTTCCTCTCTTGATTGATTTCTACTAAACGTTTTATTAGTTCATCGATCTCTTCCTCTCCCTTCGACATCAAATCCTCACTAATTTCTCTAACTCTTCTTCGCACACCGTCCCCTCGAGTCTCCATCACCACCTCCCTAATCACTTTTGCCACCTCCTCTCTCTGAACTTTGCCGCTTTTTTTCTCCCTTTCAATCTCTAATCCCACACCGACCTCAACAACTAACCTAGCGTTTAAAGGTTGGTCTAGTTGCATTGGCATCGCTATTATTGGAACACCGAATGTCATACTTTCCAAAACGGAGCTCCATCCACAATGACTCATAAACCCTCCAATATTTTGATGTCTCAAAATGATAGCTTGTGGGGCCCAACCTTCTACTATTCTTCCTCTATCCCCTACTCTCTTAAGAAATCCTTTTGGTAAAACATCTTCAATTTTAATTCCCTCTTTCTCTTTAGAAACCCTAACTACCCATAAAAAATTGAAGTTGCATATTTCTAACCCATGAGCTATCTCTTCAATTTCCTCGATTGTCAAGAAATACTCGCTTCCAAATGACACGAAAATGCATGATCCTTTCTCCTTCTTGTTAAGCCATTGAATGAGACCTAAAGAATCATCATCACCAATTGGTTCTTGATCAACTAGAAGGCCAATTGGGATAACTTGTCTTTTAGATATCGTTGTGAAATAGTCGATATATTTTCCCTCAATTAGTCTAGAGCTTTTGATTAACCTGTAATTCGATAAGATGACTAATATTAAAGTTATAAAATAACTAAAAACTAGATCTTTTTAGCATGCTTTAGATCGGTTAGAGAACCATGCATGCATATAAAGAGCATTAACCATAAACAATCGATACATATGTTGACTTTATAACTAACTAACTAACCTTAGATTACTAATATATGTTGGGTTAATTCTCTCAAAGTCGTCAGCTGAAATGCCATTTATCATGGGAATAACCTTCTCGTTCTCGTATTCGTGAAGATAAATGCTAGGAAAAGGGAGCTCACCCACATGAGCTACCATTTTCATATAATAAGAAATAAAAGTTGCACTGAATGTCAAAAAATCAATAGTTGGGATTTTGACAGACCAAGCAACCTCTCCTACCCACATGACAGCACTATCATGGATGACAAAATCAGGTTTGATTCTAAGAAGTATGTCCAATAACTCGGGTTTTGACATTTTAAAGGTTTCTTTGAGGGTGTCCATGAGATGAGGAGGGAGGCCATTGGTAGTGTGGTAATGAGGTGGAAGGTTAGGCAGAGTTGGAAGGTTAATTTCAACAAGTTTTATGGAGTCGGTGTAGGATGGGGTAAGCTTTTTGGTGACTGATTGTAGGTTGATGGTGGTGGAACAAAGGTAAATAAAAATGTTTCTTTTAGTAAGTTTCTTGGCTAGCTCTAAAAATGGTGAGATATGACCATGGGCTAGCCATGGTAACATCAACACTTTCAAACCTCTTTCCGATTCATACATATCGTTTCAGTCTTGGTACGATAGTACGTTTTCCCTTGGTTATGTTATGAGGGTAATAAATACACTCAGATGTGGTGTATATATATATGTAGTACAACTACACCATGCCAAACTACTTTGATGATTAGGTCATATGAAAATGAAAGATTAGGAAGTTCGATGACACATGCACACCCATTGATTGAATCATTTAAAAGGCTTCTGGTGTATATAAACAATGTGTACCTTAATAAAAAGATATGAGCTGAGATCGAAAGAAAGAGAGAAATTAAAGAGCCGACAAAGTAAGAGGAATGGAAAATGAAATATCAACAATTTGATTTTAAATTGGTTTTGTTGGAGACTTGTTGTCAATGAAGTATCAAAAGAAGAGTTTGCATTGCTTTTGTTAGTCGGCGTAAAGTCATCCTTGTTGGCTACACTACTTGATAAAAAATTGTAGGGACATAATTTTGGGAATAACTTGTTTCATTGTAACATATATCTTTCGTGTGTATTCATTACGTTTGCTATTTTAAATGCATTTAACTTTCAAAAAGTGTGTATTTTAGAGTATTTATGTAATGTTTTTGATGACGTATCAACATTTACGGATACCACATGACATCTTAATCAGATGACAATTAGAAAAAAATCTTTTCAAAAGTTGAATACACACAATTAACATCGTGTACAAATTGTATTTATTTCAAAACATTTATCACAAAAATCAAACATATGCTTTCTTCAAATTATTCTCACATAATAAGATTAAAATACGTGATACAAAGTTTGTATTTAAAACGTAAATAAACACGTACACAAATTTTAATGGACCACAATTTTCTTTCAACTTTTCCGATACAATAAAATTTATGATTTTTTCAAGGGGATGGTTCTTTTGGATCGATTATGCATGGATCATGGAAATATATATAAAAAGAATGTTATACTAAGATAATTAATGCATATTCAATGGAAATGTTATACTAAGATAATAAATGCATATTCAATGGATCGGAGTATATAATAAAGTAACCAAATGACTTCTTTACTCGACGCATAATCACACCACAAAATGACACATATCTTTTTAGTTATTAATGATGGGGAAAACAATGTAGAAAGCACAATTGAATTGTGTTGTTGTTCAATCACATATTATATCAAATTAGATATTTTATATTTTTATTCCTTCAATTTTTTTAATATTAAAGGGTCTCTCCTTTATAACTAACTGTAGGGTTTCATCCATGTAATTTTGCAGCATGGTTTATTTTCACATTAATCATTTTATCTAATATACATATCAAAAACTAATACAATATTTAAACCTTATATAAAAATAATAAATTTACGACAAATACTTAATGAAACTTTGTTTGTGTACTAATTTTTCTACAATCATACTCAATTTTTAAAAAACACTTGATGATTTTCAATCTTAGTCTATACATACACAACACATCAACAACTAATTAAAAAATGGACATGCATATCATCATTACTTTATAAGAAGAGCTTTTGAACAGTTAACTCTTAAAAATTGGCCACGTTATCACTTTTTAAAAGAACACGTATAATCTACTAATGTTTTATCACTTCTTAACAGCTAAACACGTATTAAACCTCAATGCTTTGACTACAAAACTGTATCCCATTCTCTCTTTTCACTTGATCTTCCCTTTTCATTTTCCACTGTTGTTCCCCTCCTCACCGGTCACCTATTTCCCCCTCTTCCCGTGCGTGACGAAATACATATGATGGCTAATACAGTAGGAGTATTTTATTTCAATTATACCCTATGTCTATCTTGATTTGAGGTGTATAAAGACTTTGAACAATGTTATTTATGGTTTGATTTGATTTTTATACAGAATTGCATCTCATTTTGATTCAATCTCTTCTGTTTGATGTTTATTGGTCTTATTTTTCTAAAGGTAAGAATAAACATAGATAATATGTTGGGTTACATTCTGAGCTGTGTTTCTTGTTTGCTTTTATTTTACATTCATTACTAGACTCTTTATCGATTTATATTATCGCTCAGTTGTTCAGGTCTATGTTACAATGTAGCACACACCAACTGTTCGATAAATTGCGTAAACCAGATTATAAACATTTTTTGGTTTTGTTTTGTTTTGGCTTAACCATGGTACTGTGAGGTTGTAACATGTTTCTTTGTGAATTTTCTTGAGCTGGTACAGTTCGGATGATATTACAATTGTTATATTGGATGATGTATATGTATTTTCTTGTTGTCAATCTTTTGTAAAATGTAGAAAAGTAGAAGCTACATATAAGCACAGTTCCATTGGTTGGCTTTAGAACAACCCTAAAAGGTGAACATCATGTTATATTACTACTAAAGTTGTGTAATCTCATTTGTTTTTATGACAGTCAGGTGACAATTAGAAAAGAAGTATACTAAAATGCAAATGTAAGTTTTCTTAGGTGTGCAGCTATAAAATTAACAAACATATCTTTTTAGCTTTGCTAGAACAAAGAACTTAATTATTGAATCAGGAAGCACATGCTGTTTGAGTTCCTTGCATGAAGGTCTTAAAAAAGAAAACACAATACAAAACACTTGAATTGGACTTATAGTAACTTTCCAGTACCATGAAGTATTTAAAAATTTCTATCAAACTCAAAGTTGTCTACTTATTTTCTACTGCGCATTAGAAATTATTGTTGTTTTATGTATTTTCATATTTGTAGTTTAGTAAATTTGTCATATAGTAAATTTGTCATATCATATATTATTCAGTTGAAATGCATGATAAGAAAAGAAACCAATAAAAATATTAATATTTTATAGTGAATTCATAGTTGAGGAAATAGTCACGCTAAAAGAAGAATGACACAAGCTCGATCACAACTTGCAAGACCTAATAATTAGAAGTTGTATGTTTTATCTCCAACTCCGAATTGAGTAATACAGATTACAGTACTTTATCTGATTTACCATTTGAGTCTTCTGTGTTTTGTTAAAGCTTGTTAATTGAATTGGAGCTAAAAGTCTCTAAGGATATACTTATGTTGTACATGTGGCTAATGCAGGTCTTGTTCTTGCGGTTTTATATTGAGGAGATGGTTGAGACAATGAAGGTCGAACGGATAGGTGTGAAAATGATTGTGAAAGAGTGTTTTGCAGATAGATTTGTTGCTAGTTAATCCTTGAAGAAGAAGACAGGTATGATTACATAATTCAGTTACTATAGAATTAGAAAGTTGGCATAATGAAATAGAAAATTAAACAAAACGTAATGCCAACATGATGAAAATAGCCGGTCAAAGATCGAATTGGTAATTTTCAACTTTTGGGACTTATATCCTTCTCTTATAAGGATCTTTGCATTCTCTGTTAAATACAATTATATCCCCTTCTCCAATAGTAATAAACTCTCAGTGTAATATCAGGTGAATGCTCTCCAGATTGAAAAAATTTATTATATCAGCATTGTCACGTCGGCAGTTACTTTTTAATATGCAAATCCATCAGGTTATTTAAGAAAAAATGCTTTGCTCGTTATGAAATTTACAATTTATCTCACCTTTTAGAAAAAGTTCCTACTTTTGACCTCACACAGACTAGGATTATCATAAAAACTCATACGAAACTTCAGATTTTAATTATAACGATATAAATTATCATGTTGCGATAAAAATGTTACTGGGATCACCATCTACAATCTACATTCTACAGTTATTAAGGTTTCGACTGAATCAATGTTCTTCCTTGATATTCTTGTGGAACTATTGTCATCCAGTTCATGACCCTGTTGTCTCTATTTATTCTATATACTTATAGGATTAGCAATTTCATATACCCGATTTCAATCATAAGTAGCTTTATAAAAGTAGGCCTTGCTTTGGTGTGCAGCAAGCTCAAGCACAAATGTCATTAGTGGAAATTAGGACTTTTCTAGCTCAAAGTAGCAGCTTAGGTGCTTGGATCTCAGAGCTTTAAAGTGAAAGTTCTCCCTTTTGTTGCAGTTTGTAGACTAACACCCATGGATAGAAGAACAAGTGACTAGAGGTTTCCTTTTTCTCGAAGGTGAAAGCAGGAGTTGAGAAGGAATAATTAGAGCGCTAAATGGATCAAAACTGAAGCTCAATGCCATTTTCTTGTGACATAAGTGTGATTAATGATCATTACATTGTTTTGTGGTGGTTTTGATGAATCAAATAACTTTTACTACATTATCTAAGTTCAGTGATAGAAGTTAGAGAACCTTACTTTTCAGGCTGACATGGTTTGCTATCAACTCCATATATGAATGCTCGGAAAGTTTGAGGTAGACATATTAGCATGGTTTTTATACTCGGTATATATTGAATATTGTGATTTACAGAACTAACTAGGTGTTTGGTAATGCTTCATTAATTTGTGTTAACATGTTCTTTGCTATCAACTTATACCCTCTTTCAGTATATATAGGTACTATCCTCCAAAATTGACGTGGGCATGGTTGTGCGTAGCACAACCGGAACCTTCCTAGTTATATTATAAAATCATCAAGTATCTTCAATTGCTTACATCTAATACCATCAAATGCTTACACGTAAGTATCTTAAAAGGCGACATGTGTACAATTAACTTTATACAATTTAAAGTATTATCGGTATTAAATTATTATATTGGAATCTTTCAAAATCAACTAAAAGAGCAAAAACTTAATAACAAACAATGTTTTTATTAAATAAAAAATATAACTTGAAGTCAATTACGAAGAAAATTAGTGAACAAATTTCTTTTACTTAAAAATTAATGATAATTATCAATAAAAATTAATGTAATCAAAATATATTAAAAACTATTACAAATGGTACCAAATACAAAGCTAAATTAAAGAAAATAACCATGTATATATTTTTGTAAATGAATACGAAGAACAGGGAAATGCATAACATATACAAAACCTCAAAAAAGTCATTAGCCTTGAATATCAAGATCAACTTCCATGAAGTTGGGTGTTCAAGTCTACAATATCAACTACTTACCTTCTTATTGTGACACACGATCACAAAAATAGAAACATCACCATTATTAAAAACCTATGTATCTTATTAGTCAAATTTTTCTTAATATAATATAATTTAACATGTTAATAATATTTTAAAATTTTAATTTTTATATGTAAGAAAAATTAACATATTAAGCTTTCAAAATTTGACACATTATTATGTAATTATCAAAATACCATCATGTTCAACCGTGTCGAGATTGAAATATTATTGCATTAGATTCATCTTTTCTCAATGAATTTTTAATTAGAGACTATGTGCGATTTTCATTTAATTTCATTTAAAATAACTGTCAACACAAATTTTATTGGGGTGGCCGCATTTACAAGTAAACAACATAATCATCTTAAAAATGGACATATACACATCAAACATGTATGATATCTTTTGTTAAAAAAAAGGACGTATATGCACTTAACTTGTGACATGTGACTTTAATTGAAAACAATGAAAATATAATTCTTCATAATTATTTGATGATTTAATAAAAGAGTGAGATGTGTATATTGTACTTTATATATAGTCTCTATGTGACTTTAATTGAAAACAATGGAAATAAAATTCTTCATAATTATTTGATGATTTAATAAAAGAGTGAGATGCGTATATTTTACTTTATATATAGTCTCAACAGAAAGAAAAAACAAATCCCACATAGTTACTTTATTGTTTGCTAAAAAGTGTATAAAGTATAACCACTTGAGGTATGTTTGGCATGGGACTTATACGAGTTTAAGTTTCTATTTTTAATAAGTCTCAGCCTATAAGTCTTATTTAGCAACACACAAAAAATGAAGATTCTTAAAAAAAAGTCTCTATAAGACCTTAAACAAGAAGTTTTTTGAAGTAAATTTTGAATAGAAGCTCAAGCTCCATCTCCAACCTCTAGCTCTAGGCTCCAGCTATAACACCCCGAGTTTAACAAACATATAATATATTATTATACTTCAGAAGCGTGTCCCAAAACATATTTACCGATATTACATATACTAATATGTAGCAAATTTCAAAACATCACACTTATAAGTATATAATTACAAACCATTTACTAAAGATCGGGTGTTATATTAACTAACAAAAAATGATTCTAATTTCCCAAAAAGGATCATAGTGTGCGTGGTCAAAATCAAACATTCCATCTCGTTCATAATCCCGATCCATACTTACCCAAAACCTGCAAAATGTTAAACACGGTGGTATTAGCTCAACTGCTAAGTGAATGGAACTGTATCCGATAGTTCAATTCAGAAATAACAAGCCTTACAACAAATAAACACAACAAGATATGTTTACAGCATAAAGCATCGCAAACATATAAACACATAGCGTCAAAGAGGACCGGCGGTTCCTGATTAGCCAATCAAAGAACCCTTAAACCACTGTCGGCCATAACAGTGATTTAGCGATAGTTTGAAGCTATCTTCACTGACTAGGGTTCAACCATCAACTATGTGTATCGGAAACCCCGCCAGCCAAACAATAGCAACAAACCCAACCAGCGTTAACCTCTGAATAATCACATATGCCCATTGGTCCCAAATACCACATACTGCATAATCATCATGCCAATACTGAATAATAATAACTATTTAACCCAGTTCAACAATACCAACAAACATAGCAATAACTCAATTGGTTAAACAATCAATACCAAATACTAAATGTTCACCCGTTGTAACCCAAACCTGTTACAACAGAATTGAACCGAAGAATACAATTATCACTCACCGATATTCCCAGTCTTGAACTCAGTGGTCTTATATAACTGAGTTTCCTTGTGCTTATCTGGAATTAAATAAACAACAACAAGTCAGTACTTATACCAAGACAATACCTCATATCATAATCATATAACACTTTCAATATATTACTTAAACTATAATAGCAACAAGTTAATTATCATGTCCCATCCCATTGATCGGCCGGATCACCCTTAGGATCCGCCGGATCCCTTGATGATCCGCCGGATCCATTCTGGATCCTTAATAATGTAGAACCAACCCATCGTGATCCGCCGGATCACTATGATGATCCGTTGGATCATCCACCCCTACCAGCAATATGTACGACTGCAACAAAAACCCAGCTCGAAACCAAACCCTCAAAAACTTAAACTCAGATACCAATTCAATTATAATAGCTAACTAAAAGCATGTATCATCATATATCATCATACTAATCCCTATAACAACTAATTCAAGCTCAATCTCAAATTATATCATAAACCCTAAAACTTGAAGTCACAAAAGATCAATAACTATGATGAACACTTACCAATCAAGAAATCAAGATGATGATGAAGATATGAATCTGATGCTTAACCCCAAAATCCCAAGATAAAATCTTGATTCCAATTTCTCTTTTAAATTTTCAAGTTATATGTATAAATTAAGAAGGATGAACTATTTAAATTGTTAGGTGATAAAGAGGTGAGTCGGTCACCGCCTCTTTCTAATTTAAATATAGTATAAGTTTTTATCCCCTTCTAATCCTATTGTCTGGAACCCGAAAATACCCGTGAGTCAAAATATTATTATTTTACCTTCAACTTTTCTTTATTTAAAACAAAAACAATTCTATTAGTCACAATAAAACCTGTAACTCTTTTACCTATTTATTTTCAAATAAATCAAATAACTATTTTCCATTATTTAAATAATCATTTATTTCTAGGCCCAGAAACCCGTTACAAATCTTTCCCCCTTTAGAAGATTTCGTCCCCGAAATCTAATCATACCCAATTAATCCAAATCCTAATCTTAACAATTTTCAAATCTACCACATAACCATTGACTCTATATTTCAATCATATGAAAAATATTTACTAAAACAAGGTTAAATCAAAATATACCTGTTTCGTCATCCTCAATTCCAAGAACTTCGCCCACAGTCATCTGTAAAGCTCTTTGTAACGTCCTCAAAACCGGTCTGGTAATTTCCTTACTTTTTAATAATTATTTAATAAGTTATAAGTAAATTAAATATTATTTACTTATGTGAAACTTATTGTGAATAGTGTAATATTATTTATTTTAAATAGTTATTGGTGACAGTGCAATAAAATAATTATTTTCGTAATTGGTTTTTAGGTTTCAGACTGTAGATTTTGAACGGGTATAAAAAAATACCCAAATGGGGGTCGGTTTTGTAAAGAGACCGACCTAAACTCCACTAATCTTTTCCCCAATTTCAGTTTATCTCTCATTTACCTACTTCCAATTTTGTGAACCCTAACTTAAATTACACATATCAAATCTTTGCAAGTTTAATCTGAAAGGAAGATTAGTTCACTAAGTTCTTCATCATCATCATCTTGATTCTCAACCTTGTAAGTAGTTGGTTTTAATTTTATGAACTTGTGTATATTGAAGTTAGTAGTTAATTGATGCTAGGATTGTTTATAGATGATTATATGTGGTGTAATTGAGTGGTTCATCACATAAGAAACTGAGTTGATAATGATTGATGATTAATAATTTGAGTTTGATTATCTTTGAAATGGGTTTAGAATTTGAAATCTAGAAGTTAAGAAATTGATGTCTTTGATGTTATATGGGGTTTGTTGATGATGCTAGAAGTAAAGAAATGTTTGTGGGTGTTAAAAACATGGTATTGTCGAATTTGTATTTTGAAAAGTGGTGTTTATTGAGTTTGGTTCGAGCTGAGAGTTTACAGAAATAAGTTGCAGGTCATTTTCTTCTTAGTCACGCGATCCCAGATTAGGGATTCTGGATCGCGTAAGTTAGTTAAAAACCGTTAAAATGTTAAAATTTGTCTTGGATACGTGATCCTATAAAAGTTTCTGGATCGCGTATGATAGTGCAAATTGGTTACAGAAGAAAATGCACTTGGATACGCGATCCTGTTAATGGATCCTGGATCGCGTGAGTTAGTGTAATTTGGTAACAGAAATATTTTCATTGAGCTACGCGATCCGGCTAATATTTCTTGGATCGCGTATGCAAGAGTAAATTTGAATATTTGGTTAAAATCTAATATTTTGATTTAGTTGATTTAGATTATAAATAAAAGTTGTTTATTTGTTTAAATACTTTGTATTTAAGTTTGTTAAGTGAAAGAAGTAAGTTATTAACTTGTTGATTTTATACTCTCAGATAAACAGAAGACTCAGTGATATAGACATCCTGAGTGTGGAGGTGAAAGAGGTATCGGTGAGTGGATTTATAACTCACTCTTTGATTTAGTTGTAATTACTTTGATTACAACATGTGTTAGTTGTCATGTTGATAGAGTTAGTTAATTTGTGTTATTGATTGAATCTTATATGCTAGTTGCAATGTGAATACAAGTTGTTTTGAGGTCAACATGTTGGTTGGGTTAGTTGGATATTGTGTGAATTACACATAGTCTTACTTCATTTGTTGTGTGTAAGACTTGTGTTTGAGTACAATAAACACTAACTATCGGTCTATTCTGTATTGGCCATATGGATTGTTGGACAAGTGTTCTTGAGAACCACCGCGGCAGTAGGGTTTCTCAAGGACCACCGATCCTCATAGTTGAATTGTTGATTGTTGATTTTGATGTATAACATTGTTTGGTGTAAACAAGGGATTATACTAAGTTGATTAGTGAGTGTTAAATTCATTCACTTAGCTTCGTGCTAATCCCTCAATTTAATTCTTGCAGGTGTTATTTTGATATGTGGGTTGCAAGAAGGGACGAAGAATGTTTGATATTTGGCAACTCTGATATAGTTTTCTGAAAACTATGTTTTGTACATTATAATACCCCGTTTATATAATGTAAATGATGGTTTTTGTGAATATTTGGTATATGATGTATATTAATATTATAAGTTTAAAAATAATGTTTTGTTTTAAACGCTTCCGTAGTTGAAAAATAATAAAATAATATCTTTGGAAAGAGGGGTGTTATAAGTTGGTATCAGAGCAAAGTTTTGGGTGAATTGAGCATTGTAAATTGTTCAATCCCAAACTTTGAGTGTGTTGAGTCAAACATTCTTGTGTTGGGATTAGTAGGGATGTGAATTAGTTAGTAGATAAATATTAACGATTAACGAGTGTTGAGTCTTGTGTTGATTTCAGTGATGGCAGATAACGAACAAACGATCATGAACCCTAATAATGCCTCAAGGATTGATGCTCCACCGTCGGATACACATAACGAGAGACACGACCATGAGGGTACATCTAATCTTGCTCATGGAGAATCTAACCGAGATGATTATTTGCATCAATTAGAGGATGAGATAATTACTTTGAGGGAGTATAAACGCCAAGCTGAAATTGAATCGTCTCATCAACAACGACCTATTTTTGGTAATATTCCACCATCTCAATCTCAAACAAGTAAACATTGTTCTTTTAAGACCTTTATGGCTAGCAAACCACCAGAATTTCATGGGAGTACAAATCCTTCAGTGACCTTAAATTGGTTGAGAGATATGGAAAGAAAGTTTGATGTGACCCGTTGTGAAGATGAATTGAAGGTTAATTATGCAGTCCAATGTTTAAAGGATGAAGCTATGGTGTGGTGGGATTCTATCACCGGCCATTTAAACCAACAACAGATGGAGTCAATTAGGTGGAATGATTTTCGCAATGCCGTGTGTAATCAATATTGTTCGGATTTTGATATGACACGTATCAGAAGAGAGTTTGTGAGTTTGCAGTTAACTGAGAATATGACGATTGATGAGTTGATATCACAGTTCTCGGATAAATTGCGATTTGTTCAACAGTGGGTCCCTGATGAAAAGACTAAAGTTGAACAGTTTGTTGAAACTTTGCCACCAAATTACCGTACCACGGTGAGATTAACGGGTTCTTTGTCACAAGCTTTTACACTTGCTCGATCTGTCGACTGTGACATGAGGGCTCAGAATCTTCATGTGAAGGATATATTATCTTCTAAAGATAAAGGTGATTCTTCAAGCAAGGGAAAGTCGAGATGGCAACAAAACCGACAAAACAAGAAAAGTGAAAACAAAAGTGGATTTTCGGGAATGTCTATTAATTCTAACTGGTGCAGTTCCTGTAAGTCAAAGCACACCGGTCCGTGTACTCCTCAAACAAACAAGTGTCTGAAATGTGGTGAATTAGGGCATGAAATCAAGAGTTGTAGGTATCCTAATTTTGTTTGTTGGACGTGTAAAAAGGAGGGACATCGAGTTGGTAATTGTCCCGAGGCAGGAAGGCAGGGTTCATCTTCGGTCGGAGGTTCGTCATCTTCTGGTCAGAAACTCTCAGTGTGAAGGGTATATTATCTTCTAAGGATCCCAATCTCTGAAAAGTCATATGTTGTGGCTCGAGGAGAAAGGGATAGAGGGCATATTCCTTTTATTAGCATGATGAAAACTAGGAAGTCATTGTCTAAAGGTTGTGAATCTTATCTAGCTTATGTGATAGATGCCAAATTGGAAAAGAAAGCTATTTCCGAAGTTCGGGTAGTTTCTGAATATCCGGAGATATTTCCCGATGAATTGCCTGGATTCCACCTATTAGGGAAGTTGAATTCCAAATTGACCTTATCCCTGATACGATGCCTATAGCAAAAGCTCCCTATAGATTAGCTCCATCTGAGATAAGAGAAATGATGAGTCAGATTCAGGATTTGTTAAATAAAGGATTCGTTAGACCTAGTTCTTCACCGTGGGGTGCACCAGTGTGTTGTTTGTGAAAAAGAAAGATGGGTCTTTTCGGATGTGTATTGATTATTGGGATTCAAACAAAATAACTATAAAGAATAAGTACCCTTTACCTCGAATAGACAATTTGTTTGATCAGTTGCAAAGGTCATCAGTTTATTCTAAAATTGATTTAAGATCGGGTTATCATCAAGTTCGAGTTCGCGAACAGGATATTCCAAAGACTGCTTTTCGGACTAGATATGGTCATTATGAATTCTTGGTCATGCCTTTTGGTGTAACTAATGCTCCAGTAGTTTTTATGGATTTGATGAATCGTGTATGTCGACCCTTCTTGGATAAATTTGTGATTGTTTTCATTGATGATATTTTGGTGTATTCTAAATCTGAATCAGAACATGAAACACATTTGAGATTAGTATTGGAAACTTTAAGAAGAGAGCAATTATACGCTAAATTTTCTAAATGTGAGTTTTGGATTCGAGAAGTGCAATTTCTAGGTCATGTAATCTGTAAAGATGGTGTTAAAGTTGATTCCTCTAAAATTGAAGCTGTGATGAATTGGAAAGCTCCAAAAACAGCATCTGAAATAAAGAGTTTCTTGAGATTAGCGGGTTATTACCGAAATTTCATTAAAGATTTTTCTAAACTTGCAAGTCTGTTGACTAAATTGACCCGTAAAGATGAAAAGTTTGTGTGGAGTGACCAACAAGTACACGCCTTTCAAACGTTAAAGCAATTATTGTGTCAGGCCCCAATGTTAACGTTACCAAGTGGATCTGATGATTTTATTGTTTATTGCGATGTGTCGTATGCTGGGTTGGGTTGTGTTCTTATGCAGCGGGATAGAGTTATCGCCTATATTTCTCATCAATTGAAACCTCATGAAAAGAACTATCCCACTCATGATTTAGAGTTAGCAGCAGTCGTGTTTGCATTGAAAATATGGAGACATTACTTATATGGTACAAAGTGTGTTATCTATACAGATCATAAGAGTCTTCAGTATGTATTCTCTCAAAAAGAGTTGAATATGCGACAAAGGCGATGGTTGGAGTTAATCAAAGATTATGATTGTGAGATTCGATACCATCCAGGTAAAGCCAATGTGGTTGCGGATGCTTTAAGTAGAAAAGGTATTTCTAATAAACTTTATTTTTTGCGAGTTGATATTTCTTCGGAATTAGTGGATAAAATCAAAGTTGCACAATTAGAGGCTTTGTTGGATTGTAATTTGAAATCAGAAATCATGTTGAAAAGAAAGGATGATTTGGTTGATGATTATAGAGGATTGAAAACTTTTCAGTCTCGAGTTTGGATTCTCCTTGTTGGTGGTGTATGAGATATAATCTTGAATGAAGCTCATAAATCGAAATTAACTGTTCATCCCGGGAGTACCAAGATGTATAATGATTTGAAATCTTTCTATTGGTGGCCTACGATGAAAACCGATATAGCACAGTTTGTTGGTTCTTGTCATATTTGTGCTCAGGTTAAAGCCGAACATCAGAAACCGTACGGATTGGCATGATGATTATGCAGTATGTGGTATTTGGGGCCAACGGGCATATGTGATTATTCAGAGGTCAACGCTGGTTGGGTTTGTTGCTATTGTTTGGTTGGCGGGGTTTTGGATACACATAGTTGATGGATGAACCCTAGTCAGTGAAGATAGCTTCAAACTATCGCTAAATCACTGTTATGGCCGATAGTGGTTTAAGGGTTCTTTGATTGGCTAATCAGGAACCGCCGGTCCTCTTTGATGCTATGTGTTTATATGTTTGCGACGCTTTATGCTGTACATATCTTGTTGTGTTTATTTGTTGTAAGGCTTGTTATTTCTGAATTGAACTGTCAGATACAGTTCCATTCACTTAGCATAACTCATGCCAAAAGCGAAGGTCATGAGTTCTATCCACATCTCCATGTTTCTTTAACCACAGGTTACACAACTTGCCTCTCTTATATTCATTATATTATACATCCTTTTATTGGCAATATATCAATATACCGTTTATATATCATTTATGTCGATTTGATGGACTTTAAGTACTTATTAAAGTGGATATTTGATTATAGGTGATGGTAAGAAATTGTGAAAAGGTAAAAAAAAAAAGTTGAAGGTTTTAGAAATATTCAATTGACAAGAAGAATATTTTTTTGTTTTTGTTTTTTACTTACGAGGTAAGCACTTTAAATTTGAACACATTATCACTTTCACATATTTTAAACAAATTAATCATAATCATTAGCAACTTATATTATTCAAATTATTAACTACTCTAACATATTAACTCGTCATACATTTTACAAAAAAAAAACTAATATATATCATCTTCTTATTATATGTATCATATATTACTTGATCATGAGAACTATTTTAAAGTTAGTTAAATACTTAATTAATATATATATATATATAATAATTTTTAAAAAGCACTTTTTTACTTTTAAGCTCCTATCATCTAATTATTTTATAAAAATTATTTTTCTTTCATTTTTATTGAGCTATTCTTCTTATCTTGTAATTAAATTTGTTTTTTTCAAAAAAATAATAATTTCTTAAATTTAAGATCTAAAAACCTTCCTACTTATGTACCATATTAGTCATGAACATTTTTTTTTTAATTTAGTTGATTAACTTTATACTGCGTTAGTTATGAAAACATATGTATTCATTTTTTTCTGGTTTTACTAAAATTTTGTGTCCATTGAAAATTAAAGGAGATTCTGAAAACGCGTTCCAATGTAAAAGATGAAATTTTTATGTTTTCAGAATGAGAAATGTAATCATAAATCACATTCTACTTTCTTATAAAAATTATCCAAAAAAATCATCAACCTGAATTTTTTTTTTAGATTTTCTAATTCTTAAAAAATTTTCGTAACTAAACGAACCATAGCATTTTTAAGCATGGATCGTGCAACGCATGACGAAATTTTACTAGTGTTAACATAAGTGGTTAAGTAATTGAAAATATAGAAGAGTTGTTTGCATAATCTTTATGTACTAAATTATCAAATTTTGAAACATTTTCCACCAAAACAAATTAGCAATTACAAATACATATATTGATAGGATTATCATTTGCTTAAAAGGAAAATCAAATATCATTCTTTTAAGGTTGGTTGTCATTTTTATATGTAGAGAATGATATGAGTATGTATATAGATAGAAATATTATTAGTAAAATAATATATTAGTAATGGTGTGTTTAGCAATAACGAGCTAAATCTGGAGCTAGGGCTGGAGCTGGAGGCTAGAGCTAGAGGTTGGAGCTGGTTTAACACCCGGTTTCTGGACCTGGATATAATGATTATTTAAATAACGGAAAATAGTTATTTGATTTATTTGAAAATAAATAGGTAAAAGAGTCACAGGTTTTATTGTGACTAATAGAATTGTATTTGTTTTAAATAAATAAAGTTAACGGTAAAATAATAATATTTTAACTCACGGGTATTTTCGGGTTTCAGACAATAGGATTAGAAGGGGAAAAAAACTTATACTATATTTAAATTAGAAAGAGGCGGTGACCGACTCACCTCTTTATCACCTAATAATTTCAATAGTTCATCCTTCTTAATTTATACATATAACTTGAAAATTTAAAAAAGAGAAATTGGAATCAAGATTTTATCTTGGGATTTTGGGGTTAAGCATCATATTCATATCTTCATCATCATCTTGATTTCTTGATTGGTAAATGTTCATCATAGTTATTGATCTTTTGTGACTTCAAGTGTTAGGGTTTATGATATAATTTGAGATTGAGCTTGAATTAGTTGTTATAGGGATTAGTATGATGATATATGATGTTACATGCTTTTAGTTATCTATTATAATTGAATTGGTATCTGAGTTTAAGTTTTTGAGGGTTTGGTTTCGAGCTGGGTTTTTGTTGCAGTCGTACAGATTGCTGGTAGGGGTGGATGATCCAACGGATCATCATAGTGATCCGGCGGATCATAGTATAAAATTGGTGATCCGGCGGATCACGATGGGTTGGTTCTACATTATTAAGGATCCGGAATGGATCCGGCGGATCATCAAGGGATCCGACGGATCCTAAGGGTGATCCGGCGGATCAATGGGCTGGGACAGGATAATTAACTTGTTGAAATTATAGTTTAAGTAATATATTGAAAGTGTTATATGATTATGATATGAGGTATTGTCTTGGTATAAGTACTGACTTGTTGTTGTTTATTTAATTCCAGACAAGCACAAGGAAACTCAGTTATATAAGACCACTGAGTTCGAGACTAAGAATATCAGTGAGTGGTAATTGTATTCTTCGGTTCAATTCTGTTGTAACAGGTTTTGGTTACAACGGGTGAACATTTAGTATTTGGTATTGATTGTTTAACCAATTGAGTTATTGCTATGTTTGTTGGTATTGTTGAACTGGGTTAAATAGTTATTATTATTCAGTATTGGCATGATGATTATGCAGTATGTGGTATTTGGGACCAATGGGCATATGTGATTATTCAGAGGTCAACGCTGGTTGGGTTTGTTGCTATTGTTTGGCTGGCGGGGTTTCCGATACACATAGTTGATGGATGAACCCTAGTCAGTGAAGATAGCTTCAAACTATCGCTAAATCACTGTTATGGCCGACAGTGGTTTAAGGGTTCTTTGATTGGCTATTCAGGAACCGCCGGTCCTCTTTGACGCTATGTGTTTATATGTTTGCGACGCTTTATGCTGTAAACATATCTTGTTGTGTTTATTTGTTGTAAGGCTTGTTATTTCTGAATTGAACTGTCAGATACAGTTCCATTCACTTAGCAGTTGAGCTAATCCCACCGTGTTTAACATTTTGCAAGTTTTGGGTAAGTATGGATCGGGATTATGAACGAGATGGAATGTTTGATTTTGACCGCATACACTCTGATCCTTTTTGGGAAATTAGAATTATTTTTTGTTAGTTAATATAACACCCGATCTTTAGTAAATGGTTTGTAATTATATACTTATAAGTATGATGTTTTGAAATTTGCTACATATTAGTATATGTAATATCGGTAAATATGTTTTGGGACACACTTCTGAAGTATAATAATATATTATATGTTTGTTAAACTCGGGATGTTATAAGTTGGTATCAGAGCATAGGTTTGGGTGAATTGGGCATTGGCAAATGTTCAATCCCAAATCTATTCGGTGTTGGTCAAACATTCCAGTATGTGGGATTAGCTATTGAATGGGTATTGATTAGTTAGTATGTTAGGTACTAACGATTATCGAGTTACACAACTATTTAACCCATAATCATCATGAATATTTCTAAAACCTTCAACTTTTTTTTTTACCTTTTCACAATTTCTTACCATCACCTATAATCAAATATCCACTTTAATAAGTACTTAAAGTCCATCAAATCGACATAAATGATATATAAACGGTATATGGATATATTGCCAATAAAAGGATGTATAATATAATGAATATAAGAGAGGCAAGTTGTGTAACCTGTGGTTAAAGAAACGTGAAGATATGGATAGAACTCATAACCTTCGCTTTTATGATGCATATATCAATCACTAAGCTATATATTAGCTACCATCACGGGAACATAATTTTAACATGTATATATCGAATATGTTATTCATATAGTATTGATGCATGTTTGAATATATTATTTAACCGCATGTTTAAAACTGTATGAAGTATAATTTATTGTAAAATATTCATTTTTTTAATTTGATTTTAGAACATAACTTTTTGTAAGCAATTAACAAATTTAAGTTGAGTATTTGAAATTAGTAATTTGAAATAGTTATAAAACAATTTTAGTTGTGGGACATGTCGCATCATTTGAGATGATGACGTGTTCAAATTCTAAACAAAGTGGTTGTTTTTATATAGTATAGACTAGAGAATTAAGTATGACGTGCTATGCACGACCCACAAATGTTAATTATAATTAATCAATGGAGTTTTGATGAAAAAGATAGTAGATATAAGACCTATGTTTGAAAAATATTAAACAAATATAAAATAAGTATAGTAGATATACATACATTACTTTTGATACATTATACGAAATAAAGAATCCCTACCTTATAATAGACATTGTAAGGTACAATAGAGGTAGACATTGTAAGGTACAATAGAGAATAAACCAGATAGCGTTCACTGTTATAAATTTTACACCATTTGATAATTATATTAATTCTTATTCTTTTCTCTCTTGCATTACTTTTTAGATCAAATTGATCAAAACTATGAAAACTTTAAAGGAATTATATAACATATAAATATAAACTTATCTTCATACCACAATAGTCAAGAACCTTGACTTTTTTTAAATAAAAGTTAAATGATATTCAAAGTAGTTAAAACTGTATTGATGATTATAAAGTCCTTAATTTAATAATAAATTGAAAGGTTTAATACTTTAAATTGAAAAAAAAAAAGTTTTATATGTTAAATAGGAAATTGGTTACACAAATTTGCCACTGCATTCGAAATAAATTTGTAATTAAAGTTCGCCAAGGGTAATTTGGGCTATCTTGATGTTTCTTGCATCTAAGGCTCTGTACGCTTCATTTCCAAGGGATTCCAGAAAAGAGATTAAAATGACTTGTTTCAGATTAACACTAACGACACCATTTAAGCAATAGAACCGTTCAAAGATACGGTTATAAATGCTTTTCTAAATCTTTCTTTTGGAATGAACAACACTTCATTTCAAGAAATTCTTCTCTTGCATGGACTGCAAATAAATTCTGATAAATTCTGAGTGTATAACACTCGTGAAATTTTCATAGGATGAAGATTGTTGCAATTGTAGTTGGCGATATTTACCAAGACTGTGATACCAATCTCGGAGGCGTCCTTGAATTGTGGTAAGAAACGTTTTGATAACAATATCAATGGTATAGTACTAGAGTTCTGATGCATACTAAGTTACTATTTTGATGCTTTTTTCTCGCCACTTAGATGTTAATTTATTATATCCATATATTAGAGTATATTAAGTTTAAACTATAATACGTAAATTAATAATAACAGATTAAAAAATTTTAATAAAAGAGGACACATGTCATGTTGTTAGATGCTTATGAGTCCTCGTAAGAAATAATGTGTTCTTTATATGATAAAACCAATGATTATAAAATGGTTCCAAGCGTATACTCCCAAAATAACAAACAACTCTAAAACATCAATCTTTAGTGTTTCTTTTTGAGCAAATGATATCACTATCAATATTTAAGAAATTACTAAGGTTACTAGATGGAATCAAAAGTAAAAAATGAGTGTTGATAGGATCGATTTACATCATCTAGCAAAAAACGAGTGTTATAAGGGTGCAAATCACGTCTTCTTATAAGTAAACTGTAATAAAAAAGTTAAAATCATCTATAGGATCGATTTTGTGTCAAATCTCAAAAATCTATCCACTTCTCTAAACTCTTAATTTACTAATCATTTTGTCCGTAACAATTTTGTTTCATCAATCTTTCGAATACTCGGATTACTTTCGTGGACCATGTGTAAGTATAATAATAATAATTTAATAAAAGAGATGTTATTCGAATTGGAAGACCGTCTATTGCATGTATATAATTTAACTATTTAATGTATGAAACTTAAAAAAAAGGTTAATTTGTGCAGTCAATAAACATACAATAATATATCATATATGGTTTCAAAACTTTAACACATACAATAAGAAATTACGAAATTAAATACATATAATAATAAAAAGTATATAAAAAATTTAGTACACTCCCAAACTATAAACCCATCGTCTATTCGAGGCCACCACACATCAATTTGGTATTGGCTATGCTAAAAGAATAATATAATGAAATAAAATATCGTTGGATGCATTTGTGACGTTGAACCTCTAATTAATTGTAACCAACTTTCCCACAAAGATTTACAATGATCCAAAAGTTCTATTTCTTGTATTTTGTTTCTTTGCAAAAGATGAGCTGGGGTATTAAGTCAATTTGAGTAGAATCTCTCATAGTACTATTTCTGTTGGAATACGAGATACGACTATACGAGATCCAATGGTACATAAATGCATAAAAAAATCACTCCGTCGCCCAATAAAAATTACACAATTTAATAAAAATATAATCATTACTGCTTTATTTTTCTTATTTTTGCAGAATAACATTTTTACCATTAACTAATTAATTACTGATTTCGTGTAACATTAATTTCAATTAAGAATAATATGGTAATTGCGATCAAACTTTACCATCTATTTTTGAAAGTAAACAGTCAATTTGGGATGTCCGAAAAAGGTAAAAAAAAAAAATACATGAATTATAATTTTGGGACTGATGGAGTATTAAATTGTCATATATGAAGTCCAACCCTGGATTTATTCGTATTTCTGATGTGTCAGGTAAAATGTTATTAGAAAGTTATTGAGAATTAATGTCTATTATTGAAACTTATTAATAGTTGATTTCTAGAGTTCACAATCAGACAGAAGTTCATCTCTATTTTAATTAATAATTTGACCTGTAAATATCCTTAAACATTTGAAAGTACTAAACACCTCATGAAGTTTCTTTATAGATGTCTGGGCGAGTTTAGTCACTGGATAATATCCCCATTTTTCCTTCTCAGTAATTTTAGGGTTTTGTGTATCTCAAAAAGTAAAGTAAAGTTAAAAACGCATTCAATTGTAAGAAATGAAGTTTTCATTTTTCAAAATAGGAAATGTATCAAACCATAAATCATAGTTTCCTTTATCTTAGATAACTTATCAAGAAAAACCTCAACTTGAACACATTTTCTAATTTTTCAGTTTTATTAAAAAAAAATTTAGAAAAATGAAAATTTTTCCGCAACTAAACGCACTATAATTTGGTTTAAAGTTACGAGCATATAAATCATTCAACTTGTAGAATTGACGTACTGCTAGAAAACAAAAGGTTTTGTATTGATGTATGGGTCAAGCATCATCCCATGTATACGTAGGCATGAACAAAAAAACTAGTTTTTAAACCCTACCCGAGTCAAACTCAAAAATCCGACCCGGTCAAACCCGGGTTTAATCATACCCGGTTCGAGTTTTGTGAGTACCAGCTGGGTACATAACCGGGTACTCCTGTAGCCGTTAAAAATCAGGTTGTACCCTACCCGGTTCCAAAAATCGGTTTTAAAACTTAGTTTGTACCCGATTTTTTCACTAGCCGTTTATTTTCAATTTCTAGCCTTTTTTGGGTTTTTAATTACCATTTTGCCATCCTAAAATTAGTATAAATAGATACATTGGGTTTGGGTTAGTTACAACACTCAAACACACTCATTCTAGTCTTAAAACACTCAAAATGCTTATGATTTACGTATGAAACTCTTAAAAAGTTACTCTCATCCTCCCAAAACGCTCTCAAAATGGCAACTCAATGTTCTTCAACTACCGATGGTGTTGGTTCGTCAAATGCACCAACTATTGTTCAAGTTTTGCAAACAAAATGTAATCCAAAGATTTGGTGTAATTTTAACAAAGTGTTGTTGTCAGATGGTACGACTAAGGCATATTGTAAACGATACGGGAGCTTTTTGAAAGCCGACTGTAACACAACATTGAATAAACATACTACAAAGTATTGTAATGCAAACAAAACTAGATCGGAGGAGGGTCAAGCAACCATATCACGGGATGGAGGTATTTTTACATACGAAGCGGAGTGGTGTCGAGAAGCATTTGTCGGTTTTGTGATTCAAGAATCTTTGTCGTTCAACCACTTCGACAACCCTCGGCTTACTAAGGTCATTCAAAATACTCTTCAACCGCGATATAATCATGTAAGTCGTCTTACTCTTAGACGTGATGCACTTAAATTGTGGAAAAACGCTAAAATTAAACTAATAACCGGTCTTGAAATCTTAACTACAAGTGTATATTTAACAAGTTTGGTCGGCTCCTCATGGTTTGCCCGGTTTGCACCTTTGTATTATTGCGCATTGGGTTGATCCCACAACTTGGCAAATGATGAAACGTACCATTGCTTTTGAAAACTTTGACTATCCTCACACGGGTCAAAATTTATTTATAATGTTACGAGATGTAATGAAAAATGATTAAATTAGAACAAAAGGTTTTTTCATCATTAACTTGGTTGTGCAAGACGGATTAGCAGTTTCACAAATAAGTGTAGTAAAAGACGCTTATAAAACTATGTTACAAGATATATTTTGTAAGGGTAAGGCTAGATACAAACATTATATGAGATTGTGTAAGGAAACGATCATTTTTTTTAACCTCTAATTGGGATATGCTCGTAAGATGAAATTCGACTTACAACATGTTTGTATGTGGTTTACACCAATGCGAGACTTTAAAAGCTTTTCATTTTCAACTTGTCCAAAGGGGTTTTGCTAATTAAATTCCCATCGAATATTGAGAGGTTATTCAAAAGATAACCTAATTGCTCAAACTTTTTAAAATTGCAACTACTTTGTTATCGGGTGTTTATTATCTTACGATTCATTTGGTACTTAAAAAAAAAATTAATGTGTTCAAAACTAAGCAAATACGAATTTGGTGGTAATGTATACGCAATAATGGTGTCTCCCATGAAAGCAAAACTAATAAAATATTTTAAAGAAATGCCAACGGTAATTAGTTGTGTCGCCGCAATAAACCCATGTTTGAACATATCCGGGGTGGAATTGCTTATCGATAACATTTGTAACAATTTGGATTTGAATGAAGATGACCCATTTTTTGCATAAAATACAAAAGACTATTTTAACAAACGTTTTAAAGATTTATTTGGTCATTATTTTCAAAAATATGGTTCAACACATGCTTCTTCTAGTTTGGCTTCCACAATGTTTAGTTCATCTTCTTCTCGAGATCCAATGATTAACTTATATAATAGTTTAAGACAAGAAAATCATAAACGGACAATGGGTGATGGTAATCAAATAAACACTAGCGAATATGAGAGATATACCGGAATCGATTTTTTAAACATTATACAACCCGATTAATTCACACAATTCGATACTTTGGCTTGGTGAAAAGGGAGGGAAACTCAATTTCCCGTTCTAACCATCATGGCCCGAGATTTACTAACCGTCCAAGCTTCTACGGTAGCTTTGGAATTCGCTTTTTCTCTTAGTGGCAGGGTACTATCTATACAAAGAACAAGACTCACACCGGCCTCATTAGAGCTGTGTATTTGCTTGAAGGATCACTTAGAAGCCGTGGAACGTATACAACACATTTCAAGTCTTGAAGGTGAAATGGAATACGAATGAGATATACACGATATCGAGGTGTAAGTGGGTATGGCAATATCACTTTCCGATGAAGAAATTGCTCTAGATGAAGCTTCGCGAGAGGCTACCACCGATGAAGATTTCGACCTTTGAAGAATGAAGACTACGTATTTAAAGATGTTTAAAGACTTGAAGATTAATAAAACTTGAAGATTTTGAAGAATTATGAAGACTTATTTGTTTCAAGAATATTTTTATGAAGATTTAGAAGACTTTGTTTTAAGTAATTGTTATGTTATGTTTTCATTCCTAAATGATGTTTTAAGTTGAAGACTTAGTTATTTTTATGAAGATTTTGAAAAATTATGAAGTTTTGTTTTCATTCTTAAAAGTCAATTACCTTGAAATGATCAAGTATATGTGAAAATTGAAAGTAAATAAGTTAAAGTGTTGTTGTTATGGTAAATGGGTCAAAAGGTGCCCAAATGAGTCATGAAAGTGTGGTTATGTCAAAACGAGCTATGGTGTAAGTATGTAGCTTGTTGCTATTGCCTTAGGTGTCAAATGTATGTTAATATGTGTTGGTAAAAAATGAAAGTCTGAATATGAGTCGTTTGTGATTTAGCTTGGTCACAAAAAGTGTTCGAAATGACCATAAACTAGAGACACGTCCGAATTCTTCAGTAACGTGAAATTTGGAAAAGTGTAAAAAGGGAAAGTTTATTATGTTATAGTGGAGGTGTCTGCAAAATTTCAGGCTCTAAGTATTTACGAGTCAAAAGTTATGTGCGTCGGAATTTCACCTTTAAAAATGGTGTTGCTGACTTGCAGCAGAAGTACCCGACAGGTAAGGCATTTACACGACGGGTAATCCTTACCCGGTAATAAGTACCCAACGGGTAACAATGTTTTAAACGGGTAAATCAATGATGGATGTCAACAAAAGAGCTGGAGATATAATGGTACCCGGTTTGAAACCGGGTTTTCAACCCGAATCGGTTCCAAACCAATCCGGTTCCTATAGGGTTGGGTTTTCTCCCCTCCAAATCGGGTCGGGTTGGTCAAAACCCGGGTTGGCGGTTTTGACCAAAACCCAGTTCTGGTAATCGGGTCGGGTAGGGTTAAAATCCGAAAATGTTCACCTCTACGTACAAGCATTTTTTAGAACGTACATTTGACTAAGAAGGTGGAAGTATTAATTTTTGATGTTTTCTTGTGCTGATTTTTTAAAGTACAATGTTTTCTCTTGTAGTTTTTCCAATTGGGTTATCACTATCATGGAAGAATTACTTTATTGTTATTCTTATAATGTTTTATTCGGTGGTTAGCTTGGGCCGGCATGCTCCTTCATTTATTTAGGACAATCCAAAATAGTAATGTGGACATTTGTGGTGGGACGGATAGAGCATTAACAAAAACTTTGTATTTTTGAACGGAAAGCTAGTGTATTTTGTAAAAGATTATTAAGGTAAATAATTCAGCAAACAAACAAATGTTTATTATCGGCCCTTGGTATATACTCCCTCCGTCCCAATTTTATTGTCCCCAGATAAAAAATACGCAGTTTAAGAAAAACATCACTATCTCTCGTACTTTTTGGTAACAAGACAATTTTACCCTTTACTTTTTACTTACATTTTTGTCTTACATATATAAATTAGGGGCAAAAATAAATTTTATCTTATTATTCTTTTCTATTTATGAAAGTGGACAATTAAATTGGGACATCCCAAAAAGGAATAGTGGACAATAGATCTGGGACGGAGGGAGTACAACAAATATTTTGCTTCACACACCAAATTTTATGCAGGTTAATGCAGTACTATACAACACTTCAATGCACAGTTTTGATGTATGTATCAAAAAACTTGTTGTAGATATCAACACCCTTTATTATCGGTTCTAGTTTCGTTACGATGAAATAACCAAATCATTAAATCAACACAGATTGGATCTATACCGTAAAATTTAAAACCACGAGGGCTGCTTTTGAAAATTCATCCCAAGGATATTGAAATTGAAATTGAAATTGAAACATACAAAACATCCGGAATAATTCCCAGACTTGGGGGGAAAATGTTAGGGTTTATAACAACCTTCACACACACTCACTCAATATCATCAATCCCTTCAATCACAAACACAATCTCAAAACAACAACCCCAATTTCCATCGATCAAAACCCCCAATTTCTCATATTTAAACTCGAATCGAAAAAAACCTAAGGGTTTCACGGCGTCATTTTCTTCAGAGGATAGCGAACAACTGAGAGGAAAATCAAACGGTAATGGAGAACAAGAAGATGATGAATTGAAGAAAAAAGGAGGTGGTGGAGATGAACGGCCACGATTCAATTTGAAATGGAGCGAATTGTTGTTTGACCCGGATCCGAATAATGTGGTGGCAGTCGGGTTAACGGGTGTGTTAGCATGGGCAAGTGTACAAGTACTGTGGCAACTGTTTGTTATATCTTTTGCTATATTAGTTGCTGCAGTTAAGTATTCTTTAATTGCTGCTATCCTTATATTCATTCTTATTACTTTGCTTTAATTCTGTATAATGTAATTTTACATATCTTTTGTTAGATAAAAATGCATAGTTTGATGAATTGCCATAGTAAATAGAATTCTTTTTTTCTTTTTCTTTGTAGCTTTTGGGGTGAATGGGTGATGATTAATTCTCCGTACATTAGTAGTTGTGCTTTACAATTCTGTATTGTACAACAAGTTCAGTTAGTGGTGTATGTAAAATTTTTGGTATTGAATGTTGAACATATGTATATAGATAGGGATAATGAAATGTGGCATTAGAAACACGCAACTTTTATCATTGAACATTTACATATGTACACTAATTACCTCGTAGAACATATGATGCATAGACGTCTTTTGGCCATATGATATCCCGAACTTTAGTGGACAAATAGTATGAATCTTGAGAGCCAATACTCATACAGAGAAGGTGTTAGAAAATTCTGAGCTACCTTGCTAGTTTCTTTACATGATGTCGCCTACCTACAAACTATTTGGATTTTACTCGACTGTTGTCGAGCTCGAGTGCTGCTTTAAGCCAGGTTGCTGGTATCCTGCATACATTAATCCTTCGTTTTAGGGGTTAAGTTAGATTATTTCATGTTATTCTTCTTTGTAATGGATAAAGTACATAAAATAGCTGCAAAGAAAAGGTCATATGGATTGATTGGATGCAGATGATGCTTACGTCTTCTGAATCATTATATTTCTATAAAAAATGATAATAATAACATAGATCATGCTACAGATAGAAACAACTTTTGGAATGATCATATTTGACATTATATGTTTTTAGACATTTTAAAATTTCTATAATTTACGTCAACCCAACCCTTTTTGGTACAAAAAGATTATTTGCTTTAACCCTTATTTATTATGATATGTTACCCACTTTGTCTGACCCACCCATTTTGACCCCCTTTAGATATTACATCAAAAATCTGTAAAAGTTTGAACTAACCGGGGCTAGAGATGCTTGGCCATCACTATACACCATGGATGGTGTCATCTTTTCTTCACCAAGATCTCTCAACCTATTAAGCTCAGGCAATACCACTTTACCAAGATCCGGTCTATCTTTACGCCTTAACTCAGCGCATTGAATTGATAATTTCGCGAATCCTAAAGATTCATCAAGTGGCCAGTCAGATACACTCGGATCCAACATGTTTGCAAATGTTCCTCTATCAATTGCTCTTCTAATATGATGAGCCAAACCCATGGCTGGTTTAGCTGTAATCAACTGTAACAACATAATTCCTAATGAATAAACGTCAGATTTGACACCCAACATCCCAGTTTGTTGATATTCTGGGTCAATATAACACATCGTCCCGGCAGCTGATGTCATTCTATACTGAGTGACATCTTCGGTTAGTGATGCTGGCAGTAGCCTAGCTAGCCCCACATCACTTATCTTGCTTACGAAATTTTGGTCTAGAAGAATATTCCCGGGCTTCAGGTCACGATGAACTATTGGTTCTGGTTTTGTCTGGTGGAGGAACAAGATCCCTGTTGCTATTTCTGCCGCGATTTTGAACCTAATTTGCCATGACAAAGGCGGAGTGTTTCCTCTTCTTAGTAAACGATCTTCTAAACTACCATTAGCCATGTACTCGTAGACCAAACAACCATATTCCGGGCAGGCTCCAAGTAGTAGAACCATATTCGGATGACGCATACAACTTAACACTTCAACCTATCATCATAAAACAATCATGGTACAATGCACATAAAATACCTAAACCGAACCAGAACCGACCGGTACCGGACCGAATCGGTACCGACCGATACAAATGGTACCGGTATTCGGTATTTGATTTATGGACAAAAAAAACCGGTACCAACCGGTCGGTATGATACCAAGCTCATCCCTAGCCTAAATGTAACTTGGAGTATTGCTATATGTGCCTACAAATATAGAGCTAAATGTATGCTTAATTTATCTATCGCTTGACACATAAACTCCACTTAATCTCTCTCATTCTGCTCACATTGTTAGATTAGTTATCAGATCTATTTATCATTTTTCTTCTTTATCTTGTACAATTTTTCTTTAAAAGGAAAAAGTATATATAATTTCGATGTCTTTTACCTCTTGCTGAAACTGTGATCTTCCTTGAGCAGCATCGGGTCGTAAAACCTTAATAGCAACAAGGTTATTATCAAGCCTGCCCTTGAAAACTGGGCCATAACCTCCTTCGCCAATCTTTCTGGACTCGGTGAAGAAATCTGTGGCCTTTTCTATCTCATCAATTGTGTATCTTCTGTAGTTAAACTGGTTTTGCTGCGTATTATTTGACTCTTCTTGCTTTTCTTCAGGATGCTCAAGTGCTTGTTTCTGGGATTCTATCTCTGCGATTCTTCTAGAAGCTCGTGCTTTTGCCATTAATGCTTGGTATCGTTCTTTTTCCGCAACTTCTGGTGCTTCCTCTTCTGCATCTTTGGGTCTATTTGCTTCTTCCACCCGAGATCGTTCCAGTTCTCCTGCCTGTCAGGATTACTCGTTACAGTTCACATTCTATGAACAAAGTATACAACCTCATAAACTCGTTCTTTAAAAATAAAAATCAAAAAATTTGAAATATGCTTTTGCTAGAAGACCTTTTGTTTTGCTGTAAGTGCATCTTTACATGCTGAACTGTACATCTCCATTGTTCTTTGGAGTTCCATCTTTAGTCTTCTCATTTCACTGTCCACGTCATCCTGTGGCAAAACAAATAATATAGTGACTTCGCATTATTTACAAACGTATTTTTGTTTGAAAAAGTGAGTATTTTGCATTACCGGTGTTCGTGTTGAAGATGATGCTTTACCACCGTCAATGGTGGCTGATGAAAACATCGAACTCATATCAGCTCCTTTGGTGAATGGTGACTCAAAGCTACGTTCTGAAAAGGTCGAATATCGTGGAGTCAAATCGGTACTAGACTCGTCATAAAACATTGGATCTGCAACAGACATTGGATCACAACTTGGCCTTCCTGAGCTGACAAATGATAAATCTGTGTCTGGTTCAGAAAGCTCCCCACACAATAGCCTTGCATTCAACCCTCTCCCTCTATTGAACGGAGACCTGCATCACACAATTTGCTTTAATCAACCTCAAGACACGCGGTTCTGAGTAACAGGTCATAATGAGTCATGTTTAGACAGGGTCAAAACGGATCGGGTTGGTTAGGTAGACCATTTTCTAAATTTTTCACTGGTGCCACATCAGTTTGTAAACTTATATTGTAACTTTAGCATTTCATATGCTTCACACATGATTAAAAGAACTCTATCATTTATCAGTACTATAATAATCCTTGTTTTTAATTGAAGCTATTTGGAAGGCCTTCTGAACAAAAAGAAAGATTGCACAACTTTCAACCTGTTCGACCCATTTGTAACCCACTTTGGACCGTTCATTAGTAAATGGGTCTATATTTGCCACCTTACCTGATTGAGTCGGTGTCTTCTGGCACTGGAAGTGGCATGGTGGGTGTCTCTTCTGGCTCTGTTTACAAGTTCTTCGTGTCATTACATAAGGAAAAAAAAGTTAATTGGGCTTTCAAGAGGATATAAATAACTGACGTTTAATGTTGAAGCTATTCTTGCGGCGTACACTTGCTTCAAAGTTGGTGTTGGATTGCTCTTCGATTTTCTCACGGAGAGGGGATGGAAATGGGACTGAGCGTGTAGATTTCTTGACTGAAGTCGTCTTTGATTTTGAAATGACATAAACGGTGCAGAAATCAGGAATAGATTTCATCACATGGCCTGGCACATCAGAACTCCGAAATCTGCAGTCATAAATATTTTGATGGTTAGTACAAACAAACATCGATTTCTATGTCAACAGATATAGCACCAAAAGAAGATTAACTTACGACCGGATGAAACCATGTTTTGATGAAGCTCCAAGGACCAAATACTCTATAGCAGCATAAGAAGCGTATTCAGTGAGCGCTTTTGCTATGTTTGTATCTTCAAGTATAACATCATAACACTGTATCTGTAGCGATACGAACATAAGTATAACACCTCGAGAATAGCATGTTTGATAATACATACTGTAATACATAGTAAATCAAGTGTGTACTTCTTTACGGGTACAAAAACAATGGAAGGTAAGGAACAAGTCTCTTGTTTGCTTCTCACTTTGTTGCTTGTTTGCAGCAGATACATCAATCCCTCCACCTGCACACTTACAATGCCACATGTAATCTCATTATCTGCACTTGTTCCAAAGTGGCTAAAAAATATGAGATGTTACTACTTCACGCTCTACTAATTCGGAAGAGTTGTTTCAGGCTTACAATTTTGATCCATTTGCCAAATATGTACGTTTTTACTGGAGCGAAAAGGTTGAAGGAAATCTTTTTATAGGATGACTTGAGATTTTTATGTTCCAATGATGACTTGAAAAAAATGGTGATGTTGCAATGCAAAAAAGTCATCTATTGGGAATGCTCTAAGAATATAAGATTTCTGTACATGTATATAAATATGCCTAATCTTTACATGTATACCAATCAATTTTTAAGCACGTATACATCCTATGCATACGTAAAATGTTCTTTTTTATTGATGACGCACGCATAAAACAATGTTTCTTGTAAACTATGTGTCAAGTTAAACGTTACAATTTGTATGTCTAAACGTGTTATGGCTTTATATATCATAGATACCATTTGGAATTCTGAAAGTTGAGTATAAATCCGATTCATTCAAAGAGATTGACAGAAATAGAAGGATTGCCTGTAGCTGGGGCTTTGCGAATGACATGAATAAGGACAACAGTTTGTCCACGCGTAAGAAGATGTTCAATGGACCATTTGAGGGCATGTTGGCTGTATTTGTCTTTGTCTATCGCTACCGCAACCATAGCAGTTCCTTTCCTTTGCATCTTCTCTCCAGCCCTACTTCCACTTTTGGGAAGCCACATTGTCTATTTCGATTTTCTAACGTTGTTTGGTATGATCACATTGATGATGTTCCATTCTTTAATGTTCGGTGTTTCTAATTCTTTTTTAATTTTGTTTTTTTACCAGTTTTGTCCATAGATTTTGACACCCAAGATAATAGGAAGGATGATGTTTCAATAACATAAAAGCAAGGTAGTCAAAAACCACACAATCTTTGTGGGCAACAAAAATCAATACCTTAAATCTCTCAAATTTTACGAAAGGCTAAGATCCACCCAAATTTAGAAACTAATAAGAATAAAACATTTCACAAAGACACAAAGAAACAATCAAGTGTGTAACTTGTACCAAGATAAACTCTAACTCCAGCTGAAACTTCAAACCATGACGGATTATATATACTTCGTTTGAACTGTCTCCAAAGTTTTAATAAGAGAAAGGACTATATCTTCAACTCGGGTCACTAAAATAAAAATAAAATCTTTCAAACCAGATTGAAATCGAACCCTCTTTGTAATAATAGGATTTAGTTTTATCATATAGAAAACGCATGCTACCGAGCCCCACACGCAAATCAACGATTGCTAGAAATGCAAATTGAGAACATTTACCTTATTATTAGAATTTAATTATTGACAGACAATCTATACCCATAAGCACCATAAAATGAGAAGTTCAAAAATATTCAAATTAAACAGGATAGGAATATCCACGAAGGTATGTTGAATCAACCCCAGATTCACGAGTCAATGCCACCCGCCCTGTTCTTGCCACCTGCAAATAAAGATCAAGGGTTTAAGTTTAAATAGCACTGCCACATAATCAGACTGATCACTTCAGTTCAGTTTTGAAAATGAACTTCAGTCACAATCCATGATTTTGAGGTTCATGGTTTCACGTATTAGCCAAACCAAGCTGTGTGTCTATCTAACTAAAAAAAATATCATATAAACCAAAATATATTTGGAGACCACAACGAACCTCACAAATTCCACACGGCTCCAACAATCTCTGCAACGCTACCATCTTATTTAGATCTCCAGTAACCTGTAAAGTACAAGAAAACACATTTATTGCTGAAACAAAACTAAGGGGATTAAAAAGAACAAAAAAAAGGAGTGATCATGAAGAACATCCAGTGGTTGCTTTTATAGAGATTTTCGATGTGCCAATGATGTATATGTTATGGAAAATTTCCTTTTATCGGTTGTAAAAATTCCAAAAAATAGATGAAAAAAATTAGGGTTTATTGTTTCGTTATGTATTGAACTTTACACTTTTTACTATTGTATGCGACATACTTTCATTTGTTCTATTGTTGTATGTAGTGAACTTGTAAATATGGTATATTGTATGTATACTTTCCTTTTTGGATAAGGCTAACAAAAATTTTTTCTCTTTGGGCCTTACCCTAAAAAGAAATTTTATATAAAATAGACCATAAATACAAGTTCAATACATAAAATAGAAGTTTTAAAAGTTCGACCTATACAATAGTAAAAAGTGTAAAGTTTAATGCATAACATAGTAATACATGTAGCATTAAATAGTGATGTTCATATTTAATCAAAACGTAATAATAAGTGTAAAGTTTAACTCATACAATAATGATTATATGTAGCATTAAATCAAAACGTAGATGTTCGTATTTTTGTGGGACACAGGATGTGATTTGTACGTGTATTATATATATATATATATACCTCAAGTGTAATTGTGTGATCTGACACGTCAACGGCTTTAGCCCTAAATATGCTTGCAATATCAAGAACATTGCGCCGGGCCGTAGCATTCACGGCGACCTTAATTAGCATTAATTCTCTCTCCGCAAATGGCACAGATGTTAGATCAATAACCTGATAATAATAAAACAAATTTGTCAAAATGAACCAGCTCAACAGGTAAAAGGTTTCAATAAGCCAAATGGGTAGAAGTGGCAAGACGGGTAGGATAAGTAATGGGTCGATGTGGTTTATTTTTTAATATGCGTCAGTGGTTGACCCAAAGAACTTTCATCTAAAAACTTCACTATAAAAATAGTTGGTCAAATATCATTATACAAGGTATATTATTGATTTATTTCAGCAAAAGATTTAACCACCAGAATAACTTGTTTGATCCAAAACACTTTTTGTCCAATTCTCCTAGAGAATTAGCATGTTAAATATATAACAATAACTGTATCATCCTTTGCGCGGCTTCAACCTGTTTCATGTGTTCGAACCATTTGACCAGTTTTCTTTATCACTGGTTTTCTAGACTTTAACCACTTGACCTGTTAGAGATATAGCATAACACAAATCTATCCATTTATAAGTAAGTGGGTTGAAAGTGTCAACTCAACCATTTGGCATTAAGACAGGTAACTTGGTGCATAATTAAGATCTCTCAAGTCTCAACTCATAATAAATGGAGCATTTTCTAATTATAAATTATATACTCACATCATGAACATCTATCAACTTATATAGTTGTTGCACCAGCTTGCTAATCGACTCATCTGTACCAGGGACAACAGTTGTGATGCGGGAGCGCCCCTCTACTTCTGCATGACCAACTGCTAGACTCTGACAAATTCCAAACACCAACAGAACTTAAATTTCTGTCAGTTATATATATGTTCAGAAAAGTGAAAAAGTAGCATCAATACTACAGCAAATATACCTGAATATTGTAACCTCTACGAGCAAAAACTCCTGTTACTATATTGAGAACCCCGGGAGAGTCATTTACAACCATAGATAATGTATGTGACCGGAGCCCGCTTGTCTAGAAGCACCAGACCAGAACGATGTAAAATATCTTGCAAGTAATCAGTCTTTTCCAGTAATTAATTTTTTGGGAAGTAAGAATTGAGAATAAGATCTTACATCTTCCTCATTCAGAACACCCCAGTGTGCATCAAGAACTTGATTGAATGGATAGTCATCAGTTTGTTCTACTGGATAAACATCTCCCTTCGCAAACAATCATAGTTTACAATTAGTTAGAAGCAATAGTACAATACACCGTTCACCTGTTAAGTCAACATATGGAGGTGAAGCCTGACCAACAGCGTTTAAGATAACAGTCATTTTCTATATTACCTAGGTTAGTGTCAGCTAAAGCCTAAAGGTGACAAAATCACCAGGCCAGGTTGATTTTGGTAATGGATCGCTACAGATTCAGGTCACAGTAAGTACTTTTAATTAAAATTCGATACGGGTCGGATTAGATGACCCACAAAAATGATAATTTTTCCTTATTTAAAAAAAATATATATTATAAATACATGGCAAGCTTCAAGGTGGAAATAGAGATATATATGCAAGCAATATTTGATGCACTGCATATTTGTATAAGATAGGCATGATTTCATGTCGTATATCATTACTCAGGGGGTGCTTGGTTGGGGGTATTAAGGGGTGGGGAATGGGAAGGATAATGAATAATGATGCTTGGTTTAGTACAATGCAATCAATCATTACCCATTAGTAGGTAATCCCCCATTCCCCAACAAATTGGAGATAATGGGTATCAATACCTAGAATCATCATACCATATAGCATTTATATACCCATCTCAACTCGTCAACCCACTAAACCTCAACAATACAACCCGTTTAATGTTCAAGTTCGAACTCGGGTCAAGTTCCGGGTTAACAGGTCGACCAATCAAACCTAATATTAGCCCATTTACTTTGCTCGTTTTACCCCGAAACCAACGGAACAACCCAAAATTTTTCCAAAACTAACATGCCAAACTATTAACCTGTTTGACCGTTTACCCAAACATTTATGAATGTCGTGTCCGGGTTGGGTACTTTTGACCCGTCGATTGACTAACCCGAAACTTGTATCACGTTTAAATTTTAAGTTGAACTCGGGTCAAATAGTCAGGTTAACGGGTCAACCCACCAACCCAAAAGTAACCGATTATTTTGACTAACATGACCCGAAACCAACCTACCAACTCAGTAACCCGTTTGACCTGTTTACCTAAACGGGTAAAACGGGTCAACCCACCAACCCAAAACTAACGCATTATTTGACTCACTTGACCCGAAACCAGCCTACCAACTCAGTAATCCGTTTGACCCCTTCACCTAAACGGGTAATTAAGATTTGTGTATAGGTTGGGTACTTTTGACCCACAACCCGTTTGAAATCATGCCGGATTCGTGTCGGGTACTTTGAACCCGTTAACTTGACCCGACCTATCATGTCACTCCTACTCATAGCTATACGAACCAAGCAACATTTATGGCAAAGGTAATATTAAGGAATGCTCATTGCATTGCATTGTATTCCCTTTCACTTTCCCATTCCCATCCCCCATTTCGAACCAAGTGCACCCTCAGAATTGTTATATAATGATATTTTACTTCAGGTCAACTTCGACCCATTTGACTTGCTCCTTTTTAAAGCAAATTTTCAAATTCATCCATAACTCATCAAAGGTAAAGTACGACCAGAATAATCCATTTCTAGGTAAATGGGCTGATATTCCCATCCCCAGGGTCAGCCAGAATAATAAGACTTACCCCAACTGACATATCAGTTTCTTGATATTCTTCTCTCTTTTTCGCCTGAAGAGGTGTTCTTGAGTTTATTTCTTCAAGGTCCGGATATGAAGCTGCTGAAAATCGCCAGAAAGGAGCATCTTCACCCATTTTCTCTCTTCTCAAGGCAATCTATGAAGCATCAAAAGTTACAAACAACTAATTTCATAAATGGATAAGAAGGAACAGTTAGAAAACTTCACTGATTACTAACCTTCCCAGTCCTAGCAACTTCTCGGATCCCAAACTTGCTTAAATTCCTTTGCACTGCAACCATTTTCCCTGGGTCACCTGTTACCTGGATTCCAATGAGTAAACGAATAAAATCTGTCTATAAGTTCATGGAAAAATGCAAATGAAATTACGCCACCTAACAATAAAGATAAATTAGTATAATCAAATACATGGAAATCCAAAAATCATTCCATACAAGTTGCAAAAAAAAAGTAAACTAGAAACTTTGACATCCATCACCTCAATTGTTAATGAATCCTGTGAGATATCAACAATTTTAGCTCTAAAGATGTCCACTAACCACTTGACCTGAAATTAAAAAAACATGGTAAGATAACAGATTCTCATAGTAAAATTGTTGGCTAGATTTAGGGAGTATATGGAAGTGTCTCTTCAAAGTGATTTCACAAATTCGAGTAATTAGAAACAGATAGAAAAGGGGAAAAAAAAAGGAGGGGGGGGGGGGGGGGGGGGGGGGTATTAAGGTAGTGTTTAGATGTGATTTTGGTGTTTGAAGTTGTCGCATCATGATAATTGATTATTCTAGTATACAGAAAATAATGATCATTTAGGAAAGGGTAATGGCGCGAAAAGGTAACCAACTTCATGTAATTTCTTACTTCCTGCAAGGTTCTCAAGAGCGGGATCTTAACTAAGGTCTACAAGATCGAGATCGGAAGAGCGGAAAGGGATCATATGATCCCAATAAAACGTTCTAGTTTAAAAATAAAGGTTTAAATTCATATCAAACACTAAATTATGTTACAAATGCACAAAATATTCAAGAATATCACAATAAAATAGTAAAAATGCAATGTAGCTAATTCAGTCAAACATTTAATAGAATAAAATAAACACAACATTTGTTTATCTATAACCTCCAGTCACAACTCATAGGAGGTTACAAACCTGAGCCTAAATAATCAACATTTATAAGTGATTGCTACGACATTCTTTCATACTAAGAGCCCCTTATAAACTAATAAAAAATAATGTGAAGGTAATTCAAAAGGCTTATGATCATGAGCAAGTGTTATAATGGTGTATAATACTAATAATACAAGAACTGATTGTGCCAATTTAAACCTTAAGTAATTATCAAGTAATTAAAGTATTAAACTATGGCATAATGTGTAAGAACTAAAATCAACGTTGATGAGTGGATGGATAATCAAGTTAAGGACCTTTGACATATGTTTCTATATCAAAAATCCAGAAGTCAGAATACATATGTTCAATTGGGACTTCGACACGCTTGTAGAGCCTGCACTACGTGCCATTTTAAATTAGCCCATTATTAAACAAAAAGAACAAAAAAAGAAAAAAAAGAGAGAGAGAGAGAGAGAGCAAAATCGCGATTTTAAAAACCATGATTTCTGATACTGAACTTCTTTTTTGTCAAATTAAGATATTCTAGATTTTTAACCACCAAATAACAGACCTAACTTTTTGGTAGCACATTAGCTTTAACCCTTTCAATTAAATTTCTTTTTGGTGGTACAAAAAACTAGGATTCCATGAATTGATCACAAAAATTTGAGTGATTCAAATTAGAAATTATGGCAAACTTTGGTACCTTTTTGGGCCATTTACCCTTCAAAAAAGCATAGCAAATAAAATGATCAATATGGTTATTCTCATGGAAAGAGAAGAGAGAATATTTTCTGAGATGGGAGTTAAAGTATCTCATAATAGGTAAAAAAAAAGGTCGGGCAAAGAAGTACATTAACTTTAACCCTTTGATAGTAAGTTCTATGGCAACTTCTATCACATTCATTGTTTGATCCCTGATTGCAACTAATTTATATAACTAATTTTGTGATGTAAACAGTTCATAAGGGCAAATAGAAACACCCTCTTAATTGCATATGTTCATCATGGTGAATCAGAATATGCAGTATGTCATAGCATTTATAAAAAACATGAAGAACAGAGCATAATTACCTCCAAACGGTTTCTTGGGTCTGCATTGATCTTAATGAGCATCAACTCGCGTTCTACTTGTGGCTCCTTTGAGAGATCTTCAACCTTTTTAAAAAGGTCAACTTTTCAGATTCAACAGAAGCAGTTACCGAGATAAACTAAAGATCTAAACAGATCGAGAACAAAATAAAAATCAACCTTTAAAACATTAACAAGCTTTAAAAGCTGTTTCATAACTTGCTGTAACACTCTTTCAGTTCCAGATACAACTATCGTAAACAGAGCTTTGTCCTTGTTTAAACCAACAGCAAGAGACTCAATATTATATCCCCTCCTTGCAAAAACTCCTGCAATCCGATTTATCATTCCACTCTCATCACCAACAAATACTGAGATCGTGTGGCGTCTCACCCTGAAGTACAAAATCATATTATTCCAATTTTAATTTCAGATATAATATAAGAAGTGGATTGAAGATACATAAGAAGTGGATTGATGATGTCATCTTCTTATATAAACTTTCTATCAACTAATCATATCCTTTTATTTCACTCAATAATCTTACTATTGACATTAAAAATTTGTTAAATGTAGCCCTTTGGGCTATGGATGAGAATAAAATTCCAACAAATCTAATTAAAACAAATTAACCATAAAACCATTGTCAATTGTAACCAGTAACCACCCACATTGCTTTCATTTTTTAAAAGAAAGTGTCTCTCTATTAAAATTGATTTCTTTCTACCTTTTTCCCTTCACTTCTAGTTTACAGAATATTAGTTTGTTTTTGACAACATCAACACCGACACCTTCATGGAGTCATGCACACAACAACAGCAACATAACGTGTTTTCTAAAATTATAATAAACTGAGAATACATGTAATAAATCTTAGTGATGTATATACATGGCAATAATGACCATGTTGATTTTTGTTTGTTGATTCCTGCAAATAATGACAGTTACTTGGACAGTTAAAATTCATTGGTTGCTACATACAATTTGCAAGTTCTTTAAATTCATCGGTCATCATATTGAGCTTTATTTAATCAAACGTAGTCAATCTTCAAAGTTTTATCAACAATACAATTCAATTGAGATGTAGTATTATCAATCTTGTGATTTTGTTAGGTTACTTGATTCCTTATTTGATCCTTCCTCTAAAAAATTACATATAGTCCATATATATAGACAAATATCAATGTGTATATCAGTATGTATGTATGTATATACACAGTAGTATATAATGTGTGTATATAAGTCAACTAACAAATAGCAGCAATTATTAAAATTCACAGAATGAACGCTAACTGAATAAACTTACGTAGGTCGGGGCATCGGAGGAGGTGAATCAACGGGTGTGGTAACCGTATTACTGGCTGCTTGCACGGAGAGTTTTTTGATGTTGGATTTTGTGGATTTTGAAGAAAGAAAAGGTGTGGAGATGGAATCTAGGGTTTTTAATGATGGCAGTTGATTGGGGGACGCCGGAAGTCGAGTGTGAAATAGGGCGGAGGATGTTGACACGGCGGCCGTCATTGCACAAGGTTGAAGAGGATGCGAGTTCAGAGGAGGGAGTGCAAATATTGGGTGAAAAATGACTACATAAATAATGCTACCACGACGGAAATTCTTGTAAATAATTTATTTGTATTATTTGTATTTGTATATTTAATATATATATATATACACGAACTGAAAAGTTTATTGAACGTACAAAAATTATTGGAAAAATAAAAGTGTCAATCAAATTATGCTATGTGTATAAATAGAGTGTTTTACATATACAAAATTCACTTACTTCCAAACTTAAATATCTCACAAATGATAAATCGAAAAATTATGAAAATTGCACCATTAGATTCAACGTTTTATCCTCTTCGATTTGCCGTCACTCAAGGCATACTTTCGACGAGTTTTTTATTTTCCATTTTTCGTGGGTTTCACATATACTAACACATGTGTTAATATTTTGTTGAACATTTAATTTAGATATAGGGTTTAGGGTTTAGTAGGGTTTAGGATTTAGTAGGGTTTATGGTTTACGGTTTAGTAAGATCTAAGGTTTAGAGTTTTGACGAGCTTTTTATTTTCCATTTTTTGGTGGGTTTCACATTTTACTAACACACGTGTTAAAAGCGTTGCGTTTAGGGTTTAGGGTTTGGGGTTAGGGTCTAGGGTTTGAGGTTTGGGGTTCACATTTGTGTTAGTAAAATGTGAAACCCCTAAACCGTAAACGCAACGCTTTAACACATGTGTTAGTAAAATGTGAAACCCACCAAAAAATGGAAAATAAAAAGCTCGTCGAAAGTATGTCTTGAAGGACAGTGAATTGAAGAGTATAAAATGCTGAATCTAATGGTGCAATTTTTATAATTTTTCGATTTGTCGTTTGTGAGATATTTAAGTTTGGGGGTAAATGAGTTTTGTACATGTGGAACATTCTCTTTGTACACATGGCATAATATCATTGGTACTTCCATTCCTTCAATAATTCTTCTACTCTAATGATCTCATCTATATATATTAATTTAATCTAATAACGGTGAAGGATAAGATATAAATAAGGTGTAAAAGCGTTAAAATGTAGTTAATTATTATAGGTATAAAATGCAATGTTTTAAAATGTAGCATTCCGTGAGCAACAATTTTGTCCTACAAGGTAGTAAATTCGGCATGCCTCTCATTTCTCTCATTTGATGCCTTCTCCTCACAACCTAATATTGATTACAAATTCTAGTATTTAAGAAAATTACGGGTTTATTAAATGCACCTTAATGTATACCACGGAGCACACATTAACAAAACCCTTAATATATATTTTATTTTAAAGAATATCTAACTACATTAAGTAGGGGTGGTGATGTAACGCCCCAAATTTCGTAAGTTCTAAACTTTAAATATATAAGTTTAATTGTTTAAGTTAGTAGGAGTAACTATGTAAAGTAATTTATGTTCATAGGACTTTAAATATAATGAATTATGTGTTAGAGGGACTAAATGTGTCAAGCACCATAAGTTGAGGGTTTAAAACGTATTATGCAGTATTAAAACCCAGCTTCTGTATCTTTCTACTTCAATTCCTAACACTGAGAATAGAATATACGTACTGTGTGGGTTTTGTGGGAACGATAGAACAAGAACACAAGGAAGAGGGTTTAATTTCAAGCTAATTATTTAGGGTTTTGTCTAATTAAAGTTCTTCTTTGCTAATAAGGTATGAATAACTCTCTTTCTGGTATAAATTGATGTTTGAATGATTTAGGGTAAACCCTAATCTTGGGGTTTTAATGAATTAGTGAGTTAATGATTTAATTGATGTTTTATACACTTTTTTTTGAATTATAGTACATGTGTAATCATGTTAAATAACTAAAACCCGTGTGTATATGAGTAATTGAAAGAATTGATTATACATGTGGTGTAGTAAATGGATGTTTTGATGATTTAATAGGATTGTGACCATTGTTTTGATAAGAATAGCAATGATAATTACATATAAAAGGGGTAGTTGATGATGGTGATATTGATATATATGAATATACATTAAGGAGTGGTAACTTTGGTGTAAATTGATAATTGTGATTAGTAATGGTATTAAACTACCCAATTATATGTAATTAGTTGTAAAGTGTATAAAGCATATGATGAAATTGATATATGGTTACAAGTGAATGTGTAATTGATACTTGGATACATGATTATGTGATTAGGTGATAAACGTGTTCAAAGTGCTATTACAAGTGATTATTTGTGTGGGTGTAACATCCTAAAAAAAATTGAAGTAATATTGTAATGTACGTAAATGTTCTAATTTATAAGTTGTTGTTTAAGTTTACATATATTATTATTAGTTGTCAAGTATTTAAATTTGCTTAAATAGTAAACTGGGAGGAACTATTAGAGTCTACATTTTTAAGTAAATGAGACTAGAGGGACTAGGGGTGTAAATACCCAATTTAAATCACTAATTTACATTGAATAGATATATACAAGACCTAGATACATACGTAGTCATTCATACATATCACTTTATCTTCAAAATTGTCCTGTGACTTTCTAGAGAGATAGAGAACGTACGGGACAGATGGAGGAGAGGGAAATCAGCTAGTAATTCACTAAATTAAACATCAAGGAGTTGGATTCATGCAATAATCATCATCCCTAATCTAAAGTAAGTATGTATTCTTCTTAATTTAACCTAAGAGTGAGAGAAAATGGTGAATTGAGGGTTGGGGGATGAATTAAATGAAATTAAGGGTGCTAAAGATAAATCACCCAGTTTAAATGAGTTGTTATGATGTTATTAATGATGATTAGAGTGGTGCTAAAGATAATTAAACCATAAATTGAGTTATGACCTAAAGTAGTGAAATTGTGACTAGTTAATATTGAAAGCCAAATTGGTCCTATGAGGTTAAGGATGGTAATGGAAGTAAGAATAGTTATAAATGATGTTGTTTGAACCCTTAGTAAGTTGGTTGTAAGATGTGTTGTGACTATATTGCGATTTGGGTCATTTGGGTGATGTGGCCAAAAAAGGAAGTAAACCACTTTTGAAGAACTTTGAGAGGCTGTAACCTTTTGTGTACATGGTCTTGATAAAAACTAAAAACAGGGGATGAAAGTATGGTCGGAAATCTTTAAATTGATATAAAGTTTGCTGAAATCGGATATGTGTAGGTGGTTCAAAAATAGGTCGCAAATCAGCCCCTTAGTGCTGTTTGCTGAATTTTCAGCAGCAGAAATGGCTTTTCGCTGTTTTCGGAGGGTCATTGTAACATCCTGATTTCGGGCCTAGAAATTTTATAGTATTTTATTAAGTTTTAAATGATTATTTAAAAGAAATAGGTGAAAGAGTCACAGTGTTTATTGTGATTAGTGAAATGTCATTTGTTTTAAATAAATAAAGTTGACGGTAAAATAAAATATTTTGATTCACGGGTATTTTCGGATTCCAGACAATAGGCTTAGAAGGGGAATAAAATGTACACTGATTTAAATTGGGGGCGGTGGGTGACCGACTTATTTTTAATTTACCTAACTTTCCATTTTTATTTCTTTGTGCTAAATTCCTCTAAATACTCTCAAGAAATTCTCATCAAGAAATAAAAAGAGATTAATTAACTAAATTGTGTTTTTGGGATTTTACTTGCTTACAAGAAGATCATTATCATCTTCATCCTAGTAATCTAAAGATTGTAAGTATTCTTATTTTCTTAATTGAGGGTTTATGAAACTAAATTGTTAATATGAATAAGTAGTAAAACTTGATGATTCTAGTTGTGTATATACATTAAGTAAGTTAATTCCTGATTATATGATGAAAGAATCTGAGTGTTTGCTATTCTTCATGTTTAAATTAAGTAAAAGGGTTAAAGAATTAGGTTACATGTATGTTAGCTTGAATTTGGGGATTCAATTGATGTTATTGTTATAAATTGTTTTTATTTGACTTAGGTGATGTTAGTAGTTGTCTTGGTAACCAAATATGGCTAAAAACTCGAGTCTATAACTGTGTTTATGAAAAATTGGGTTTTGATTCGAAGTGGTAAAGTGTAGAAAATCTGCAGAATTGCAGATAATGAAGAACAAGTCGGCGGGTCATCAGTCCCAGCCGACGGGTTCTGTGTATTTACTGGAAACCGGCGGGTTCTCACCCCAAGCCGACGATACAGGGTGCAGAACAACAAATCAATTTCTAACTTTAATATGTAAATATATAATTGATTAGGTTGTGAACTTATATGATAAAATATGAGAATAGATGGTGAATACATGTATTAAGTGGTTATAAAGGAATATATGGATGCTTAGTATATATGTGTATATATATATGATGATAATGATTTAGTATATGTAATACAAATAGGGAAACTAGTTAGTAATTGGTAAAATGGTACGGGTATTTGAGATATTATATGATATAAGTGTTATATTTGTATTCTATGAGTTTTGAATATGATTTGAAATGTGTAAAGGATATGACGATAAACATGAACAAGATATTAGAAGTTTGGAAGTGTGATTAGGGTTAATGGGTATAATTGATATTATAATTGGGAACGGGTTACTATGTGAACTTATGGGTTAATATGCACTATGTGATGATTTGTTAATGTTGTATATTTAAGTTTATTTGAAATATGTTATATGGATATCAGGATGAGTACTGATTTGTGGATTTTTGGTTGTAATTCCAGATTGGGCAGAAGACACTCAGTGACATAAGACTACTGAGTGGTGAAGCGGGTATATTAGTGAGTGGGATTGTAATCCTCGGTTCAACCCAGTTGTAACAGGTTTGGTTACAATGGGTGAACATACTTGGTTATGGGTTATTGACTGTTTAATCTTCGGGATTATTGTTATTGTTGATTGGTTGTTTATATTCAGTAATGACATGACTATTATGCATTATGTGATACTTGGCCGCTGGGCATATGTGTATTAATGAGAGGTCAACATTGGTTGGGTTTGTTGCTATTGTTTGGCTGGCGGGGTTTCCGATACACATAGTTGATGGATGAACCCTAGTCAGTGAAGATAGCTTCAAACTATCGGTAAATCACTGTGATGGCATACCAGTGGTTTAAGGTGTTCTTGTGATGGCATAACAAGAACTGCCGGTCCTCTCTAGTATGGTGTGCTTATGTGTTTACTTGTTGTAAGATTTGTTATTTCTGGATTGAACTGTCGGTTACAGTTCCATTCACTTAGCTGTGAGCTAACCCCTCGATATTTAACATTTTGCAGATTAAGTATGGGATATGGAATGGGCTTTGGGATTTTGGATGGAATGTTTAACTACTGCTACGACTACTCTGATAATTTTGGGAAATCATTGTTTTTGGGAAACTCATATAACACCTAACCGTTAGTACTTTGTTTTGTAATTAAATATTTATAACTTATTTGTTTTGAGAAATTGTAAAGATTTTGTATATGTAATTGGGACTCGCTTCTATTGGTTTAAAATATAATAAAATATGTTGTTAAAATATATGGGGTGTTATAAATTGGTATCAGAGCATAGGTTTGGGTGAATTGGGTATTGGCAAATGTTCAATCCCAAATATTTTTCGTGTTAGTCAAACATTCCAGAATGTGGGGTTAGTCACTGTAAGGGAAATTGATTTGTATGATAGATACTGACACTTATCAAGTTTGAGTTGTTGTTTTGGTTACAGAGATGGTAAGAGTACGATCGGTGCTCTTAGATGTTCTATTGGGAGAATAAGGTAATATACGATAAGCTAATCTGAATTTAATTAAATTGAATTGCTTATTTGTGTTATGATGATTAGTAGTAAAGTTGATTTGGATTAAATTGATATGATACCTTAGTTAGGAGGTAATCGAGGATAATTATATGTTGATGAATTACGATATAAAGTAACCTGACAACGGAAGTGTGAAAAATGTAATATTGCAACGCCTGATCACCGTTGTTATATTATGCTATGTCGTCTGAACTTGTTGAGGTTACCAAGTATCACGGGGATTAATGTGATTATGGAAATTGCGTGTTGAAATGGTCAAATTCTAGTCATTGTTGTAAACGGGTTAAAAAGGGAGTTAAAATGGATTAAAGATAGGTTTGCATGTGTAAACAAGTTAGGGATCAGAGGGATGAGAATGGAACTTATGGTTAAAATCTAAATGGTGTTAGAAATGTGTTACAAAAGTGTTCGGGTCAGAAAATGAATGGTTTATATTTTGATTGTGTCACAAAAGGATTGAAATGGTTATAAAATAGTGACACGTTCTAAATCGTCATTTTTAGGAAATTTAGAAAAGTACAAATAGAGTTTATCTGAAATTAACTATTTATTTTTGATATATGCATTGGGTTACTATCCTTGTTATCGTTATTGAAGGGTATAAGTTGATATAATGCTTTAAGGATTTTAGTATCTTAGTAATTTCTAGTTGTATTGCTATTGTAATGTAAGTAAAAAGTTCTGGCAAATGTTCTATATGATTAGAGTTACATGATTGTTTATTATATGATAATATGGAATTAAACAAAGGGTAATCTAGTAATGAGACTTATTATGAGAAGGAACTTTCTTGATTTACATGATAATATATGTTTACCATATTTTGGGTTAATTGGGTTGGATTAGATTTCGGGGACGAAATCTTTTAAGGGGGTAGATTTGTAACATCCTGATTTCGGGCCTAGAAATTTTATAGTATTTTATTACGTTTTAAATGATTATTTAAAAGAAATATGTGAAAGAGTCACAGGATCTATTGTGATTAGTGAAATGTCATTTGTTTTAAATAAATAAGGTTGACGGTAAAATAAAAAATTTTGATTCACGAGTATTTTCGGATTCCAGACAATAGGCTTAGAAGGGGAATAAAATGTACACTGATTTAAAAAAAGGGGCGGTGGGTGACCGACTCATTTTTAATTTACCTAACTTTCCATTTTCATTTCTTTGTGCTAAATTCCTCTAAATACTCTCAAGAAATTCTCATCAAGAAATCAAAAGAGATTAATCAACTAAATTGTGTTTTTGGGATTTTACTTGCTTACAAGAAGATCATTGTCATCTTCATCCTAGTAATCTAAAGATTGTAAGTATTCTTATTTTCTTAATTGAGGGTTTATGAAAATAAATTTTTAATATGAATAAGTAGTAAAACTTGATGATTCTAGTTGTGTATATACATAAAGTAAGTTAATTCCTGATTATATGATGAAAGAATCTGAGTGTTTGCTATTCTTCATGTTTAAATTAAGTAAATGGGTTAAAGAATTAGGTTACATGTATGTTAGCTTGAATTTGGGGATTCAATTGATGTTATTTTATAAATTGTGTTTATTTGATTTAGGTGATGTTAGTAGTTGTCTTGGTAACCAAATATGGCTAAAAACTCGAGTCTATAACTGTGTTTATGAAAAATTGGGTTTTGATTCGAAGTGGTTAAGTGTAGGAAATCTGCAGAATTGCAGATAATGAAGAACAAGTCGGCGGGTCATCAGTCCCAGCCGGCGGGTTCTGTGTATTTACTGGAAACCGGCGGGTTCTCACCCCAAGCCGACGATACAGGGTGCAGAACAACAAATCAATTTCTAACTTTAATATGTAAATATATAATTGATTAGGTTGTGAACTTATATGATAAAATATAGGAATAGATGGTGAATACATGTATTAAGTGGTTATAAAGGAATATATGGATGCTTAATATATATGTGTATATATATGATGATAATGATTTAGTATATGTAATGCAAATAGGGAAACTAGTTAGTAATTGGTAAAATGGTACGGGTATTTGAGATATTATATGATATAAGTGTTATATTTGTATTCTATGAGTTATGAATATGATTTGAAATGTGTAAAGGATATGACGATAAACGTGAACAAGATATTAGAAGTTTGAAAGTGTGATTAGGGTTAATGGGTATAATTGATATTATAATTGGGAACGGGTTACTATGTGAACTTATGGGTTAATATGCACTATGTGATGATTTGTTAATGTTGTATATTTAAGTTTATTTGAAATATGTTATATGGATATCGGGATAAGTACTGATTTGTGGATTTTTGGTTGTAATTCCAGATTGGGCAGAAGACACTCAGTGACATAAGACTACTGAGTGGTGAAGCGGGTATATTGGTCAGTGGGATTGTAATCCTCGGTTCAACCTAGTTGTAACAGGTTTGGTTACAACGGGTGAACATACTTGGTTATGGGTTATTGACTGTTTAATCTTCGGGGTTATTGTTATTGTTGTTTGGTTGTTTATATTCAGTAATGGCATGACTATTATGCATTATGTGATAGAGGTCAACATTGGTTGGGTTTGTTGCTATTGTTTGGCTGGCGGGGTTTCCGATACACATAGTTGCTGGATGAACTCTAGTCAGTGAAGATAGCTTCAAATTATTGGTAAATCATTGTGATGGAATACCAGTGGTTTAAGGTGTTCTTGTGATGGCATACCAAGAACCGTCGGTCCTCTCTAGTATGTTGTGCTTATGTGTTTACTTGTTGTAAGATTTGTTATTTCTGGATTGAACTGTCGGTTACAGTTCCATTCACTTAGCTATGAGCTAACCCCTCGATATTTAACATTTTGCAGATTAAGTATGGGATATGGAATGGGCTTTGGGATTTTGGATGGAATGTTTAACTACTGCTACGACTACTCTGATAATTTTCATGCTTTCATTTAGCCAAGGAAAAGGTGATTTCCAAGATTCAAGAGATGGCACCTACACATTATGTTTAATCGCTTATTCGGCTAAGAGGCTCAGGTGAGTAATATGGGAAATTAAATAAGTAATTATTGTGTATGCCGAAAAGGGTTACACAATTTGAATAAAATATGTTAAGAATGTCATTATTTGTCAGTTTATCATGATAAAGTGTCATGTTTGAGATTTATTGAATGTTTCTGCATGCTTATTAATTTTATGTGCTCAGTTATTAGATGTGGCTATGATATAGTGTAACACCCAGTATTCGGGTCTAGTTGTATTTTAATATTTTCTGACTGTGAATTATTATTTAACGTGTCAGAAAATAGTTTCATTTGTTATTTGAAAATAAATGGGTAAAAGAGTCGAATAATTTATTGTGACTAATAAATTATTAACTGTTTTAATTTAATTCAGTTGAAGGTAAAATAAAATAATGTTTCCCCGCAAATGGTTTTTAAGTTCCAGATAATGATAAGTACGGGGAAAGAAATTTAGGCAATTATGTAATAGACTCAGACTTGAGTCGGTGTTTGTTTCAAAGATATCCATACATACATACGCATTGTACGTACATACCTAAACACTTGAAACCCTAAATTATTTCAAGAAATCACTTTCTTTCATCAAATTGAAGTGGCTAAACACGAATTCAAGCTTCCTTAATCATCACAAACAAGGTATGATCATGTGTTCTTGATTTTATAACCTAGAATTTGGGGTTATTCAAATTGGAGAGTTCAAATCCGAAATTAGGGTTTGGTTTTGCTAAATTAATGTTGTTTGAGCTTATTAATGATGATGATTTACATTAATTAAAGCTAGGGCTTGTGAAATTGATTTGTGTTTTTGTGGCATATGATGAACTAATAATGATTGAGATGAAATTGAGACTTGTAACTATGTTAGAATTGTTAGTTGATGTTAGTTTCATGATTATAGTTGAAACCCTATGTTAGAAATTGTATAATTGAATTATGATCATGATAAAAGTGGTGGGTTTAGTTAATTTTCATGAAATTAAGCTTGTGATTATGAGTTTAGTTGATTATGCTATAATCAAAGTTTTTAAGCTTGTGTTATTAATACATAAGTTGATAAATGTTGCTAATAATCATATTATGATTGATTAAAGATGATGATTCATATTGATTATGATAAGGGTTGTGAAATTGCTTAAGTGTTCTTGAGAAATTGATGATTATGAGAAGTTTGATGGATTTTATAATGAGATGATTATTGATTATTAATTAGAAACCTTAATTAAGAATTAAAGAGTAAAGTGGTAACATATTTGGTTAAGTATTCATTTGGCCAAATGTTAGTGTTTTGATGAATTATTAATGGTAAAGGTTGATAACCTTGGTTATGGTTATTTATGTTAATTAGTAACAATTAAAATGATGTTGTGATCATAAGAATCATAAATTGATACTTGATTATGAAACATGGATGTTTAAAGTAGTTATTCATAATCTTGGTAATAACTATGTTCAAGTACTATAAGTAAGTAAATGATGTTATATCCATATTGAGACAAGTAACTAACTTGTGTTATTCCATTGTATTCTCAGATATGGAGAAGGCTCAGTGATATTAGACTACTGAGTGGATGCCTGAGGTAGTCGGTGAGTGGACTCGTACTCTCAGTGTGATTTGGTTGTAACATATTTGGTTACAACAAGTGGACATAGTTTGATATTGTTGATTGTTTATTGATGAAATACACGTGTAATAAGTGATGAGTCGCCTTCGGGCATCTGGTGATTTGGAGGTCAACGATTGTTGGACTGGGATTGCTACAGGTTAGCCAACATAGGAATTGTGAACATGTGTTATGAATGGGGCTTATGTTGGTTAAAGGTAGCAAACAGTTATCGGTAAATCACTGTTTGGCCTGTAGTGATCATAAGTGTCGCTTGGTGGGCCACCGCGGGCTGAGGGCGCCACAAGGACCACCGATCCTCTTGATGATGTTGTGTCTATGTGTTATTTGCTGTTAATCAGTACTATTATGCTGAATTATACTGATAGTGACAGGTTGACTCACTTAGCTTTGTGCTAATCCCATTATTTATTCCTCGCAGGTCTTGAGATGATTTTGGGCTGGGCAAGGAGTGGACTGAAGAATGTTTGACTACCGAGCTTTACTCTGATATCCGATTTTATAAATCAGTGTTGTTTTTGTTGTCACATAACACCCAGATTGATAAACTATGATTTGAAATAGTTGAACTTTTCGGTTTACTAAATAATATGTATTATAAATGTTTAAATTGGACTCACGCTTCCGATATACTATATTAAATTGACAATTAAATTGAAGGGTGTTATAAGTTGGTATCAGAGCATAAGTTTGGGTGAATTGTACATTGTAAGATGTTCAATCCCAAACCTAAATTTGTGTCAAGTCAAACATTCCAGGGTGTGGGATTAGTAGTCTATGAGAAAGTGGTTATTAAATGTGTACTAACCTATAACAAGTTGCAAAAGTGTTATTTTGGTTGCAGAGACGGAGGAACATGAGGAACCGTCTGGTATTCTCAATGATTCCTCAATACTCGTGGGCCTAAGTATATCAGGTAATTTTCGATAAGCTTGGTAAATTTCAATAAGCTTGAATTGTTTACTTTGCTATGATATGATTAGTAGTAAAGTAAATTGAGTCAGACTGATATGATTCCCCGGTTATGAGTCATTGATGATTGTTATTTGTTGATATAATGATAGATTTATTTAATATGACTCCATATAGTAAAAATTAATGAAAGGTTGGTATATCTCAAAGGATAGGATTTGGAGTCGTATTGTTGTTCAAATTAGAAAGTGACCATTAATTGAAATGTATGCCGTTGACTTGGAAAAGTCAAAGTTGAATGTGATATAGAGTCACACTGGTAATTGCTATGTTATAAAGTGATAAATGTGGTTAGATGCTTATGTGTTTAACAATGATCATGATTGTGGTTGAATTATGATCTAGGTATTAAAAGTTGTAAATAGAAAGTCAAAGTGGTCAACGAGTCTTTATATACGTTGACAAGTTTGTAAAAGAAGTCAAAGTTAAAAATTTGTTGTGATTGGTTTAAACATAATGATTTTGATGTGAATTGGTGTTTTAGAGTTATAATATGACACCAATAATGAAATTGGTTTACTTTGACTTAAAATAGTCAAAGAATGGTGAATTGGGTGCTAGAATAATGATCATTTGGGCGGAGACCCAAACGGGTCATAAAAGTGCCCAAATGGGTCACTTAATGGTTATATGGTAAAAAATGAGTGGTGGTTTGGTTATGACCAATGTAACAGTGACTTTAAAGCCTACATATAGTGGGGATATGTGTTATGAGTGTTAATATAGTCAATATAGTTGAAATTGGTAAAAATGCCCAATTGGACCCCTAAACGGGTCAACGAGTTAAAACATGATAGAATGGGAATGTGGGGGTGATGAATATGCCCACACGTCATAATTATATGTATAAACATGTGGTTAAAAGGTTAGAGTCAGAAACCAAGCCATTTGGAATATGACGTGTCAACCAAAATGGTTAAAAATGGTCCAAAATGAGTAATACGTTCGTTTTCTTGTAAAACGTGTAAAATGAAAAAGTACAAAAAGAGAAAGTTGCATTTTGATTATATGAAGGTGCCTGCAAAATTTCAGGACCTAACTCTTTACGGTTTATGAGATATGCTTGTTTGAATTTCGGGAAATTGCACTAATATTAACTGATAGAAACATAGCCGATCGGCTAAGGATGTTGAGCCGATCGGGTATTGCTTGATAGCCGAACGGGTAAGTTTAGCCGAACGGCTGAAATAGTACAAATTGTTTACAGAATGTAGCATCGGGATAAAAAGCCTCGAAAATGTAATATTGCCGATCTGGTCAGGTGGTGAGCCGATCGTGTAAGGCTTTATAGCCGATCGGCTATAAGGTTGAGCCGATCGGGTATTAGTAATTCAGCTGATCGGGTAAAATGAGCTGATCGGGTAATTTAGTGTAAAAACGTCACAGAACTTAACCTTCGAAAATTTTAAAGGGTAATCGATCGGGTGAACTAGGTGAGCCGATCGGGTATGGTGTCCTAGCCGATCGGGTATAACATGTTTGGTGAGAAAATCGGATTTCCTTTTATCCGACGTTTAAAATGACGTATAACGTAGAATTTTCTGCTATAAAATTTCGGTGTCCGATTAATACGAAATTTACATGTCCACTCGGAAACGGCCCAACGGTCAAAGGAAATAATTAAAATGATGTTAATTAGTAATAATTAAAATGATGTTAATTAGTAATAATTAATGGTAAAGGTTGATAACCTTGGTTATGGTTATCTATGTTAATTAGTAATAATTAAAATGATGTTGTGATCATAAGAATCATAAATTGATACTTGATTATGAAACATGGATGTTTAAAGTAGTTATTCATAATCTTGGTAATAATTATGTTCAAGTACAATAAGTAAGTAAATGATGTTATATCCATATTGAGACAAGTAACTAACTTGTGTTATTCCATTGTATTCTCAGATACGGAGAAGGCTCAGTGATATTAGACTACTGAGTGGATGCCTGAGGTAGTCGGTGAGTGGACTCGTACTCTCAGTGTGATTTGGTTGTAATATATTTGGTTACAACAAGTGGACATAGTTTGATATTGTTGATTGATGAAATACACGTGTAATAAGTGATGAGTCGCCTTCGGGCATCTGGTGATTTGGAGGTCAACGATTGTTGGACTGGGATTGCTACAGGTTAGCCAACATAGAAATTGTGAACATGTGTTGTAAATGGGGCTTATGTTGGTTAAAGGTAGCAAACAGTTATCGGTAAATCACTGTATTGACCTGCAGTGATCATAAGTGTCGCTTGGTGGGCCACCGCGGGCTGAGGGCGCCACAAGGACCACCGATCCTCTTGATGATGTTGTATCTATGTGTTATTTGCTGTTAATCAGTACTGTTATGCTGAATTATACTGATAGTGACAGATTGACTCACTTAGCTTTGTGCTAATCCCATTATTTACTCCTCGCAGGTCTTGAGATGATTTTGGGCTGGGCAAGGAGTGGACTGAAGAATGTTTGACTACCGAGCTTTACTCTGATATCCGATTTAATAAATCAGTGTTGTTTTTGTTGTCACATAACACCCAGATTGATAAACTATGATTTGAAATAGTTGAACTTTTCGGTTTACTAAATAATATGAATTATAAATGTTTAAATTGGACTCACGCTTCCGATATACTATATTAAATTGACAATTAAATTGAAGGGTGTTAAAGTGTTCCATCTCAATCATTTTGCTAAGGTCAGGCATCATGAAGTTTGAAGTTAAAATGTATTTGCGAATTCAGAGAAAAAAAATATCGACTCGCAGAAACTCAGTCCAACTCGCAATCTCAGCTCGACTCGAAGAATCTCGGTTCGCAAGTCTCAGTTTGGATCGCAGTGATGTCAACTCGCAAGTGATCTCGGTTCGCAGGATATTTCAATTCGCAAATAAGTTCGACTCGCAGAATCTCGGTTCGCAAGTTCAACTCGGTTCGCAGACTTATCTGAAACCCTAATCTCGACTCGCGAAATGGCTGAAAAACCCAAAAACAAAAATTTTAGGTATTTTTACGATTGAAACTGGAAATTTCGACTGTAAAAAAACCCTAAATCGTCCAGAGAATGATTTTGATCGTTAATATGTACTAATGCACGTATAAACGATCCGAATCAAACGCGATTAATCACTAAAACCTCGAACTACCTTCGTTATCTAGCCCGAAAGCTCTGATACCAATTGTAAGTCCCTAGTTCTAGGATCGATAACTTCGTTATCTGTAGTATTAAGGTGCGGAATTCCTTAATACGATGTTATCTTACTAACAACAAATAAGTTCGCGTTTTAGGTAATCTAATACTTTGCTTTAAACGAAAAACCGTCAAAGCCTAGCCGTTAGGTTTTTGTTTTCTATGGATATTGAGTTCGCAGGTGTCAAATTGGAATTGAAAAAGATTAATCAAAAAGTTAATGATTTTCTAAACAAAAATCACTTAAATAAGTCGTCTCAACTCGCAGCCATTGGGCCTGCGAGTTGACTCGACTCGCTACGCAGCCCAAGACCATAACAAACTCGACTCGCCAAGCTCCTTATGTTCATAGCTTTGCGAGTTCAGATCTTACCTCACTTCGCAACACTTGTGACTTGAGATCTTGACTTGCAACAAACGTATATATATTAAAAACAAAATTTCGTCTATCTTTAATTACGAAATATTCATTTACAAATCTAAACCAATACACAAACATAATAATAATTACACCAGTCCTATTTCAAGCTAGATCTGTTGTCACAAACTATGTCTCAACACACTTCATTGTGATCCTGACACCTCAGTTAAGCTCAGACTATGTGCTCATGGCTGTATATACACTTATTTATTTATTTGCTTCATTGCAAATCATGATACTAAATCTTGCGGTTCATACACATTGCTTTATTATACAAACCTGTGAGCTCACCAGCTTTAGCTGACCTTTTTAGCATGTATCTCAGGTAACCAGCAGTAAATGTGGACTGCCCATCAGGATGCATATTAGATTTTGTATAACTAATTATGCTTTTAAATCTCTCTTATTACGAACACGAGCTAATGTAACTAGCTTTGTTGATGTAAACTTTTGAATTATCAATGTAATGTTTAAAACGACGCATATAGAGTCGTTCATTATACCTTGTGTGTTTTGATTATTGATTAGTAGCACCCCAAAGTATGCTTCCGCCAAACAGTAAATTTGGGGGTGTTACAGATTGGTATCAGAGCCTAAGGTTATAGTGAACTAGGTTGCATTTAGTGGGCCTAGACTATGACCGTTAGGCAGTATTCCCTTATTAGGTATGACTGTTTCAGGAATTACATCATACGACTTTAATTTAACATAGCCTGATCAACTATGTACAATTAAAGGAAGATGATGTAAGGTCTGAAACGGTTATGTCGAACAGGAATACACTAGTTGACTCTGACCACGAGGGAAACGGGACCATTACTTGTTTGTGCTAGACACTCTAGGCTATATTATATGATATATATATATATATATATAGACATCACCTAATGAAACATCTTGCCACAGAAATGGCCGACTCATCTTCTAGACAAAACACACGTACTTCATCATCTCTCTCTCGCTCTCGTCGCGGCCACACAGAACCACTCGTGGCTGGATGCACTGGTAGATCACATCGAGCTAGACCTTACCACAATCCTACCATCATGGGTAACATCTCTGCAATAGCCCGCCATCGGGCAATTGCCCATCAATGGAGCTGGTTACCCACGGCTATGGCCACCTGGAGGATTGAGGAAGACATAGAAGTCCCTGCTGATGTTGGGGAATATTCAGCCATGGATCTTTCCCCTTACACCCAAGAACCATTACACCTTACCGTGCCTGTATTAGCCGCTAGAGTACATCGACATGAGAGACAATTTCACAATCTGGGTCTGGAAATCCTAGAAACTCGCGAGAACTGGAGACTCACGGCTCTGGAACGTATCAATCAAGTCTCTGAAGACCATAAAAATACGGTTAGCAACATGGACGTCCTACACGACCGATTAGTGGAAACAGGAATTGAAGTTGAACTCCTACGCCACGGATTGGATCATTGTGAACAATGCTTACAAGAAGCTGAGGAATACTCGAGAATGCTGGTACAATGACTAGCTTTGGCAGAAGATAATGCCAGACAAACCAGCAGGATTGCGACCACTGTGGATCGCCTTGTGACCCTTATGTCATGAGTAAATCTGCGCCAAGATTAGTGTAGTACTTATCTTGTAATCTATCTAGCTATCTATGTAAGACTCTCATAATTCGTCCGGATGTATCAATTCCTGACATCTTTTGTAATATCCATATTATATAATCTTTTGAAAACTCGTACCTTGTCTCCAACTTTATTATCTAATGAACTATGATTATCACTTCCTGCTGTTGTATATTAACTCCTCATATATATACACATGTGATGTATTATAACCTTATGCAAACGTCTCATTTTATCTTCTTTCTTGTTTATTCTAGCATCATGCCTCCAAGATGACAAACGTTCACTACCGCTGAATTGGAATGACTGATTTCCCAAAGGGTGAATGAAGCCCTAGCTACTCAAAATACGCCACAAATAGTGGCTCACGACCAAATCAGGGCAGCAAAAACACGACCAACAACACTCCTCCAGCCAAACCTTGTTCATACAAGGACTTCCTGAATTGCCAACCGCTCCACTTCAAGGGCACCGAGGGTGCCATTGGTTTGTTACGCTGGATGGAGAAAATGGAGTCAGTCTTCCGAATCTGTAACTGCCCTGAGGACTGCAAGGTCAAGTACTCCACATGCACCTTCCTAGATGGTGCCTTGACTTGGTGGAATACCTATGCCCAAACTGTGGGCATTGACACTGCTTTCTTGACTCCCTGGGAAGATCTGAAACGGATGCTGAAGGACGAGTACTATCCTAGAGACGAGATCCAACAACTAGAGAATGAGTTCTGACACCTCACCACCCAAGGCAATGACATTGCCGGATACACCACCAGATTTAACAAACTGGCACTGCTTTGCCCAACCCTTGTCGACCCGGAATACAAACGGATCGAACGCTATATCTGGGGACTTCCCCCCACGTATTCAGGGTATGGTCACTACTTCCAACCCCACGACCATTCAGGGTGCCGTCCGTATGGCACATAACCTCATGGCACAAGTGGTTCGTCAGGGGACACCAACTACCAACAACAATTCAAATAAGCCTGGAGACAATAAATGCAAGTGGTCTGGGAACAACCAACAACTCCCAATCATCGAAGAAACCTGACACCGTCAAGGCCTACTCCTCTGGGCCTGAACCCAAAAAGGGCTACACTGGAAACAAGCCCTAGTGTTCTAAGTGCCGCAGACATCATGGGGGTCCCTGCGGTACCCCATGCACCACTTGTCAGCGCTATGGGCATATGGCAAAAGACAGCAAGTCTAACATCACCAACACCAGGACCACCACCAATCAATCTAGAGCCTCCTTTGAATGCGGCAACCCAGGGTATTTCCGGAACGACTGCCCAAAACTGAAGGACAAAGGAAACAACACCGCTAAAGGTAGAGCCTTCGTTCCGAACTCAGAGGAAGCCCGCCAAGACCCGAATGTGGTCTCGGGTACGTTCCTCCTCAACAACTTAACTGCCTCTGTTCTATTTGATATTGGTGCTGATAGGAGTTTTATATCTGATGAATTTTGTCCACTACTTGACATCACCACCGTTGAACTAGATGCTATGTACATTGTAGAGTTAGCTAACGGCAGACTCATTGAAACCGATAGTGTGATACCCAATTGCACTCTAAACCTCGCTGACGAATTGTTTTCAATCGATCTTATACCCGTAGAGATTGGAAGTTTCCACATCATTGTTGGCATGGATTGGCTGTCCAAGCACCGTGCTGAAATCATCTGCTTCGATAAAATCGTGCGTATCCCCCTCGCCACCGGTGGTACTCTAATCATACAAGGGGAGACCGGTGGGACGAGATTGAATATCATATCATGCATGAAAACCCGGAAGTACCTGAGAAAAGGGTACCAGGCCATCCTCGCGCACGTCATGGAGAAAAAGTCAGAGGAGAAACAACTTGAGGATGTGCCTATCATTCAAGACTTTCCAGAAGTCTTTCCTGAAGACTTGCCTGGCCTTCCGCCACCCAGACAAGTCGAGTTCTCAATTGACCTTGTGCCCGGCGCAACACCTGTGGCACGAGCACCATACCGTTTAGCCCCGTCCGAACTTCAGGAGTTGTCCACTCAGTTACAGGAACTCCTGGACAAAGGGTTCATCCGACCGAGCTCTTCGACTTGGGGAGCTCTAGTCTTGTTTGTCAAAAGAAATACGGTTCTTTTCGCATGTGCATTGATGATCTATTCCCGTCAAGAACCGTTATCCACTCCCTCGCATCGATGATCTTTTCGACCAACTTCAAGGGTCAAGTTTCTAATCCAAGATTGATCTGTGATCTGGATATCATCAATTACGAGTTCGCGATGTTGATATTCCAAAGACTGCTTTTCGAACTCGTTACGGGCATTATGAATTTCAAGTCATGCCCTTCGGTTTAACAAACACACCGGCTGTATTCATGGACCTAATGAACCGAGTGTGTAAACCATATCTCGACAAGTTTGTCATTGTCTTCATTGATGACATTCTTATCTACTCGCGCGACGAACAAGAACACGCACAACACCTCAAAACCATCCTAGAGCTACTCAAGCACGTAGAGTTATATGCCAAATTCTCTAAGTGTGAGTTTTGGATGCAAACTGTACAATTTCTTGGACACGTGATTGACAGTCAAGGAATTCATGTTGATCCATCAAAAATTGAGGCTATCAAGTGCTGGCAAGCACCAACAACGCCGACTGAATTACGCCAATTCTTGGGTCTTGCTGGGTACTATCGGCGCTTTATCGAAAATTTTTCAAAAATAGCTTAGCCCCTTACAACCCTCACTCAAAAAGAAAAGAAATTCGACTGGACTGACAAACAAGAGTCAACATTTCAATTGTTGAAACAAAAGCTTTACTATGCACCTATCCTATCCTTTCCCGAAGGCAACAATGACTTCATGGTATACTGCGATGCTTCACACCAAGGTCTCGGCTGCGTGCTCATGCAACGAGACAAAGTTATTGCTTACGCCTCTCGACAACTGAAAGTTCATGAAAAGAACTACACCACCCATGACCTGGAATTGGGAGCTGTCATTTTTGCTCTCAAGATCTGGAGACACTATCTCTATGGCACAAAGTGCACTATCTTCACCGACCACAAAAGTCTTCAACACATATTCGACCAAAAGGATCTCAACATGAGACAACGTCGCTGGGTCGAGTTTCTTACCGATTATGATTATGAGATCAAATACCATCCGGGTAAGGTAAATGTTGTTGCCGACGCCCTCAGTCGAAAAGTAACGCATGAAACCACTCCGGGTCTGAGCCCTCAGTATCACAATTCACAATGATCTCATCACTCAAATCCTTACCGCTCAACTCGAAACACTAAAACCTGAAAACATAAAAAACGAGGCCTTGCGTAACATGGAAAAACAATTCGAAACCAAACCCAATGGGGTTAAATATTTCACAAACCGAATCTGGTTACCATGTTTCGGGAATCTCCGAGACTTGGTAATGGACGAAGCTCACAAATCCAAATACTCTATTCATCCTGGATCCGACAAAATGTATCATGGCATCAGGGGACTATACTGGTGGCCAAACATGAAAGCTGAAATCGCCACCTATGTCAGCAAGTGCCTCACGTGCTCAAAAGTCAAAGTTGAGTACCAGAAACCCTCCGGGTTACTACAACAACCGGACATCCCCCAATGGAAATGGGAACAGATCACCATGGATTTTAACCAAACTCCCAAAAACCCCAAACGGTTGCGACACCATTTGGGTGATCGTTGATCGACTCACCAAATCTGCTCATTTCCTCGCTATAAAAGAAACCAACAAAATGGAACGTCTCACACGGATCTATCTGAAAGAGATTGTGTCTCGACACGGCGTTCCTATCTCGATTATCTCCGACAGAGATAGTCGTTTCACATCTCAATTCAGTAGATCATTACAAAAATCCTTGGGTACTCGTCTGGATATGAGTACCGCCTACCATCCACAAACCGACGGTCAAAGTAAACGCACAATTCAAACACGGGAAAACATGCTACGAGCCTGCGTAGTTGATTTTGGTACTAATTGAGAACATCACTTACCATTGTGCGAATTCTCATATAAAAACAGCTACCATACCAGTATTGGAGTTGCACCATTCGAGGCATTATACGGTCGTAAATGCCGATCGCCTATATGTTGGATCGAAGTAGGAGACAGTCAACTCACTGGTCCAGAAATTATTCATGAAACCACCGAGAAGATCGTTGGTATCCAAAAACGGTTAAAAGCCGCACGTGATCGTCAGAAGAGCTATGCTGACGTGAGACGCAAGCATCTCGAGTTCCAGGTTGGGGATCGAATATTGCTCAAAGTATCACCTTGGAAAGGCGTCATCGATTTTGGTAAACGCGGGAAACTAAACCCTAGGTACATTAGGCCATTTGAAATCCTCGAAAGGGTTGGTCCGGTGGCATACCGTTTGCAGCTACCCGCTGAACTCAGTAGCGTGCACCCCACATTCCACATTTCTAATCTAAAGAAATGCCTGTCTGATAAGACACTTATCATACCACTCGACGAAATCCACATCGATGATAAACTCCATTTTGTCGAGACACCAGTGGAAATCATGGACCGTGAGGTCAAACATTTAAAACAAAGTCGTATTCCCATCGTTAAAGTCCGGTGGAATTCGCGACATGGTCCGGAATTCACTTGGGAACGGGAAGACCAAATGCAACTCAAGTATCCACAGTTATTCACAGACTCCGCTCATACCACGACTCAGAGCTAAATTTCGGGACAAAATTCTCTTAAGAAGGGGAGAATGTGACACCCGCCAAATTAGGACTAGTATTAGTGCCTAATCACTTTGTAATAACATGCAATTAGTTTAATGTTAGGCTGATTATGTGCATCATCATGTATATTTGTATGTATAAACATATGTAATCAATGAGAAATTACGCGATTTATTCGGATAAATTCCGAATCACACCGCCGTTGGTCAAACATTTAATAAGTAACGTAAACCGATTTTCATACTAAAATAGTCGTTATTTACTTGGTATTATTAATTTACAATAATATACTCGAAAAACTTATACGTTGAACATAAAACGTGACAAATATGAGAAAACGCACGAATTGAGCCCAACACCCGAACGAAATCCAAAATATATCTTGGTAACTTAAAACAAGTATTTTAAAAATCCTTAGTCACCCCGAATAACAATTGCATATCGAAAACTATGACACAAAAATCAAACCTAAACTATTACGTTTAAAACACGCGATTAACGTTCAAACGACTAACAAACGTAACACGACATGTATCTTAAAGGCACGGAAAGTGCTAGCACATGTACCAGACAAGTACGCGAAAGGACGGAAAAAGGGGGAGGGGACGGCCGGCAGCCAGCCGGCGGTGGCTGGTTGCCAGCCGGCGGGTGCTGGCGGCCGGCCGTCCCCTCCCCCTTTTTTCCGTCCTTTCGCGTACTTGTCTGGTACATGTGCTAGCACTTTCCGCAACTTTACGGTACACATGCTACCACTTTCCGCGCCTTTAAGGTACATGTCGTGCTGCTGGCGGCCGCCCACCCCGGTTTGCTGTCCGTTCACTTGTTTCTTGTTTCGTGCATATCTTCTTCGTTATGCTTTCATTTGCGTCGATTCTTTTTGCGTTGGATTCATTTTTTAAAAACGAAGACTTTGATGCAAAGAAATCCCTGAGATGTGTCTTTGAACTTTAGATGTCTTGTACGAATCATTTGAATCTTTCGGCGTACGCAGAATCTTCATTCTTCGTCCGTTTTTTTTATTTTTCTTTTGTTAGATTCGTATTTTGAAAACGAAGATATTGGATAAGATGGACGTCAGTGGTGGGTACTTTGTCTCAAATCTTGTTTCGGATGCCTTGAATCTTTAATCGTGCGTGGAATCTTCATTTTCTGCCTGTTTTGCTTGATTTTTCTCGTGCATCTTTATTTTGATCTCTTTGGCAAAGTTTCATTGATTTGTATATTATTTGACTCTAACGCTATTTATCAGGAAATCCTAGCTGCTTTCTTGCATCCATCAGTAGATATAAGTGGTAATATTGACGCATACCTAGAAAGTTAAAGCAGGTCATTCGTAGGGTATGTCCAATTAGATGAGAAGAAGCGTCGAAGTGAATGATTTGTTTTACTTGGGGTATAATAAATCTCTCAACTTCTTCTTTCCTCTCAGTTTGCATGGGCAGAATGGGTTGGTCATAGAGGTCCTCATCACTCCATGACGTATACGTCATTATGTAGTGGAGAGATGGTTTGTAGGGCAACGTTGACGCAGAACCCAACTTACTTCCTATGGTCATTTGGTTGATAAAAAAATTGTACTATGGGCATGGAGGTGGGACTATGTCCATTTTTGTCTCCAATCTTGTAGCAACATTCTCATCAACTCCTTGGGTAATTGGTTTTTCTAAGGCATTATAGGGTTCAAGTAGATCAGAGGGTGATTCATTCGGAAAGATATGTGGGATAGTATCAACCACGTCATTTTGAGTTGGGATGAGATCACTTCTCAGAGTCGATGAGCATTCCTCCCATCCTTCTAAAGTTGAGTCTTCTGTGTAAATCTGCACTTGGGCTCTCCATTTCCATCTCCTCGTCCACCAAGTTGTACTCGTCACCCTAGCCAGTAGTTTCGAGGTGTAATGGTTCAGAAAGTTCCTCTAGAATGAACTCTTTGTTGGTCTCGGATGTTGATACGTTAAGAATGGGTGGAAGTGAGGATTCAGAAGGTTGTGTAGGTGAAGGGTTGAATGAATGTTTTGACCAAACTCATGAGAGTGCAAGTCTATGTTAAGTGAATTAGACGTGGTGTGTGTGTTCCTCTCATCTTTCTGTATCCTAGAGTTCGGTCTAACTTGATTCCTAGTTCCTTCAATATCCACTTGGAAGTGTGCTTGTTGTTCAGTTTGCATATTAGTGTTGTGTCAAAGCATCTATCCACGTGGGTTAAAAGGAGGAGAGAAAGTTGTATCACTACTGAGAAAGGCTAAGGGTGTATCTCTAAAGTCAGAACTCTCATATGATTGTGGTTCATATACAGGGTAAGATGAGTGTGGGTTGATTTCGAATGATTTGGTATGTTGATTTGGGCTATAGGTGTTAGATTGAGAATCTTAGTGTCCTATGCCTAACATCGTATCTTCTTGACATTCTCCATCATAGTGGGGAACGCCACATATCGTATATCAAATTTGGAATGATTGAGCATGACTATGCACTTGATCTATGTGACACCCGCCAAATTAGGACTAGTATTAGTGCCTAATCACTTTGTAATAACATGTAATTAGTTTAATGTTAGGCCGATTATGTGCATCATCATGTATATTTGTATATATACACATACGTAATCAATGAGAAATTACGCGATTTATTCGGATAAATTCTGAATCACACGGCCGTTGGTGAAACATTTCATAAGTAACGTAAACCTATTTTCATACTAAAATATTCGTTATTTACTTGGTATTATTAATTTACAATAATATACTCGAAAAACTTATACGTTGAACAAAAAACGTAACAAATATGAGAAAACGTGCGAATCCCTTACAAGTTGGCCCAAAAGGGGCCCAAACCGGCCCAAGATGCAGCCCTAATACCTCCATATAAAAACCTCACTTTCCCTTACTTTCTCATTTAATCTAAACAACACACACACTTAACCACCATCTTTCTCTCTAATCTACCCCCACTTCCTCTGGTTCCAGCCACACAAAACAGATCCCCACACCCTCTAAAACCACCTCCAATCAGTTATTAAGCTGGGGTTTTGGATAGTTGGATAGGTTTTGTGTTTGGTTTTCTAATTGATTAATCTACAATAGCATAAAATAAAAGGGAAGCTAGCATATATGTATCACTTAAGGATAAATGGAGACGTGGTTCACCAAGATTTAGGGATAGTGCATTACTGGGATGATAAAGATAGATGGGGACACTTTTAGTTAATAATAGATGAACCTTGGTGCAAACACTAGAGCCCTACCAATTTAGTCCGGTTCTCAATTGGCATGTCACTGGAAACTAGGTTATTGTGATTCTGAACAGATCAGGTTGCTCAACCCTCCACACTATCCTGTTACGGTATAGTGACACGTTAAACTGTCCTGTTTTGGCACAACGAGTCATTATGGATTTTAGAATCCTGGGTGCAGGAATAAGGTAACAGACTGCCATGCAGGATATTCTGACCTTTCTTTACACCTAAGTCTAATTATTATTATCTAAGCATGTACTGATTATTAACTTAGTATTCTAAACTATCAGTTATGTAGAGTCTAGGGGTTTATGGGTTTGACTTTCGTTTCTAGACTCATTCTGTTCTGTTTTAATAGCAGAAATAATTCTGTCATGATCTAGACCCTCCTTTGTGATTAGTCGTTCTTACCTAGGTATCTTAATGTGTACATTACATTAAGTATTTCCACAGATTGTATAAATCTAAGTATACTTACTGTGTACAGTACTTTTAAGGTTTAACATTTCCACAGTTTTAGGTATCCTAGACCATGTTCTAGAAGGGTGGCTTCTAGGTAATTCACGATGAGATGATCATACGACATTTCCGTAGCTTCCACGTATTTGTACTCCACACGAGGTGTTTCCAACACTATACAAAGTACAATGCCATTTACAGAGTCTCATAGCTTCATACTGTAACAAAGATGACTATATCTATGTAGTATTTGGGTTTGCAAAGTCCTATCTTAGGGAAATAGTCAGGTGAAAGACTAGAAAGGGTAATGTATTGTCGCACCCCCAAATTTTGATGCGGAAGCGATTCGGGTTGGGGCGTGACTAATCATGGTAAACACATAATGCGTCACCAACGGTCGGTAAGGATTTTACCCTTGTCGTTGCACCGGCTACTGGCGACGGGCATCAGTGGGTATTTTAAATTTGTATATGCGGGGCCTAAGTTCTCCCTAACAATGCTAATCCTAAGGGTGAGCAAGTCGTAGGTATGACCTAGAGTCGTTCTTCAAACCGACTGAATTGAAACTAAGGCATGGCAGATGAGGGCTTTCAAACTAGTGAAGGTTTTATAAAATAGTGAGGGAGTTTTGGTTTTTATATTAACTAAATAAATAAAAGCGAAATAAAAATAAAAGATAAAGCAGATAAAATAAAGATAGTGTTTGCTGAGATTTCGTTAATTAAGTTATGGGATGATGTTTGGAGAAACTGTGTTGAAAGATATTTGTTAATTATTAATCTTGAATACTCGTGATGTAAACACTAGATTCCCTACTAATTAAAATCCCATTAGCATGTCACACCGGGAGCTAGGTTATGGTAACATCACAAAGTATTTAGAATAATAAGCAAAATCTTAATTATGGTTTAATACTTTCATATGAACGGGAACAAAATCTAAAGGTACTAGACATAACCGAATCATATAACGATTCCTCGTCATCATAACAGATTCATGTATCTAAAAAGTTCATTAATGACTTTAAACCAGCCCTTGCTTAAGACTACCCAATAAATCCCCTAATTATCCACAGCGTTCCTCACTTAAAGTGGTTCCACCGCTTCAAACCTTGGCCATGTCTTGTCCTATGATAATCCCCCATGTAGCCTTGCGGTTCCATAGTTTCATACCTTTAACAAATTATATTGTCACAGATGATTGACTACCTTTCAATTGGACGTCGTTAAAAAGGTGTTGTAATCACGTTTATTGGTGGAAAGGCAATTAGATTAATTTGAAGTTTAAAAGTCTATTTAGAAAGATTAATTAAACTAGGTTTCTCATTTTATATATTAGTCCATAATATAACTACCTTCAGTCGTTACTCAACTTCCATACATTTGTACTCCACCTTGAAGTGTTTTCAGTACTATATCGAATAACAATCAAATAGGGGCCATCATATTACTTCGTAATATTGTACCGTTTCGTAATATGACTACTTTCGGTCATTCCTCAACTTCCATACATTTGTACTCCACCTTGAAGTGTTTCCAGTACTATATCGAGTAACAGTCGAATAGGGGCCATCATATTACTTTACGATAATTAAGACCGTTTATATTTTTACCACTATGATGATCCTAAGGCAACAATCAAACAAGAACATGCAATAAGACGATCAAAGCAATACTACCGATCTTTATTTATTTAATTATAAATCATCCCATAATTAATTAACTACATCGCAAACAAACACAACAAGTATACTACTCTCTAATCATGGCAATAACTAAATCTAACATAATCAATATAAACGTAATTAATTAAGATAGATAAGGATTAGAAAGCACCAGGATTAAATGTGGGGGAAAGTAGACTTGAATTAATTGACACAATTCCAAGCTTACACCGAAGATTTACAATGTGTTCCGTACTTTCCTTCTATTCTAAACAAGCTCCTAAACTAGCCTAAAACTAATTTCTAGGGAGAAAATAGAAAGAGAGTAGAAGCAATATCTTAATAGAAGTATATTGTTCTAAGAATGGTGTGTGTTGAAATGAAGCCTCATTCCTCCTATTTATAGGTGAAATTCGGCTCACGTTAGCAACTTGAGGAGCACTTTAGCGAAAGGTGGAAAAGGTGGTGCACCAGGTACATAGAATCGTGTAAAGGTGTGGCACCGGGTACGTACAATCGCGTAAAGGTGTGGCACCGAGTACACGCAAGGACCAAAAAGAGGAATTGGGATGGGGGGCAGGTGGCCGGCGCCGCCACCCTACTGGCCGGCGGCAGCTGGCAGCCTGCCGCCCCGATTCGCCGTCTTTTGCTCCGTTTTTTGATTCGTGCGTGTTTTCTTCGTTATGCGTCCGTTTACATCGATTCTTTTTTTTTTTGGATTTGTTTTTCAAAACCGAAGACTTTGATGAAAAGCAATCCCAAAAATATGTCCCTGAACTTTAGATGTGTCATACGAATCGTTTGAATCTTCCGGCGTGCGTAGAATCTTCATTCTTCATCCGTTTTTGCCGATTCTTCTTCTTATGGATTCGTATTTTGAAAATGAACATCTTGGATAAGAGAAATATCAGTGGTGGGCACTTTGTCTCTAAATATTGTTTTGATGTCTTGAATCTTCAATTATGCGTGGAATCTTCCTTTTTCATCCGTTTTGCTTGATTTTTATCGTGCAACCTTGTTTTGACCATCTCAGCATGATATCAACGATTTGAACCGTATTTGAGTTCAATATGCCAAGATTCATTCCAGAATGAGAGAGATATCGGTAGTTAAAACGTGACTTTTTACGCGATATCAAGTATCCCACACTTAGAACTTTGCTTGTCCTCAAGCAAACTCGAATTTCAACATGGTTAAAGATAAGCAGATAATGAAATATTTTGAGGCGGAACTTTTTTCCAAAGGGGGTTTTGGAAAAAATGAAATATTTGTTCTTTGAAAAACAAGGTTGTAATCTTTGGGAGTATGCTTTTGATCTTTGATCTTGGATACATGACTAGGCGATCCTCTCAAGGTGGTCATTCCAATCACTCAAAGTGCTTAGGGTTTCCTATTCTAATATTATCAATCACTCAGAACGCCAGTCATGTATTGTTTATGATCATAGGCTTGATCGAGTATCAAATCGTTACCTTTCTGGTGAGCGCGAAGTCGATTTAGCCACAATCATTCTAAGGGAAGTGATGTAGGGTTTCTGGGGTGAAGTGTTGGTGATGTGAGAGGGGGTATTGTTGGTTTTTCATTGGTTTCTTTTTGGTGAAGTTGGAATTTTTGGAAGGATTGACGCCCTTTTCTTTTGGTGTTTGCAGAAGGAGTCTTTTTCTCCAATTGATTTTCTTTTCTTCGAATTTTCTTTCTTGGGTTTTCTTCTTTGACGTCATATCCTTGTAGCTTCTTTTCTTTCATCTTTGGGACTTACTATGAAGTTTGAGGGATGCTTTCGAGAAGGTAGGGATAACGTGTTTATTTATGGGTATATGGATGGGTTTAAGAATGAAGTGATTCGATCTCCTCTTTACTCACCAATCCGGATTTGAAATGCATAACAGGAGCAAGTTCTGATTCTAAATGCATACATCGGCACACTCAAGAATCGAAAAAGTGAAGCATTAAAAGTGAATGCTTTTTATATAGGCAAGATATCTCACGAATCGAAAGTTGCTTTGTTGTGTGCCTAGTCATTCGATGCTCTTTATTGGATTACTAAACTAATTTTTCTAAGGAATTTGTATTTTTATTTATCCTTCTTCCCCAAAGTAAATCATTCTTTGTCTAAAATTTTTCATTTCAACATATTTTTAACTCAATTTTGAAAATTTTTGTTTACTTATTGGAAAAGGATGGTCTAAAGAGCAACGAGTTTAGAATCAAGCATATACCATTATCCATGTAACTACTGCTATCCCACACTTAAAGGAACATCATCCTCGATGTTATTCTAAGCTCTGACTGGGGTAAAATCCCACACTTAGGATTTGAAACATCTAAGACGTATTCTTTTAGCGGTGTTTGTTGGGTTTGAATCCCACACTTAGTGATAAGCATTATGGATAGGGTATATTTATAACAAAAAAGAGCTTAGAACAGAAGTGCTCCCCATTTATATATATGGCTTGTTGGTGATGATGAGGAGTGCTCCGAAGCACATGATTGCCGAATTTTCCATAGAGTCCCTTCGTTGCTGTTGTGTGCTCCGATTTCTTCAAGTCTTTTGTGATTTGTCTCGTAGGTGTGAACACGTTGGATATACTTTTCTTAATTCCGATGCCAAAAACTTGATGTTTGATGCGGCGCCAAAAACTTGATGTGTCGGTCTTCTTTGTATATCCAAGTGTGAAAGATAGTCGGAGACTTCATCACTTCTTGGAATGTAAAATTGCAGAAACGTAAACACGGATTTCCTCCCGAGAAGCGCTCTTTTAAAGTTGAGAGCTCGACTTCTTCTCTCCTAGCTAGATGGAGATGGATGCATCCATGGGATTCCCGTTGACGTTGTGGGCCCTAGGTTGCGGAAGAGTATATCGAGGTGGATAGATTCTTATGAAATGATTGACTATTGTCATAATCAATTCAAGTGGACTATCTCTCGATGTTTCCTTGTAGTTCAAAAGGTGCTCTGTAGTTGTCCTTGCAAGTCCGTGAAGTCCGAAGGTGATGTAATCGACTGCTTTAGTGACAGTCCCACTAGGGTCGGTCATGGTGGTTGTGTCTGTCTTAACAACCTCTCTTGGTGGTGGGTTTTTCCAGGAGCATACAAATGCCAAGAATTGCAGTTTTATGTCTTCATAATTCTCGGTCTTGGGGTCTCCGTTGAATCTTCTAATGGACGTGCACAGGTCCTCTATTTGCCGATGCTGATGGTTGTTGAATGGGAAGTCGGATTCTGAGAAAACTAGAATAAGCTGACGAAGTATCTCCTTGCATCCTGAGTAGAATAAGAACTTCATTTTGGAGTTGCTTTTTAGTTGTTGAATCTCCCTTAGATGGATCGTAACAGAAGTAGCGATATCAAGTAGTGATTCATATGTAACCCTAAAGGGATGTTCGCGCCTTGATTCCTCCCAAACGAGATCACTAAGTTCTTCAATCATTAACTCAATTTGTTTTTCCATAGTGGAGTTGATAACCATAGATCCGCTTTCCTTGGAACTGAGGTGATCTTCTCTACTTAACAAGTTAAGCAATGATGTGAGGTCATTCATCATTGAAATGTCGGCACGACTGCTCGGATGTCCAGTAGTCTCTTTCATATGTGCTCTAATGGATCGTAACATCTCCCATTGCGTTGAGGTGAATGGGATGTTAGATCTTTTAAGGGCATTGTAGATCCTAGCGTAAGTCCGTTTCTGTTGTTGACAGGGGAAAGAGCCATCATGTTGACTACGCCGCTTATTCCTCCTACTACTTTGTCAAATCTTTGGATCAATTCTTCGAGCACTTTGTGATCTATGATGGTTTGCGGTTGGTATCTTGTGCGTTTTGAATATTCCTCCGGTGTTTCTCTTCTCGTAGGATGGTTGTGGTTACTTCCCGCCATTTCTTCGGTAGTAAATGGATTAACTGGCGGTATGCTGCTTTTGTTTTCTTTTTCCATCTTTCTCATCCCAATTTCTTCCATCGTTGAGTTTTTCACTGATGGAGATGCATTTTTCATCTCTTGTCCTATTCGTCGGAGGTCAATCGGAAAATATGGCATGATTGCCAGTTCCTTACTAGATTTACTTTCACTTGTTGACCTTGCAGTTTCTTTGTCCTTTGTGGTCTTGTTCATGGAGATCATGTACATATCGGCTTGGTCTCTAGTGTTAGGATTGTCGATATTGTAAGTGATGGTTTCTCCCTGAGACTGCAAGCTGATGGTTGTGCGAAGACGTTGATGATTGCCTTGGCCGTATTCATGAAAGGTCTTCCTAGTATGATTGGGATGTGTACGTCTTCCTGCATATCCATTACTACAAAATCTGCTGGGTAAAGAAATTTGTCAATCCTAACTAAAATATTTTCAGCTATTCCCCTAGGGTATTTGACCGAGTGGTCAGCAAGCTGTATGGTCATTTCGGTAGGTCGAGAATTTTCTAACTCAAGCCTCTTGAAAAGTGAGTATGGCATAAGGTTAACACTAGCTCCTAAATCGGCAAGGGAACAGATGACGTCTGAATTGTAGATAGAACAGGGGAGAGTAAACCGTCCGGTGTCTCCGAGTTTTTCTGGAATGATATTTTTCAAGATAGCTGAACATTCCTCGTTCAGTGGGACATTGGGTACTTCGGGTACCTTATCCTTGGATGTAAGAAGTCTTCTAAAGTACTTTTTGGAGTGAACTTCAGAGGCGGTGTCTAGGAATTTTCTATCAAGCTTAAAAGACTTAAGCTTGTCGGGTCGTTGTTTAAGATGAGCCAGAATTAGAATGCTTACTTTCCTATTTGGTGTAAACTCTAAATCCATTATCGATGGGACAATAGGTGGTTCCTTCACCGGAGAAGAAGTCGTAGGTGGGCTATGTCCTACTTGAGAGTCTTGAATATGAGAAGCCTCCTTATGGCAACTAGTTGGAGTATCCTGAGGTTTAACGTTAATACGTTGTGCTAATTGTCCTAATTGGGATTCGAAAGCCTTTAACAATGTAGGACCCCTGTAGTCGGACCTAATCAGATCGTATAACTCAATTGAATGTGCTGAATACAAACAAACTAGTAATGAACGTTTAACGAATCAAACAAACACGATATCTATAATCTTTGTATATATTCACACTTAAAGAATAATGATTATAGATTCAATATCTCTACCTCTCTCTCTGACCACGCCTCTCTCACTCTCTAGGGTTTGATCAACCTTGAAATGAATTCTAACTCCTCTATTTTTAGCTGTCTAGACCTACTAGCGACACAACTTGTGTCGCTATGGTGACCCTTGCGACACAAGCTCTGTGTCGCATGAATAGTATATTGTGTATATTGTCTATATCACTATTCATTTACAGACTCGCATATACACACTAATCACATCACATACTAAGACTAATTGACTTTGACAAGTACAAATGTTGACCAAGTGACGTACACAAAAAATGCACCAACAAACTCCCCCATGTCAGCAGCTTGGTCAAATAAGTTTCCAATTAGTCTTCACAAACAAACTCCTTCATGTCTTCAACAATCAGAAACTTCCCATTGAGATAGCATGGTCTTCAAACTGTGACATCCGGTCAAAAATAGAGGCTAAATTAGCTTCTAATTTAAACCTTAATCATTCGTACTTGGTACGTATTAAAACGGAAGTATTCGGATAATATATATATATATATATATATATATATGTAACGTTAGATGATTATTTAATAATCATTATAAATCAATCTGAAAGAACGCAGAAAAATCAAATATGGACGTTGGTGACAAACTTTATAAATAATGTGGAATTATCCAAACAAAACATTATTTACTTAAATATATTACAAAAATATATCACACGTTATACATTTTGTTTAAAACGTAACAGTACGCGACGAAAATGCACGAAACGCGCCCGATGAATGAAATAAATCAAAGTTATATTTTTATAACTCATTATTAAGTATTTTGATAAAATACTCCAAGTAAAAATATAGCAATTGCACGCGTACAGCTAAAACGTTTAAAAACGTTACACAATTTAAACAAACGTCTAAACCGAAACCGACTACCGACCGACGACCGAAATATATTTTAATAACTTAGAATATATTATTTGAGTAAAACTTTTATTTAAAATATCGTGTTTTAAATTGTTAACAAAACGTATTAAATAAATTGTTATACGGTTAATTAAAACGTAAAACGAACGAGTAAACGGGCACCACACGCAACACAACTTTGGGAACAAGTTTTACACACCCATGTGGGGCATGGGACCCACGAAATCTGTATCAAGAGCATGGAAACCCATGCCTCTTGACTTCTCTACTTGATCACCTACACCCCATTCCCACCAAGTCACTCTTACATCCATTTTCACACTTCACCTCCTCTCTCCTTTCCCCTCTCTCTCTAACTCCGGCCCTCTCTCTCTCTAGACAACCCTCACACCTCAATAACAACCACCATCAACCACCATATCACCACCATAGTGCCACCACGAATCGCCATGCCGGAAATCAAGAACATGAGCTTTCGACTTCATTTCTTTCACTCTCCATACGATCATTGTAAGACTCCGACACTTTCGTAAAGTACTTGTATTATGTTTATATAGATGATATATTGTTCAAACAACTTGAATATGTCCAAATCCAAAGCCAAACACGTTTTTCATAAACATTTAAAAGGGGCAGATTCTGCCTTCGAAAAGTCAGCTTACAATACTGGCCATAACTTGAGTTCTAAGATGAGTTAGACAACAAATGTTTTTTTAAAAGTTGCGTATTAAAAAGAGATACAACTTTCATGTTTTACACTTTTTCCAGATCTGTACGTATTTTTTTGTATAAACTGCTCTTTGAGACTGGAACTAGTCAATAACGAATTACAAGGGCAGTAATAATGAGTATTCAAGGGCTGTAATAACGAGTAATCAAGGGTAGTAATAACGAGTATTCAAGGGCTGTAATAACGAGTGATCAAGGGCAGTAATAACGAGTATTCAAGGGCTGTAATAACGGGTTATCAAGGGCAGTAATAACGAGTTATCAAGGGCAATAATAACGAGTTATCAAGGGCAGTAATAACGAGATTATAACTAGCAGTAATAACGAGATTATAACTAGCAATAATAATGAGATTATAACTACCAGTAATAACGAGCGACGTAACCTCTGTGTCACAACTATAACTAGCAGATAATAACTAACTGTGACACAAGCCCTATGTCGAACCTCATGTAACCTCTAATACTTATACGATACGACTTTTAAACACTTGAAACATACTTTATAAGTATCACGTAACAACATAATAATAACTACACTTTGAAATTATTATTACAAAAACTCACCAACGGGTCGTACATGTTTTCAAAACAATCAAACATTTTGGACATAACTAGTTGAATGAACAACTATCATAGATGATCTGTTGAGACATCTAATCAATTAAACCTTGCGCGTTTAATATGCCCCGCAGGTTTCAGTCATTGGATACGACATCATTCTCTTGAATGCCATCATTTGTGCTTGTTAGCATCTCATTAGGCTCAGGTGAGTCTCACGGCCCCTTTTTACTGTCTTTACTTTGGGGGAGATGCATTGCTTGTTTTACTTGTATACATATATGTATGGATGGTTTTACCGACTTATAAATTTACTACTTGATAGACATACTACTTTACAGACTTTATAGACTTGCTACTCTACAAACTTACTGTCTTATCGACTTGTATACTTACTGTTTTACCAACTTATATATTTACTGCATGACCGACTTACAAATTTACCATTTTATAAACTATACCGACTTACAGACCTACAGACTTACAGACTTACTAAATTGCATGAGTTACATTTTAATCCAATGAAGTCCTCTGAATCATAGTTGTTAGTTATGGGATAAGCGCGAGTTTTAGTATATGGATCCATATGGGACTGACAATCCCCGCCTGGGGTGTAGCGCCACCACGAACTGTACTCGTATAAACAGGTGTTTTCTACTCGTTTCGTATGAGTGTTTTTGGATTAGCACTCACGGGGGCAAATTACCGACTTGTTAAGCTTCGACTATGATGGCTCATGGCAGACTACACCGACCATACTATACTTGTGAAATCCTTACTTACGGACTTACTACCATTGTACTATTATACTATACCATCTTATTTATTTTTAAATTCTTTACTTACTGATACATACATTGTGAATTCTTTACTACCGACTGTTTCTATTTGTGCAATAAATTACATACTATTTTGTGTACAAATTCCGGTTAATGTTTGTTACAAACCTGTGAGATTCACCAACCTTTTGGTTGATGCTTTTAGTGATGCATTCTCAGGTACACAGCAACAGTAGGAATGGCCCGCAGGATATGCTAAGCTAGTACGAGTCGCATGCATACACACTTATGAAGATTTTACTTGCATTATCTTTTGTACTTTGATTATGTATTTAAAATCTTCAGAATCATTTCGCGAACTCGCTAATGATGTATACTTATGACTTAAAACCTTGTACTACTTTTGTAATGTAATGTATTTTCAAAAACGTCTCATTTAGAGTCGTTTGCTTAATCTTTGTGCTTGATATTTGATTAGTCACGCCCAAAAATAATCACTTCCGCAAAGCATGAAATTCGGGGTGTGACAGATTGGTATCAGAGCATAAGGTTATAGTGAACTAGGTGGCATTTAGTGGGCGTAGACTATGACCGTTAAACAGTATTCCTTATTAGGTATGACTGGTTCAGGGATTACATTATACAAATTTAATTTAACATAGCCTGATCAACTATGTACAATTAAATGAAGATGATGTAAGATCTGAAAGGGGGTTATGTTGAACGGGAATGCTCTAGTTGACTCTGACACGAGAGAACCGGGACCCATATTTGTTTTGTGCTAGACACAACTAGGTGGATATTATGTATATATGGATTATACATATATGGTCAGGCCTATTAATATTCTCAGATACTTGGTAACACACTCATTGTTTGGATACGCCTTAGAACTCGCCAACGGTAAGTTAATCGAGTCAGGAAAATAGTACCGGGATGTGCCCTGGTTTCAAGGGTTATCTCATCGAAACAGGCTTACCCTGGTAGCGTTAAGAACTTCGACATTCCATTCGGTACGGACCGATTAACAATCATATACCTAAAGACTAAAAATCCATTCTTTCCTCTCTATCACGTTTTGTATAACTATTGATATCTGTCCGAATGTAATATCCCCTTCACTTTCGAAAACCTTAATCCTCGTAATCATTTGAACTCGCAAGTAAATGATTACAACCACTATTATTCTACACTATTGGTTGTCACTTGTGTTGTGATATATTATCATTATATATACAACTACGATGATCATATTCTTATACGAAACTCTGACATGTCCCTTATCTTCATTGAAGGAACATGCCTCCACGACGCCAAACGTACACTCAAGCTCGGGTTTATCAATTGGTTGCTGATGCACTAATTGCTAAGCGACGACGATCAGAAAGTGCTGAAACACCACCAAGTACCACTGTGGTAAAACCTTGCACCTACAAAGACTTCCTTAGTTGCAAGCCTCTGAACTTCAACGGAACTGAAGGTGCCATTGGGTTGTTACGATGGCTGGAAAAGACAGAGTCAGTCTTTTGCATCTGCAACTTCTCTGAGGACTACAAGGTCAAGTTCTCCACCTACACCTTTATGGATGATGCTCTGACATGGTGGAACACTTATGCTGACTCTGTGGGACAAGACATTGCTTTTAAAACTCCTTGGGATGAGCTGAAGAAAATGCTCAAGGATGAGTATTGTCCTAGGGATGAGATCCAACAACTTGAGGCTGAATTCTGGAATCTCACCACTCAAGGGAATGACATTGTCGGCTACACTTCCAAATTCAATCAGCTGGCACACCTTTGCCCATTTATGGTTGATCAGGAATCCAAGCGTATTGAGCGCTATCTCTGGGGGCTTCCTTCACAAATTCAGGGGTTGGTTACTTCATCAAATTCTCCCACATTTCATGGCACTGTGCGTATGGCACACAAGTTAATGGCACAAATGGTTCACCAAGGAACCGCTGTTAACATAAACACTGGTAACAGCTCTGGAGATAACAAAAGGAAAGCGGATGGAAACCCTGGAAATCAGAGCCAAGCCAACAAAAAGCCTGTAACTGCTAAGGCCAACACTTCTGAATCTGTTGACAAGATAGGGTATAAATGAAGCAAACCCTATTGCTCTAAATGCGGCCTTCATCATGATGGGACATGCCCTGCACCACATGCAAGCGATTCGGGCATGTGGCCAAAGATTGTAAAACAGTCATAACTGGTACCAACACCTCTACACCCAAAACCTGCTATGAGTGCAACAGTACTGGACACTTCAAGAGGGATTGCCCAAAGCTGAAGGACAAAAACAGCAACACCGCTAAGGGCAGGTTCTATGTGCTTAACACTGAAGGTAACCACCAGGACCCGAGACTTATTGACTTACTCAACACGGGTATGATCATTTACAGATAACCCGACCGTCATTATACTATTTACTTTGGTAGATCTTACTTGCTGATTAATAACTTCTATGTTTTCCCTAGATTCTAAGTACTTGATAGAATTAGGAAAACGATAACTTAGTTACTACACGATACTGATATAGTTTAATTTACTCTACAACCCTACCGACTATCACAGACTTTACGAATACAATAGAACTTACACAGTTACTTTAGGCTACTAGTACACATTGTAGCTACCCTCTAGTGACCGACTGGCCTTGTCATGTAGACATAATGGTCAACACATCTTGAAACTTATCTTTAAAATTCTATTAGTCGCCGGTAGAGCACTAGTCCAACAAGGGGAGAAAGACAACGCTAGATAAGTGTTGTGTCACTTCCACACTTTCTTAGATGATGCACATACTATTACTCTGACATACCGACAATTACTACGAACAAATTTCGGGACAAAATTCTCCTAACAAGGGGAGAATGTGACATCCGGTCAAAAAAAGGAACTAAATTAGCTCCTAATTTAAACCTTAATCATTCGTACTTGGTACGTATTAAAACGGAAGTATTGGGATAATATATATATATATATATATAACGTTAGATGATTATTTAATAATAATTATAAATCAATCTGAAAGAACGCAGAAAAATCAAATATGGACGTTGGTGACAAACTTTATAAATAATGTGGAATTATCCAAACAAAACATTATTTACTTAAATATATTACGAAAATATATCACACATTATACGTTTTGTGTAAAACGTAACAGTACACGAGGAAAACGCACGAAACGCGCCCGACAAATGAAATAAATCAAAGTTATATTTTTATAACTCATTATTAAGTATTTTGATAAAATACTCCAAGTAAAAATATAGCGATTGCACGCGTACAGTTAAAACGTTTAAAAACGTTACACAATTTAAACAAACGTCTAAACCGCAACCGACTACCGACTGACGACCGAAATATATTTTAATAACTTAGAATATATTATTTGAGTAAAACTTTTATTTAAAATATCGTGTTTTAAATCGTTAACAAAACGTATTAAATAAAACGTTATACGATTAATTAAAACGTAAAACGAACGAGTAAACGGGCACCACACGCAACACAACTTTGGGAACAAGTTTTACACACCCATGTGGGGCATGGGACCCACGAAATCTGTATCAAGAGCATGGAAACCCATGCCTCTTGACTTCTCTACTTGATCACCTACACACCCCATTCCCACCAAGTCACTCTTACATCCATTTTCACACTTCACCTCCTCTCTCCTTTCCCCTCTCTCTCTAACTCCGGCCCTTTCTCTATCTAGACAACCCTCACACCTCAAGAACAACCACCATCAACCACCATATCACCACCATAGTGCCACCATGAATTGCCACGCTGGAAATCAAGAAAACGAGCTTTCGACTTCATTTCTTTCACTCTCCATACGATCATTGTAAGACTCCGACACTTTCGTAAAGTACTTGTATTATGTTTATATAGATGATATATTATTCAAACAACTTGAATATGTCCAAATCCAAAGCCAAAACACGTTTTTCATAAACATTTAAAAGGGGCAGATTCTGCCTTCGAAAAGTCAGCTTACAAAACTGGCCATAACTTGAGTTCTAAGATGAGTTAGACAACGAATTTTTTTCAAAAAGTTGCGTATTAAAAAGAGCTACAACTTTCGTGTTTTACACTTTTTCCAGATCTGTACGTATTTTTTTGTATAAACTGATCTTTGAGACTGGAACTAGTCAATAACGAATTACAAGGGCAGTAATAATGAGTATTCAAGGGCTGTAATAACGAGTAATCAAGGGCAGTAATAACGAGTATTCAAGGGCTGTAATAACGAGTAATCAAGGGCAGTAATAACGAGTATTCAAGGTCTGTAATAACGAATTATCAAAGGCAGTAATAACGAGTTATCAAGGGCAATAAGAACGAGTTATCAAGGGCAGTAATAACGAGATTATAGCTAGTAGTAATAATGAGATTATAACTAGCAATAATAACGAGATTATAACTAGCAGTAATAACTAGTGATGCAACCTCTGTGTCACAACTATAACTAGCAGGTAATAACTAACTGTGATACAAGCCCTATGTCGAACCTCATGTAACCTCTAATACTTATACGATACGACTTTTAAACACTTGAAACATACTTTATAAGTATCACGTAACAACATAATAATAACTACACTTTGAAATTATTATTACAAAAATTCACCAACGGGCCGTACATGTTTTCAAAACAATCAAACATTTTGGACATAACTAGTTGAATGAACAACTATCATAGATGATCTGTTGAGACATCTAATCAATTAAACCTTGTGCGTTTAATACGCCCCGCAGGTTTCAGTCATTGGAAATGACATCATTCTCTTGAATACCATCATTTGTGCTTGTTAGCATCTCATTAGGCTCAGGTGAGTCTCACGGCCCCTTTTTACTGTCTTTACTTTGGGGGAGATGCATTGCTTGTTTTACTTGTATGTATGGTTTTACCGACTTATAAATTTACTACTTGATAGACATACTACTTTACAGACTTTATAGACTTGCTACTCTACAAACTTACTGTCTTATTGACTTGTATACTTACTGCTTTACCAACTTATATATTTACTGCATGACCGACTTACAAATTTACCATTTTATAAACTATACCGACTTACAGACCTACCGACTTACAGACTTACTAAATTGCATGAGTTACATTAGTCCAATGAAGTCCTCTGAATCATAGTTGTTAGTTATGGGATAAGCGCGAGTTCTAGTATATGGATCCATATGGGACTGACAATCCCCGCCTGGGGTGTAGCGCCACCACGAACCGTACTCGTATAAACAATTGTTTTCTACTTGTTTCGTATGAGTGTTTTTGGATTAGCACTCACGGGGGTAAATTACCGACTTGTTAAGCTTCGACTATGATGGCTCATGGCTGACTACACCGACCTTACTATACTTGTGAAATCCTTACTTACGGACTTACTACCATTGTACTATTATACTTTACCATCTTATTTATTTGTAAATTCTTTACTTATTGATACATACATTGTGAATTTTTTACTACCGACTGTTTCTATTTGTGCAATAAATTACATACTGTTTTGTGTACAAATTCCGGTTAATGTTTGTTACAAACCTGTGAGATTCACCAACCTTTTGGTTGACGCTTTTAGTGATGCAGTCTCAGGTACACAACAACAGTAGGAATGGCCCGCAGGATATGTTAAGCTAGTACGAGTCGCATGCATACACACTTATGAAGATTTTACTTGCATTATCTTTTGTACTTTGATTATGTATTTAAAATATTCAGAATCATTTTGCGAACTCGCTAATGATGTATACTTATGACTTAAAACCTTGTACTACTTTTGTAATGTAATGTATTTTCAAAAACGTCTCATTTAGAGTTGTTTGCTTAATCTTTGTGCTTGATATTTGATTAGTCACGCCAAAAAATAATCGCTTCCGCAAAGAATGAAATTGGGGGTGTGACACAAACAATCTTGATGTCCTGATTCATGTGACTGACACACATTTATCATACAAAAATATCTTCAAACTATGTGACCATCTCTCAATCATCGGTAGCTTCTCCAATAGAATTTATCGTCACAGTCTTTGGAGAATAACCGACATCCTTTACATCTTCAGTATTTGACTTTAACAAGATATGTGATGTTTGAAGAAAATAACATAGAAATAAAATCTTTTTGTATTTTCTTTATAAAGGAAAAGTAAAGAACAAATATTAAAATAAATTTGGGGATAGGATTGTTTTACGTCTGCTTAGAGATCATATCAAGCCAACATGCATTTATTAGGAAATAGTGAGTGTTATTTCGATTATCAGTATATTTGTCCACTTTAAATTTACTTAGCACACTTAAAGCACCTTTTATAAATATTATTTCAATACGATTACTGGTATTGTTTGTCCACGTAAGCACGTTACATCCGGGTCTGTGAGTTAACCTTTTATTGTTAGTATGAATATTTCTCCGTGGTTCCCACCTATGACATACCCCTGTAACCCAGACATGAGCATAGCTTCCGAATCCAAAGAGAATATAAGAGTATCATTTTTAAGAATCAAGTCAGCGGTGACAGGTCTGTACAAACGTACAACAAAGCGACATAACTTGATTCAGGTTTAAGCAAAACCAAACTTGGTCAAATCATTTTGGTGACCTTGTTAGGTATCTTATGAATTAAGACTTTTTCAAGTTCATTAACTTGCGTTTGCTTAACTTTTAAGCATATACTAATTTAGACCAGGTCTGTACTTACGTACAACAGAGGAAACGATCAGTATATACCCCCAAATGATTTCAGATAAACCTCAGGTATAGAAGTATGTCATGCTATGTTATGGAATTAAGACATTTAGTCATACATCATATGGTGTTTACCACAAGATCATAGACACGTATTAGAATTACTTCTTAAGAACCCAGAAACTGGTGTGTATCATGCCTACCAGTACATCATATGATGAAGCTAATGTTTATAAAAGCTATTTTAAACATGCCAGATAAACCTACAGACACATCAAGGATAAACCTTCGAATTTCCATTTAGTGCATGTACCCTGATGTACAATCATTTCCCATGTTGTTTACAGACACAATCCAATATCTTTTTGAGGAATAAGAATCTTGCTGTTCACATTTCTGATCCAAATAATCAGAATTTTAATTACTCCCCCCGAACAGAAAATTCTTTTCAAAAATCCAATTCAAAGGTACTCCCCTTAAACATTAAACATATTTTTGTAATTTTTTTTAAAGATATTTCGCAACATTGCATTTCTTTGATACTAAAAAGTACAAAGAATAGCTGTTGCAATACTAATAAATAAAAAATAAAAATTCCATAATAAAAGTTTCAAAATCACATATCAAGTCAAATCAAATGCCTTTTTAACACTTTAACCACCTGAACTTCAGAAATTTCATCATTCCAGTCACCATTCTTCCAACAATATCCACATCCATGCAGTCACTAAAAATGTTGGCTAAAAAGAAACTGACTGCATCACCACAAACAATCAAACATTAGAGTTTATGTGACACCCAAGCCTTGATAAACTTAGGTTGTCCATTATCATCAATAATCATCACATCCATGAGTTTATGATATTTTAAAAACTCAGTTGATTTCATAGATGTGTTGTTTGTGGATTTTGGTTTCCAAACCTGTTTAGGTTCGGATGATTTGTTTTCAACAATGTTGTGCTGTTGAACTTGAGGTCTACTAGGCACAACTTTGTTTACTCTAGCCATAGGTTGTGGAGAGTTTGATGCACAACTAGATACAGGCGAATACGAACGACGTCTTGAAAAAGATTTTGAAAAAGAGTTCCTCAAAGAGGAAGTTCTTGGCATCCCTCTACCAAACCTATCTAGGGATAATAACCTACAATCCCTAATAATATGGCCCTGTTGACCACAACGAAAGCAAGAACGTCTCTCAACATAAAATTGATTCCAATGAGTTCCCTCAAATCGTTTCGGTGGAGGACAGTACACAGAAGGTCTATTAACAGGAACATTTGCTGAACATGCACTTTTAGGTGAACATGTTGAAGTAGATGTTCCTGAGGTTGAGTTATTAGATTTAGAATCCCTTTTAACATTGTTAACTTTGAAAGATTCATTATCAACTTTATCTTTGCCTTTGCATTTAAAACAGTCTGGTTTGACAGTTATTTTCTCGACCTTAATGGTAGACACTTCAGGTATATCTTCTACCACGACAATTTCTTCAACACTGACCGGAGTTTTATTTTCAGCTTTAACAAATGTAGGCCTAACAAGCTCGGCCTGTTTAACTTGCTCATTAACTGGCACATTAACAGAATTTGTGTCTACTTTTGAGAAAGAAGGCACAAAGTCTTTGATTGCATCCTTAACAGGCATTGGAAGATAGTCCATAGGAGGAGGTACATGGTTATAGCCAATACCTGCCTTGCTTTTCGTATCAGTCCTTTGCTTATCAAGGATGTGATCAAATATCATGTTTGACGTAGCAAAATTTGACATTTTTCGTTTAAGATCATCAGCTTCAGACTTAGAGTCAGCAAGCTCTTTGTTAAGCAAAGAAATTTCTTTCAAATAACTATCTATTTCATCTTGTTGACTATATATTTTAGCTTTAAACGCTTGTGACTCATCTTGATAGGCTTTGAATTTCTTTTCATAAGCTAATTCATTTTCTTTCAAAACCTTATTAGCCTCTGTCAAATTTTCGAGATTTGATCGCAGGGTTTCAATGTTATCTTTGTACCTGTTGTTAGAACCAGTTAATTGAATGCAAGATAACATGTAAATGCATCAGAATCAACCTCTTTTGTTTGAGCCACAAATGCACTATGTTGAGGTTCTTCTTCCTTGTTATAGCCACCGCAGCGCTTTTCGATGGCAGCCCAAAGATCATACGCATTTTTGTGATGCTTAAACAACTGTAAGATCTCCAATGATAAGGATCCTATAATTGCTTTGAAGGTCTTCCGTTCATCATCCCATGCTTTACGTTCTTCGAGAGTCATTGATTTATATGATTTTGCAGTTCGTGTTCCTTCCCTGACTGGTATTTCATATCTCTCAGTCAATGGAATCCACATGTTCTGGATCATTAGAAGAGATGTAGGCTTCAAAATCTCTTCTCTAGCTTGAGAATTTGGTGTTTTGAGTGAATGTCGGAAGGTTGTTGCCAACACTATGCAAGAGTGACATCTTTTAAACAAGAACTTTAGCAAAACACAGACAACCAGATTCTCCCACCAAAATTTGGTTTGAAAATATTGAAAATTAGGCGAGTACAACTAAACTTTTCCCAAACTAGAATTATGAACTTTTAAGCTCAAAAAAAAATTTGGTATTACAAATATTTTCGTGAATTTCCCGCCTAAAATTCAACCGAAAACGTCCAAAAATGCCTGGGTAAAATGAAATTTTTTTCAGGCTAAAATTGAGAAGTTTTAAGCCTATGAACAAAATGTGGAAGCACAAAATTTTTCGCGACTTTTCCCGCCAATTTTTTTTTTATAGCCTTGGTGAGGTGTTAGTGACACAATGTTTGTGTCGCAAATTTGTGTCGCAGTTTACAGTAGTGGGACACAAAAGATGTGTCGCAATGAATAGTGGTGAGACACAAAAGTTGTGTCGCAGATTATGTCGCACACTATGTCGCGAGCTTGTGTTGCAAAATAGAAAACCCTAATTAGCGACACAAATCTTGTGTCGCAGGTTGTGCCGCAAAACGGCGCTGAGCAGATTCCAAAACCCAAAAATCGAATTTTTTTGAAACCCTAAGGATTTTCGAAAACCGATCGATGAACTAACCCAGAAAACACCTTCAGAAAACACAATCTTCAAGCAATCAAACCCATAAACGAAGATTAATCAATAAAACCTTCCCGAATCAAACCAAAAATGTTCAAATCACAATCCAAAACCGTTGAATAACTGATTCATGGCTCTGATACCACTTGTAGGACCCCTGTAGTTGGACCTAATCAGATCGTATAACTCAATTGAATGTGCGGAATACAAACAAACTAGTAATGAACGTTTAACGAATCAAACAAACACGATATCTATAATCTTTGTATATATTCACACTTAAAGAATAATGATTACAGATTCAATATCTCTGCCTCTCTCTCTGACCACGCCTCTCTCACTCTCTAGGGTTTGATCAACCTTGAAATGAATTCTAACTCCTCTATTTATAGCTGTCCAGACCTACTAGCGACACAACTTGGGTCGCTATTGTGACCCTTACGACACAAGCTCTGTGTCGCATGAACAGTATATTGTGTATATTGTCTATTTCACTATTCATTTACAGACTCGCATATACACACTAATCACATCACATACTAAGACTAATTGACTTTGACAAGTACAAATGTTGACCAAGTGACTGACACACAAAATGCACCAACAAACAAAGTCAGTTGATATCTTAAGATGAGATCAGCTTGGTCTTGTCTAGCTGAGATTCCTTGAATGACTTGTATCAGCGTGTCGTCAAAACTTGAGGTTTGTGAGGAAGAGAGTTCGGAAAGTTGGAATTGGTAAGCTAGTGGGCTATTCCTAGGTGGGTTAAGAGAAGGGTTAGTATTGGGTGAAGTTAGATGAGACTGAGGAATTTGGGCTAAGTGGTTCAGATTAGCACAATTAAGGCGGGTTTGAACTTGACAGACTTGTGGTTGTTGACTTTTCAATTCCTTAATCTCCTTGGTTAGGTCTGCCACTTGCTGAGTGAGAGTTTTGATAGCTTCATTTCCGAGTCTAGTAGGTGGATTCACTAGTGAGGGGTGATTTTCACTGTCCCAATCATGGTTGTGTATTGTCATTTTCTCAATAAGGCTCCAAGCGTCATCGGCCGTACAATTCATAAAACTGCCTCGAGAGGCAGTATCAAGTAAAGGACAATGATGTGGGAAGAGACCATTGTAGAAAATGCGCAACTGGTCTGAGCGCTCAAATCGATGATTTGGACATTTCTTAAGCAATCCCTTAAAGCGTTCCCATGCATCGTAGATTGATTCATCATGTACTTGATGGAAGTTTATGATGTTGGACCTAAACATGGCTTGTTTTGATGAGGGGAAATATTTGGCCAAAAATTAGGTTGCTAATTCTACCCAAGAGGTTATAGAGTTAATCTCTAGTTCCTCAAACCAGGTTTGTGCATTGAGAGTGGATGAATTGGGAAATAGGTATAGATAGACTATGTCTTGATTAACACCAATTGGTTTAAAGGAGTTGGATAAGGAAATGAATTTGTCAAGGTGGGAGTTGGGATCGTCATTTGGTAGGCCACGGAATTGACAGAGGTTTTGAACTAACTGAAAAATGTGGGGGTTTAATTTAAATGAAGTTCTATCGGTTTCCGGATAGACGATTGGTCCTCCTCGACCTTCAATTAGAGGTTTAGAGTCATCAGCCAAAGTGATACGTGCGGCTGTCATAGTCTTATCGGTAGGTGGTTGACTAGTTGAATGGATAGGGGTGGTCATTTCTAAAAGTGGTAAAAGGAAGGAAAAATAAATAAAGACGTAGGGGTCTAAGAAATCCTAAAGGTTCACTAGTAAGTAAGTTCATCTTAACGCCTAAGGATCGTACAGTTGGTTCCCCGGCAGCGGCGCCAAAAACTTGATGCATCACCAACGGTCGGTAAGGATTTTACCCTTGTCGTTGCACCGGCTACTGGCGACGGGCATCAGTGGGTGTTTTAAATTTGTATATGCGGGGCCTAAGTTTTCCCTAACAATGCTAATCCTAATGGTGAGCAAGTGGTAGGTATGACCTAGAGTCGTTCTTCAAACCGACTGCATTGAAACTAAGGCGTGGCGGATGAGGGCTTTCAAACTAGTGAAGGTTTTATAAAATAGTGAGGGAGTTTTGGTTTTTTTATTAACTAATTTAGGCAAGTAAATAAATAAAAGCGAAATAAAAATAAAAGATAAAACAGATAAAATAAAGATAGTGTTTGCTGAGATTTCGTTAATTAAGTTATTGGATGATGTTTGGAGAAACTGTGTTGAAAGATATTTGTTAATTATTAATCTTGAATACTAGTGATGTAAACACTAGATTCCCTACTAATTAAAATCCCATTAGCATGTCACACCGGAAGCTAGGTTATGGTAACATCACAAAGTATCTAGAATAATAAGCAAAATCTTAATTATGGTTTAATAATACTTTCATATGAACGGGAACAAAATCTTAAGGTACTAGACATAACCGAATCATATAATGATTCCTCGTCATCATAACAGATTCATGTATCTAAAAAGTTCATTAATGACTTTAAACCATCCCTTGCTTAAGACTACCCAAAAAATCCCCTAATTATCCACAGCGTTCCTCACTTAAAGTGGTTCCGCCGCTTCAAACCTTGGCCATGTCTTGTCCTATGATAATCCCCCATGTAGCCTTGTGGTTCCATAGTTTCATACCTTTGAAAAATTATATTGACACAGATGACTGACTACCTTTCAATTGGACGTTGTTAAAAAGGTGTTGTAATCACGTTTATTGGTGGAAAGGCGATTAGATTAATTTGAAGTTTAAAAGTCTATTTAGAAAGATTAATTAAACTAGGTTTCTCATTTTATATATTAGTCCGTAATATAACTACCTTCGGTCGTTACTCAACTTCCATACATTTGTACTCCACCTTGAAGTGTTTCTAGTACTATATCGAATAACAGTCGAATAAGGGCCATCATATTACTTTGTAATATTGTACCGTTTCATAATATGACTACCTTCGGTCGTTCCTCGACTTCCATACATTTGTACTCCACCTTGAAGTGTTTCCAGTACTATATCGAGTAACAGTCGAATAGGGGCCATCATATTACTTTACGATAATTAAGACCGTTTATATTTTTACCACTATGATGATCCTAAGGCAACAATCAAACAAGAACATGCAATAAGACGATCAAAGCGATACTACCGATCTTTATTTATTTAATTATAAATCATTTCATAATTAATTAACTACATCACAAACAAACACAACAAGTATATTACTCTCTAATCATGGCAATAACTAAATCTAGTATAATCAATATAAACGTAATTAATTAAGATAGATAAGGATTAGAAAGCACCAGGATTAAATGCGGGGGAAAGTAGAATTGAATTAATTGACACAATTCCAAGCTTACACCGAAGATTTACAATGTGTTCCGTACTTTCCTTCTATTCTAAACAAGCTCCTAAACTAGCCTAAAACTAATTTCTAGGGAGAAAATATAAAGAGAGTAGAAGCAATATCTTAAGAGAACTATATTGTTCTAAGAATGGTGTGTGTTGAAATCAAGCCTCATGCCTCCTATTTATAGGTGAAATTCGGATCACGTTAGCAACTTAAGGAGCACTTTAGCGAAAGGTGGGAAAAGTGGTACACCAGGTACATACAATTGCGTAAAGGTGTGGCATCGGGTAAGTACAATCGCGTAAAGGTGTGGCACCGGGTACACGCAAGGACCAAAAAGCGGAATTGGGATGGGGGGAGGTGGCCGGCGCTGCCACCCTGCTGCCCGTCGGTGGCTGGCTGGTGGCCGGCGGCAGCTGGCAGCCTGCCGCCCCGGTTCGCCCTCTTTTGCTCCGTTTCTTGATTCGTGCGTGTTTTCTTCGTTATGCGTCCGTTTGCATCGATTCTTTTTTTGTTGGATTCGTTTTTCAAAAACGAAGACTTTGATGAAATGAAATCCCCAAAATATGTCCCTGAACTTTAGATGTGTCGTACGAATCGTTTGAATCTTCCGACGTGCGTAGAATCTTCATTATTCATCCGTTTTTGCCGATTCTTCTTCTGTTGGATTCAAATTTTGAAAACGAACATCTTGGATAAGAGAAATCTCAGTGGTGGGCACTTTGTCTCTAAATCTTGTTTTGATGTCTTGAATCTTCAATTGTGCGTGGAATCTTCTTTTTTAATCCGTTTTGCTTGATTTTTATCGTGCAACCTTATTTTGACCATCTCAGCATAATAGCATTGATTTGAACCGTATTTGAGTTCAATATGCCAAGAATCATTCTAGAATGAGAGAGATATTGATAGTAAAAATGTGACTTTTTACGCGATATCAACACAACACATAAGATATAATGAACAACTCTATATGTGTCGTTTACAAAAATACATTCATTGTAATAAAAGCTTACAATAGTTAAAACGTTTACAATAGCTCGGTACCCTATATGAGAATCGATTGTAAGGCATTACTACTTTTACAAAATATAATAATGCAGGAAAATCTCTTGTTGTGTGTATGCGACTCGAGCTACATAAATCGTGAGCAGACCTATTGCTGATGAGTACCTGAGAATACATGCTAAAAGGTCAGCTAAAAGCTGGTGAGCTCACAGGTGTAATGATGAAACCATAATGTATGACTACAATATTTACTAGTAATGTTTGATATAAATCAAATGATTTATACTACTGCCATGAGCCCATAGTTTGAGCTTAACTGAGGGTGTCAGGATCACAATTAAGGGCACGAGCAAGTTTGCCTCCTGCATGTGCCTAATCTATGAGACAATCACGAAGGTACTATTCATGACAATATGAATCACTATTCATGAGACAATAAGATTGTCGGGAATTACTATTCATGAGACAATAAGGATTACTGTTCATGAGACAATAAGATTGTCGGGAATTATAATTCATGAGACAATAAGGGTTACTATTCATGAGACAATAAGGTTATTGGGAATCACTATTTATGAGACAATAAGGATTATGAGATGGTTTCAAGTACGAAAGTGTTAGTTAATGCGACAATGATGCTACGACAATGATGCTACAAAAATCGAGTTTTATACGACAATGGTTACTACGACAATGTGATTCTGACAATGATGTTACGACAACGATGTTTGCGACAATGACATTGTCGCATGTGTTTTGCGAGTATCGAGTCTTTATGCGACAATGGTTTTGCGATAATGATATTGTCGCAAGTCTGAGGTTTCGTTTTTGTCTAAGTGTTAATTTTCGTTAACTTGTCAAATGTGTTCGGTTTGACCCGAAACATTTAGGGAAGTCTTAAGCTTGTTAATTGAGCTTTATAAGATTGTCATTACGTTTTATGGTCGACTCGAAATGTCACTTTTACAAAATTACCAAAACAGCCCTTACTCTTATGATTTCTAGATTTTAACTCAACAAGTCTCTCGATTTAACTAACTTCTAGTCCAAATCAAGCCTAACCAAAAATCACACATGTTCTCCACTATATGTCTAGTTTATTTCTGCACTTTATGGTAACTTCATAAGTTCATTTACTATTTAAAACAAAAATGGAAATGGAAAGCGGTCAAATTTGGTTGATAAATGACCTCAGTCCATAAATCGGTGGGTTTTCAAGTCAGTCCATACAATAACTTTTTGTAGAGGACATTCATACGAAGATTTCGGTATAAGATTCATGTGTTGGTTCATTTTATATCTCAAGTTATAGCCGAAATGGTGAGACCCATTTTCTGGACTGAAAAGTGATGTTTGTATATATGTATGAAAAACGTGTTTTGAGTTTAGATTTGGACATTTTCTTGTTAAATGAGAAACCTAGCATCTTTATAAACATAATCCAAGTAAATTCTAGAGAGAGAAAGTGGTGGTTCTTAAAAGAAATGGAGATCTAGAGAGAGGGATGAGATGGATGATGCTTGTTTGAGTTCCTAGCTTCATTTGCTAGCCTTTCTTCTCCAAAATGGTGGTGTTTGGTGGTGGATTATGGTGGTGGTGAGGTGTTGCCATGGAGGAGGAGGGAGAGAAGGGATTAGTGTGTGCTTTTAGTGAGGGAATGTAGAGAGAGGGGTGGAGGAACCAAATGAGGAATATGGGGGAGGTAGTGGTAGTTGTTATGGTCAAGCAACAAGATCCCTATTTTGGGGATCTTGTTGTCCGATTTTGGCTAGTAAAAAAGGGAGGCAATATTTGTTAAATCTTGTCTCCAAACTTTGGTATTATACCCGTGTTCGTTTACCTGATCATTTTAACGTCTATTTAGACGTTAAACGTTTAATACGTACATTTTTAAATAACTAATAACCCTTCGATATTTTAAGTTGAAGTATTTTATTAAAATACTTATTAATGAGTTATAAAATATATAACTTTAGTTTGTTTTGATTATTAGACGCGTTTCACTCATTTTTGGTCACGTATGAGTTATTTATACGATACGAAATACTTATGAAATACTATCAAAATAATATTTAGAAAACAATAGCGTTATTAAATAATTTCGTATTATTTAATAAGATGTGTTCACCAACGTATGTATTAATGTATCGGGATCCGGTCGATATGAAAATGCACGATTAAATTTAATCGTGTTCGTGTATATATATATATATATATATATATATATATATATATAATGATACATACTAATTACATGTATTGATGATTATGAACTAATAACTAGCCCTAATTTGTCGGGTGTCAGATTCTCCCCTTGTTAAGAGAATTTCATCCCGAAATTTAGTTCAGAGTCGTAGATGGTGTGGAATTTGTGAATAACTATGGGTATTTGAGTCGCATTTGGTCTTTCCGTTCCCAAGTGAATTCCGGACCACGCCGCGAATTCCACCAAACTTTGACGATGGTAATACGACTTTGTTTCAACTGTTTGACCTCTCAGTCCATGATTTCCACTGGTGTCTCAACAAAATGAAGTTTATCATCGATATGAATTTCGTGTCTCATCAAACAGACATTTCTTCAGGTTAGAAATGTGAAATATGGGATGCACGCTGCTGAGCTCGGGTGGCAGCTGCAATCGATATGCTACTGGACCAATCCTTTCAAGGATTTCAAAAGGTCCAATGTATATGGGATTTAGTTTCCCGTGTTTGCTGAAGTGAATGACACCTTTCCAAGGTGATACTTTGAGCAACACTCAATCCCCCAACTTGGAACTTGAGATGCTTGCGTCTCACGTTAGCATATCTCTTCTGACGATCATGCCGGATTTCAGCCGGTTTTGGATACCCACGATTTTCTCGGTGGTTTCATGAATGATTTCCAGACTAGTGAGTTGGCTGTCTCCCACTTAGGTCCAACAGATAGGTGACCGACACTTATAAAAGTGCAGCTCTAATATTGCTATGGTAGCTGTTGTTGTATGAGAATTCGCACAATGGCAAATGATGTTCCCAATTGGTACCGAAGTCAACTACGCAGGCTCGTAGCATATCATCCAGTGTTTGTATGGTTCATTCACTTTGGCCGTCGGTTTGTGGATGGTATGCAATACTCATATCTAGCCGAGTACCCAATGATTTCTGTAATGATTGCCAAAAGCGAGATGTGAAACGACTATCTTTGTCAGAAATAATCGAGATTGGAACGCCATGTCGGGATACAATCTCTTTCAAGTAGATTCGTATGAGACGTTCCATCTTGTCAGTTTCTTTGATGGCGAGGAAATAGGCAGATTTTGTGAGCCGATCTACGATCACCCAAATTGTATCGCAACCGCTAGATGTTTTTGGAAGTTTTGTGATAAAAACCATGGAGATCTGCTCCCATTTCCATTGATGGATTTCCGGTTGTTGGAGCAATCCGGAAGGTTTCTAATACTCAGCCTTGACCTTAGAACAGGTTAAGCATTTGCCGACGTACGTGGCTATGTCAGCTTTCATGTTAGGCCACCAATATAGTTTCTTGATACCGAGATACATCTTTTCAGATCCAGGATGTATGGAATAGCGAGATTTGTGAGCTTTATCCATCACCAATTCTCGTAAGTTTCCGAAGCTAGCTAACCGTATCCGATTAGAGAATTGTAGAGTACCGTTTGGTTTGGTCTCGAATTATTTGTCCATGCCTCGCAAGGCCTCGTTTTTGATGTTTTTGGGTTTAAGAGCTTCAAGTTGAGTAGTGAGAATCTGAATGATAAGATCATTGTGAATTATGATACTGAGGGCTCGGACTCGAAGTGGTTTAGCATGCTCTTTTCGACTGAGGGCATCGGCTACAACGTTTGGTTTGCTTGGATGGTAGTTGTTCTCAAAATCATAATCAGTGAGCAACTCGACCCAACAACGTTTCCTCATGTTGAGATCTTTCTGGTCGAATATATGTTGGATACTTTTGTGGTCTGTGAAGATTGTGCACTTAGTGCCATCGAGATAATGTCTCCAGATTTTAAGTGCAAAGACGACAACTCCTAATTCGAGATCATGAGTGGTGTAGTTCTTTTCATGGATTTGATCTGTCGAGGGGCATAAGCAATGACCTTGTCTCGTTGCATCAATATGTAACTGAGACCTTGGTGTGAAGCATCGCTGTATACCATGAAGTCATCGTTGTCTTTGGGTAAGGATAGAATAGGTGCACTGCAAAGCTTTTGTTTTACGAAGGTATTTCGATCTTGATTGATTATCATATCTAGAGAGAAGAGCTTAATCCGCAACTTTGAAGTGGGATTTGAATTGTGCTAACCATCCTGAATTGAATTATAAAAAGTGGTCTATCCTTGACCATTTTGTTGTTAAAGTAGTAGTCCAATAAAGACTATTTCATTGTTCGAGCGGTAGTCAAATCGTGTAGTGATCAATCATGATCTAATAAGGCGTATGAAAAATTGATGATAATCAAAGTCAAAGATGATCAAGTTATGATTAGATATTGTGTTTTTTGTTATGAGTGGATCGCTTGTCGGATGTGTTGAGATAGAGATCAAACATGATCAAGAAACGAGTTTCGTATGAGTATGGTGGATAACATCCCACCATGAGCTATGAAAACGCGAGTGAATCGTTGAATTACATCCAAAATGAACCATTCGAACCTAGCTTCAGTATGTAAATCGTTATAGGATCCACATGCATTCTCTTGTGTAAGTTGTTATCATTGCCTTAGTTTCAAAGTGGGACTAGGGTTTAGATCATAGAGATAAATTGCGTGACAATCAAGCGTGGGTTCACATATGTGGTTTTCTTCTAGCTAAAAAGGAACATCATCGAAATTTAGATAACTTTGTTAATAACTTATGGATTTTGAAAATTTCATAAAGCTCTTTGTGGGAAAAATTTTATTTACAAACCCTTGCTTGTGTAAATCCACTGAAAAATTGAGATGATAGAATTTCGTTGAAAACTGAAAGTTAATCAAATGTGTTGAAAATTCTTTTTCATCGACCATACGTTGGAAATTATGTTTACGAAAATTTGTGAAAAGTTTGGAGTAGATGTTCGATGAGAATCTGTAGAAAGATTTACGTTTGAGAAAGGTCCTCGAAGGATGTCTAGCGAAAAATTGTTGAGAATTGTTTTCACACATACTATGCATTCTTAGAGAAATTTTCACTAGTATTAGGAGGGTTTTTATTTTGTACCCTAGTTTTAGTTGTAATGTGGTGACTTTATCGCTGGTCTCCATCATTTAGAGATGGGTGATATTTCTGGTGTTTCATAAAGGATATGATGTTCAGTTTCGTCCCACCGGTCTCCCCTTGTATGATCAAAGTATTACGCGTGACGAGAGGAATTCAAATGATTTTCTAGAAGCAAATGATTTCAGCTCGGTGCTTGGACAACCAGTCCAAACCAACAATGATGTCGAAACTTCAGGTCTCAACAGGAATTCAGATCAATGGAATGGGGCTCGTTGGTGAGGTTTAAAGTGAAATCATGCATAAGGTATATATAATTAAAATTTATGTACCAGGGTGTAATATACAACCGTACAAGTGACAGTTAAGTTAATTAGATGATAAGGTTCGATACCATTCAAGGTAATGAGTTCAAAAGATTATCAGCATAGAGTTACAAAGTTGCCAGGAATTGTTACATCCGGTCGAATACAAAAAAGGATTATACAAAATGTGATGGGGTAACTATATACCCATCAAATTAGAGGTTCTCGGTGCGACCTACTTCATAAATAAATCTGCTATACAAGGGAGTTATAGTTACTGTCTTTCTATTCTAGATTTAGGTCGTGAGGGTAATAACGGGCTTCAAGCATGTCCCGGTATCGTAGGGGCGTAGGGTGGGTCCAAGCATCTTCTGTAGCTTGTTGGTACATCTAATTGACCCATGTTTTCGCTCTTTGATTGAAGTTAGTAGCCACTTCACCCCAGTAACGGATCCTATCTAGGACTCATTCGAAAATTGACCTTTTTAGAATTCTCAATTCCAATTCGTAGGTCTTGCATTTTAGTTTCAATTCCCAATTTCGGCCATCTAAGTCCTCATCTTGATCTCGTACTCTTTCGTATTCTTCGATGTCAACTACCCCGAAGTTTAGATCTTCGATTCCCTCGTTTATGATTTCTTCCGTTGGGGCTATCTCTTCATCGAGATATGTGTACTGAATTTGTTCCTCGTTAATCTGTTCGTTGTCAGACGTGCAGTTGTCCATGGTGAAGTTTGCCATTTCCATGCAAGCGAGTTCTATCGGAAATGACAGAAAAAGGATTTTAGTCCTTGAGACTTTGTTGCGGTGTTAAGTGTGTTTTGACTGCTGTGTTTGAATTTCCAAATAGAAGCAACAGGTAGCCAACCCCATCGGTGGGCAACTGCCTTTTGGTGTGTTCCATGTATAGTGAAATCGATAAAGTGTATGAGTTAAGATCTAACTTGAGGAGACCTAGTAGTTTTCTCTAGTAGTGCATCTCATACGCGATCCCGAAGGATAAGAGTGGTAGGAAGGACACAAAGCAGTATCTTTCTCACGAGTGGTAGGTAGTACAGCGGAACGTGTTGTCATTCTCGATGACAGGGTTGTAATGAACAAGTGAGGCCTATTCGTTCATATTAGATATACAATAGCCTTGAGAGTAGTACGTGTGTGAGAATTTCACATATGTCTATGATAAGAGTAGAACATAGTAGCAAGATGGATAAAATAAGTATAGCTCACGTGACTTCTAAATGTAGCACGAAGGATAAAAGTCGTGTGAGTTTCGGATGTGGCACAAAGGCCAGAAGTGGGTGTAAATCATACGATTTTAGATTGCAGCACTTATTGCCAGGGATGAGTAATAAATCATGTGTTTTTCAAATGTATGTATGTATGTATGTATTGAAAGTAGCACAAAGTGCCCAAATGTAGCACCAAGTGCCGGGAATGCAGTACCCGAAGTACCGTAATGCAGTACCAAGTACCGTAATGAGTGTATTGTGTGACGAATCATTCATGGGATTATAGTTTTGTTGCTCATTATAGTTGTGTGAGTGGTTATTGTGGTTTTCCTTATCGTAGTGGATAAGGCTTCGGTTTTGTTTCCTAAATCGGTCGGTGCAACGGTAGGAAAGAATGCCATTTCTGCGGCAAGAGCTTTTAATGATTATCGTGAGGCCTATATATATATATATACATATCATATAGCCCAGTGTGTCTAGAAAAAACATGTTTAGGTCCGGTTTCTCTCATGGTCAGAGTCAACTAGTGTATCCTGTTCAGCCATAACCCCTTTCAGATCTCATACCATATTCATTTAATTGTACATAGTTGATCAAGCTATGTTAAATTAAATGCGTATAATGTGATCACTGAACCAGTCATGCCTAATAGGGAATACTGCCTAACGGTCATAGTCCAGGCCCACTAAATGCAACCTAGTTCACTATAACCTTAGGCTCTGATACCAATCTGTCGCACCCCCAAATTTTGATGCGGAAGCGATTCAGGTTGGGACGCGACTAATCATGGTAAACACAACATATAAGATATAATGAACGACTCTATATGCATCATTTACAAAAATACATTCATTGTAATAAAAGCTTACAATAGTTAAAATGTTTACAATAGCTCGGTACCCTATCTGAGAGATTCTATGGCATTACTAATTTTATAAAATATAATAATGCAGGAAAATCTCTTGTTGTGTGTATGCGACTCGAGCTACCTAAATCCTGAGCAGACCTACTGCTGCTGAGTACTTGAGAATACATGCTAATAGGTCAGCTAAAAGCTGGTGAGCTCACAGGTGTAATGATGAAACCATAATGTATGAACCACAAGATTTACTAGTAATGTTTGATATAAATCAAATGATGTATACTACTGCCATGAGCCCATAGTTTGAGCTTAACTAAGGGTGTCAGGATCACAATTAAGTGCCCGAGCAAGTTTGCCTCCTGCATGTGCCTAATCTACATACCTATGAACAAATGATTATGCGTCCGTTCGACCGCAGTCGTGGTAGCGCGACTACCCTGGACGGAGATTGTCAATCCCATATGGTACCATACACTAACATTCACGCTATAACAATACTAACAAACTATGTAGTGGAGGGCTTCATGATTAGGTAAAACAAACTCATGCAGTCAATATATCGATGTTTTGTACTTGTGTTCACATGTAAAAGTAAAACGGAGCATGTATTCCCACCCCTGGGTTGAAAATAGAAAATGAGGGGCTATGAGACTCACCTGAGTCTGATCTGTATATGTTGCTACAAGCAATGATGTGATGTCCGCAGACTGTAACCTGTCGGGCGTTCAAGATGCGCAAGGTTATAAGTATATGTAGATGTCTCAACAGACCATCTATGCTAGTTGTTCATCCAACTAGTAATATCCAAATGATTTGGTGGTTTTGTAATAATGATTTTTAAAAGCATTATTATTATGTTTGTCTCGTTGTATATTTACAAAAGTATATGTGTCATATGTTTCCGAGTTATTCCAAATATTGTATTTTTGACATTGACGTTAAATCATGTATATCGTGATATTGTCTGTTGAAAAGTCGGTTATGCAAAGTTAGTGTTGGACACTATTTATGAGATAATCACGAAGGTACTATTAATGAGACAATAAGAATCACTATTCATGAGACAATAAGATTGTCGGGAATTACTATTCATGAGACAATAAGGATCACTATTCATGAGACAATAAGATTGTCGGGAATTACTACTCATGAGACAATAAGGATTACTATTCATGAGACAATAAGATTGTCAGGAATTACTATTCATGAGACAATAAGGATTATTGTAGAGAATCACTATTTATGAGACAATAAGGATTATGAGACGGTTTATAGTACGAAAGTGTTAGTTAATGCGACAATGATGCTACGACAATGATGCTGCGACAATCGAGTTTTATACGACAATGGTTACTACGACAATGTGATTCCGATAATGATGTTACAACAATGGTGTTTGCGACAATGACATTGTCGCATGTGTTTTGCGAGTGTCGAGTCTTTATGCGACAATGGTTTTGCGACAATGATATTGTCGCAAGTCTGAGGTTTCGTTTTTGTCTAAGTGTTCATTTTCGTTGACTTGTCAAATGTGTTCGGTTTGACCCAAAACTTTTAGGGAAGTCTTAATCTTGTTAATTGAGCTTTATAAGATTGTCATTACGTTTTATGGTCGACTCGAAGTGTCACTTTTACAAAATTACCAAATCAGCCCTTACTCTTTTGATTTCTAGATTTTAACTCGACAAGTCTCTCGATTTAACTAACTTCTCAAATCAAGCCTAACCAAAAATCACAAATGTTCTCCACTATGTATAGTATATTTCTGCACTTTATGGTAACTTCATAAGTTAATTTACTATTTTAAACAAAAATGGAAATGGAAAGCGGTCAGATTTGGTCAATAAACGATCTCAGTCCATAAATCGATTTCTACAACAAAATCGGTAGGTTTTCAAATCAGGCCATAGGAGAACTTTTTGTAGAGGAAATCCATACGAAGATTTCGGTATAAGATTCATGTGTTGGTTCCTTTTAGAACACAAATTATAGCCCAAATGGTGAGACCCATTTTCTGGACAGAAAAGTGATGTTTGTATATATGTATGAAAAATGTGTTTTGAGTTTATAAACATAATGGAGATCTAGAGAGAGGGATGAGATGGATGATGCTTGTTTGAGTTCCTAGCTTCCTTTCCTAGCCTTTCTTCTCCAAAATGGTGGTGTTTGGTGGTGGATTATGGTGGTGGTGAGGTGGTGCCATGGAGGAGGAGGGAGAGAATGGATTATTGTGTGTTTTTAGTGAGGGAATGTAGAGAGAGGGGAGGAGGAACCAAATGAGGAACATGGGGGAGGTGGTGGTGGTTGTTATGGTCTAGCAACAAGATCCCTATTTTGGGGATCTTGTTGCCCGATTTTGGCTAGTCAAAAAGGAAGGCAAGATTTGTTAAATCTTGTCTCCAAACTTTGGTATTATACCCGTGTTCGTTTACCTGATCGTTTTAACGTCTATTTAGACGTTAAACGTTTAATACATTCATTTTTATATAACTAATAAACCTTCGATATTTTGAGTTGATGTATTTTATCAAAATACTTATTAATGAGTTATAAAATATATAACTTTAGTTTGTTTCGATTATTAGACGCGTTTCACTCATTTTTGGTTGCGTAGGAGTTATTTATACGATACGAAATCCTTATGAAATATTATCAAAATAATATCTAGAAAACAATAGCATTATTAAATAATTTCGTATTATTTAATAAGATGTGTTCACCAACGTCTGTATTAATGTATCGGGATCCGCCTGATATGAAAATGCACGATTAAATTTAATCTCGTTCGTGTGTATATATATATATATATATATGTTATATAATGATACATACAATTAGCCTAACCTAGCACTAATTACATGTATTGACAAATTATTATGAACTAATAACTAACCCTAATTTTTCGGGTGTCACATGTATAAACCAGGTCTAGATGCATGATAAGTTTAGACAGATACAAATTTTAACAATTCCCATTTATAAGTTTGAAAGATTAATATAATATCATCACTAATTACACTATCTAAATCATGGCAAACATACAAGAAACTACTCACAAAGCATGACAATAAGCATTTCATACATTAATAAATCACAAACATCAAACAAGAACATTATGAAAAATTAATATAAGAAAAGATAGATATAACCCATAAATAACTACGAGCAGAATAACACTTGTATTTATCCAAATTATATCCCAAGCATTACAATTGCTAGCTTCTACGAACTTAATTACATAGCTATTCTAATAGTGGCGGATTATCCCCCTAATCTTCCAACTAGTTTCTAGAGAGAGAAACTAGAGAGAGAGACTAGATAGAGAAACTAAGAATGAAAATGAAAACCTAATCTAGAGAGAGTAGTGAGAGAGTGAATTTTTGGTGAATGAGAATGAATGAGAAGTGTCTTGAAATGAGGTGATTTAGTCCCATATATATACTAGTTGCTCAACCGTATTCCTCAACCATATTTCCACCTTCAAAATCTCAATCGTATTTCTCAACAGTATAAAAATCCTTCCTTGTACGGGCAAGACATCGAATACGGGGCATCAAGCCGTATTTCGGTTGAGAATTGGGGAGATACGGGAGAGACATGCCGTATACGGGAGAGCATAGGTCATATACGGAAGGGAAGAGGCCTTATATGGTCATGCCAGACCGTATACGGTCATGGACAGGCTGTATACGGCTTGTGCTTGCCCGTATACGACTTGGCTCTCCCGTATCGGTGGTCTTCGGTTGCCTTGATTCTTCGTTTGGGCGTAACTTCTTTGTCGTTTATCCGTTTTGAGCGTTCTTTATATCCACGCGTTCATAATTTCCTAACAAAGAAAATGACATAGGTTATAGGTCATAATTCTAAGTAGAACTCTAAAAGTGCTAAAAAGCGTGAACGCGAATACTTATGATCGTTTGTGCTCTATTTTACTCGTTTTTAGGCTGTCTATATTTTAGTCTTAATTCTAAGTAGAACTCAAAAAGCACCATCTATATTTTAGCCTTAATTATGAAATTTAGTATATAAATGTGTATTTCAAATGTTTTCATCAATAATTGGGCTAAAAAGGTGAGATAATAGCACACAAAAACTTGACTTTTTGCGTGTTATCAGTCGTAAACTTTCTTTGCTGTCAAATAAGCTGCATGATGTCCTCCTATGGGTCCGTGATGGCTTTGGTGGAGGATTTGTTCGGCTTCTTTACCATCAACACATCTTCTTATAATCTGGTCGAGATAGACCTTGAACAAGTATGGGTCACCCAAAAGTACTACTTGACGTTGAGGAAGAATTGTTGCCTTCGCGATGATGGCATCCCTTTTCTTGTGATTCCTCCAACTACGAAATTGGCAATGTCTGCAAACCAAGGGTTGTCGGTGAATTGTGAACCTTGAATTAGCTCTCCTAAACTCATTAACTGCTCTTCTGGAAATCGATATTTTATATCTCTTTCTGCAAGTTGTTCCATTGACGGATTTTCAAGTCGGCTTAAATGATCTGCAGTGACATTTTCTGCTCCCTTCTTATCTTAATCTCGATGTTGAATTTTTGTAGGAGTAGAATCCATCGTAACAATGTGAGTTTTGCGTCTTGCTTTTTGAAGAGGTATTTTAGAGCTGAGTGATATGTGTATACTACCATCTTGGATAGTATTAGGTAGGATCGAAATTTGTCAAAGGTGAACACTACAGCCAGAAGCTCCTTTTCCGTGGTTGTGTAGTTTTCTTGAGCATTTGTAAGTGTTTTGCTGGCATAGTAGATTGGTCGAAAGTGATTATCCATTCTTTGCCCTAGAACTGCCCCAACTACAAAATCGCTAGCGTCGCACATGATCTCTAATGGTAGACTCCAATATGGAGAGACCATGATTTGTGCGTTGGTTAGCTCCCTTTTTAGGTAGTTGAAAGCCTTCATACTGTTCTCATCAAACACAAACTTGATGCCTTTTCCTAAAATGTAGGTGATTGGTCGAGAAATCTTAGAGAAGTCCTTGATAAAATGGTGATAGAATCCAACGTGTCCAATAAAGCTTCGAATGGCCTTAACGTTGGTTGAAGGTGGAAGTTTTGCAATGGTTTCGAATTTTGCTTTATCTACTTCGATTCCTAACTTTGATATCCGATGTCCTAAAACTAGTCCTTCCTTCACCTTAAAGTGACATTTTTCCCAATTCAAAACGAGATTCGATTCTTCACACTTGGCGAGCATTCTGTCGAGGTTAGATAGACATGATGCGAAAAAGTCTCCAAAGACAGTGAAGTCGTCCATAAAGACTTCCATGCATTGTTCAATCATGTCATGGAAAATTGCAACCATGCATCTTTGAAATGTTGTAGGTGCATTGCATAATCCAAATTGCATTCATCGGTATGCAAATGTTCCGTATGGGCATGTGAAAGTTGTTTTCTCCTGGTCCTTCGGATCAAGATGGATTTGGAAATACCCGGGGAAACCATCAAGGAAACAATAGAATTCATTCGTTCCCTAATAATCTTTTGAGCATTTGGTCAATAAACGGGAGCGGGAAGTGATCCTTGCGAGTTGCTTCGTTTAACTTCCGGTAATCAATGCAAACCCTCCAACTGGTGACTGTTCGAGTTGGTATAAGCTCATTATCTTCGTTCGTAATGACTGTCATTCCTCCTTTCTTTGGGACGAATTGAACAGGGCTAACCCAGGGTGAGTCGGAAATTGGGTAAATCAATCCAGCATCCAAGAGTTTGATAACCTCTTGCTTAACCATGTCTTGGATCTTAGGATTTATCCTTCTACTGACGGTTTGAAATCGTTCTCCATGAGGATCTTGTGCGTGCAATAGTTGGGACTAATTCCTTGTATATCTGAAATTTTCCATGCAATTGCCTTTCTGTGTGATTTCAAAACATCGATGAGTTGAGCTTTCTCCTCGGGTTTTAACTCTTTTGATATTATCACTGGGAGTTGTGATGTTCCATGGAGGAAAGCGTATTCGAGGTGGGGTGGTAATTCTTTTAATTCAATGTACGACGGTTCTTCAATAGACAACTTCATTCTAGCTATCTCGTCTCTATTTAGCTTCTCATATTCAGCTTGGAATGGTGCATCGTCTATCTCGGAGATTGACACGATTTCAACCAACTCGGTTTTATTTGAGAATTTGTCCATATTTATTTCGTAGTTGTTGAATGATGATGAGGAAACTTCATCATATCTGGTGAGAATGATCTTTCCGTCGTCGGTGAACTGGAATTCTTGAGATTGAGCGGATGAAGATTGGTTTATGGTGATTTTGGGGTTTGGAAATGGTAGTGGTATGGGTTTGTTGGCTAATTGCGGATCAGATGATGGTGGCTCAACACTCATTCCCTTGAATGAATCTAGGATTTCTTTAATTGAAGAGAGTGGGTTTAATGTGTTAGGTACGGTTTTTTCTCTTTTCAGCCAAGGTAGCGGTGTACCGCATCCTAATGGCACAACGATTGTATTGCCATTGGTGTGAGGAGGTTTCTTTTCAAACAGGGGAAATAGTAGTTCGTCGGATGTTGTTGGCGAAGTGACTGCAGAATGTAGCCTAGGGTCCTCATTATATAGCTTCCTAATGGTGATTATGGTGTTGGGTATTGGATCCTGGCTAGATAATGCTAGTACTTCGTGGAGATCTTCATTAAAAATATCCTTCATGGTATCACACAAACCGAGTTCCTCTTCGAGTGGTTGCTTCATTAATCGATCGACGTTAAAGGTGACCTCCTCTTTCCCAACTCTCAATTTTAAATATTTTTCATTAACGTCAATTACGGCCTTGGCAGTATTTAGGAAAGGTCTGCCAAGTATGAGCGGGATATGGATGTCTTCTTCTATGTCAATGACAACGAAGTCTACTGGAAAAATGAACTTATTGACTTTGACAATGACATCTTCAGCAATTCCTCGAGGGAGTTTAACTGATCTGTCTGCTAATTGGATGGTCATACTAGTTGGTAATAGGTCATTTAATCCTAATTTCTTATAAAAGGGAATAAGGCATAAGATTAACACTAGCACCTAGGTCTGCTAAGGCGTTACTAATTTGGATATCCTGGAGGAAACAGGGTATGGTAAAGCATACAGTATCGCCTAATTTAGGTGGGAGACCATGTTGTACAATTAAAGAACATTCAACATCTAGGGGTAAACTAACTATTTGCCTAAGTTTTTCTTTGTTTGATAGGAGTTCTTTAAAGAATTTGGCACACGAGGGCATTTCTACTAAAGCATCTAATAATCTAACATTTAAGTGTAGGCTTTTAAATATTTCCAGATATTTACCGAATTGAGCTTCTTGCTTCTCCTTTTTAAGCCTACCGGGATAAGGTATCCTTGTTCGAGGTACATTATCTGGAGGTTTGGCTGGTGATGGATTAGGTTTTGTGACAGGGATGTCAATTGACACATTTTCACTAGGTGTAGGTGTCAGCGAAGAAGGGTCTTCGGGGGTGTTATCTGGTGGTGGTGGATCAACTTTGGTTACTTTTCCTCCTCTAATAACAATTAGCACATCATCACTTGGTGGATGAGTGATGTTACTAGTGATTACCGACGTACTTTCCTCAATAAAATTGAAGTTTTTAAAAATAGATTCCATGATAGAAATCAGTTTTTCTGAAATTTTTATCATGGCGTCAACGTTATCTTGAAATTCAGTTGCTCTTTTGTTTATAACGGTTTGTTCAAGCATAAAATCTGATAAAAGTTGTTTTGAGGACGGTAAGTGGTTTGTAGGTGAAGAAACATCCAAAAGTTGAGTGAAAGATCCATTTGGTGAGGGGTTGGTCTAATCAAAATGATTGGTCAAAATTGGGTAAACTAAAACTAAGATAATCCTAAAGGCAAAAAGGTAACTTTTGATTGATGTTGATCTCTTAAAAGGATCACTAAATACTAAAGTTGCTAAACTCCTAAAATCGGTCGCCGACGCTTCCCGGCAGCGGAACCAAAAACTTGTTGTCTGCCACACCGGTCATTGAAATTTCTAATGGTGATGCGAGGCAACAGTGGGTTTTAAATTTATAAGGCTGGGGCCTAGGGGTACTATTATTGCTGATCTAAGGGCTAGCAAAGGTGATCGCGCCTCAACGGTCAGTCAAGGAATCGCTTCCCTGTCGTTGCGGACCTTCCAGTCAAGGCCGGCGATCGGAGGGTGGCTTTAAATTTATAATATTCTGGGGGAGCCAAAACCTTCCGAACTACTTACTATTACTAGGTACGGATACCTGATATTAGTAAGTGGTAAGGATGATCCAGGGTCGTTCCTCACGACGATAAAATTGAAATGGAAATCGTTCGGATAACTTAGTACTTAAGCTGAGGTTTTGGATAGTTGGATAGGTATTTGTTTTTGGTATTTTCTAAATTAACTACATTATAGAAAATTAAATACTAAACTACGGATAGGGTAAGAAGATAGATAAAGATTGTGATTGCTAAAGTTTCAATATTCAGGTTTTGGGATGATGTTCATTATAAAAGATGATTGGAGACTTTCCTTTAACAAAATTAATAGAGGTTTGGTGTCAACACTAGTATCCTACGATTCAAGTGGAGAACCTAAGTCGCATGTCACTGAATACTAGGTTATCATGAGTCTGATCAGATCAGGCTGCTCAGTCCCCCAACACTGTTCGATGAGGACTAGTGACCCATCTTGGAGTTAACTCCTGGGTGCATGAATAAGGCAACAGACCGATATTTAATTTCTGACCTTTCTTAACACCTAATTCTAATTGATTTTATTAAGGGTCGTACTATTGCTTGCTAATGTATGTTAAACTGTCAGTTATGTTGGATCAAGGGGTTTAAGCATCCTACACTACAGCTAAATGTTTGCTTTCTTTTCAAGATCCCTTAGATTTAATCGAGGAGCACAAATACTTCTGTCAAGGTGTAGACCCTCCTTTGCGATCAAACGTTCATCCCTATGGTCGTTTCACGGTGTATACTACATTTTTCAGAAGTTCCACATCTTTTATATATACCTAGACAATGTTCAGGAAGGGTGATTTCCAGGTATCCACAGTGTCATATGCTTACGACCGGTGCGTAGCTTCCACGCATTTGTACTCCACCAGCGGTGTTTCCAGCGCTATACTAAGTACTGGGCCGTTATACAGCATGTCTATAGCTTCATACAAAAACACAAATAACTATCTACCGATACTAGGGTTAGCTAAGTCCTAATACTAAAGTAATAGCCACGTGAAAGCTTGGAAAGGGTGGATTGGGTGGTTTAGATCTACCGCTTGAAAAGTTTAACCCGATACGTAGCATAACAATTTCCAATCATATATTAAAGATTAATTTAACATCATCCCTACTCCTAAATATCTACATTTCAACAATCACAAATTACACTTCTCAATAAACATGGCAATAAGTAAAGCACATACCATAATATTAAGCATAGATAATTCAGACATAATAACTGTACGAGGGAATAGATATCACCGGATAATAGAGCAGCGTAACAAGAGAATAAAACTTGCAATCCTTGAATAAAAGCTTGAACACCAATACTCCTTGATTACAAAAGCTAATCTCTACTCTAATCTACTAGCTACCCACTAACTACTCTCTAACTTCTCTAGAGAGAGAAACTAACTAACTAATGAAAATACAAGAGATAAGTGTTTGTTTTGAATGGATTTGAAATGTTGGATATTGATGAGAAATGAGGAGGTTTAAGCCCCTGTTTATAGGCTTCCAAGATACGATTTTACACTTAACACCCTCGCTTCAGTTTAACACTGAAATACACCCCCGAGCTATGAAATTCGACACCAACAGGGGCGTATACGACACCAAATAGGGCGTATTTGGTAGCAAATAGGTCGTATTCGGTAGCAAATAGGGCGTATTTGGTAGCAAACGGGGCGTATCCGACACCATAGAGGGGGTATACAACCCCTACAGGGGGTATACGGCCTCTAAGGGGGTGTATACGGCCCCTATGGGGTGGTATCCCCTTGGTCCGTGGTCTTGTTTGCTGGATCGTAAGTCTTGTGCACTAGTCGAACTTCGTTTTACCATAACTTCTTCATTCTTGATCCGTTTTCAGAGTTCTTTATATCCACGTGATCGTAATTACCTGAAGATCATAATGAACTAATCAAAGAATAATTTCAAGGTAATATGCTAAAAATTGATCGTATAACATGATCGTATCGTTTATGCTTTGTTTTGTACGTTATTTAGCCATTTTACTTGATTTTTGAAGCAATGCCTTATTTTTAGCCTTAATAATGAATTATGGTGAAAAAGTATTGATATTGAATGATTTCATCCATTTTGGGGCTAAAATGGTGGGAATTATGTACGCAAAAACGTGACTTTTTACGTCATATCAAATATCCCACACTTAGACATTGCTTCTTCTCAAGCAATACTTCAACTATCCTCACTAAACAAAGATATGTTTTAGGTCTGATTTTTGCGAATTAAAATATTTCTAAAAATAACCGTTCTTCATACAAGTAACTTGTTTCAGAAAATCGAGACAAATAAGATATTTGTTAGAGAAATAAGAAATGAATATCTTTGGGCATGCTTCTGATTCTCGTGATCTTTGGCATACACATGACTTAGGCAATCTCACCAGGTGGTCACTCAATTCACTCATAAGTGTATCGGGTTTTCTATCATTCTAAACAAACGAAATCGCTCAAAAGCCAGGCATGCAACATTCATCGTCATAGGCTTGATCGAGAATCAAATCTCCACCACTTAGGTGAGGACGATGCTAATTATCCCAAGACATTCATCGGGGTTTTGTGTGAGGTGATGGTTAAAGGGTATGGATAGTGGATATTTTTAAGGTTTTAAAGGGGGTATGCTTATCTCAGGACTTTTAAACTTATGAAAAACTTTATTTAGATACGCTTTTTAATGAAAACGGAAACGGATAATGGTAAGGAAGTAAAGATAGCTAACTTCTATCTTTGAAAACACACGGAATATATATATTTTTTAGAGATCGGAGTTTTTGAGAGATTTGAAGCACTTAGCTTTATTTCTATGACATATTTTTGGCTTAGAATTTCTTTGTCAAGGAGATTCTAAATGATTTTTTTTTTTTGCCTTTTGAGATCCTTTCTTACTTTTATTTTTTTCAATCTCTTGACATTTCGAATTTTACTTGGTGTCAATTTTTCACACCTTCAGACTTTCTCTCGATATTTTTGAGATTTTGATTTTTGAAACGCACACGAGAAACTTTGAGTAAAACACGAGATTTATGATTTTTGAGTGAAAGCAAAAAAGAATACCTAAATAGCATTTTTCAAAAATTTAAAATTTCTAAGATAACGTTTTGGTGGGTATGGAAGTGAGTGGGTTTTAAAACTTGCGTTTTCAAGAAACGAAAAGGTTAAGGCTCAACAGGGTTTACTAAGCGGATCATCGATACTGAAAATGAGTATCGACAGGGTTAGGCTTGAAGAGATATGAGAAAATGGGTTTATTTCCTAGGGAATGTCAAGGTCATCTAATTGCACCTATACCACGTACGTTACTCACCAATATAGTCTCGAAATACATACTAGGAGCAAGTTCTAATTCAGAAATGCATACATAGACACACACAACAAATGTATAGTGAAGCATTTAAAATGAATGCCTATATAGGCTCAAGATACCTCACTGCAATTAATATGGGTTGCATGTGCTTTGTCATGCGCTGCACCTAAGATTGTCATTTCTTAATTTGAGAAATTTCTACCTTATTTACACTACTTTCCAAAATAACTTACTCATATAAGAATGGCTCCTCTTAGAAATATTAAAATTCAAAGAAATAGCAGAGCTAACTGAATGAGTTGCTATCTACTGTCGAAGTTAAGCTCATGCTTTTCTTTGTTTTATGCAAAAATTTAAAAAAATTTAATCAATTTTTAAAGTGAGGAACATTTTCTGAGTTGCTATTTGGACACAAAAATCTATCTAAGGTATTCTATACCGCTATCCCACACTTAGAGGAACATTGTCCCTAATGTTCTCTTCAGTGGAGATTTTACTGGAAGTAAAATCCCACACTTAGAGTTTAAACATATAAGAAAATGTTTCTCAAGTGTTTGTTTTGGGCTGGAATCCCACACTTAGTGATAAACTTAGGATATGGTATAGATTACTTTGATTAATTAACTGTACTCAGTAAAACAAAAATATAAAAAACAGAGAAAGGATGAAGAAACTCCCCAGATAGCTAAAAGCTGAAGGTCTGAATATGTGCCGATAAGAAAAGTCTTTCTTTTGCAGCAGCTTCATGAGGATTATTCGGATTTTAGGGGGATTGCCTTTAAATGAGAACCTTGCCTTCTATTTCAACCATCATTTGTGAATCAATCTCTTAAGTGTGAACACGTTGGATATACCTTTTAACTCCATATTTTTGCAATGAAAAAGAATCACTGTCTCAGAATGAAAAGATGTTTTCCATTACAAATCATTTTGTAGAACATATGTTTTTAAACGAGTTCGAGCATAATGCATAAAAGTAGTATGCAAGTACCTCAAATGCTCGAAACATATGAACTAATTTTTGTAAAATATTTCCTATTTATCTAAGACAAGTGATTTTTTTGCAAAAGATGAGTTGTGGCTTTAAAATATTTTGAAAATATTTTTGAGGTATATCCAAGTGTGAAGGATATTCAAAGATTTATCTCCACTTATCAACACAACTTATCAACACGTCTTATTGCACGGGTTGCCTCCCGAGAAGCGCTGTTGTTATAGTCGAGAGCTCGACTTGGATAGATTGTAGAAAATAAAGCGAAGTGATGGCGTCCTCCGGATACTGGACGAGTGAAGGCCTCTCCTTGATGAACTAGTCATAGACAACTAGAAATCATATACGTGTCTGAAAGAACCATCTCTTCCCTTGCAAGGTAATGCTCCAAAGATTTTCAAATTTAATAAACTGTAAGCTCCCCTTGTTGCCTTTCCATCATTCTCAAAGATTCTTTATCCATAGGTGTCAATCCCTGATTGTTAGGCATTTGTACAAGTAGAACAAGCAAACGTGATCTAACAAACAAGTGATTATCCTCCAAATCAGAGATTCACTGGTTTGCGAAAAGACTATCAAAGTGAGTACTTTGAAGATGAAACAAACCAGTATATGACTTAGGGTGCATTGCGCACAAAACACAAAATAAGGTGAACGGTACTTTGAACACCTGGAAATATCCATTCTAAAGTTAGAGGTCGAATCGTGGGTCTTCTTTATATACGCCGTGGGTTGGAGTCTAATCTTACACTAAATGTGCTAGTTGCCTAAAACTTCACAGTAGCAGATATGGAAATACTAGTATTATTAGTTGAATCAGGTAGCCAAGAATAGAGATATTCAAACCACACATTTTTAAACAAGTTCAAGCATAATACACATATTGACATACAGATCACGATATCAGATTAAGCATTAGTATCACATGTATGTTCACATAAATATATGTAAGTACCTCAAATGCTCGAAATATGCCAGTGGGTATGACTAATGCTCATAACTCCTAGTAGGTTTCCATGAGAGTGAAAGGGATACTAAGAACTTGAGATTTTAGATAATGGTAAAAATTGGATTTTGCAATAAAGCTCAAACAAGTGGGAGTAGGAAGTTTTAAGGTTTTGACAAAAATTTCAATGAAGTAATTTCGCAAACCATCCTTTTTGTTCATAAAAATAAAGAAAACTTGGAACAATTTTTAGGGATCATTTTCTACTTATTTGGGTTAGCTTACGACTTATCCTACTATTAAAACTATGTTAGACACGGGTTGCCTCCCGAGAAGAGCTTGTTTTTGTTCAAGTCACTAGCTTGACTCTAGTACTACTTATCAGGCAATTCTAGCGGTTTCCTTGCATCCATCAGTAGACACAAGGGGTAATATTGGTACATACCTAAAAGTTTAAAGCAGGTTAAGGCTAGGGTATGTCCCATATAAGGAGTTGGTTCAAAGTGAGGAAATAGTTCTACCGGAGGTATAACAGATCTCTCAACTTCTAATACCTCCTTGGGTTGGATGGGCCGGTCAAAGGAATCCTTGCCTCTCAATGATGTATAAGACATTATATGGTGGAGAGATAGTTTGAAGGGAAACCATGACGCAGATCCCTCCTTGCTTCCTATGGTCTTTTAGGTCAATGATAATGTTGTACTCTTGGCATGGAGGTAGGACAGAGTCCATTAGTGTATCCAATCTTGTAACAACATTCTCATTGACAACTTGGGCAACTGGCTGGTCTAAGGTAGAAAGTTCAACTAGATCAGTAGGTGATTCATCAAGAAGGATATGTGTGATATCATCAACCACAACTTGTTGTGGGATAGTATCAACCACATCATTTTGAATTGAGATGAGATCACTACTCAGAGTTGGTGTGCATTCCTCTGGTCCTTCTGAAGCTGAGTCTTCTATGTAAATCTCCATCTCCGGGCTTTCTAATTCTATCTCTTCGTCCACCAAGTCATACTTGTCACTTCGGCCAGAAGTTTCAAGTTGCAATGACTCGTAAAGTTCCTCTAGAATGAACTTCTCGTTGGTTTCGGATGTAGATAGGTTAAGAATGGGTGGAAGTGAGGATTTAGAAGATTGGGTAGATGAAGGGTTTGAAGGAATTTTGCAACCAAACTCATGAGAATGAAAGTCTGTTTTAAGTGTAGATGTGGTGTGTGGGTGCCTCTCATCTTCCTGCAGCCTATGGTTAGTTGTAACTTGATCCCTAATTTCCTTACATCTTACTTGGACTAGTGTTTGTATTTCAGACAGCTTATCAGTACATCTTCTAAAGATTTCTTCTTGTTCTTTCATTAATTGTTCAAGTGGGTTGTAAGAAGGTAAAAGAGTAGCATTACTGCCGAGATAAGCGGTGGGCATATCTCTCAAGTCAGAACTTTCATACGATTGTGGTTCATGTACAGGGTGAGACGAGTGTGGGTAGACATTGAATGGTTCAGGATAGTAAGTTTGGTATTGATGTTGTTAGATACCATAAGGGTCATACTGGTATTGTGATTGAGGATCTAAATACCCTATGTTATCCGAATAAGTCATACTATACCTTTGACATTCGTAATCTATGTGGGCATCACTCCAACGTCTATTTTGGATTGATTTAACAAGACTATCTAACTTCACTTAATCGTTGTAGAGTAGCCATTTCCAAGTTATTAGTAAAGACAACACACGAAGAAGGTTTTAGAATTTAAGTTGGGGTGAGAAGGGAATTTAAACTATGCTAATCCAATCTAACTACACTAATCTACGGGCAGAAAGTAACTTCGGATAGGGATGGTGAATCCCAATCCAAAAGGATCGCTTAAAAACTAAATTTGTATAAACAAGCTCTGAATCGTACTACCGTCCCCGGCAACGGCGCCAAAAGCCTGATTGCGCCTCAACGGTCGGTCAAGGAATCGCTTCCCTGTCGTTGCGGACCTTCCAGTCGAGGCCGGCGATCAGAGGGTGGTTTTAAATTTATAATAGTGGGGGGAGCCAAAACCTTCTGAACTACTTACTATAACTAGGTACGAATACCTGATATTAGTATGTGGTAAGGATGATCCAGGGTCATTCCTCACGACGGTAGAATTGAAATGGAACACGTTCGGATAACTTAGTACTTAAGCTGAGGTTTTGGATAGTTGGATAGGTACCTGTTTTTGGTATTTTCTAAATTAACTACAGTACAGAAAAGTAAATACTAAACTACAGATAGGGTATGCAGATAGATAGAGATTGTGATTGCTGAAGTTTCAATAATCAGGTTTCGGGATGATGTTCATTATAAAAGATGATTGTAGACTTTCCTTTAATAAAATTAACAGAGTTTTGGTGTCAACACTAGTATCCTACAATTTAAGTGGAGAACCTATGTTGCATGTCACTGAATACTAGGTTATCATGAGTCTGATCAGATCAGGCTGCTCAGTCCCCCAACACTGTCCGATGAGGACTAGTGACCCATCTTGGAGTTAACTCCTGGGTGCATGAATAAGGCAACATACCGATATTTAATTTCTGACCTTTCTTAACACCTAATTCTAATTGATTTTATTAAGGGTCGTACTATTGCTTGCTAATGTATGTTAAACTGTCAGTTATGTTGGATCAAGGGGTTTAAGCATCCTACACTACAGCCGAATGTTTGCTTTCTTTTCAAGATCCCTTAGATTTAATCGAGGAGCACAAATACTTCTGTCAAGGTGTAGACCCTACTTTGCGATCAAACGTTCATCCCTAGGGTCATTTCACGGTGTATACTACGTTTTTCAGCAGTTCCACAACTTTTATATATACCTAGACCATGTTCAGGAAGGGTGATTTCCAGGTATCCACAGTGTCATATGCTTACGGTCCGTAGATTCCACGCATTTGTACTCCACCAGCGGTGTTTCCAGCGCTATACTAAGTAATGGTCCGTTTTACAGCATGTCCACAGCTTCATACAAAAACACAGATAACTATCTACCGATACTAGGGTTAGCTAAGTCCTAATACTAAAGTAATAGCAACGTGAAAGCTTGGAAAGGGTGGATTGGGTGGTTTAGATCTACCGCTTGAAAAGTTTAACCCGATACGTAGCATAACAATTTCCAATCACATATTAAAGATTAATTTAACATCATCCCTACTCCTAAATATCTACATTTCAACAATAACAATATTACACTACTCAATAAACATGGCAATAAGTAAAGCACATACCATAATATTACGCATGGATAAATCAGACATAATAACAGTATGAGGGAATATATATCACCGGATAATAGAGCAGCGTAACAAGAGAATAAAACTTGCAATCCTTGAATAAAAGCTTGAACACCAATACTCCTTGATTACAAAAGCTAATCTCCACTCTAATCTACTAGCTACCCACTAACTACTTTCTAACTTCTCTAGAGAGAGAAGTTAGAGAGAGAAAATAACTAACTAATGAAAATACAAGAGAGAAGTGTTTGATTTGAATGGATTTGAATTGTTGGATATTGATTAGAAATGAGGAGGTTTAAGCCCCTATTTATAGGCTTCCAAGATACGATTTTACACTTAACACCCTCGCTCCTGTTTAACACTGAAATACACCCCCGAGCTATGAAATTCGACACCAACAGGGGCATATTCGATACCAAATAGGGAGTATTCGGTAGCAAATAGGGCGTATTTGGTAGCAAATAGGGCGTATTCGGTAGCAAACGGGGCGTATCCGGCACCATAGAGGGAGTATACCACCCCTACAAGGGGGTATACGGCCACAAGGAGGGGGTATACCGACCCATAATGGGGGGTATACGGCCCCTAAAGGGGTGTATACGGCCCCTGTGGGGTGGTATCCCCTTGGTCCGTGGTCTTGTGTGTTGGATCGTAAGTCTTGTGCACTGGTCGAACTTCGTTTGGCCATAACTTCTTCATTCTTGATCCGTTTTTAGCGTTCTTTATATCCACGTGATCGTAATTACCTGAAGATCATAATGAACTAATCAAAGAATAATTTCAAGGTAATATGCTAAAAGTGCTCGTATAACGTGATCATATCGTTTATTCTTTGTTTTGTACGTTATTTAGCCATTTTACTTGATTTTTGAAGCAATGCCTTATTTTTAGCCTTAATAATGAATTATGGTGAAAAAGTATTGATATTGAATGATTTCATCCATTTTGGGGCTAAAAAGGTGGGAATTATGTACGCAAAAACGTGACTTTTTACGTCAAATCAAAAGGATAAGTATGACCTAGGATTGTGAGCTATTACTTTTTACGTCAAATCAAAAGGATAATATATTCATATGTTAATGTGAGCTATTACTACAATCCTTCTATCGGGCTAATGCGGAGGTGTCCACAATCAGACAAACAGAATGTCACTTGGGTTGCTGAATATATTAAAGCATACACCGAAAGTTCTCTCAAATGTATGCCCATGTTATCCGACAGTTAATCTCAAATCCTATTCCCCAATCTCGGTCATCAGAGATGTCCGAATCATGGAATAGTTTGTTGAATAAACATTATTATGAATGGAGTATACCCTCGCTGGAATAAGTTAGAATAACTGGTCTAGGCGGCCGGATAATACGTCATCACTTGTTCGTATGAGTTATCAACATTACTCAAGTATGCAAGAAAAAAGGGATGGTTTATGTTAGAAATAGAAACCTAGTTAATACGTTTGTTATTCGATTAATAATATAACTACCTTCGGTCATTCTTGACTTCCATACATTTGTACTCCGTCGTAAGCATTTCCAGTACTATATCAAAGAATGGTTGAATAGGGTCCGTCATATTATTTCATGATAACTAAAGCCGTTTGTATTTCACTAATATGATAATCCTAAGGCAACAATCAAACAAGAACATGCAATAAGACGATCAAAACAACAGTTCCATATAAGCATACAAAAGTATTATCTAAGTAGAGGATATTCCAAAAGTTGTCTAAAAAATAGCATCTATACGAATTTAATCTTAATCTAAACGACTCTACATGCGTCGTTTTAACAAAATATATTAATATAAAAATGTTTACAACATTTGAAGCTAATACATAGCTCGCGTTCTGGAAATGAGAGATTCCGACACATAAATAATTTTACAAAATATATTAATGCAAGGAAATCTCTAATGTCTGCATGCTGACTCGAGCTACAGTAATCCTGAGGGCAGTCCAACCTACTGCTGAGCACCTGTGATACATGCTAAATATGGTTAGCTAAAAGCTGGTGAGCTCACAGGTTAGTATTTCAAATAACGTTGTATGAACCGCAAGATTTAATGTACTGATTTGCAACCAAGCAAATAAATGATGTATACATCTATGAGCACATAGTATGAGCCTTAACTGAGGTGTCAGGATCCACATTCAAGGACCTGATCGAGGGTGCCTCCCCACGAGTGCCTAATCCACACTCGCAAACCTCAAATGCTAATGCGTCCGTTTGACCAGTTAGTGCTTTCTAACCCGGACGAGGATTGTCAATCCTATATTGTACCATACACTAACATTTGCGCTACCGAAGTATTACCAAACTATGTTGTGGAGGACTTAAATGATTAGTTGTGTAAACTCATGTAGTATATGAATAGTTTGTACTCGCGTTCACATGTTAAAAACAAGCAATGAATCACACCCCTGAGTGAAAAACAGTAAAAAGAGGGGCCATGAGACTCACCTGAGTCTGATGTGTTTATCTCAATAAACTTGCGTTGCTTAGCCAAGCAAAGATGTCCGAAGACTGTAACCTGAGGGCGTCCAAGATGCCCATTGGTTAATACGAGTAGGCATCTCAAAAGATCACCTATGCTAGTTGATCACACAACTAGTAATGTCCAAATATATTTGGTTTGTTGTTTGTATTTTGGAAACATGTACGGCCCGTTGGTGACAGTGTGTAACACTAATTCTCAAAACCATTATTATTATGTTTCGATTCATTTGTATACTCATAAAAGTGATTGTTAACCATTCTTGTATTGGTTTAATATTGTATTGGCTAATTATTATCATTTGGTAACCATTTCAAGTAAATTTCAAAGTGCTAAAAAATGTTGACCAAGTTTGACCGTGAACTGAGACTGCGGTGCGAACCGAGATCGCAGTGCGAACCAAGATTGTGGTGCGAACCGAGATTGTGGTGCGAGCCGAGGTCGCGGTGGGAACTGAGATTGTGGTGCGAACCGAGGTTGCAGTTCGAACCGAGATTGTGGTGCCAACCGAGGTCGCGGTGCGAACCAAGATTGGACTCACTTCGCAGATTCGGCTAAAATGTCTTTTTCCTTGATAAATTGGTAAAATGAACTCGGTTTGACTCGATACTTTTAGCGAAGCCTTAAATATGTTAAATAAACTTTAGAAAATTGTCATTATGATTTATGGTTGACCCGAAGTATTGGTTTTTGAGAAATGACAAAAACAGCCCTTTGGGGCTTTGGTTCCAGATTTTTAACCCGATTCAACTCATGATTTCACCCATTTCTTTTACGAATCAAGCCTAACAAAAAATCAAACATATTCTCCTAGGTGTCTTGTTTATTTCTGCACTTTACGATGATCTTATAAGTTCATTTACTATTTTAAACAAAAATAATCATGAAGAGTGGTCAGAGTTGGTCCAAAACAGACCTTCATTCAAAGATCGGGTTATACATGAAAATACGTTTATTTATGGTAATGGCCTAATGAGAACTTTTTGTAGAGCTCTTCCATACGAAAATTTTGGTAGTTGTTTCGTTGTCTAGTTGTTTTTAGAACTCAAGATATTAACGTTTTCGTGAGATGATTTTTCTGGGACAGAAACTGTCTCTTTTAAATGTGTACAAAAAACGTGTTTTACCATATTATTTGGACATAATCTATCTAAATAAGCAAGCTAACATGTAAATAAGTAGTAACCAAGTAAATCTAAGAAAATTTCAAGAGTTTTTACAAAGAAATGGTGAGGAGAAGGAGAAAAGAGGTCGAATGCTCGTTTAAATTGTTTAACGTTTTTAAACGTTTTAATTGTACGCGTGTAATCACGATATTTTTACTTGAATTATTTTATCAAAATAATTAATAATGAGTTATAAAAATATAACTTAAGTTTATTTCGTTTGTCGAATGCGTTTTGCGCTTTTAATTCGTGTACGTTACGTTTTAAACAAAACATACATTGTTTCGTATATTATTAATACATAATAATATAATGTAAATAACTACTATTTAAATATCAAATAGATTTATGTTATTTATTAAAGTTGAACCAACGTCCGTATGAAATGTATCGAACTACACTCGATATGAAAATGCACAATTTAACCAAATCGTGTACGTGTATATATATTCTACAATATATATAAGGATACATTAATTAACCTAATCAAGGACTAATTATTTGTATTACAGAGAATTAGGCACTAATCACTAGCCATAATTTGGCGGGTGTCACACTTTGAACTTTAGATGTCTTCAGGCGTACGCAGAATCTTCATTCTTCGTCCGTTTTTGTTGATTCTTCTTCTGTTAGATTCGTAATTTGAAAATGAAGATATTGGAAAGATGGATCTCAGTGGTGGGTACTTTGTCTCAAATCTTGTCTATGATGCCTTGAATCTTTAATCGTGCGTGGAATCTTCATTTTCTGCCCGTTTTGCTTGATCTTTCTCGTGCATCTTTATTTTAATCTCTTTGGCAAAGTTTCATTGATTTGCATATTATTTGAATCTATTTGCCAAGTATTGTTCCAGAATGAGATAGATATCAGTAGTAAAAATGTGACTTTTTACGCGATATCACTCATTTGGATTAAAGCCCCATATCGTTCAGTTAGTCCAAAACGTCTGTCAATTCCGTGGCCTACTAAATGATGATCACAACTCTCACCTTGACAAATTCATTTCCTTATCCAACTCCTTTAATCCCATTAGGGTTAACCAAGACATAGTCTATCTATACCTATTTCCCTACTCACTCACACTTCATGCACAAACCTAGTTTGAGGAACTAGTGATTAACTCTATAACCTCTTGGGTATAATTAGCAACAAAATTTTTGGTCAAATATTTCCCCCCATCAAAATAAGGCACATTTAGGACCAACATCATGAACTTCCGTCAAGTGCACGATGAATCAATCTACGTTGCATGGGAATGCTTTAAGGGATTGCTTAAGAAATGTCCAAATCATCGTTTTGAGCGCTCAGACCAGCTACGCATTTTCTACAATGGTCTCTTCTTACATCACCGTCCTTTACTTGATACCGCCTCTCAAGGTAGTTCATAGTCTGCACGGCAAATGAAGCTTGGAGCCTGATTGAGAAAATGACCATGCACAACCATGACTGGAATAGTGAAAATCACTCCTCAATAGTGAATCCACCAACTACACTCGGAAATGAAGCTATCCAAACCCTCACTCAGCAAGTGGCAAACCTAACAAAGGAGATTAATGAATTGAAAAGTCAACAACAACAAGTCTATCAAGTTCAAACATGCCTTAATTGTGCTAATCTGAACCACTCAGCCCAAAATCCTCAGTCTCATCTAACTCCGCCCAATACTAACCCTTCCTTTAACCCATCTAGGAACATCCCACTAATTTAATAACCTCAACTTGCTGAACCCTCTTCCTCACAAATCTCTAGTTTTGACGACACCCTGATATAGGTTACTCAAGGAATCTCAGATAGACAAGACCAAGACGATCTCTTCTTAAGAGACCAATTGACTATGCTAAAAGCTTTCGAATCCCAGTTAGGATAATTAGCACAACGTATTAACGCTAAACCTCAGGATAGTCCAACTAGTTATCATAAGGACGCTTCCCATATTCAAGACTCTAAGGTAGCACATATCCCACCCTCGGTTTCTTATCCGTTGAAGGAACCGCCTATTGTTCCATCGACAATAGACTTAGAGTCTACACAAAATAGGAAAGTAAACATTCCGTTATGGCTCGTCTTAAACAATAACCCGACAAGATTAAGTCTTTTAAGTTTGACAGGAAATTCCTATACACCACCTCTGAAGTTCACTCCAAAAAGTACTTCAAAAGACTTCTTACAACCAAGGATAAGGTACCCGAAGTACCCAATATCCCGATGAACAAGGAATGCGCAACTATCTTGACAAATACCATCCCTGAAAAACTCAGAGATATCGGACGTTTCACTCTCCCTATTTCCATCTACAATTCAGGCATTAATCGTTCTCTCGTCAACTTAGGAGCTAGTATTAACCTTTTGTCGTACTCGCTTTTCAAGAGGCTTGAGTTAGAGAATCTTCGACCTACCGAAATAACCATACAGCTTGCTGACCACTCGGTCAAATACACTAGGGGAATAGCTAAAAATGTTTTAGTTAGGATTGACAAATTTCTTTACCCGACAGATTTTGTAGTAATAGATATGCAGGAAGACGTACACATCCCAATCATACTAGGAAGACCTTTCATGAATACGGCTAAGGTAATCATCTGTGACACCCGACTATTTAGGTTAACTGTAAACCTACCTGGAAACCCTAATTACGCGTGTTTAGTTTAGTATTAGGTTAAATACTTGTAATTACTCATAACTAATTGTATATTTATGTGAATATACACTCCCGTAATTGGTTTATATTACGCTTACGTAATTAGTTGTAATTACGTGAAACAACCGGACGGAGTCCGACAAACTATACGACGTTGGTGAAAACATTTCTAAAAATAACTTTAATCTATTTTTAGAAGTTATTTATCACTATTTATTATTTTGTTAAAATAATACGCGAAAAACCTAGACGTTTTAAATTAAAACGACTCAAAATAATGCTACACGATTTAACATTTAAGCAGAATAACGGGTAAACGAGCATGTCACCCCACCAACCGTCACACGTCATCAATGTGACCGTATGGCAGCACGTCTGGTTTAGGTTTAAAATATATATTTAGCAGGGGACCTAAGTTCTACTAGAGCTGTATGGTTGAAGTAATGACCTAGGGTCGTTCTAAAGAGTTAATTGTATTGGGAAACAACTTGTCGGGATGAACATTTCAAATTAGCGATGGTTAGAAAATAGCTTTGAGTGGGGGTTTTATATTTAGGTCCGTAATTAAAATTTAAACTAATTAAAACATTAAATAAGAGCAGTAGGTTGAATCAGTATAGGGGGAATGTGTTTGTTATAAATACGTTAACTTTTACGTGGGGTGATGCTGTATTGAGGTTTAATATTTAAAAACGTCTTTTAAGATTTGTGTTTTACGTTCATGTAGATACCTTGTGGTGTAAACACTAGCATCCTACTGATCGGAATCAGTATGTCACTGAGTACTAGGCTGTCAAGATTCTGATCAGATCGGACTGTCTTGAAACCCTCCTCACCGTCTCTTGTCCGCAATTTATCCAATGATCTTTCTTAACACAGACAGAGATATCTAAACTAGGCAAGGCATTTAAGATTTAAGACAGGTGGTGACTGATTAACATATACATTAATGGTTGCGATTGAGTTCAGAGATTTTCAGCTGTGATCTAGTCTATACCGTGTATTCACCAGTATTACGGTCTTCCCTGGATCACATACTATGCAAGGATGCAATACAGTGTACAGCCTATGACCTTTCCATGGCTTCCAAGTGTTTGTACTCCACCAGAGGTGTTTCCAACGGTATACCGGATACTCAGTCATTTTACGGCATTTCTTGTATTCCATACTTTACGGCCATCTGATCTCAATATATCTAAGCTTGTATTACTGTAAAACCATCTATGATAGCTAAACATCCCGTTCACTTTAATGATTCAATCCCAATAAATCCTTGATTAATTCACAGTGCACTATACGATAGTTTAAACAGTATTTCCACTAGTTACAGAATCAGACCATGTTTATTTTGGAAAACATAGATAGGTAGTGACCGTCTGAACAAGGTTAGCTACTCCTTGTCATAAAGGTTCTAACCACGTTTATTGGAGGAAAGACGATAGTTTAGTTTGAAATCATAAATGTATAGTTAAACAGTTACCGAGTTTTCAATATGTAACAATTGGGAACATTATTCCACGATGGATTGTGCCCACGACTTTCATAGCTTCCACGTTCCGTACTCCACACATTAGTGATGTTTCCGGTGCTATACAAATGAAAGCCGTATAACGCTACCTCTGTTGTTTTATAATGATATTATCCTAATTGTATATTTAAAGTAGCATCACCCCAAATATTAACAAGCTAACTACATCATAACAAACACAATAGCTAATCTACTCACTAATCATGGCAATATATCCTAATTCAGACATAATAAAAACATGCAACATAATGAATGATAAGGATAGAAATAACCGAAAGTAATGCGTAGACTGAATAGTAGCTGAAAGATTACATGGACAGAGCTCCAAAATATCTCAAACAATATATTACAACTCTATTACAAAAGCTACCCTTGTTAGTCTTGGTTAAATATTAACCAAGATCTAAACTAAAACTAACCTAACTAATTAACTATTTAGAGAGAGAAAGTAGAGAGAGAGAGAGTATTCTTTTGAGAGAATGAAGAATGAGGTGTGAGGTGTGTTGAAATGGTGGAAATGAGTCCATATTTATAGGAGAAGTGGTGGAGGAGAGGTACAAGTCTTTGAGCATCAAGAACAAGAATCAAAGCATCACACGGGGCGAGCAAGGAACAGGGGGGGTCAAATGGTACCCCAGGTACCATTTACAGGGAAAAAGAGGAACCAAATGGTACCTATGGTGTCATATACGACACTTAAGTTACCGTATACGGTACCTAGGTGGGGGGAGGGGGGAGTTTGGTGCTCCATTTGTCCTCCGCTGACTTCTCGTCTTGCTTGGTTCGTCCGTATCTTCTTCATTTTAAGCGCGTTTTGCTTGATTCTTGCGCCGTTGGCTTCATATTTACGTTACGCTTTTAATGGTACCAAATTTGTTAAATTTGGAGATGTTTGACTTTTTCGTGGTTCGGATGACGATCGGCGAGCTACCAGACTGCACATCTTGTCCGTCTTTCATCCGAATCTTCTGATTCTTTCACCTCCGGTCTTGGATTTCCCTGTGGAATCATAAATATGAATTAAGATCCACTTTCTTAAGTAATTTAAGAAGGGGATATTTAAGGTGACATTATTTGTCTCATTTTGCGTGATTAATGAATGTTTTTAGTGATTTTAACAGCAACATCTATAATTGGACCACTTTGGTGATTTTAAGCAAATATTAGATGTTTTAAGATGTTTTCACCAAATATAAGTCCAATAAGTGTAGAATAATGTGCCTAAAAAACATGACTTTTTAGGTCACATCAAGTATCTCACACTTAGACGTTGCTTGTCCTCAAGCAACACATCCATGCCCTTGCGAAAAATATTTTTAAAACCTGGTTTTGGGGGGAGTCGAAACATTTCTAAAAGTTATCATTTTCTCATACTCATAAAATTGTTTTAAAATATCAGGAAAGATAAGATAATTATTTCAGAAACAAGTAATGATTCTCTTTAAGCATACTTCCAAATCTCGTGATATTGGAGTTTACATGACCAGACGATCTCACTAAAGTGGTCGCTCAATTCACTCAAGAGTGTTTCGGGTTACTTAATATTCTAAACAAAGAAATCGCTCAAATAGCCAGTCATGCAGTACTCATCATTATAAGCTTGATCGAGAATCGGATCTCCACCACTTAGGAGAGAATGATGCTAATTATCCTAAGACATTCAGGGGTTGTAATGTTTGTGAGGGCTAAGGGGTATGAATTGCGGAAATTTTGGTTGTAAGGGCGTTGGTTATCTTAGGAATCTTAAGGTCATGGAAAACTTTTTATTTAGAAATGGGTAAAAGGATAGTAGTTTCTTGTCTATTATCGGATCTTCTTCCTTTTAGGGTGATACTTCGAAGCACCGAGCTTTATTTTTTTGAACTAATATATTTATATATTTATTTTTTCTTTCTTTCAGAACTTCTTTGCCAGAGAACTTCCAAGGATAATTAAATGCAGAAATCCTTCTTCTCATCAAGGATATTTCTTTTTTCGGAGAACACGAGAGAGTAAGACAATTTGAAGGGATGTTCTAAAAAGCGTTCTTCATAACCTCAGAAATTCTAAGATAAGTTTTAGGGATATTTGGGAAAGTATGGGCTTAAACATGTGGGTTTTATGAAAAGGTTTAGGCTCAACAAAGTTTTCTAAGTGGATCATCGAAACTAAAAAAAAAGAGAAGGCTAAAAAGTGGGTTAAATCCTAAGGAATGTCAAGGTCATGTTATTGCACCCATACCGTGTACAGTACTCACCAATATGGTCTCGAAGCATATGTCAAGAGAAAGTTCTAATTTAGATATACATGCATCGACACACACAAGCAATGAATAATGTAGCATTAAAAATGAATGCTTTTAAGGCTCAAGTCCTCACTGCAAAATGGGTTGTATGTGCCTAGTCATGTTCTTATTAGATTTTCATTTCTTGCTTAAGCAATTACTAACTTACTTTCCTTAGATTTAAAAACAATTTATTCATATTTTGAAAATGACTTCTCTTAAAAACATCAAAACTCAAAAATTCAGAGTTAATCGGGGGATTAAACTCGTTTTTCTTTTGAAACAGATAAAAGAGGAAAGGATCAGATACTCCCCAGATAGTGAGTTGCATAGAAGCTGAGTTTCTGAATTTGCAGAAGGAGATGTGGCCAAGATCTTCTTTTGAGTTTTTAATAAAGATCGGCTCGGTTCCAAGCGACTTGCTTATTTCCATCCTTTTATCATCTCAACATCTCAATTACATTCTTTTGAAGTGATCTCTTAAGTGTAAACACGTTGGATGTACCCTTTTTACAAACTTGGTTTTGTTTTTACAAATGAAAAGAGATCACTGTCTCAGATTTTTAAAGATGTTTTCAACTACAAATTTATTTTATAAATCATGTGTTTTTAAATGAGTTCGAGCATAATGCATAAAAGTAGTATGCGAGTACCTCAAAGGCCCGAAACACATGAATTATTTGGTCATTTCAAAATGATTTTGCTATTTTCTGAGATGAGTGGTTTATTTGCAAAACGAGTTATATTTCAGAAAATGTTTTAAAACATTTTGGGTTCATCCAAGTGTGACGGATAGTCAGATATCTACTTCATTTACCAATAATCTACTCTCTTCTATGTTTTTTTCCATGGGTTGCCTCCCAAGAAGCGTTGTTGTTAGAGTCGAGAGCTCGACTTAGCCTTCCTGCAGTCTAGTTGGTGCTGGAACCTCCAGGGCCAGAAGTGCTCAGAAGTGGAACTCTGGAATTACGTGGATAGATGACGTTTGGACTCTTAGATGCAAAAAAGGAAATACTTTGCACAGTAACTCTTTGCATGTGCAGAAGATCCCAGATAATGTCCTTATAGCTCTAGAGATAGATCTATTGTGATCGACTGCAGAGAATCCGATTAATTCCATTATTTCTTGCTTGGGGTGTTGCTTTGATAAAACAAGAGGTTATGAGGGGTCTATGATTGAGGCTATTAGCCTTTCCATAGTTATGCCAAATCCTGGATCATGTGATGCATCAGTTGGTAGATTATCATCAGGTAAGTGGTGATGCAGTAGTGTGGACTAGTATATATCCTCCTCTACTTCCTCTAGTTCTTCTTCTTGTTCTGACTTTGATTATTCTGTTGATGATATAAGACAAGTGTGTTTCTCTGATACGTATGTGTTTGATGTTACTGAATCAGAAGTATCATTGTTTGAAGTAATCCTGCCCATTGAGATTGCATGTATTTCTGCTTGCTCTACGAGTAGTTCATCAGCCTGGTTGATTCTGAATGCAATAGTCTGTCCATGTACTCTAAGGCTGATAGTCTTCGAGTAAACATCAATAATAGCATGATCAATATTCATAAAAGGCCTTTCTAGGATAATTGGTGTATTGATATCTTCCTGTATATCCACACTAAAAAGTCAGTAGGGAACCAAAACTTGTCAACCTAAACCATAACATTCTCAGTTATGCCCCTAGGATATCGAGTTGTTTGATCGGCAAGCTGGACACTCATCTTAGTGGGTTGCAGAGGTCCTAGTTCAAGTCTAGAGTAGAGTGAGTAGGGCATGAGGTTGATTCTAGCTCCAAGATCGGCCAAGGAGCGTATCGTGCCCGAGTGATAGATGGAACAGGGCAAAGTGAAGCGGCCCATGTCTCCTAGTTTTTCCTGAAGGGAATTCTAAATTACGGCTGATCATTCAGCGTTGAGAGAGATTTTAGGTACTTCAGGTACCTTTTCTTTAGTAGCCAGCATACGTCGGATGTATTTGGAGCCGGAAGGGATTCTAGACATGGTGTCTAAGAATTTTCCGTCGAGTTTGAAAGATTTGGCATTAAACCTTTTTCCAATACGATTTGGGAAGGGAAATCAAATTTCTTGAGTTGGGGTAGGCACAGATTGAGTCTCGAATGTCATCAGGACAGGAGTAGGGTTCTTCACTAGAGAAGAAACATTAGAGTGGCTCGGTGCCCTCTTAGTATCAGTGGAGTTCAAAGTCTTAGCCTCCGCAATGTGTGGATTGTGAACGGTGTTGCTAGGTAATCATCCTTGGGCTAACTTACCAATTTCAGTCTCAAGGCTATTCAGACGGTTCATCAGGAGGAGGTTACCCTGGTCTTGCCTAGCCATAACCCCTTGAAATAGTTGTATAAGGGTGTCATTTGAACTAGTGACTGGTGTGGCAGGTTCATGAGGTTGGATTGTGCCAGGTGAAGGTCTGTTGGGTGAAAATGGTTGGTTGTAGGTAAGTTGGGGTGGATGATGTTGGGCGTAGTAGATGGCAGGGTCCTCATACGCAACCTGATATGGGTTGGCATAATTCTAAAAGGATTGGATTTGGTGGACCTGCTGAGGTTGCTGTTTCATTTCTCGGATTTATCTTATTAGGATTGCTATATGTTCTACCATACATTTGACCATCTCAGTTTGTGCTGGATTGGAGACTGCCATCGGTAATTGTTCATCGGTTTTCCAGTCATGATGGTCCATCGCCATATTTTCAATCAATTCCCAAGCCTCATATGCGGTGCGTAGCATAATACTTCCTTGAGCAGCAGCGTCAAGAGTGATGCGATGATTTGGTTCAAGACCATTATAGAACGTGTATAGTTTGTCAGTCTTCGTCATTTGATGGTCTCGAAATTTCCTCAGTAAACTTCTTAATCGCTCCCATGCCGAGTAGATTGATTCACCGTGAGCTTGTTTGAAGTTTGCGATGTCATTATTTGCTTTGGTCTATTTGGACGGAGGAAAGTATATTGCAAGAAACTTGTTACCCATATCCGTCCATGAGGTGATTGAGCCGGTCTTAAGTCCCTCAAACTAAGAAAGAGCATGAGAAGCGAGAGAGTAGGGGAACTAGTATAAGCGGACTATATTCTGATCAACCCCGTTCTGCTTATACGAGTTGGAGACGTGAATGAATTTTTTCAATGTGGTCGTTAGGATCCTCATGGGGTAGACCATGGAATTGACATTGGTCTTTGATGAGTTGAACGGTATTGTATTTAATTTCGAAAGATGCACTGTCTATCACAGGGTAGCTGATCAGTCCTCCTCGTCCTTCGATTGATGGTTTGGTGCTGTCAGCGAGAGTAACACGAGCGGCCATTTGTGGAAAACGGGAATGTATTTCTTTGCGGATGGTACGGATAGTCGACTCAGGATTGGTCACGAAAATGAGAGGTTTGGATCCGGATGATCTGGTCGAATATCGTTGCGTGTTGTGGGAAGGAATTTTTGTTTGTTACGAGAGAGAGATCTAAACTACGGGTATCACTAAATAGAAAGTTCGTCAGGACGCCTCAGAGTCTTACGATCAACTTCCCCGGTAGCGGAGCAAAAAACTTGTCGAGCCACTAACCGTCACGCGTCATCAACGCGACCGTATGGCAGCACGTCTGGTTTAGTTTTAAAATTTATATTTAGCTCAGGATCTAAATTCTACTAGAGTTGTACAGCTGAAGTAATTACCTTGGGTCGTTCTAAAGAAAATCATGTGTTTACATTATTACTTTACAGATTAAACCAATGAACTCACCAACATTATGTTGACCCATTTTAGCGTATATTCACAGGTTCACAGATGCAGTAGGACTACCCACAGGAAACAACATACTAGAGGTCGTTCGATGTAATCTTGTGAGATGATATTTGATTTGGTTGTGGCCCCCGACATGCCCCCTTACTTTCCGTTGCCACATGTTTTGGGGGTGTGACAGATTGGTATTAGAGCCTAAGGTTATAGCGAACTAGGATTACATTAATGGCCTAGACTATGATCGTTAGGTTAGTATTCCTTTTTTGGTATGACTACTTCAGCGATTGCTTCAATTTAATTTAATTTAACATAGCCTGATTGTAACACCCCCAAATTTACTGTTTAGCGGAAGCAAGCTTTGGGGTGCTACTAATCAATAATCAAAACACACAAGGCATATAATGAACGACTCTATATGCGTCGTTTCACATATACATTGATAATATAAAGTTTTAAAATGTATAATGTTTACAAAAGCCCAATAATTACAATGTTTAGAGATTAATCGGCATAACTTAGTTACAAAAGGTTAGTAATGCAAAATAATCTCCTGATGTGTATGCTGACTCGAGCTATGGGCATCATGAGTGAACAGGTCTATTGTTGTTGGGTACCTGAGAACACATGCTAAAAAGGTCAGCTAACGCTGGTGAGCTCACAGGTTTGCATAATAAATATGTAAGTAAGTACGAACTACAAGATTTAGTAATAAGCGTTTGAAATGAATCAAAGGATGTATATGTCTGCCATGAGGTCATAGTCTGCGCTTAACGTGGGTGTCAGGATCACAATAAAGTGCCTGATCGTGGGTGCCTCCGGGTGAGTGTCTAATCGACACTCGTACGAACAAATGCTAATGCGTCCGTTTAGCCAGTCAGTGCTTGCTGACCCGGACGAGGATGGTCAGTCCTATATGGTACCATACACTAACATTCGTGCTACATAAAGTATTACCAGAACTATGATCGTAGACGACTTAAAAGTGATTAGAAAACAGCTTATGCATGATATAGTGAGTTTTGTACTCGTGTTCACATGTAAAACAAGGTAAAGCATGTATTCCCACCCCTAGGTTTAAAACTGTAAAATGAGGGGCTATGAGACTCACCTGAGTTTGGAGATTTGCAACGAAGCAATATGATAGAATAATGTATGGTGTCCGAAGACCGTAACCTGATGGGCATTTATAACGCGCAAGGTTAATATGATAAGTAGGTATCTATAAAGACTACCTCCGTAGTTGTTCGTCCAATTAGAATGTCCAAATGATTATGATTTGGTTTGTTTAACTTGTCCAAGTTACTACGACTTGGTTGATTTGATTATGTATTGAAAACGTGTACGGCCCATTGTTGATCGGTTGTAATAATAATTTCATTATTATTATTATGATTTTGAAGTGTTTGTGTTCAAAAACGTATCCCGATGTGTTTTAAAAGTTGTATCGTATAATTGTTTGAAGTTATACAAGTTTGACACTTAGTGTAAAAATAGTTTGTAAACATTATGTTTTTAGCGTCACTTATAGCAACACTTAGGGTTTATGCGACACTTAGGGAAGTGTCGTATAAGGTGCTACACTTAAGGTAGTGTCGGGTACAAGTGTCGGTATTCAGGGTCATGCGTCACTAGGGTTAGTGTCGGATGAAATCAGAATTCAATTATAGGCGACACTTAGACAAGTGTCACTAGAAGTGTCGGTTAGGAGTGTCGGGTATTGAATTTGCGACACTTAGGCAAGTGTCGGGAAAAAGGGGTTTTATGCGGCACTTAGGCAAGTGACGCAAGATTAGGGCTTTTAGCGACACTTAATGCGTCACTTAAGGAAGTGACGCATCACTGCACTGGTCCATGCGACACTTAAGTGTGTTGGCAGGATTTTGTGTCAAAATCGTGTTTTCTGGTTTTTGTTTGACCCAAAACTTTTACCCAACCCTTATTTGGACATTATAAGCTTATATAAACAACTTTTGTGAAAATAAATGAAATCTAGGAGTTTTCGAGAATTTGTCGGAAACTTACGAATCGTCGTGAGAGAAATATGAAAAGATAGGATTGTAGATCGTGACATTGTGGTTCTTTTCTTCTAAATGAGCCTTGAGATTTAAGGTTGTTTGGTGATGTTATTTTGAGGTTGAAGGTGATGGTGGTGTGCAGGTTGTTTTGAGAGAAAAAGGGAAAGAGAGAGAAATGAAAGAGAAGAAAGTGAAGTGAGAGGGGGAAAGTGAGGGGGGGGGGGTGTCGCGTCCCTATCGGTTGGTCGGATTTGACTCCAGTCATTGTTTCAATAGCAACAGAGACGACAGACAGTGTGTTTTAAATTTATATGAGTTGGGGCTCAAACTATAAGTACTACCTACCTTGGGTGCAAGCAGTAAGTATAACTCGAAGCCGTTCTTTTATCGGAGCGAAGTGAAATGAAGCGGATCACCAAAGATTATGGTCGCAAATAGGATGGGGGTAGGTAGGTAGATTTTTGGGAGGTTTGGTTTTCTAATTATCCTAAATGTAATAAAGTAAATGGAGGAAATAAAAGATAAAGGATGAGAAGATAGGTAGAGATGTGATATGTTCATATTTTTCTGAATCTTAACAAGCAGTCTGAAACGATTTAACGAATCGTACGCGAAATCGTATACGTTTTTATTTAAAAAAAGACAATCTTTTTTGTGTTCTTTAAAATTCAAGACAAATTCAAAATTTATTTTCCAAAATTTAAAAATAAACTTTTTCAAACTTTCTGAAAATGTCTGAAATTCGTTACTGTGTTGCGCGAATTTGAATTTTAAAAGAACGTTTTATTGTGTTTTTAAATAAAAGCTTTTAAACTTAGTAATTAACCACTAATATTAATCAACCTAAATACTTAAAACAGAACTAAATTATCTAAAGTCTGGGTTACCTCCCAAGAAGCGCTTGGTTAAAGTCGGTAGCTCGACTTTTGGACAAATTTATCTGAGATTGTCCAAGAGCAATTGTTTGAACAAACTTGGTGCTCTTGGTTGAGGGAAAGTATAGAGAGGAATAAAGTCACAAGTGAGAATCTTAATGACATAATCAACTAGGTCTGTGGGATGTAACGAGAATCGTTCGTGTTCGGTGAGAAACATACGTTCCTTTTTGCCTAAATCTAGAAGATTGTCAATAAACTTGTTAAATTCCTTTCTAACTTTCTTAGGGTTTGAAATTCCATTTCGTGATCCTTCATCTATATGGTTTAAGTCATGAAGAAGCATTCCTAGGATTTGTTGAAATTCCCATTCTTCTCTTGAATCGGGATCTCCGGTGGTAGCGTGAACTGACTCCGTGATTTCTTCGATTAAAGATGTTTGTGAAACAGTGAAAGGAAATTTTGACTGAGCGAATAACAAAGTGAGTGAGACGTTGATATCCTTCCTTCCAGCAAAGAAAGCAGCTTCCATGTTATCGTCAGTGGCACCAGGGAATATCTCTAACAACTTGTTGATCATGTAAGTAGCGGGGTCAACGAAAAATGTAATTTTATCATAAATGACGAGAGATATAGAAGGATCTTTGCTTATCCAGAACTAAAGCTCATAAATCATAGCCTCAATATAATGATTAATTAGGGTTTAAGAAACCGGCCAATAATCGGTGCAGGCAAATAGGTCCATTAGTAGGTATATTTTTGATTTAAGCTTTAGTTCTTGCTCTCGATAATGTGTGAAGATACCTTCCTCCTTTAGATTCGGAAGATGGTGGAGAATACCAACCTGTTTCTTTATCCTACGAGTGACTTCTTTTTGTTCTACTGAAAAAGGAAAGTCAGATGTTTTGAGTTGTCTGGCAAATGCCCGACAAACATCCAATCTCCTATCAGGATCAAAAGAGTTACCTACATAGCGAATATTTTCTTCAGGTTTGATTGGTAGAGTCATATCAACAACATGATAGATGGTGTACTCAGGTTCTGGTACATGGTTTACAAAGATAGGTGATTTCGGAGGGTATTCATAAACTTCTTCATCCCATGGTGGAAGACGTTCTTCAACGGGTGGAAAACGAAAGGGTTGAAGATGTTCAGAGTTACTCTCGGAAAGACCAGATGTGGTAGGGAATTAAAAGAATTCTTCTAAGGAATATGAAATCTCAGGAGCAGGTATAACATGATAGCTTAGAATGCTAGAGGCAGAAGTTGAGATCTTTTGGTGAGAATCATGGCTTCCTAAGTTAAGGTCTAAGAATTGCCCTAAAGTTCTAGATTCATCGTCTGGATTAGCGAAGATATCTTCGAAAGAGGATAAAGATGAAGAGTAGATGTCATATTCCATCTTTTGTTCTAAGCAGACGAATAACTCGGCGTCATCCATGGCCATCAATTCTTCGGACGTCTTGTGGGCGAGTGGAGAAATGGGGCTAGACGGAAGCGAATCGTAGAAAGATATTTTTGTATTTTTCATTTGTAACTAATTTAAACTATCTAAATTATTCTAAGGAAAACAATTAACTGCTAACTAAGTTTGGGAAAACCTAATTGGAAAGGATCTCCTAAAAGCTAAAATATGTAAGGAGGCTTTAAATCGTAACGCTCAATGATCCCCGGAAGCGGCGCCAAAAACTAGTCGCGTCCCTATCGGTCAGTCGGATTTGACTCCGTTCATTGTTCCAACAGCAACAGAGACGGCGGACATTGTTTTAAATTTATATGAGTTGGGGCTCAAACTATAAGTACTACCTACCTTGGGAGCAAGCAGTAAGTATAACTCAAGGTCGTTCTTTTATCGGAGCGAATTGAAATGAAGCGGATCACCAATGATTATGGTCGCAAATAGGATGGGGGTAGGTAGGTAGATTTTTGGTTGGTTTGGTTTTCTAATTATCCTAAATGGAATAAAGTAAATGGAGGAAATAAAAGATAAAGGATGAGCAGACAGGTAGAGATGTGATTGTTGAAACTTGGATAATCAGGGTTTCGGGATGATGTTCATTATAAATTTGATTGGAGATTTACCAGATAAAGAGCAGACATACTTTCGGTGTAAACACTAGGACCCTACGTTTAGGTGAAACCCTAAAAACATATGTCACTGGAATCCTAGGTTATCATGATTCTGATTAGATCAGGCTGTTTTCAATCCCCCCTGAACTTTGTTTGAGTAAGACGTAAGGCAACAGACCGCAATTGTATTTAATGACCTTTCTTAACACCTAATCGTCTATTTGCTTTTGTCATGGCAAATACTGATTGCATCCTATGTATGTTAAACTATTGGTTTAATTAGGGTTTAGCATGTCTAGGTATTATTAATGACACTACCCTGTATTTTGTCTGTTTGAAGCACATATTTAACCATCATAAATATAGACCCTCCTTTATATGCAAGCGTTGATCCCTAGGAATAATCACGGTGTACTAAGCAATTAGGCATTTCCACAGTGTTCCAAATTCTAGATGTACTAACGGTGTACTGGGCATTTAAGCATTTCCACAGTGTTCCAGATCTGAAGTGTACTAATGGTGTAGAGTGCATGAGCATTTCCATAGCTTTGATTCCTAGACCATAGTTCTAGAAGGGTTACTTCTAGGTAATCCACATTGAAACAATCATATGGCATTTCCTTAGCTTCCACATATTTGTACTTCACACGAGGTGTTTCCAACGCTATATGAAGTACCGTGCCTTAACAAGGAAAGTTCATATCTTCATACTGAAACTGGAGATAACTATATTTTCATAGTATTAGGGATGATTAGATCCTATCCTAGGGCAACAGTCATGTGAAAGTCTGGAAAGGGTGACGAGAAACTAGATCTATATTCAGGATAAGCTTAACCAGATACACATCATAACAATTTCCAATCATATAAATGAAATATTAAGTTAACATCATCTCTAATCCTAATATCTACATTCCAACAATCACAATATTAAACTACTCTATAAACATGGTAATAGGTAAACTACAAACTGAAATAACATAAAGCACAATTAAGCATTATAACAGTAAGTAAAGTTTAGATATCACCGGGAATACAACAGTGTAATACTGAAGATTACGAATAGTCTGAACTTGAAAAACTCATTACAACAAGATTACCAAGCTAAGCCTTCCTCTAGACTCGAACCGTAAGCTCAACCCTAACCTTTCTCCTCTAGAACTCTAGAGAGAGACTAGAGAGAGAAAGTAGAGAAAGAGAATAAAAGAAAAATGAGAGAAACTTGAGAAATGAGGAAAATGAAGTGAGAAAGATGTCAAGGTGTGTTTGAATGAGGAGGGGGTATCCCCTATTTAGAGGCAAAGCTCAAAATTACACGTACAACTCGCGAAGCAGCACATACAAGCAAACGAAGCATGATACGGGGGTGCAGGGGCCGTATACGGCCTTGGTGGGGCCGTATACAGCGTGTGAGAGGCCGTATGCGGTCTTGGTTAGGCCGTATACGGTGTCCGTCTGATTTCGTTCGTTGCTTAAAACACGCGTATCTCCTTCGTTATGTGTCCATTTGACTTGATTCTTTTGCGTGTGTCTTCGTAATTCCGTTACGCTTCTAATGATGCTAATCTCATGGAAATTGGATGTGTAGAACTTAGGCATATCTGGAATGACTTTATAGGTGTTTGTTATCACCGTATCTTCTCTGTCATTTATCCGATTTGCATGATTCTTGATTTTTCCATCTCTAGTTTACCAGTTTATCATATGATGAGGTTAGCATGTGAATTTTATAAGGTGAATGAGGTCGGAGGATTTTGTACACGTTTATTTGCCTTGATGTGCTCGTTATTTGGACATTTTTAGTGATTTTTGCAGCAACGCCTATATTTGGACTACTTTAGTGAATTTTAGTAAATAATAATCATTTTGGAATGCTTTCACTAAAGATGTGTCCAAAAAGTGTGGAATATTGCCCTTAAAAACATGACTTTTTGAGTCACATCAGGGGGATGGGCCGATTTTTGGGGGGGAAAGGGGGAGTCTCCCATATTTTAATTCCCCGAGTTTGCGTTCCATGCAATGATCGTTTCCCTGATCGTTTAAACGTTAAATAATTATTTGTACGTTTAATACGCTTTAAAATACGAACGTTTATTCAATTTTTTTTTGTTAAAGTATTTATTAGGTACTATATTTGGGTTACAAATTAGCATAACACAAAACTAATTACATGTATTACAAAATGATTAGGGCCTAATGACGAGCCCTAACTTGGCGGGTGTTACATTCTCCCCTTGTTAAGAGAATTTCTTCCTGAAATTTAAGTCTGAGTAGTCGTGTGAGTGGAGTCGGAGAAAAGTTGTGGATTGATTTGACGTAAAAAGTCACGTTTTTGCGTACATAATTCCCACCTTTTTAGCCCTAAAATGGATGAAATCATTCAATATCAATAATTTTTCACCATAATTCATTATTAAAGCTAAAAAAAGGCATTGCTTCAATAATCAAGTAAAATGGCTAAATAACGTACAAAACAAAGCATAAACGATACAGTCACGTTCTACGAGCACTTTTTAGCATATTACCTTGAAATTATTCTTTGATTAGTTCATAATGATCTTCAGGTAATTACGATCACGTGGATATAAAGAACGCTGAAAACGGATCAAGAATGAAGAAGTTATGGCCAAACAAAGTTCGACCAGTGCACAAGACTTACGATCCAGCACACAAGACCATGGACCAAGTGGATACCACCCCCACAGGGGCCGTATACACACACTTAGGGGCCGTATACCCCCTAATGGGGCCGTATACCCCCTATTTAGGGCTGTATACCCCCTGTAGTGGTGGTATACCCCCTCTACGATGCCGGATACGCTCCGTTTGCTACCGAATACGCCCTATTTGGTATCGAATACGCCCTTTTTGGTGTCGAATCTCATAGCTCGAGGGTGTATTTCAGTATTAAATTGGAGCGAGGGTGTTAAATGTAATATCGTATCTTCAAGCCTATAAATAGAGGCTTAAACCTCCTCATTTCTCACCATTCAAACCATTCAATCCATTCAACACACAACACAATTCACTTTCACACACACTTGTAATTTTCTTTCTTAGTTAGTTTCTCTCTCTAACTTCTCTCTCTAGAGAAGTTAGAGAGTAATTAGTGGGTAGCTAGTAGATTAGAGTAGAGATTAGCTTTTGTAATCAAGGAGTATTGGTGTTCAAGATTTTATTCAAGGATTGCAAGTTCTATTCTCTTGTTACGCTGCTCTATTATTCGGTGATATCTATTCCCTCATACTGTTATTATGTCTGATTTATCCATACGTAATATTATGCTATGTGTTTTACTTATTACCATGTTTATTGAGTAGTGTAATATTGTGATTGTTGAAATGTAGATATTTAGGAGTAGGGATGATGTTAAATTAATCTTTAATTAAATATGTGATTGGAAATTGTTATGCTATGTATCGGGTTAAACTTTTCAAGCAGTAGATCTAAACCACCCATTCCTCCTTTCCAAGCTTTCACGTTGCTATTACTTTAGTATTAGGACTTAGCTAACCCTAGTATCGGTAGATAGTTATCTGTGTTTTTGTATGAAGCTGTGGACATGCTGTAAAACGGACCATTACTTAGTATAGCGCTGGAAACACCGCTGGTGGAGTACAAATGCGTGGAAGCTACAGACCGGTCATAAGCATATGACACCGTGGATATCTGGAAGTCACCCTTCCTAAACATGGTCTAGGTATATATAAACATGGTCGTAGGGATGAACGTTTGATCGCAAAGGAGGGTCTACACCTTGACAGAAGTATTTGTGCTCCTCGATTAAATCTAAGGGATCTTTAAGAGAAAGCAAACATTCAGCTGTAGTGTAGGATGCTTAAACCCCTTGATCCAACATAACTGACAGTTTAACATACATTAGCAAGCAATTAGTACGAACCTTAATAAAATCAATTAGAATTAGGTGTTAAGAAAGGTCAGAAATTAAATATCGGTCTGTTGCCTTATTCATGCGCCCAGGAGTTGACTCAAAGATGGGTCACTAGTCCTCATCAGAAAGTGTTGGGGGACTGAGCAGCCTGATCTGATCAGACTCATGATAACCTAGTATTCAGTGACATGCGACTTAGGGTTTCCACTTAAATCGTAGGGTACTAGTGTTAACACCAAACCTCTGTTAATTTTATTAAAGGAAAGTCTCCAATTATCTTTTATAATGAACATCATCCCGAAATGAGAATATTGAAACTTCGGCAATCACAATCTCTATCTATCTGCTTACCCTATCCGTAATTTAGTATTTACTTTTCTGTACTTTAGTTAATTTAGAAAATACCAAAAACAAATACCTATCCAACTATCCAAAACCTCAGCTTAAGTACTAAGTTATCCGAACGAGTTCTGTTTCAATTTTACCGTCGAGAGGAACGACCATGGATCATCCTTACCGCATACTAATATCAGGTATTTGTACCCAGTAATATTAGGAAGTTCGGAAAGGTTTAGGCCCCTGACAAAATATAAATTTGAAACCACCCACCGATCGCCGGCCCCGACTGGAAGGTCCGTAACGACAAGGAAGCGATTCCTTGACCGACTGTTCGGGCACGATCACGTTTTTTGGCACCGCTGCCAGGGACGGTAGTACGAATCAGAGCTTGTTTGGACAAATTTAGTTTTTAAGTGATCCTTTTGACTTGGATTCACCATCCCCGTTAGAAGTTATTTTTGTCGTAGATTAGCGTAGTTAGATTAAATTTCCCTAGCTTAGTTTAGATTAAATCTCCCTTCTCATCCCAACTTTAATTCTTAAACCTTTTCTGTGTGCTGTCTTATCTTAAAAACTTAGGCAATGGCAACTGGACGACAACTAAAGGATGAAATTGATAGTCTTTTTACGCTAATCCAAGATAGATATAAGAGTAATGCCGACTTAGAAAATGAATGGAAAATGTGTAGTATGAATTATTCGGATAACATAGGGTACTTAGATCCTCAATCACAAAATCATCATAAACCCTATGCCTTCCAACAACATCAATACCAACCTTACTATCCTGAACCATTCAATATCTACCAACAACCATCTTAACCCTGTATACGAACCATAACCATACGAGAGTTCTAACTTGAGAAATATGCTCATAGCTTATCTCAGCAATAATGCTACTCTTTCACCTTTTTGCAATCGACTTGAACAAGCACTTAAAGACCAAAAAGACATGCTTAGAAGATGTACTGAAAAGATGTCTAAAATAGAAGCACTAGTCAAAGCAAGAAGTAATGAAACTAGGGATCAAGTTACAACTAATTATAAGCTACAGGAAGATGAGAGGCACCCACACACCTCATCTACACTTGAGACAGACTTTCATTTTCTTAAGTTTGGTTGCAAAATTCCTTCAAACCGTTCACCTACCCAATCTTCTAAATCCTCACTTCCACCCAGTCTTAACCTATCTACTTCCGAAACCAACAAGGAGTTCATTCTAGAAGAACTTTCCGAGTCATTGCAACTTGAAACTTCTGGCCGAAGTGACAAGTATGACTTGGTGGACGAAGAGATAGAATTAGAAAGCCCGGAGTTGGAGATTTACGCAGAAGACCCTGCTTCAGAAGGATCGGAGAAATACGCGCCAACTCTGAGAAGTGATCTCGTTTCTATTCAAACCAACGTGGTTGACAACATCACGCAACAAGTTGTGTTTAATGATGTCCCACATATCTTCTCGGATGAATCACCCCTTGATCTGGTTGAACACTTAATTTCCTTAGACCATCCAGTCACCCAAGTAGTCGATGAGAATGTTGCTACAAGATTGTAGATGAAAATGGATAATGTCCCACCTCAATGCCCAGAGTACAACATTATCATTGACCAAAAGACCATAGGAAGCAAGGAAGGATCTGCGTCATGGTTTCCCTTCAAACTATATCTCCACCATATAATGTCTTATATATCATTGAGAGGTGAGGATTCCTTTGACCGACCCATTCTGTCAATCCAACTCAAGGAGTTATTAGAAGTTGAGAGATCTGTTATACCTCCGGTAGAACCATTTTCTCACTTTGAACCATCTCCTTATATTGGTCATACCCTAGCATTAACCTACTTTAAACTTTTAGGTATGTACCAATATTACCCCTTGTGTCTACTGATGGATGCAAGGAAACCCCTAGGATTTCCTGATAAGTAGTGCTAGAGTCAAGCTAGTGACTCGAATAAAAACAAGCGCTTCTCGGGAGGCCACCCGTGTCTAACGTAGTTTTAATAGTAGAATAAGTCGTAAGCTAACCCAAATAAGTAGAAAATGATCCCTGAAAAAATTGTTCCAAGTTTTCTTTATTTTTATGAACAAAAAGGATGGTTTGCGAAATTACTTCATTGAAGTTTTTATCAAAACCTTAAAACTTCCTACTCCCACTTGTTTGAGCTTTATTGCAAAATCCAATTTTTACCATTATCTAAGATCTCAAGTTCTTAGTATCCCTTTCACTCTCATGGGAACCTACTAGGAGTTAGGAGCAATATTCATACCCACTGGCATGTTTCGAGCATTTGAGGTACGTACATATATTAATGTGAACATACATGAGATACTAATGCTTAATCTGATATCCTGATCTGTATGTCAATATGTGTGTTATGCTTGAACTCGTTTAAAAATGTGTGCTTTGGATATCTCTATTCTTGGCTACCTAATTCAACTAATAATACTAGTATTTCCATATCTGCTACGGTGAAGTTTTAGGCAACTAACACTTTTAGTGTGAGATTAGACTTCAAGTCATATACTGGTTTGTTTCATCTTTAAAGTACTCACTTTGATAGTTTTTCGCAAACCAGTGAATCTCTTATTTGGATAATAATCACTTGTTTGTTAGATCATGTTTGCTTGTTCTACTTGTACAAATGCCTAACAAGCAGGGATTGACGCCTATGGAGAAAAAAATCTTTGAGAATAATGGAATGACAACAAAGGGAGCTTAAAGTTCATTAAGATTGGGAAACTTTTGAGCATTTCTTTGCAGGGGAAGAGATGGTGCTTTCAGACACATATACGATTTCTAGTTTTCTATGACTAGTTCATCAAGGAGAGGCCTTCACTCTTCCAGTATCCGGAGGACGCCATCACTTCGCTTTATTTTCTACAATCTATCCAAGTCGAGCTCTTGACTATAACAACAGCGCTTCTCGGGAGGCAACCCGTGCAATAAGTTGTGTTGATAGTAGTGTGTTGATAAGTGAAGAAAATCTCTGAATATCCTTCACACTTGGATATACCAAAAATTATTTTCAAAATATTTCAACTCATTTTTGAAAAATCCCTTGTCTCGGAAAAATAGGAAAAGTTTTTAGAAAATTAGTTCATGTGTTTCGAGCATTTGAGGTACTAGCATACTCCTTTTATGCATTATGCTCGAACTTGTTTAAAAACATACGTTCTACAAACTGATTTCTAGTAGAAAACATCTTTTCATTCTGAGACAATGAATCCTTTTGATTGTAAAAATATGAAGTTGAATGTAAAGGTATATCTAACGTGTTCACACCTACGAGATTACTTCAAGAATGTGTTGGATGAAATGAAAGGCGAAGCCCGTATTTATAAGCAAACCCCTAGAGCTAATGGAGCTGCCACCTAACAAAGATTTCAAGGAATTCTTCTCCCGACATAATTAGACCTTCAGCTTTAGCTACCTGGGGAGTTTCTTTATCCTTTCTCCCTTTTTATCATTTTGCTTTACTTAATACTGTTAATTAATCAAAGTAATCTATACCATATCCTAAGCTTATCAATAAGTGTGGGATTCCAGCCCAAAACAAACACTTGAGAAACATTTTCTTATATGTTTAAACTCTAAGCGTGGGATTTTACTTCCAGTATAATCTCCATTAAAGAGAACATTAGGGACAATGTTCCTCTAAGTGTGGGATAGCGGTAAAGAATACCTTAGATAGATTTTTGTGTCCAAATAGCAACTCAGAAAATGTTCCTCACTTTAAAAATTGATCAAAATTTTTAAATTTTTTGCATAAAACAAAGAAAAGCATGAGCTTAACTTCGACAGTAGATAGCTACTCATTCAGTTAGCTCTGCTATTTCTTTGAATTTTAATATTTCTAAGAGGAGCCATTTTAAATATGAGTAAGTTATTTTGGAAAGTAGTGTAAATAAGGTAGGAATTTCTCAAATTAAGAAATGATAATCTTAGGGGCAGCGCATGACTAAGCACATACAACCCATATTAATTGCAGTGAGGTATCTTGAGCCTATATAAGCATTCATTTTAAATTCCTCACTATTCATTTGTTGTGTGTGCCGATGTATGCATTTATGAATTAGAACTTGCTTCTGGTATGCATTTTGAGACCATATTAGTGAGTACCGTACGCGGTATAGGTGCAATTAGATGACCTTGACATTCCCTAGGAAATAAACCCACTTTTCTCATATCTCTTCAAGCATAACCCTACCGATACTCATTTTTAGTATCGATGATCTTCTTAGTAAACCCTGTTGAGCCTTAACCTTTTTGTTTCTTGAAAACCCAAGTTTTAAAACCCACTCACTTCCATACCCACCAAAACCTTATCTTGGAATTTTTAAATTTTTGAAAAATGCTATTTAGGTATTCTTTTTGCTTTCACTCAAAAATTATAAATCTCGTGTTTTACTCAAATTTTCTCGTGTGCGTTTCAATAATCAAAATCTCAAAAATATCAAGAAAGTCTGAAGGTGTGAAAAATTGACACCAAGTAAAATTTGAAATGTCAAGAGATTGAAAAAAATAAAAGTAAGAAAGGATCTCAAAAGGCAAAAAAAAAAAATCATTTAGAATCTCCTTGACAAAGAAATTCTAAGCCAAAAATATGTCATAGAAATAAAGCTAAGTGCTTCAAATCTCTCAAAAACTCCGATCTCTAAAAAATATATATATTCCGTGTGTTTTCAAAGATAGAAGTTAGCTATCTTTACTTCCTTACCGTTATCCGTTTCTGTTTTCATTAAAAAGCGTATCTAAATAAAGTTTTTCATAAGTTTAAAAGTCCTGAGATAAGCATACCCCCTTTAAAACCTAATAACATCCCACTATCCATACCATTAACCCTCACTTCACACTACAACCCAATGAATGTCTTGGGATAATTAGCATCGTCCTTACCTAAGTGGTGGAAATCTGATTCTCGATCAAGCCTATGACAATGAATACTACATGACTGGCTTTTGCACGATTTCATTTGTTTAGAATGATAGGAAACCCGATACACTTTTTGAGTGAATTGAGTGACCACCAGTGAGATTGCCTAAGTCACATGTATGCCAAAGATCACGAGAATCAGAAGCATGCCCAAAGATATTCCTTTCTTATTTCTGGAACAATTATCTTATTTATCTCAATTTTCTGAAACAGGTTACCCATGTGAAGAATAGTTGTTCTAAGAAATATTTTAATTCGCAAAAATCGGACCTAAAACATCTTTTTAAATTGAGGATAGTTGAAGTATTGCTTGAGGACAAGCAATGTCTAAGTGTGGAATATTTGATTTGACATAAAAAGTCACGTTTTTGGGTACATAATTCCCACCTTTTTAGCCACAAAATGGATTAAATCATTCAATATCAATACTCTTTCACCATAATTCTTTATTAAGGCTAAAAATAAGGCATTGCTTCAATAATCAAGCAAAATGGCTAAATAACGTACAAAACAAAGCATAAACGATACGGTCACGTTCTAGGAGCACTTTTTAGCATATTACCTTAAAAATTTTCTTTGATTAGTTCATAATGATCTTCAGGTAATTACGATCACGTGGATATAAAGAACACTGAAAACGGATCAAGAATGAAGAAGTTATGGCCAAACGAAGTTTGACCAGTGCACAAGACTTAGGATCCAGCACACAAGACCACGGACCAAGGGGATACCTCCCCACAGGGGCCGTATACACCCCCTTAGGGGCCGTATACCCACTATTTAGGGCTGTATACCCCCTGTAGGGGTGATATACCCCCTCTACGATGCCGGATACGCTCCATTTGCTACCGAATACGCCCTATTTGCTACCGAATACGCCCTATTTGGTATAGAATACGCCCTTTTTGGTGTCGATATTCATAGCTCGAGGGTGTATTTCAGTATTAAATTGGAGCGAGGGTGTTAAGTGTAAAATCGTGTCTTGAAGCCTATAAATAGAGGCTTAAACCTCCTCATTTCTCACCATTCAAACCATTCAATCCATTCAACACACAACACAATTCACTTTCACACACACTTGTAATTTTCTTTCTTAATTAGTTTCTCTCTCTAACTTCTCTCTCTAGAGAAGTTAGAGAGTAATTAGTGGGTAGCTAGTAGATTAGAGTATTGGTGTTCAAGATTAGCTTTTGTAATCAAGGAGTATTGGTGTTCAAGATTTTATTCAAGGATTGCAAGTTCTATTCTCTTGTTACGCTGCTCTATTATTCGGTGATATCTATTCCCTCATACTGTTATTATGTCTGATTTATCCATACGTAATATTATGCTATGTGTTTTACTTATTACCATGTTTATTGAGTAGTGTAATATTGTGATTGTTGAAATGTAGATATTTAGGAGTAGGGATGATGTTAAATTAATCCTTAATTAAATATGTGATTGGAAATTGTTTTGCTATGTATCGGGTTAAACTTTTCAAGCGATAGATCTAAACCACCCAATCCACACTTTCTAAGCTTTCACGTGGCTATTACTTTAGTATTAGGACTTAGCTAACCCTAGTATCGGTAGATAGTTATTTGTGTTTTTGTATGAAGCTGTGGACATGCTGTAAAACGGCCCAGTACTTAGCATAGCGCTGGAAACACCGCTAGTGGAGTACAGATGCATGGAAGCTACGGACCGGTCGTAAGCATATGACACCGTGGATACCTGGAAGTCACCCTTCCTAAACATGGTCTAGGTATATATAAAAGCTGTGGAACTACTGAAAAATGTAGTATACACCGTGAAACGAACCTAGGGATGAACGTTTGATCGTAAAGGAGGGTCTACACCTTGATAGAAGTATTTGTGCTCCTCGATTAAATCTAAGGGATCTTTAAGAGAAAGCAAACATTCAGCTGTAGTGTAGGATGCTTAAACCCCTTGATCCAACATAACTGACAGTTTAACATACATTAGCAAGCAATTAGTACGAACCTTAATAAAATCAATTAGAATTAGGTGTTAAGAAAGGTCAGAAATTAAATATCGGTCTGTTGCCTTATTCATGCGCCCAGGAGTTGACTCAAAGATGGGTCACTAGTCCTCATCGGACAGAGTTGGGGGACTGAGCACCCTGATCTGATCAGACTCATGATAACCTAGTATTCAGTGACATGCGACTTAGGGTTTCCACTTAAATCGTAGGGTACTAGTGTTAACACCAAACCTCTGTTAATTTTATTAAAGGAAAGTCTCCAATTATCTTTTATAATGAACATCATCCTGAAATGAGAATATTGAAACTTCGGCAATCACAATCTTTATCTATCTGCTAACCCTATCCGTAGTTTGGTATTTACTTTTCTGTACTTGATGTGACCTAAAAAGTTATGTTTTTAAGTACATATTTCCTCACTTTTTGGACTAGTAATTGGTGAAAACATTTCCAAATCATCATTATTTACTAAAAATCACCAAGGTAGTCTAAATATAGATGTTGCTGCAAAAATCGGTTAAAATGTCCAAATAACACGTAAACCGAGGCAAAACTATCACCTTAAATATTCCCTTCTTGATTTCCTTATGTAATTAGATCTTAATTCATATTTTATGATTCCATAGGAAAATACAAGACTGGAGGTGAAAGAATCAGAAGAAACAGATGAAGAACGGAGAAGATGTGCAGTCTAGAAGCCCGCCGATCGCCATCCAGAACATGCAAAAGTTAAATACCTCCAAATTTGGCAAACTTAGTGTCATTAGAAGCGTAACAGAAAAACGAATCCAACGGCGCAAGAATAAAGCAAAACGGACTGCAAACGAAGAAGATACGGATGAACCACGCAACCGAGAAGTCATTATACAGCAAATGGAGCACCAACCCCCCCCCCCCCCCCCCCCGGGCACCTAGGAAGCGTATACGGTACCCTATGTGCCGTATACGGCCCTTAGTGTTGAGACATAGTTTGTGACAACAGATCTAGCTTTGCGATATGACTAGTGTAATTGTTATCATGTTGATATATTGGTTTAGATTTGTAAATTGATATTGTTTTGATATTAATATTCGTTAAATATATTATTATGATAAAATGTTAGACGAATATAGATTTTAACAATATATATACATATGCTGCGAGTCCAGTTATTTGTTTAGACGTTTGTTGCGAGTCGAGATCTCAAGTCGCAAGACTTTGCGATGCGAGATGAGATCTGAACTCGCAGAACTCAACTGAGATAAACGAGCCGAGTTCATGGGCTTGGGCTGCGTAGCGAGTCGAGTCAACTCGCAGGCCCAGTGGCTGCGAGTTGAGACGAGAATATATATGTGTTTTCATACATGAAACATATAACTTAAGAAAAACAGAACTTTGAGATAACTAATTGGAGATCAGGGTTTTTGCTTCTTGCGAATTCAGTATTTCCAGGGAAACAAATACTAAAGGCTAGGCTTTGACGTTTATATGTATAAAGTAAAGCAATTGGTTAACCTAAACGCGAACTAAATCGTTATTAGTAAGATAACACCGTATTGAGGAATTCCGCACCTTAATACTACAGATAACGAAGTTATCGATCCTAGAACTAGGGACTTACAATTGGTATCAGAGCTTTCGGGCTAGATAACGAGTGTCGTTCGAAGTTTTCGGGTTAATCGCGTGTGATTTAGGATTGTTTTGACGTGCATTAGTGTGTAAAAACGATCAAAATCATTCTCTGGACGATTTAGGGTTTGTTTACGATCGAAATTTCCAGTTTTAATCGTAAAAATACCAAAAATTTCTGATTTCGTAATTTTCAGCCGTTTTGCGAGTCGAGATTAGGGTTTCAGAATAAGTTTGCGAACCGAGTTGAACTTGCGAGTCGACATCCTTGCGAGTCGACATTCTGCGAGTCGAACCTCTTTGAGAGTTGATATATTCTGCGAACCGAGATCTCTTGCGAACCGAGATCACTTGCGAGTTGACATCACTGCGATCCGAACTGAGACTTGCGAACCGAGATTCTGCGAGTCGAGCTGAGATTGCGAGTTGAACTGAGTTTTGCGAGTCGAGATTTTTACTTTATTTAAATTCGCAAATACATTTTAACTTTAAACTTCACGATGTCAGACCTTAGCAAAATGATTGAGATGGAACACGAGATTGGCAAATCTAATGTCCCACCTAAATTGTTGAGAGTTGAGGACTATTTTAGCTAGAGGGATAGGTTTGAATCTTACTGTAGATTCCATGATCTATCTATCTGGATGTGTATCAAGAATGGATACACGACACCTACCCAGACTGTTGAAAATGCAATTGTGGTTCTCACTTATCAACATATGAATGAAGCACAAAAGAAGGAATTTGAGATTGAGAACAAGGCTCATTCATCAATCAAGATGAGTCTTCCTAAGGAACTCAATCATCAACTCAAATCCTTCCATACTGCTAGATCTTTGTGGACAGCTCTTGAAAAGAGATGTGAAGGAAGTCCACAAGTTAAAGCAGGCAAGAAAAATCTCCTGAAAAAGCAGTTTACTGTGTTTAAAGCTATGAAAGGAGAAGATCTTGATGCTTATACCACAAGATACTACCATTTGCTGAGTGAGCTAGATGATCATGAGATTATTTCTACAGAGACTGAGAAAACCGACAAATTTATTGAGGGTTTACCGTCTAAGTGGGAAATGCATGGCATAATGCTCAAAGACAACGATGAGAGGTATGCAACCATGACCTTAGAGCAGGCAATTGATAAGCTCAGAGGTTATGATTTCACCAAGAAAACTAGAGATACTGATTCTGATCAGGCTCAGGATCCGGGACTTTATCATGGAAAATCTACTATCTCTACTGCTTCCACGAGCTCGACCACTGCTTTATTTGTTGGTAATGCTGAAGGAAAAGGTGAAATGATTACCGATGATCTGTGTCTTCTTACATCATCTGGTAGTGATGCAAAGGGCAAACCAACTGAGAAGTCACCTCAGGAGCATCAAAAGATGCCTATGAGTGTGAAATCTGTTGAACAACAATTATCTAGTTCTTGCTTCCTTTGTAGCTTCTTATGAAAACTACCTTCAGGGTAAAATCAATGATCCAATTATGTTTGACGAAGATTACGATCAGATAGACCCTGATTATCTAGAAGAAATAGACCTTCAGGACCAACTTGCTATGTTGTCAAGAAGGGTAAAGAATTTCTTGAAGAAGACAGGTAGAAAGGTAGTTGGCAATAGATCAGGGTTTGATAAGACCAAGATCAAGTGTTTTAACTGTCAGGGTTATGGACACTTTGCAAGAGAGTGCCAAAGACCTAAGGTAGAAGCTGGAAATGGACAACAAGGTTCGGGAAGTACTCTCGCTTCCAAAGCTTTAGTTGTGAAACAGTTGGATGGATCGTATGAATGGAAAGCTCAATCTGAGGAAGCTTTCATGGCTGAGATTGATGGATCTACATCCTATATGCCTAATGATGCAGAGGGTGAGGTAAAAGTGCCAGAGGTTGCAGCTAAAGCAAATGATGAAGATGTGATATATATGGAGTCAACTGAAAACATGACTCCTGAAGACTTTGTAGCACGCATGGCTGAAGTTCAAACAGACAAGAAAAGGGTATGTCTTGATATTCTTACTCTTGCTGATGTCTGTTATTTAGTTACCGATTTGCAATCACAGGTTAGTATTTTAAATGTAGCAAATAAAAACCTGACATCTCAAGTTAGCTTATTGACTGAATCTAGTAAGGCTGTTAGATCTGAACTTGAACTAGCCAAGATTGATGTGCGTAGGTTAAGTGATGATAAACAGGATTTAAAAGATAAAATTAAGTCTGATGCTTCTGATAGGAGTGCTCTTAGAGATACCATTAATGAAAAAGCTGTCATCATAGATGGTCTCTATATTAATCTAAAAGACTTAAATCAGAAAATAGCTAATAAGGAGAAAGAGTTAGCTGACTGTCAATTGAAGCTAGTTGAGCAAAATAGAAAGATAGAAAATTATAGGACCACTGAGATGGACAAAATGCTTGATGCTCAACGAAGTGTAAAGGATAAGTCAGGATTAGGTTACAATGAGACACCTCCTCCTTTCAATTCGAATTACACAAAGCTTCTAGAAGATACTGAAATGACTGAAGTAAGTTCTGAGAAAACAGTAGCTAAACCTGATCTGTCAGAGGCACAGAAGGAGTTTATTAAGAATCCTTCATCTGATGATAGTAAGAGAGTTTCTTTCACCAAAGTACAGTTTGTACCGGGTGGAGTAATTCATGATACTAAGATTGATGAATTGATTAATAAAGAGCATATTATTAATCCGTTAGTGCCTAAGACTCCAATAGCGGTTACCAAAGTTAGTAAGTCACGAAAACAGATGTCGTGCTTCAAGTGTCATCAAAAAGGACACGTATCTTCTTGTTGCCCAAATAAGAAGTTGGAAGCTATACATAAGTTAGTGAATACTGATAAGACATCGACCACTTCTAGTTCGATTGTAGATAGGTTAGGCTCCAAACCGGGATTAGGAAGCAAACCTATAAACATTCTGAAAAGAGAAGGTAATCATAGTGTCTCTCCACCTAAACCTAAAAGGGCTTATACTCTAAACGAAAATACTTTCAATAAACCAAGAGATAAGACACCTTCGAGGTTTAGGACCCCAAGTAGAAACCATAGTCAATTTGAGAATGGTTCTACTTCAAGTGCACAGGGATCTAAGTATGTGCCTAGGAGGTTTTCTACTCACTCTCCTCATAGGCCTAAAACTACAAATCATCAACAGTCTCAAACTCCTGTGAAAGCTACCAAGACTCCCGATGGGAACAGTTATGGTCACTTTAAGGAGGTTCAGATTGTAGATGATCAGGGACAAACCAAGACCGTAATAGCTTGGGTCCCTCTTGATAACTAACTGTGTACAACTTGTTATGTGTAGGAGCAGACTGTGAACAAGGACCGTTGGTGGTATGTAGACAGTGGATGCTCAAGGCACATGACAGGTGAACGAAGTCTACTGAAGGACTTTAAAGAAGGTTTCAAGCAAAAAGTAAATTTTGCAGGAGACAAAGGAGGAGTAATTACTGGGAAAGGAAAAGTTTCAAATGGAACTTTGACTCTAGAGGATGTGAATTACGTTGAAGAACTAACTCATAACCTAGTGAGTGTTTCCCAAGTCTGCGATAAAGGTCATCCAGTTCATTTCAATGAAAAGGAGGCTTTAGTTCTGAAGCCAGGCTTCACAATTCCTGAAGAATGGATACTGATGAGGGCACCAAGGAAGAAAGACATCTATGCTATAAACATGGGTGTCTCTAATTCTTCAATAGTGTCGACATGCTTACTATCCAAGGCCTCAGAAGCAGATGCACTTTTATGGCATAGGAGAATGGCACATCTGAACTTTTGAAAAATGAATTTTATAACCAAGAATGGGTTAGTTCTAGGTGTACCACAAAATCGTTTCTAGTCTGAAGACAAGTGTGTTCCTTGCCTCAAAGGAAAGCAGCACAAGAAACCACACAGGTCTAAGACTGAAAACTAAATCTCCTCGCCATTTGAACTGCTGCACATGGACCTCTTTGGCCCTATAAGCAAGAGAAGTCTAGGTGGCAAGTGGTATTGTTTAGTTATCACAGATGATTATGCTAGATTCTCATGGGTATTCTTTTTGGGATCTAAAGATGAAACTCCAGGAATTTTAATAGAGTTCTTTGATCTAGTAGAGAATGTCTATAAAACTAGAGTTAAGCGTATTCGTAGTGATAACGGAACAGAATTCAAAAATTCAACGTTGAATATCTATTGCTTAAGCAAAGGAATAATTCATCAATTCAGTGCACCATATGAACCTCAACAGAATGGTGTAGCTGAAAGGAAGAATAGAACGTTGATTGAAGCTGCTAGAACTATGCTTGCAGATTCAAAGCTTCCGGTCTTCTTTTGGGCAGAAGCGGTGAATACAGCATGTCATGTTCTAAATAGGGTTCTTACGGTCAAAAAGCGTAACAAGACTTGTTATGAATTATTGAATAATAAGAAACCTAATCTGAAGGGATTTGAACCCTTTGGAGTTCCATGTTCAATATTGAAAACAGGAAATCAAGCTAAATTTGGTGAAAGGCGGACGAAGGATTTTTCCTAGGTTATATGCGCAACTCACCAAATAAAAGAGTTTTCAATAAAGTCACAGGACGACTGGAAATTGTTTTGTAACATTGAAGTTACGAGCTATGTACCTGCTGTACATAAGGGATTAGATTGGCAATTTGACTATTCAGATCTCTTTCAGTCATTTAAAGTTCCTATAAGTGACTTTGTCAGTGATTCAGAGATCTCTAATCACTTATTGTCTGAAGAATCGGACAATGGTCCTTCTTCAACATCGAGTGTTCCGAAATCTGGAATCAGGACACCAAATGACTCAAATGAAGCTTCTTCAAGTGGGTCACAACAACCTTCAAAGGATAAGTATCAAGAAACTGCAGATTCTGAAAAGGATCTTCAAACAACGTTTGATGATATTCTTACCTCTTTGAATCATTTAAGGCTGTCTTCAGCAAGTTCAGAAGATATCCCTTCATTAGAAGAGATTGGTACTAACTTAGGAGATGAGTTAATAGTTGATCCTATACCGGTTACAAGAATGAGTAAGAATCATCCCGTTGAAAACATCATCGGTGATATTAATACTCCTGTTCAGACTAGGACTCAATCTAAAGCGAGTACTTCTGAAGATTTAGAAAGCTTGTATACTGCTATGAAAGAGACAGGGATTCCTAATCAATGTCTATATTCATGCTTTATCTCACAAATAGAGCCTAAAAATGTGCAGATGGCTCTCAAAGAAAGTTCGTGGGTTGAAGCTATGCAAGAAGAACTACAACAGTTCTCTAAATTACAAGTATGGGAGTTGGTTGACCTTCCAAAGGGAGAATATCCAATTGGAACTAGATGGGTATTTAAGTGTAAGAGAGATGACCGGGGAGTCATTACTCGCAATAAAGCTCGTCTAGTTGTTCAAGGGTTTAATCAACAAGAGGGGATAGATTACAATGAAGTGTTTGCACCAGTTGCTAGGCTAGAAGCAATTAGAGTATTCTTAGCATTTGCCTCTTTTAAGGGTATCAAAGTTTATCAGTTGGATGTTAAGAGTGCCTTTTTATATGGCAAAGTTGAAGAATTGGTGTATGTTTCACAACCGCCAGGGTTTACTGATTCTGAACATCCAGATAGAGTATATCGCTTGAATAAGGCTCTATATGGATTACATCAGGCACCTAGGGCATGGTATGGAACGCTATCAACTTATCTACTTGAGAATGGATTTACAAGAGGATCAATTGATAGTACACTTTTTGTAAAATGGAATAAGAATGACTTTCTATTAGCACAAGTATATGTTGATGATATTATCTTTGGATCTTCGGATGAAAAGATGTGTCAAGAATTTGAGAAAGTCATGAGAAAAAGGTTTGAGATGTCTGCAATGGGAGAGTTAAATTTCTTCTTAGGATTACAGGTTGATCAAAAGAAGGATGGATTCTTTATTCATCAATCTAAATATACATATGAGCTATTAGAACGCTTTAAGATGGATGAAAGTAAGGTCTATAATACTCCAATTCCAGTTAATCACAACCTTGGTCCAAATACATCGAGTGATAACGATGTGGATCCAACTCTTTATAGAGCCATGATTGGATCACTAATGTATTTAACTGCCTCTAGGCCTGACATTATGTTTGATGTTTGTATATGCGCAAGATATCAGGCAAATCCGAAAGAGTCACATATGCAAGCTGTGAAACGGATTCTTCGTTATCTCAAAGGGAAACCGAAGCTGGGACTTTGGTATCCGATTGATGGAGACTTAGATCTTATAGCTTATACTGATTCGGATTATGGAGGATGCAATCAAAATAGGAAATCTACGACCGGAGGATGTCAATTCTTAGGAGGTAGATTAGTATCTTGGCAGTGTAAGAAGCAAAGCTCAGTAGCCATTTCTACATGTGAAGCTGAGTATGTTGCAGCTGGCAGCTTTTGTTCTCAAGTTCTTTGGATTCAACAGCAACTGCGGGATTATGGGTTAAATATAACCAATACTCCTATGATGATTGATAACGAATCTACAATGTCAATCACCAACAATCCGGTAAAGCATAGTAAAACTAAGCATATTGATATTCGACATCACTTTATTAGAGACTGTGCTGAGAAGAATTTGATAAAGTTAGTTAAGGTTCCATCTTTGGATAACTTAGCAGACTTATACACCAAGGTGTTTGACAGAGCTAGATTTGAGACGTTGGTTCAACTTAACGGAATGAGAAATCCAGAGTGATTAGTCTTCCAAGGGTATTTTTGTAATAGTTAAAAAAAAATGGGCGTATGGCATTCATTTGCTTGTTACCTGAGGGGAATCGCCTCCAATAAAAGAGCAACCAAAGTTCTTTTAGAAATAGCTTTAAGTTTTGGCTGTGAAAACTTGGGAGATGATAGTACATTAGGAGAATACGGTTTCGAATAATAACCTTAAGTATTAAGGATGATATGTTAATAGATTCTTATAAGTTGCATCAAAATGATGATTGTTAATTAGGATTATACTTATATTTATCTGATTATACACCTATATCCACTGATTCTAACTTGTCCTTTTACTTAACAAGTGATAAGAATAATTTAAGTCTAGTCAGCTTCATCATACAATTTATTGGTAGGCAGGTTATGCTAAGTTTTCCGAGCAGTTAAGAAATATAACTGTCATGTGCACTATCTTATGAGATCTGTTATATAACGTATGACATATGTCTTAATTGTTGACTGATAGTACTACCATGCACTGTGATCTAAAATAAAAAATTGAAATGATACAAAGTATCATAATGTCAAAAGGTGAGTTATATGTTTCGAAAGGGCATCATTTAGTAACCTCTACCTTACATATGAAAGATACAAAGTATCTCGTGTCAAGTGTATGTTATATGCTTCTAAAGAACATCATTTAGTAATCTCTACCTTGATAATACAAGATACAGTGTTATGTGTTGTACTTGAATTCTTCAGTATGTTGTATAGTAGAAAACACTAGATATTGTGCACATTAACAATAAAAGATTGGCTCAGAAACTTGTGTGTATTCTGTTTATGTGGATCATCATACCGATAATTGTCTTGAACTGTCTATGATATTTGAACATTCACTTTTGTGAATAATAAGAAATCATAAGTTATATTTCAATGAAATGTTATATCATGTGGATAAAGGTACATAAGATATAATTTTATAAATATAAGTTTATTACTGATTAATGTTGTGATTTTCTTGTGCTTATATGAATTTCATGAGGTATGTATACTAACAATCATCTTAGGCTTATTACAATCTAATAAGTACCGCTTATTCTCTCTAATATGATTCCTAAGCAGTTAAAACTTTAAGCGTGTTATATTAAGTAATTTTATTAGAATGTTAGTAGTTTTATTAATTTCAACGTTTGTAATTATTTCTTTGAATTAATAAGAGTTTTAATTATTTTTCTGGTTTACCCTTTGGAATTGAATTATACTGGATATTTAGTTTTAACTGTTGAACAAATGTCTGTTGAACATTGAAAATATTATATAGGCTACGTGGCATATTAATCGAAAGTCTTCCGACTCACAGTGTAGTCGAGCAGCGTGTCCTGATTTAATATCAGCAGTTAATTTTTCTATTATAACCTATATATATATTTTTATATATACTTACGGCCATCAGGTATATAAGTGAATAATTTTAGCTCGACGATTTTTCTTTATACAAGATTAACTGTATCACGGGTTTAGTCGGTTAATATATGTAAGAAGATTATCATTGAAAAAAATTATGCGAAAACATTTTATTTTAAATGTTTAGGCTAAATAGTTACAGAGATAACTATTCATATAACGGGGTTTTTAATTTATACTTAGTATTAAATTCGTGTTTTTATTTAATTTTGTGAGTTTGACTAGTCAACTTGCGAATCGAGATGCACTGCGAATCGAGTACAGGGTATAAAAGGGTGGTCAAGCGAGTCAAACTCCTCACCGAACCCATTTGATTTGCGAGTTCACTTAAACTCTGCGAATCCAGTTTATTGCGAAACGAGTCAAACAGAGCTTTTCATTTGATTTTGATTTGCCTAGTTACAAGGAAGAGTTTTCGATCCGTAGCTTATATCTACTTTCAAGTTACGAACATTTTGAGGTATAAATCAACGGTTTTCACCGTTTAAATTACATGAAATCGAAGCTTTTTATGAATCTAGGGTTTTGTTTCAAAATTTGAATGATTAACGTAGATTAAGGTGTTATTTGACAAGAATCTTGAAGATTAATGTTAAACGAATCTTAATGAACGTAAATAAATCGATAGATCACTCTTAATAGATAGATTAATTGAATTCTGTTTCAACTCGCCATATCAGTTCATGCTGCGAGTTGAACACTCGACTCGCAGACTTTGCGAGTTGAGTTTCTGATCTTGACTATTTGACCATGCGAGTTGAGTTTCAATTCAATTCGCAGATTACATTTAGCGAGTTGACATTGATTCTTTGACTTATTGACCTTGCGGACCGAGTAGATTAGCGAATCGACTTGCGAGTCGAGTTGCGGATTGACTTGGTTAGCGAGTTGATATGGTTGCGAGTTGAGTTGCGAACCGAGTTGAACTCGATTCGCACATCATACTTCTGCGAGTCCAGTACTTAGCAACTTTTAAAAAAATTTTTAAAAAAGAAAGGTTTTATATAAATGTTAAGACTTTTTAGTAATAATGTTTCTATTATGGACTTGTATTAAGTTATATATGTTTATATCGAAAGACTACCAATTCAAGAGGTAATTGAGTGGCGTGTCCTAATTTTAAATTAGCGGTATAACTTATATTTATCAAACCATTAATGACTTGAGAATTACAAATTAACAAGTAATTAATGGGATGTACATATTGAACTTACGACTTATTAGTAATAAGTTATATATGTTAGCAATAATTATATACGACTTGCGACTGTAATGTAACAAGTTATATATAATTTTTAAAAAAACTAAGATGTTTGATGAATTGTTATTCATAATACGTTATAGTTTAAAATTGATTAACGTGTGTTAATTGTTTTTGTCATTTGTGTATTTATAGATATGGCGAGACAATTCGATAAAGGTCACAATATTCTTGTTGATCTAGATCTTGATGCACGTGGAGCTAATCGAGTAGCTCAAGTGCTTACATTCTTTGCACGTTCACGCATTAGATATGCACTTACAGCGTCTCCACAGATTTCTCAGACTATACTGAACGACTTCTGGGAAGGTATTCAGTATGACGAGACGATCAACCCACCGATTATTCGCACAACGGTCAATAATCGACCGGTTGTTTTCTCTGCTGGCGATCTACGTCAGATTTTACGATTGGGTACAGTAGACCAAGAGGATGGTCCGACGTAGTATCCTAGTGATTTTGTTGAGGGTGCGATAGGCCGTATGGGGTATACAGGAGATAGGAGGGGACGTCAGTTCCAAAAACCTCTGGTTATTGGACAATGGAGGTTTTTGTGGCATGTGATTGTCACAGTTTTTGCACCGAAGAAGGGAGGCTTCGATGAATTAAGCCCTGCCCTTGTATCAGCTGCACTGTCACTGGTTTATAATAAACCATACAGTTTTTGTGATTATATTTTTGGAGAGCTGGTTAGACAGATTTCGGGTTCTGTTAGATCACGCTTTCTGGTTTATCCACGTTTTTGCATGCTGATCATTCGTGCTCGTCTGCCAGAGCTTGTTATTCCTGGGCCATATTTACATGTAGATACTATTGGCCTTAGAGGATACAATGCTATGTTTTTGCAGTCAGTGAGAAAGGAAGGGGTAGTGAAACCTGAGGAAAGAGAGCATTTTGGTTTTCTTGTTGATCCAACCTATGTGACGCCACCGAACGATGGTTGGCTAGATGTTGATGCTGAAGCTGTGGTTCCTGAACCGTTAGCTGATGTGGTTCATACTGATGATCCACAAGAGCTTATTGAGGATGTTTTGGAACAATCTGCACATGCTGGGGTACAGGTGAACCCAGATGTTGCTGCTCAGGTGATACAGGAGGTGCTTGTAGAGCATGATGATGCTACTGATATCCTGCTACGGGATATTGACAGTTATGTTGCTTCACCTGAGGTAATTTTATAATTATATAGTAATATTGGTACTTAGTTTTTATATCATTATCACATTATTATTATATATAATACTTATGTTATCGATATTTAGTTAATTAGATAATATTTCTAATTATAATATATAAATATCATTATGATCAGGGAGCTGAGACTGCAGACCCAGAGGTCATTCGACCTGAGGGTGAGCAGGGACAGTTAGATGGATCTGAGGTTTTACCTTCTAAGGTATTTATCAGATTAATCATAAATATATAGAACTTGTGTGATAGAGCTTTTAGCTAATCATAAATGTTTAATATATTCAATATTTAGGATCCTGATGTTGGTCCATCTGGAGGCCGTGATGGTCAATCGGCTTCAGATGATGATGATAGTACTCCTTCTCCACCTCCAGATGCTGGTTATATTAGATATCGATCTAGGATGATTCCAGATCCAGCACTGAAGGAGAAGAGGAAGGCTAAGGAAGTCGATCCTGACTTTAGTCTTGTTGATGAAGGTTCTGAGGAAGAGGATACACCTCTTATTACTCGACGCCGTAAGTGTTCCAGGATTCTGACCATTCAGGATGGTATGTAATATTTAAAAGTTAGATAATCTTAACTTGTTGTTTATCAGGAGTTCAAACTGAGACAGTTGATACTGTGACAGTTGCTCGAGATACACCACAGGTGGAGAATGTAACACCGGTGGTTACTGAACAGATATCTGTACCTATTGAGGTAAGGGATATAAGTTTAGTTATACAAGTGTTATATAATTAATTAGAGATTGAGACAGACTAATCTGTAACAATTACTTAATTAATTTTGTTTAACTTAACAGGCTGAGACCAATAACGCTAGTAGATTTGCAGCTACTCTTCTTACGGAAGCGTTATCTCAAGCTATTCCACCACTTACACGTGATTCCTACATCGCTTCAGTAACACCACCTGGACCACATACTATTTCTGTTACTCCTACGACTGATACTGAAAGGATTACATCCTTAGACTCTAGAGTTAAGGAGTTAGAGAAACTTACTTCTAAGATTCCAGGGATGTTAGCTGAAAATGTCTCTCTTGCTCAGCAGATGGTTCATATGAGTACATCATATTTGACTCTGCTAAACACTCATAATACTTTGCTTGATGATTTTACTGCTCAGCGACTGAAGCTTGAACACTTAGAACGGTTAGTGTTGAGAGTGAATTCAGGACAGTCAGCTCAGGGGGAGATATTGGTATATCTAGAATCTTGTAAAGAAGATGAGTTGAGGAAGAAACGAGATGATGACAAAGACGATGATCCCAATGCTCAGAAGGATAGTGAGCTGGCTGGTCCTTCAACGACTGGTCAGCAGACTATTATTCACGGGGAGTCTGCTGATGTAAGTGCAAGTGGTGATGGTGCTGGTACAAGTGCTACAGGAACAAGTGAAGCTGGTAAGACAGTTTAGACTTGTGTAGTTATTTGTATTTAGAATTTAGTTGAATTGTAATTGTAATTTATAATTGTAACTAAATATTTGTAACTTAATGGTTTTGGTAATATATTTGATTTGAGATTATTATTATTACAAGTTAAATATATTAGAGATTGTTTAAGTTATTTGATTTTAAAAGGTTAAATAAATTAGTGATCGAAAGTCTTCCGACTCATTGAGAAGTCGAGCGGCATGTTCTGATATATTTCAGCGGTCAAAATTTATTTTAACTTAGACATTTTAGACTTGAGAGTTTTTATAACTGACAAGTTAAATTTGTATGATTTTTAACTAGACAAATGATATATAATTTTAAAGATATAATTGAAAGTTAAGATCTTATGATATAACAGTTCAATTAAGTCTTAGAAATTATATAAGTTAATTAATTGTAAATTTAAATGTTTGGTGATTCTTCACATTACATTAGAGTTTAAATTTAATTAATGTTTGTTAAGTATTTGATATAAGACTTAAGAAATCTTAGATTGATTTAGGATAATCAATAAAAGATTTATAAGTTATATATATTTCGCGTTTATATCAATTACACAAAAGGTTTAATATTGGGATTCTTAGATTGATTCAAGAAAATCAATAAGAGAATTTAAATTATTAATTTATTTGTGTTTAAATTGTTTTCTCTAGGAATGGAAATGCTAGATCTATCAGATTCAGATAATGATATTTTGGATGAGATAGATGAAGAGATTAATTATGATCTTGAAGAGGGTGAATTTCAACCGCCTACAGATTGGACTGCTGTTTCTGAGATAGTGCATGACATGGGTGTAGATCCATATGTTTATGTTGATGAACACCATGTGAGCCCATCTAGAACAGAGGTTATTATTGAAAATGCTGAAGGTTCAACGGTTGTCGATGTAGATGAAGAGATCGATGACTCAACTGATTCAGATGAAGAAGATCTTCTTGATAAGCATAAAGATAATCCTATATTCAAGCCTTTGCCAAAGAAAAAGAAAGAAAAGCTTGGTATATCAGAAATTGATATTACGGGTAAGCGTATAGCAAAAAGAGGGATTATAGGATGGTATTTTGATGCTGATCTAAAACTGTTTGCTATTAAGAGATTTGATGGAGTTCAATATTTTGAAAGAAAACTTGCAGTTTTTAGTTCTTTGCCTAGATTTGAGATTGAAGATTTGGCTAGATTATCATTGAATAACCCAAGCGATGATTTTGTTGGAAAATATGTTGAACACATAATCAAGACTGAGGTTAGAGCTAATAAGTTTGAAAAGATTAAGCCAAGGAAAGGAAAGACAATTAAGTTGGAAGAAAGAAGTCAAAGAACTGGTAGAAGGAGAAGGAAGAAGATTTATCCAGCTATAAAATGTGTGCAGCAGATTTCATTGAAGAAAATGCCTCAAGACATTTTGGGAAATATGAAGAGTTGGCATGTGGATTCAGAAACTGGAGAAGCTGTAATGGTAGAAGCTGATGATGAGGTTGAAGGTGGTGAAAGAGAGATCTTCAGAGTTTATGATCATCGTCATCTTATGAACATGTCAAGAAAAGATTTATTGAAGTTAAATGAGAACAGAATCTTTTGTACTGAAGCATGGGGTGATTTAGCACGAGATTATCAAATGATGATTAAGACTTGTATGAAGATGAAGATTTTTGCAGGTAGTAAGATTTACTCATAAAACCAAAGAAAATGTGAAGATAAAGATGCTAGAGCTATTGTCAAGGGGGAGTCTGTTGAGACATAGTTTGTGACAACAGCTCTAGCTTTGCGATATGACTAGTGTAATTGTTATCATGTTGATATATTGGTTTACATTTGTAAATTGATATTGTTTTGATATTAATATTCATTAAATATATTATTATGATAAAGTGTTAGACGAATATAGATTTTAACAATATATATACATATGTTGCGAGTCCAGTTATTTGTTTAGACGTTTGTTGCGAGTCGAGATCTCAAGTCGAAAGACTTTGCGATGCGAGATGAGATCTGAACTCGCAGAACTCAACTGAGACAAACGAGCCGAGTTCATGGGCTTGGGCTGCGTAGCGAGTCGAGTCAACTTGCAGGCCCAGTGGCTGCGAGTTGAGACGAGAATATATATGTTTTTTCATACGTGAAACATATAACTTAAGAAAAACAGAACTTTGAGATAACTAATTGGAGATCAGGGTTTTTGCTTCTTGCGAATTCAGTATTTCCAGGGAAACAAATACTAAAGGCTAGGCTTTGACGTTTATACGTATAAAGTAAAGCAATTGGTTAACCTAAACGCGAACTAAATCGTTATTAGTAAGATAACACCGTATTGAGGAATTCCGCACCTTAATACTACAGATAACGAAGTTATCGATCCTAGAACTAGGGACTTACACTTAGGGTTCCGTATACGGGGGTGTTTGCCTTGTGAGGTGCCGTTTGACCCCCCCTTGGTCTGCTTGCCCCGTATGCTGCTTTGATGCTTGTATTTGGTGTTTCAAGACTTGTACCAAGGCTTTCACCCTTCTCCTATAAATACCAAGCTTCATTTCTCATTTCAACACACCTCTCATTCCATTTCTCTCATCTCTCTCTCTTGCATTCTCTCTCTAGCACTACTCTTAGGAGTTAGAGGAGAATTAGTAGGTAGTTTAGCATTCTCTCTCTAGCACTACTCTTAGGAGTTAAAGGAGATTTAGTAGGTAGTAGGTTCTCTCTCCGGTCTTTCTCTCTAGTTTCTCGCTAGGGTTTTAAACCTAGGGACTAGTGAGATGGTTAGGGAGGGAAACCTTTCCTTTTCTTTTAGATTAATTATGTAGTTAATTAGTAGAGGCTAGCTTATGTAATACTTGGATATTAATGAAGAAATACAAGTGTTATTCTGCTCGCAATTCCTATCGGTATTTTCTATCCTTTCTATTATTAATTTGTCATATTGTTCTTGTTTGATGTATGTGATTTATTAATATTAGAAATGTTTATTGCTATGCATTGTGAGTAGTGTGCTTGTATGTTTGCCATGATTTAGATAGTAGTAATAATATTACTTTAAATATATAATGATTGGGGTAATATCGTTATGAAACAACGGAGGTAACGTTATACCGCTTTCATTTGTATAGCGCCGGAAACATCACGAATGTGTGGAGTACGGAACGTGGAAGCTATGAAAGTCATGGGCAAAATCCGTTGTGGAATAATGTTCCCGATTATTATATATTACGATTGAAAACTTGTGGTGCTGTTTAACTATACATTTATGATTTCAAACTAAACTATCACCTTTCCTCCAATAAACGTGGTTGGAACCCTTATGACAAGGAGTAGCTAACCATTGATCAAATGGTCACTACCTATCTATGTTTTCCCAAAATAAACATGGTCTGATTATGAAGCTGGGGATATACTGCCCAACTTATCGTATAGTACACCATGAATTAATCAGGGATTTATTGAGCTGGGATTTATAAAGTGAACGGGTTGTTTAGCTACCATAAATGGTTTTAATGTAATACAAGCTTAGATATATTGAGTTCAGATAGCCGTAAAGTATGTAATCCAGGATAAAGCCCTAAAACGTCCGAGTATCCGGTAAGCAATGGAAAGGCCGTAGGCTGAACACTGTATTACATCCTGGTGTAGTCTGTGATCCAGGAAAGATCGTAAAACGGGTGAATACACAATGTAACCATGGAAAACTCTGTAGGTTGATGACTGTATCACAGTCGAATAACTCTGAACTCAGTCACAACCATTAATGTATAAGTTAGCAGTCACCAACTGTCTTAATCTTAAATGCCTTGCCCAGCTTAGATATCTCTGTATGTGTTAAAGAAAGGTCAGTGGAAAAATTGCGAACTGTCGCCTTATTCCTGCACCCCATCTGGAGGGTCACTTGGTCTCGTCACAAGTGATGGTGAGGGAGGTTTCAAGGCAATCCGATCTGATCATATTCTCGATAGCCTAGTACTCAGTGACATACTGATCGGTTCACCTGATCAGTAGGGTGCTGGTGTTTACACTACAAGATATCTACGTGAAAGCAAGACACAAACCTTTAAAAGACATTTTCAAACTAAAACATTATCTCAGCTATTCTAAGTCATGGTGAACCACGTTTTCATTATCCTTAAGTGTTACATATGCTAATCTCCCTTTAGTTTTATGCTTTATTAGTTTCAATAGTTTAGTTTAATTAGATATAAAAACCAAAACAAACACCCTTTCAATTATCAAAACCCCAGCTTAATTACCGATTTATCAGAACTAGCTCTATTTCAATTCTGCCATCGTGAGGAACGACCCTGGATCATCCTTACCGCATACTCATATCTGGTATTCATATCAGTATCAGTAGGTAGTACGGAGGATTAGGCTCCCCCCGACTATTACAAATTTAAAACTACCTTGCCGTGTATCTCGGTGGTCGGACCAACGACCGGAGTAAAATCCGACCGACACCTAGGTGCGCGATAAGTTTTTTGACGCCGCTTCCGGGGACGGTAGTACGATTTGGAGCTTGTTTAGAGAAATTAGTTTTTTAAGCGATCCTTTTTCTTTTTTCAAGTAGATTAACGTAAATTAGATTAGCTTAGCTTAGTTTAGATTAAAACCCTTCTCACCTCACTTATAATTCTTAAACCTTCTTCAAATGTCGTCTTTACTAAAGACTTGGGTAAAAACAATTAAAGATCAATTGCAAAGTCTTGCTCAAATATTTCAAATTGGATGTAGGATATGCGGTATTCCCAACTTTGACGGAGAATGTGAGGGACATACGATGTTAGGCATAGGACACTTAGATTCTCAATCAAACCCCTATATCCCCACTCAACATCAATATTTATCTTTCGAAGTCAACCCACACTCCACATCTAATATAGTTAACACATACTTGCACTCAACTCCAACCAATGATCTAGTTGAACCCTTAATTGGCTTAGACCAAGTAGTCGATGAGAATGTTGCTACAAGATTGGAGACAAAAACGGATATTGTCCCACCTCCATGCCCAGAGTACAACATTATCATTGACCAAAAGACCATAGGAAGCAAGGTGGGTTCTGCGTCATGGTTTCCTTTCAAACCATCTCTCCACCATATAATGTCTTATACACCATTGAGAGATGAGGATTCCTTCGACCAACCCATTCTGACAATCCAACCCAAGGAGATGTTAGAAGTTGAGATTTGTGATACCTCCGCTAGAACAACTTCCTCACTTCGAACCATATCCTTATATTGGACATACCCTGGCCTTAATCTGCTTTAAAATTTTAGGTATGTACCAATATTACCCTCTGTGTCTACTGATGGATGCAAGGAAACCCCTAGGATTGCCTGAGAAATAATACTAGAGTCAAGCTAGAGACTCGAACAAAAACAAGCGCTTCTCGGGAGGCAACATGTGTTTAACATAGCTTTAGTAATAGTAGTAATATCTAACTTCAATAAGTAGAAGATGAAACCCTAAAATGAATGTTCCATGTTTTCTCTCTTTATGAACAAAATGGATGGTTTGCGGAATTACTTCTTTGAAAGTCAATTTTTTTGTTAAAAATTAATACTTCCTACTCCCAGTCGTTTGAACTTCATTGCAACATCCATTTGTCACCATTTTCTAAAGTTCTTAACATCCCTTTCACTCACAAACATGGAAACCTACTAGGAGCTAGGAGCCTTAGTCATCTTAAACACCCACTGACATGTTTCGAGCATTTGAGGTACTTACATATACTATTGTGACCATACAAGTGATACTAATGCTTAATCTGATAACATGATCTGTATGTCAATATGTGTATTACGCTCGAACTCATTTAAAAATATGTGCTTTGGATATCTTTATACTTGGCAACCTGATTCAACTGATAATACTAGTATTTCCATACCTGTTGTTTGTGTTGCGGTGAAATTATAGGCAACTAACACTTTTTATGTGAGATTAAACTCCAAGTCATACACTGGTTTGTTTCATCTACAAAGCACTTACATTGATAGGTTCTTCGCAAACCAGTGAATCTTTGATTTGGAGAATAATCACTTGTTTGTTAGATCATGTCTCTTTGATCTACTTGTAACAGACAGGGACTGACGCCTATAGATAAAGAATCTTCAAGGATAATGGAAAGACGACAAGAGGAGCTTACAGTTCATTGAGTATGAGAATCTTTGGAGCATTACTTTGCAGGGGAAAAGATGGCACTTTTAGACATGAAGATGATTTCTAGTTGTCTATGACTAGTTCATCAAGATAATCAGTTCAATACTCATCATAAGTGCCCACAAATTCCAAATCCTATAGCTAAACCATACCACGTAATGGAACCTAAAACCATCACTACCATCCACATCACCATACCCACCCCACATTCACCCATCCATCCACCCCTTCGCATGTACAACCATCACCGTCAGGGACCATTCAAACAAAGGAACAAATACGGGATTAAATTGGAAACTGGAGATCTCAGCCGATAAAAGAACAACATTAGATTCATTACATCAGTTTGTTGGTGAAAATCTCGGGTTATCAAACATTTGGTGTTTCTTGGCTGATCCCGCTTGTGTCAGAGGGCGGCATCACTTCTCATTGTTTTCTACAATCTATCCTTTTCGTCTTAGTTATTTTCGAGAGAAGTTAGTGATTTGATTGGTTGATGAATGATCTAGGAGTACTAAAAAGATAACGATCATTCAAGAAAGAATCCATGGAGTCAAACGCAGACAAACAAGCTCATACACCTGCGGAACATAGAACTTACATACATCTCTGAGGGAAGGAGTGTGGTCTATCTTCTCTCGAAACTCGCATGTGCCAATGATCTTCAAAGACTTAAGTGTGGAATTGCATCCCACATTACACACACTTAGCAAGAATCGTTTCCACATCTTAAACACTAAAGTGTGTGATTTACTAATAAGAATCTCCACCTACATTATGGGCCGATTCTTTGCTAATTCTGGACTCTAGGCACTGTGCACCAGATCGACATGTCCAAAGCTGAACCATTCTTCACAGAACCAGAGGATCAAAGACTCACTTCGTCTCCTCTCATTTACCGCTCTCAGCTTCATAACGTCAATCATTATCTGGGGAGTTTCTAAACCTTCACTCCGTTTCTTGATTTAAATTTTGCTTTGTTAATCTGAGAAGTAATCTATACTCTATCCTAAAGCTTATCACTAAGTGTGGGATTCCAGCCTATTACATACACTTGATTAACATTTTCTATATGTTCAAACTCTAAGTGTGGGATTATACTTTACAGTACAATCTCAACTCAAGAGAACATTAGGGATAATGTTCCTCTAAGTGTGGGATAGCAGGTATAGAATACCTTGGATTGGATGTTTACAAATTTTTATGTTCGAATAGCTCAACTCAGAAAATGTTCCTCAAAATTTTCAAATTTTTCAAAAATTTTAACAAAACCAATAAAGTATGGGCCAAATCATTCGATTAGCTCTGCTATTTTTGAGTTATAATATCTTTCAAGAGGATCCATTTCTAATATGAGTTAGTTATTCAGGAATATTAGGGAAATTAAGATAGAAATTTCTTAAATAAGTAGTGATAATCTAATAGGAGCATGGCTAGGTACATACAACCATATTTGCAGTGAGGTTTTGAGCCTTAAAAGCATTCATTTTAAATGCTACATTGTTCATTTCTTGTGTGTGCCGATGCTAGTATCTCTAAATTAGAACTTGCTCCTGACATACGTTTGGAGACCACATTGGAGAGTACTGTATGCGGTATATGTGCAATTAGATGATCTTGACATTCCTTAGGATTTGACCCATTCTTACATACCTTTTCAAACATAAAACCCTTCCGATACTCATTGTTAGTATCGATGATCCGCCTAGAAAACCCTGTTGAGCCTAAACCATTCGTTTCTTCAAAACCCTACATCTTTAACCACTCTTCCCAAATTCCCAACAACTTGTCTTGGAATTTCTGAGGATTATGAAAAACATCTTGAAGAATCTTCTTCTGAATTGATCTACTCCTTCGTGTTCACCAAAGTTGAAGAAAATCAAAGGTATGAAAAATTGGCACCAAAAGAAAAGACTCGAAGAAGTCCGTGATAAGAAAGAAAAGATTTCCAGAAAAAAAAATCCTCGGAAATTCTCTGGCAAAGAAGTTCTGAAGAAAGAAAAGAAAATAAAAAAGCTTAAAAAGAAAGAAAAGAAAAAGAAAAGAAAATAAGGCAAAGAGCTTCAAAGTATCAATCGTTCAAAGAAAGATCCGATGAAATACGAGTAGCTACCTTCTCCGTTCTACAATAAGTTTTTCATGATTCTTAGGAGGCCTAAGATAAGCAACCCTTTCAACCAAAAATCACCACTATCCATACCCTTTAATCCTCACAAACATTACAACCCACTTGAATGTCTTGGGATAATTAGCGTCGTCCTCTTCCTAAGTGGTGGAGATCGGATTCTCGACCAAGCTTATGATGATGAGTGCTGCATTACTGGCTACTTGAGCGATTTCAATTATGCTAGAATGATAGGAAACCCGATACACTATGAGTGAATTGAGCGACCACCTTTAGTGAGATCGCCTAGTCATGTATACTCCAAGATCACGAGAGTTGGAAAGTATGCCTGGGAAAGTCAGTACTTATTTCTGAAAAGATCATCTTAACTTTCCCTGTGTTCTCTAAATAATTTTCCAAAATGACAAAGTGTTGACTTCTTGGAAATATTTTTTAACTCACCCAAACTATTATAAAAATGTTTTCACTGGACATAACTGAGTTGTTGCTTGAGGACAAGCAACTTCTAAGTGTGGGATACTTGATGTGACATAAAAAGTCATGTTTTTAAGTACATATTTCCGCACTTTCTGGACTATTAATTGGTAAAACATTTCCAAACATCATTATTTACCAAAAATCACTAAGGTAGTCTAAATATAGACGTTGCTGTAAAAATCGATTAAAATGTCTAAATAACACGCAAACCGAGGCAAAACTATCACCTTAAATATTCCCTTCTTGATTTTCTTATGTAATTAGATCTTAATTCATATTTTATGATTCCATAGGAAAATACAAGACTGGAGGTGAAAGAATCAGAAGAAACGGATGAAGAACGGAGAAGATGTGCAGTCTAAAAGCCCGCCGATCGCCATCCAGAACACGTAAAAGTTAAATACCTCCAAATTTGGAAAACTTAGTGTCATTAGAAGCGTAATAGAAAAACGAATCCAACGGCGCAAGAATAAAGCAAAACGGACTCCAAACGAAGAAGATATGGACGAACCAAGCAACCGAGAAGTCAGTATACATCAAATGGAGCACCAACCCCCCCCCCCCCCCTAGGCACCTAGGTACCGTATACGGTACCCTAGGTTCCGTATACGGCCCTTAGCCATATACGGGGGTGTTTGCCTTGTGAGGTTTCATTTGACCCCCCTTGGTCTGCTTGCCCCGTATGCTGCTTTGATGCTTGTATTTGGTGCTTCAAGACTTGTACCAAGGCTTTCACCCTTCTCCTATAAATACCAAGCTTCATTTCTCATTTCAACACACCTCTCATTCCATTTCTCTCATCTCTCTCTCTAGCATTCTCTCTCTAGCACTACTCTTAGGAGTTAGAGGAGAATTAGTAGGTAGTTTAGCATTCACTCTCTAGCACTACTCTTAGGAGTTAAAGGAGAATTAGTAGGTAGTAGGTTCTCTCTCCAGTCTTTCTCTCTAGTTTCTCGCTAGGGTTTTAAACCCTGGGACTAGTGAGATGATTAGGGAGGGAAACCTTTCCTTTTCTTTTAGATTAATTATGTAGTTAATTAGTAGAGGCTAGCTTATGTAATGCTTGGATATTAATGAAGAAATACAAGTGTTATTTTGCTCGCAATTCCTATCGGTATTTTCTATCCTTTCTATTATTAGTTTGTTAGATTGTTCTTGTTTGATGTATGTGATTTATTAATATTAGAAATGTTTATTGCTATGCATTGTGAGTAGTGTGCTTGTATGTTTGCCATGATTTAGATAGTAGTAATAATGTTACTCTAAATATATAATGATTGGGGTAATATCGTTATGAAACAATGGAGGTAACATTATACGACTTTCATTTGCATAGCGCCGGAAACATCACGAATGTGTGGAGTACGGAACGTGGAAGCTATGAAAGTCGTGGGCATAATCCGTTGTGGAATAATGTTCCCGATTATTATATATTACGATTGAAAACTTGTGGTGTTGTTTAACTTTACATTTATGATTTCAAACTAAACTATCACCTTTCCTCCAATAAACGTGGTTAGAACCCTTATGACAAGGAGTAGCTAACCATTGATCAAACGTTCACTACCTATCTATGTTTTCCCAAAATAAACATGGTCTGATTTTGAAGCTGTGGAAATACTGCCCAACTTATCGTATAGTACACCGTGAATTAATCAGGGATTTATTGGGCTGGGATTTATAAAGTGAACGGGTTGTTTAGCTATCATAGATGGTTTTAATGTAATACAAGCTTAGATATATTGAGTTCAGATAGCCGTAAAGTATGTAATCCAGGATAAAGCCCTAAAATGTCCGAGTATCCGGTAAGCCGTGGAAAGGCCGTAGGCTGAACACTGTATTACATCCTGGTGTAGTCTGTGATCCAGGAAAGATCGTAAAATGGGTGAATACACAATGTAACCGTGGAAAACTCTGTAGGTTGATGACTGTATCACAGCTGAATAACTCTGAACTCAGTCACAACAATATGATAAGTTAGCAGTCACCAACTGTCTTAATCTTAAATGCCTTGCCCAGCTTAGATATCTCTGTATGTGTTAAAGAAAGGTCAGTGGAAAAATTGCGAACTGTCGCCTTATTCCTGCACCCCATTTGGAGGGTCACTTGGTCTCGTCACAAGAGACGGTGAGGGAGGTTTCAGATTTGATCATATTCTCGATAGCCTAGTACTCAGTGACATACTGATCGGTTCACCTGCTCAGTAGGGTGCTGGTGTTTACACTACAAGATATCTACGTGAAAGCAAGACACAAAGCTTTAAAAGACATTTTCAAACTAAAACATTATCTCAGCTATTCTAAGTCATGGTGATCACGTTTTCATTATCCTTAATTGTTACATATGCTAGTCTCCCTTTAGTTTTATGCTTTGTTAGTTTCAATAGTTTAGTTTATTTAGATATAAAAACCAAAACAAACACCCTTTCAATTATCAAAACCCCAGCTTAATTACCAATTTATCAGAACTAGCTCTGTTTCAATTCTGCTGTCGTGAGGAACGACCCTGGATCATCGTTACCGCATACTCATATCTGGTATTCATATCAGTATCAGTAGGTAGTACGGAGGATTAGGCTCCCCCCGACTATTACAAATTTAAAACTACTGTGACACCTCGCAAATTCGAACGCAATTACGAACGCTAAACACTTGCATTATTAGGCTAATTCCCTACTTGAGTGAATTCACAACACATTTTAGAGGTAAGTCTAGCAAAGCTCAACTAGTTAATACGCGTAGTATTACGTGTTGTAATTAGTTGTAATTACGTACGAAACAATTGGAACAAACGCGACAAAAATATACGACTGTTGGTGAACATAAATTATTTAATAAAATGAAATTATTAAATAACACTAATGTTTATTAAATATTATGTTGATAATATTTACAAAGTATTTTATAACGTATAAACGTTTATTTCGTAAACTGAAACAAAACAAAGTTAAAAGTTTATTAACTCAACTAAATTATTTCTATAAAATATCTCAACTAAAAATATAACCAAATACATATTTAATAATCTATCAATTAAAAATATGAAGACATTTAACAATCTGGGAAACGAACACCACACGGGACGCAACTACAGGGGATGAAAAAAGGGAGACAAACCCCCTTTTTCCTTTTCTTTTCTTTTTCTCCTCATTTCCACCATCTCACTTCTCTCTCTTTACTCTCTTTTCTCTCATCTTTCTTTCTCTAACATACTTCCACCACCACCTTTGACTACCGAAAACCATCACGAAACGGCCTCAAATGACATAACTCATTTAGGGAAAAACGATCACGGGGTCGAGCTCTACCTCCCTATCTTCTCGGATTTTCACGGAAACAACTTTGTAAGAACCCGAAAATCTCATAAATTCTTAGATTTCGAAGTTTTTTTTTTTTTGATATTTCTTGTTTATGATACTTAATACAACATGTTTTAGTGTTATATCAACTTATTATGTCCAAAAACTGACTTCAAAATGCATTTTTAAAGTTAAAAATACGATCAGCTCGTTCTGCAAGCTGAGATATGTTCTTCCTGCGAACCGAACGAGCAGCGAACCGAGCCGAGCTACGAACCGAGCCAAGATGCGTACCGAGTCGAGCTGCGAACAGAGTCGAGATACGAACCGAACTGAGCTGCGGATCGAACCATGCGAACCGAACCATTGCGAACTGAACTCGCAAGCCGAGCTAGTGAGTCGAACTGACCTGGTTTGCGAACTGAGGTTCTGCCCTGCGAACTGAGTTTTACCCAACGATTCGACATTCGCGTAACAACAACTACACTTTTTACAATAATGATTAACATACAAAGATATATACTTTTGCTAATCATTAAACGAAACGAATATAATAATGTTTTCAGAAATTATTATTTCAAACCGCTACCAACGAGTCGTATACATTTCTAAAGCAACAAACTTAAACGACAAACAAATGCTTTGGACATAATTTGTTTGAACGAACACTAGCATGGATTGTCAAACTAAGACATCCACATACTTATCAAATCTCGTACGTTTAGGGCGTTAGGAGATTCCGGACTATACTTGGGCTTTAGGCTTTGCTAGCACTCGCACATTACTTAACTCAACAGGTGAGTTCACAGCCCCTACACTTTTACTGTTTTACTGCTTTCAACTAGGGGTGGAAAACATAGTCAAACATTTGAAATTCATGATTGTATACTGATTTACTCGAACAATTAGAGTACGTTAAACTGTTACACAAACTGACGTTTATGAATGAACGTTTTCATACTACAAACACTGTAAACGTATTAAACTTGTTTTGGAAATGCTGAAGAACGACCAACAACGCTTCTACAAAACTGACTGGGTATCTAATGGGTCCTTCTGACATAGACCAGATCCTCTTGACATGGATCAAGGGACACTGACACTCTCTTCTATTTGAACCCTACTAACATGGGTACTAGATCCTACTGACATGGATCCATTATACTTATTGAACATGGGACGCTGACACTCCCTACTATTTGAACCCTACTGACATGGGTACTAGATCCTTCTGACATGGATCCATTATACTTGTAGAACAGGGGACACTGACACTCCCTACTAGGTGAACCCTACTGACATGGGTACTCGATCCTACTGACATGGATCTGTTAACAACTATTAGGATACTGACATTCCTACGAATAACTATTAGGATACTGACATTCCTACGAATAACCATTAGGATACTTACATTCCTACAAATACTAATAGGATACCGCTTTCCTACGAAACTTAAACTATATCTGGGTAACATCCCCCGCAACTACATCTTTGGGCTACATCCCACTAAAGGTACACTTTGGATAATATTCCATGAAACTTTGTTAGATCGTGATGACAATAACTATTTGTGAACTCTTTGAAACAAACAACTAATATTGTGAACATAAAACCATGTGAATTCACTCAACCTCGTTGTTGACTTTTTACTATGTTTTTCAGGTAATTAGCTGCGCATGTAAGAACCGCCTACACATACGGAACTAGGGCGACCCGCGAAGCTTTAGGATGCCAACTTTTGATACTTTTGGATTTTTTTGTATAACTAAAGTGATTTTAGTTATATTTTACGAAATCTATTTTTGTAACTTAATTACTTTTCAACTTATACGGTTCGATGAATCGTAAATTTTGTAACTACTACTTTTGGCATCTTAATATTATGTTATATTGTAATCATAAGCTCTGATACGTATGCATGTACTGTGTATTGTGGCACTCCCCATACTTAACTAAATGCTTCCGCTAAACTCAATCAATGAATTTTGGGGGTGTTACAACTACCATGCCGTGTATCTCGGTGGTCGGACCAACAACCGGAGTAAAATCCGACCGATACCTAGGTGCGCGACAGTACTGTAGTTAATTTAGAAAATACCAAAAACAAATACCTATCCAACTATCCAAACCTCATCTTAAGTACGAAGTTATCCGAATGAGTTCCATTTCAGATTTACCGTCGAGAGGAACGACCCTGGATCATCCTTACCGTATACTAATATCAGGTATTCATACCCAGTAATAGTAGGAAGTTTGGAAAGGTTTAGGCCCCCGACAAAATATAAATTTAAAACCACCCACCGATCGCCGGTCCCGACTAGAAGGTCTGTAACGACAAGGAAGCGATTCCTTGACCGACCGTTCAGGCACGATCATGGGTATTTGAGTCGCATCTGATCCTCTCATTCCCAGGTGAATTCCGGACCACACCGCGAATTCCACCGGACTTTAACGATAGGAATACAACTTTGTTTAAGCTGTTTGGTTTCACGGTCCATAATCTCCACTGGTGTCTCAACAAAATGAAGTTTATCGTCGATTTGAATTTCATCGAGGGGAATGATGAGTGTTTCGTCGGATAGACATCTCTTTAAGTTAGAGATGTGGAAAGTAGGATGCACACTACTGAGTTCAGCTGGTAGTTGCAATTGATATGCCACCGGACCAACCCTTTCGAGGATTTCAAAAGGTCCGATGTATCTGGGGTTCAGTTTTCCGTGTTTACCGAAATGAATGATGCCTTTCCAAGGCGATACCTAGAGTAATACTTGGTCTCCAACCTGGAACTCGAGTTGTTTGTGTCTGACGTCAGCATAGATTTTCCGACGATCACGTGTGGCTTTCAGCCGTTGTTGGATACCAACGATTTTCTCGGTGGTTTCATGAATGATTTCAGGACCGGTGAGTTGGTTGTCCCCCACTATGGTCTGACAGATGGGTGACCGACACTTACGACGATATAGTGCCTCGAATGGTGCAGCTCCAATAATGGTATGGTAGTTGTTGTTGTATGAGAATTCACACAAGGGTAGGTGGTTTTCCCAATTTGCTCCGAAATCAACTACGCAGGCTGGTAGCATATCTTCCAGTGTTTGAATGGTTCATTCACTTTGGTCATCGGTTTGTTGATGATAAGTGGTACTCATATCGAGGCGAGTACCCAAAGATTTTTGTAATGATTGCCAAAAGTGTGAGGTGAAACGACTATCCCTGTCAGAGATAATCGAGATAGGAACTCTGTGTCGGGACACGATTTCTTTCGGGTAGATTCGGGTGAGGCGTTCCATTCTATCGGTTTCATTGATGGCGAGAAAATGGGCAGATTTAGTGAGACGATCAACGATTACCCAAATGGTATCGCAACAGCTTCACGTTTTCGGGAGCTTGGTGATGAAATCCCTGGTAATTTGTTCCCATTTCCATTGGGGTATGTCTGGTTGTTGAAGTAAGCTGGAAGGTTTCTGATGTTCGATTTTGACTTTTGAGCATGTGAGACACTTACTGATGCGTGTGAAAGCATCTAGTTTTATTATTTATAAATGGAAATACCTTATTTATAATTTTCACACAACCAGGCAAGAATACCTAATCGAATGCTAGAATAGATTTGGTAAGACCGAGTCAATCACGGGAACAATGTTTATTTATAAAAAAAGAAAATACTAATTAGTTAGAAAACAATAAATAAGGGGGGCATTTGAGTTCCGTTCGAACATAATATTTGTAAATAATAATTAAAACTAAATAAAAACTTTAAATTAAAATGATAAATAAATAACAATAGGAAGAAATAGTAATTGTATAATTAACTTCATTCAGATTCATATATCCCGATTCATCGCATATTGATTATTTAATTGTGATTTTTTTTAGATCAACTTAGTCACTAATCAAAGATTCTAAATTGAATGTAAATTAGTCTCCTGTTCAGGTTAACTAATTCCTACAATCTAAGGGTCCACATTAAACATTGATCCAATGTCACAAGATTATTAGTCTATTGTGTGCTTTACCCTAAATTGTGCATTAAACATTCATAACTTATTATAATTAACTCTAATGGTACGAATCAACAATACCCAATAATTTCTTATTAACTTGTTCAACTTAAAGTGCATAGATCTTATTATCTTAACCTATCAGATTCAACGTATTTAGTAATTGTTAAAATTCTAAAATTAATAACCATCAATAATTAACAATTTCAAAGGAAATCAATCTCTTCGGCATTATTAATCACATTAAGAAATAATCAATAGCAATCACCAATAAACAAGGTTTTACAAGTAATATAATAGTTTTCAATCAAATAACTTATTCAATATGCAATTACAATTGTTCAATAATCATGATTTGAGTTTAATCAACTATACAACCACTTAAAACATTCAATTCATCATAAGATAAGTAAAACTCAGATTATAAAATACCAAAATCATCAATGATATCGAATAAATGAAAGTAATACCAAATCAAAAGACGAACCACTCAAAACTAGAGTGAAAAAGCTTCAATCTTGATCTCTCGTGCTTCCAAAATACTCCTAAAGTTCGTAAATATACTTCTGGAACCGAAAACAATAAACCCTAGCCGAATATATGTGGACTAGTTCCAATGGTTTAAACTACCATTTAAATAGTTTCTGGAAAAGTGATCCATACGGCGGATGGATTATTCCATCCGGCGTATGGATTGAATATAAGCCCAACCCAGTCCCGCGTAAGCATGGGCCTTAACCAATTGATCCATCCGGCGTATGGATTATTCCATATGGTGGATGGATTGATTTTTCCAGATTTTTCACTTTTCTTCCTGCATTCAAACCATTCTCGTTCCAACTTTTAATTCAATCTTTAAAAATGCACCATTTGACTCGTTTATTGGCCACTTTCTGTCTCTTTTCTCAGAATCCTTCATTTCCACTGCTAATTGCAAATATGAACGAAATTAATATCTAAAACAAACAATTTGCAATAAAAACACGTAGGAATCGGGATGAAATACTATGCAAATATAGTACTTTTACACACTTATCAAATATCCCCCACTTGAATCCTACTTGTCCTCAAGTAGACTATCAATTATGGTTCAATAGAATATATAACTCAACAAGGAATTACATAACATCACCATTTTCAAATCAAGCTTTCACCTTTAACAATCTAATAAATTTAAAGTCAAAAATTAAGAAACTATGAGGTAACAAAAATAATCGACACTTAAATTTATTATTATTATAACATCAAATAGTCCACGATGATTACTGATATTATTGTCAACTTAAACAATCTATATTTCAGCAATTTTGAGCTTTATTATTATTATTCACATAGATATCCTTTTAAATTCACAATAGCTATATACTCTCATACTAATAACGTGCCAATATTACATATTATGAAAATCCAATTTAAAGTAATCATTTTTCAAGTAAAGACATTGGTGACAAGTCTTCGCCTTAACACAACAGAGCAACATAACTTGACTTTGGTTTAGCAATAATAATTTTTTTTAAGTCAAACCATTGGTGCTAGGTCTGTATCTTAGTACAACAAAGCGACTTAATTTGACTACATTTTCATGAGTTGTAAAACTCTTTTGCTCTTTTTCATTAGATATACTGACGGAGACCAGGTCTATATTTTCGTACAACAGAGGAAACAAAACCCAGCATATCCCCGAATGATATTTATTAGAATTCAAAAATATGATATATCGCACGCTATTAATATGAAAATTAAGACAAAATTCATACACAACTAAAGTTCATTCAAAAGGCAACATCTACTCCTTAAATTTCATTTCTTAAAAGCTCAAAAAAAAAACTCTTATATAAATTGCCTATCAATACATCATATAATGAAACTAAATAACATTTATCAACAAATTAACCTTTATTAAAGTGTAGAAAATTTTAAATTAAACATACATAGTTACAAAATAATATAACCTTAAAAATACAGAAAATTAAATTCAAAAATTTGTGTTGAAAATTAAGCAAATTATAACTTCGTAGTTATATATGAAAATCAATTAAATTATGACATCTACTCAACACTTGAAAACAATTAAGTGAAAACATAAACTAAAGGTTTTCTCTCCCATCCCCCACTTTAAAGTGTACAATGCCCTCATTGTACTGAAAATAAACTATCAAAGATGGGATACAAATAAAAGAATTGAGAACAGAAAACTCCCTTGGAATAATGTGCGATTTAATGAGCAAAATTAAACCGATCAGATGCGCTCATAAAACCTTAAGTGAATATCGTTGAACTTACTGCCAGCATCTCACGCGCGCAAAACTAAATTCTGGGAGATCAACCAACAAACACAATCAAATAATACCAAATTAAACATCCTACTAAAATAAAAACAAACACAACCTAAAACTACCAATCCAAACATACTTAAAATCCTCCAAATAAAAACAGTTATCATAATAATAATAATGATAATGTCTGAAACCATAAACCAAATAGGATGAACATCATCCTAATCACTGTCGTCCTCCTCCTGGCCACTGTAGGGATGTGATGGTCCTGGCTGCTGTGATGGTGGTGACTGCTGTGATGGTGGTGGTGGCATGAACTCCTGCGGCATCTATTAGTGAAATGGCTGGTATGGCAGATGGCTAAAATCAAACAACTGAGAAAAGAGGCTATCCTGATAGTCCAGATGAGCACTGGTCTGATGAAAATGCCGCCTTTCCATAAGCTCCAGCTGATCAAACCGCTGAGTGTGACGGAGGTCCATCTGAGATAACTGTTGCGATAGATGATCAAATTGTGCAGCATACCCTCTGCTATGGCCACGAGCTGCACCTCTACCTGCATCACTACCACTAGCATATCCTCTGCCCCCACGAATCCTAACATGTCTGGGCTGCAAAACTTGCCCCCACGGAGTGGTAGCAACAATACATCTCCGCATCACCACCAGTAAGAATACACGGCTCAATAATATCAAGGCCCTCAAGTCATCGTGCCGTCAGCCAACCCATCTTAGGCTGAACAGTAGTGCATGTTCCAAGCTCTTCCTGAGTCTCTAGTCCAAAATACCTAGCTTATCTGGTCACAAACTTCCCTCCACACAGACTGCTCATATCTCTCGTACCTGTAGCTCTTTTAGACATCCATTTAGATAAAACAAATCAGGCCTTGAAACCTTTTCAGGTCCCTCTCGACGGCCAACAATAGTATATGTCAACAATCGGTGAATAAAACGGTGACGAGGATCTCTAATAGCTCGATACGATGGAGACCTATCACCATACGGACCCTGAGCAATGCTCTGCCATTCCTACTCAATCTCTAAAGAAGTAAGCTTCTTTACTGCACCCGCTGACAAATGCCCCAAAAAATTTGGGTTATGAATCTCATTGGGTTCATACAACCCAACACCTATAGGAAACTCCACCAATGACATCTGTCTCGGCTGCGCACCAAGCTGAAACGAGATGGAAGGAACATTCCAGCCAGTCACCCTGCTTTCAAATTTGAATGTGCTATAAAACTCAACCACAGGCTCTCTGTATATGTGCTCCCTGATGCTAAACATCATATACCAAGCATACGAAACAAACCCGATATTACCATCTTCAAGTACATAGGTTGTAGACAGCAAATTCTTAATTATCTCATGGCCAGTAGAAAATCCATTCCTTTCAACAACCTGATCAAAGACATTCCAGTCATTTTTTCTTATTATTGCTTTGGATTTCTGACATTTTGTTTATTTTGAATTCAAGTATTATTTATGTGATTAAATTTTGAACATTTATTTTGTGTGTGAATGAAGTTATGCATTTTTATTTATAGATTTTTAATTTTTGTTATTTATGTATCTAGTGTGGAATTGTGAAGATTCAAAGTCGTGATTATCCTCCAGTTTTGGTATTTAATTGTATTAATTAATTGATAAGCTTAGCTATGGTTAAATTTCAATTTTTGAAAAAGCTTTTGAAAAACCATCCATACGCCGTATGGATTAATCCATATGCCGTATGGATTAGCTGGGCTCACTAACTCGGTTTGACCAGACTTAAATCCATACGCCGAATGGATTATTCCATCCGCCGTATGGATCAAAAAAGGTAAAAATGGCCACAACCCTTTCTTTTCAGTTTTAACCACAAAACTCACCACCACCACTACCCTCTGCTGCCGCGGCTGTCCATACACACACCACCACTTCCGGCCACTTCCACTCCCATTTATTTACATTTTCTTCACCCCTAACGTTCCCTTTCAAGGTATGAATCGCAATTTTAATTTTCATTGCGTAATTTTTGAGTTAAATTCGTTAGGGTTTGTGAATGAAATTTGAGGGTTTCGGATTTAAGCATGATTTTAGGAATGTATGAGTTAATTATGGTGTTATGTTGCTTATATGAAGGATTGCCATGTCAAATTTTGTAATGTGTTGAACTATTTATGTGATTTTAAATATTTATTCTTGGTTATATAATGTGGGTTGGAATATTTACTCAATTGCTATGTTATTGGTTTGAAATGCTAATAAGTTTATGATGGCATGATTGTGTTTGCAAATTTTTGTCTGGTACGCAAGTATTTGTGAATGTGATGTATTAATGAATTGTTGTTTTGTGATTGTATCAAAATGCATATATTAATAATTGATGATGACGGTATGAATATTTGTTAGTTACTAAGGATCGATTGTTAGTAATTATGAACAGTGATGAAATTTAAATAAGTATATCACTTTGCAAGATTGAGTATTATATGATTTTCATAATAGTAGGGATTGTGAATTGTGATTATTGCGGTAGATTAGGCTAACATAAAGTGGGGGATTGTCCACTTTATAGCCGAAATGCTGCCAATTTTTTTATTAACCCTCAATTACATGATCCACTAATATTTGTTGTTTTTGAGCAGTTATAATGGCAAGTAGAAGAACACGCGGAGGACAAGTATTGGGAAACCCTTTGTTAAGGTCTCATCGATATCTTACATTCTACGACTCTTACTCGGAGACAACCAGATACCGGTTTAGGGAAAGTTTGACTTGCGAGCCAAACTTTGTCCTGCAAACCCAACTCAGTTCGCAGCCTACCACTTGCGAACCCACTTTGTCTGGCGAATCCAAACTCAGTTCGCACCGCAAACTCAGTTCGCAACACCTTTCCAGTCCGCAGCAAACTAGGTCAATTTTGCCGATTTTAAATTCCAGATGCGATTTTTACCAAAGCAATATGTTTTGCGAGTCGAGCTCGACCCCAGCCAGGGGCTCTACCCATTGGACCCCGCTAGGGGCTGCCGCCCCTTGGATTCCATATTAGGGGCGCTGCCCCCAGACCCCCACCATCCAGGAACTTGTAAATACTTTTCACACTAAGTGTCGAACACTTACAAATAATGAAACCTGATACATATAATAATAACACTTTTGGATTATTATTATTAACCGTCACCAACGGGCCATACTTGTTTTCAAATTACAAACGGATTACTAAACAAACACTTGGACATTTCCTAGTTGAGTGGACAACTAGCATGGGTGATCTCTTAAGACACCAACTTAATTACTTATTTACTTACAACCTTGTGCGTTTCGGACGCCAGAAGGTTGCAGGGTTCAGAGAACCAATATACGAACTTACATCCGCTCTACTTGTTGATTTCCCAAACATACTTGCTAGACTCAGGTGAGTTTTACAACCGCACTTTTACTGTTTTTCTTTGGGGTGAGATACTTAGCAACTGTTTTACATATGGACACAATGTACTGAACTGATTACACTACTTTTACACACATGGCATGAGTTACTTTTATCCACTGAAAGCCTCCTATCGTAAGTTGTTAGTTATGGACTTAAGCGCGATTACTAGTAGATGGATCCATTTGGGACTGACAATCCCTGCCTGGGGTAGTTGCGCTATCACAGAATTTCACCATAGAAACAGGCATATTAGTAGTTGTTACATATGAGTGTCGGGATAGCACTCACGGGGGTACATTATATGATTCTTGATTGATTCATACTTACACACTGTTAAGCTTCAACTTATGAGCTCATGGCGACTGTGCTGACTTACTGATTTATTTACTTTGCTTGATAGCAACACCGGTACATACTTGTGGTTCATAACAATTACTTATTACTAAACCTGTAAGATACACCAACCTTTTTGGTTGACACTTTTTAGCTTTGTATCTCAGGTACACATACGGAGTAGGATTACCCCCTGGACACTAGCTAGAGTCGCATGATTTTCTACACTGCATTAACGGAGATTCTTAGCATTATCTTTTGTATACTTTGATTATGTAATAGAATCTCCCGCTACACGCGTGGACTCTAGGGAACTACATTTTGTAACTGAAAACACTATGTTTTCAAACTTTGTATCTAGGAAAGGTAACTATTTTACAAACATTGCATATAGATGTCGTTTGCTTTATCTTTGGGCTGTTGATATTTGATTAGTAGCACCCCAAAGCTTGCTTCTGCTAAACACAGAATTTAGAGGTGTTACAGATTGGTATCAGAGCATAAGGTTATAGCGAACTAGGGTGCATTTAGTGGGCCTAGACTATGACCGTTAGGCAGTATTTCCTCATTAGGTATGACTAGTTCAGGAATTACATCATATGACTTTAATTTAACATAGCCTGATCAACTATGTACAATTAAGGAAAGATGATGTGAGGTCTGAAATGGTTATGTTTAACGGAGATACACTAGTTGACTTTGACATCTAGAGAAACAGGACCATTACTTGTCTGTGCTAGACACATTAGGCTATATTATATTATAATGTGATTAATATGTATATACGCCTCACGATACTCAACATTTTTGCCACAGAAATGACTGACTCATCATCTAGACAAACTACACGAACACCACGTGCCTCCCTCTCTCGCTCTCGTCGCAGCCACTCAGAACCCCTTGTGGCTAGACGCACTGGTAACTCGCACCGAGCTAGGCCGTACCACAATCCTGCTATCACGGGTAATCTCTCTGCTACTGATCGTCATCGGGGAATTGCCCACCAATGGAGCTGGTTACCCACGACTATGGCCACCTGGAGAATTAAAGAAGACATTGAGATCCATGTTGATGTCGGAGAATATTCATCCATGGATCTCTCCCCGTACACCCAAGAACCAACACATCTCACTGTTCCCGTGCTAGCTGCTCGAGTGCACCGTCACGAACGCTGGTTGCACGACATGGAAATCGAACATCGTAATATTCGCTCTAACTGGATGGAACAAACTCAAGATGGTATCGCACAATTGTATATAGGTCAGGCAGACATCTCTGAGACCATCACTCATACGCACAATCAATTGGGGGAAGCCACAGAAACCATGGGAATCGTTCATAACCAAGTAATTAACAACCGAAACGAGATTTCCGTTTTGTAATCAAGACTACATCAATGTGAAACATGCTTGCGGGAAACCGAGGATGCTCTCCGAATGGTTGGCAGACTCGTAGAGTCTCTGGATCACCTTACCTCCTTGCTTCCACAACACAATCTACACCGAGAATAGTGTAGTGTCTATTATGTTACCTATTACTACCTATGTGAAACTCATGTAATTCGACCGGATGTAACAATTCCCGACACCTTTTGTACTTTCTAAAGTCTGTAACCTTTTCTTAACTCTGAATCTTGTAATCATTTGAATTTCATGTCATGAAATGATTACTAACCCTAACTATTTACTCTGCCTAATTGATTGTCATGTTGTGATGTTGTAAATTAACTCCTTATATATATATATATACATCTATGATAATCATAATTTCCATGTAAGTTCTCATGAATCTTTTATTTCCTCTTATTCAAGAATCATGCCGCCAAGAAAACAAACATTCAGCACCGCCGAACTAGCTCAGTTTGTCGCTCAAGGGGTAGCCGATGCCTTGGCTACTCAAGAAGAGCAACGAAACAGTGGGTCTAACCCGAACCAAGGCAGCGAAGATACAACTACCAATAATCTAGTAGTCAAACCATGCTCATACAAAGACTTTCTGAACTGCAAACCCTTAAATTTCAAAGGAACCGAAGGAGCTATCGGTTTGATACAATGGTTCAAGAAAATGGAATCAGTATTTAGAATCTGCAACTGCACCGAGGAGTGAAGGGTAAAGTACTCCACCTGCACCTTTCTGGAGGGTGCCCTCACATGGTGGAATACCTATGCACAAACAGTGGGGATCGACACTGCCTATCAACTCCCCTGGGATGATTTAAAGAAGATGCTGAGGGACAAGTATTGTCCCCGAGAGGAGCTACAATAGCTTGAGGTTGAGTTTTGGAACCTCACAGTCAAAGATAATGACATCGCTGGGTATACCACCCGATTTCATCAGTTGGCACTTTTGTGTCCCACCATGGTCGATCCGGAATACAAACGGATTGAACGATACATCTAGGGACTTCCTGCCCAGATACAGGGTTTAGTTACTGCTTCAAACTCTGGAACAATACAGAGTGCCGTCCGTATGGTACACAATCTCATGGCTCAGGTCGTTCGCCGAGCCCCTCCAGCTGAAAGAAACTCAGGAAACCAGTCCGGAGATAGCAAACGGAAATGGACTGGGAACAATAACCAGAACCAACAACATAACAAGAGGCCGGAGACTGTTAAGGCCTATGTTACTGGGTCAGATGATAAGAAAGAGTATTAGGGGAACAAACCCTATTGCTCTAATTGTAACCTTCACCATGATGGTTCTTACCCCTGTAGCAAGTGTAAGAAATTCGGGCACTTGGCTAGGGATTGCTGCTCAAACACCACTGGCACCAACACTTCTGCACCAAAGACCTGCTACGAGTGCAACAGTACTAGGCATTTCAGAAGAGACTGCCCGAAACTGAAAAGTGATAACAACAACAACAATAAGAACAACACCAATGCTCGGGGTAGAGCATTCGTTCTCAATTCTGGGGAAGCCCGACAAGACCCAAATATGGTCACGGGTACGTTCCTTCTCAACAACTTGACTGCTTTTGTGTTATTTGATACTGGTGCTGATAAGAGCTTTATATCTGATGAGTTTAGCCCACTACTTGACACTACACCTATTGCCTTAGATTCTAAGTACACAGTAGAATTGGCAAATGACAAACTTATTGAGGCTGACAGTGTGATACCTAATTGCACTTTAAACTTAGCTGATGAGCTCTTTCCTATTGACTTGATACTCGTCGAGATCGGCAGCTTTGACATCATCGTCGGTATGGATTGGTTGTCCAAGTACCAAGCCGAGATTGTTTGTTTCGAGAAAGTCGTACGTATTCCTCTCGTCACTGGTGGAACTTTAATCATACAAGGGGAGACCAGTGAGACGAGAATAAACATCATTTCATGCATGAAAACCCGAAAATACCTGAGAAAAGGGTACCAGGCCATTCTCGCACACGTCATGGAGAAAAAGTCAGAGGAGAAGCGACTTGAGGATGTGCCTATTGTTCGAGACTTTCCAGAAGTCTTTCCTGAAGATTTACCCGGCCTACCGCTAACCAGACAAGTCGAATTCGCTATTGATCTTGTGCCTGGTGCAGCACCCGTGGCACGAGCACCCTACCGTTTAGCCCCATCTGAACTTCAGGAGTTGTCTACTCAATTACAGGAACTCCTGGACAAGAGATTCATTCGACCGAGTTCCTCACCCTGGGGAGCTCCGGTCCTGTTTGTGAAAAAGAAAGACGGTTCTTTCCGTATGTGCATAGACTATCGTGAGCTCAACAAATTAACTGTCAAGAACCGTTACCCACTTTCTCGCATTGATGACCTATTTGACCAACTCCAGGGGTCGATTTTTTATTCAAAGATCGATCTACGGTCAGGTTATCACCAACTCCGAGTTCACGACGACGACATCCCTAAAACTGCTTTTTGAACTCACTACGGGCATTGCGAATTCCAAGTGATGCCATTCGACTTAACCAATGCAGCGGCTGTATTCATGGACCTTATGAATCGGGTGTGCAAGCCTTAACTTGACAAGTTTGTTATCGTCTTCATCGATGACATCCTGATTTACTCGCACAATGAACAAGAACACGTGCAACATCTGAAAACCATTCTAGAACTACTCAAACACGAGGAGTTATATGCCAAATTCTATAAGTGTGAGTTCTGGATGCAAACCGTTCAATTCCTTGGACACATGATTGAAAATCAAGGGATTCATGTTGATCCTTCAAAAATCAAGGCTATCAAATGATGGAAAGCACCAACTACACCTACGGAAGTACGCCAATTCTTAGGACTCGCCGGATACTACAGGCGGTTCATTGAGAATTTTTCAAAAATAGCTCAACCCCTCACCGTAATGACTCAGAAAGAAAAGAAGTTCGATTGGACTGATAAACAAGAGTCAGCGTTTCAACTGCTTAAACAAAAAATTTGCAGTGCACTGTTGCACCCGCAACCGTCAGTTCAGTGTCGTGATTTCTGATGGTGGTGCAGGCGCAGCAGGGGTTTTAAAAATTATATTTAGCTGGGATTAAATTATACGTACTACCTACTCTAGTTAGCAAGCGGTAAGTATGACCTAAGATCGTTCTATAAATCCAAACGTGTGGGCGATTAAAGCTGGTGTTTTCGGTAGAGAATTATTTAGGATGGAACAAAGTAGGTAGGTTTGAGGGTTTTAAACTAAAGACAAGTAATTAAAATACAGAAAAGTAAATTGCAGGAAATTAAAAAGTGCAAGAAAACAGGTAAAGATAAACATGCGATTGCTGAGATTTCGATATTTAATGTTTCGGGATGACAGATTAAACAGGAACAATGCTAAATGTAATAATTTAAATCATCAGGTGTAAACTCTAGATACCTACCAACTAAATTTCCCATTGGCATGTCACTAGGAACTAGGTTATCGTGATTCGGATCAGAGCAATACGCAAACTTCCAATACTTATCTAGTTGAAAGATAAACAACCTATCTTGGCTTGACGCCGAGGTGCATGAATCAGTAGCGTATCATCTCATAGGTCCGACCGTTCTTAACCCCTAAAATAGTTTAGTATTTCGTTAGCATGCAAATTAATAACTTTGTATGTTTAGACCGCTGATTATGTAAGACTTAGTGTTTTAAAAATTCCAGGTCACTAGGATTTTATTCTTATTCCTATGTCTTGTTTTGTGCATTAAGGCTTGGTTACTTCAACTTATGACTTGAGCTCTCCTTTTCAAATAGTTATACATCCCTGGATTATTCGCAGTTTATAAAAACGTGTTTCATATGCAGACCATGCCTTTCAGTAGTCGGACAGTGTACTTTACATGGTAGTTCAACTGCTTCTTACATCAGACAAGCGGTCAGGAGTAATTGACGATGAACGTGACACTCTAAACTAACTAAATGTAAAGCGATGCAGAAATGTAAACCTAATATGTATAACGAGTGGGTTCACTGTGTCCTACTTGTTGCATGTCATGGGCACAGATAACTACTTACCATAATTAAGGTTGATCAAGTCCTAATTACTAGGTTGCAGTCACGTGGATAACCAGAAAGGGTACTCCATAAATTAAACTCAAGTTCACAAAGTCTTGGCTCAAGTTAGCATCCCAAAGCTCACAATAGCAAAAGGTGGAAAAGGTGGTGGCACGAGGTACGAAAAAGGTGGAAAAGGTGGTGCACCGGGTACGGAAAAACACGTAAAGGTCTAGCACCGGGTACACGAAAGAACAAAAAAGCGCGAACCGTGCGGGTGGGTGGCAGCCGGTGGCGGCCAAGTGGCAGCCGGCGGCGGCCTGGTGGCTGGCCGGCGGCGGCTGGCTGCTACCCGCACCAGTCCGCTGCCTGTTGCCTTGTTTCTCGATTCGTGCGTGTTTTCTTTGATATGCGTCCGTTTGCGTTGATTCTTTTTATGTTGGATTCGTAATTCAAAAAAGAAGCTTTTCATGAAAAGAAATCCCAAAAATATGTCTCTGAACTTTAGATGTGTCGTACGAATCATTTGGATCTTCCGGAGTACGTAGAATCTTCATTCTTTGTCCGTTTTTGTTGATACTTCTTCTGTTGGATTCGTAATTTGAAAACGAACATCTTGAGTAAGGTGGATGTTGATGATGGGCTCTATAGTCTTGAAATCTCATTTTGATGTCTTGAATCTTCAAACGTGCGTGGAATATTCGTTTTCTATCCGTTTTGCTTGTTTTTCATCGTGTAACCTTGTTTTTACCATCTTGACATAATACTATTGATTTGTACTAAATTTGAGTTAAAGTGCCAAGAATCATTTCAGAATGAGAGAGATATGGTAGTAAAAATGTGACTTTTTACGCGATATCAAGTATCCCACACTTAGAACTTTTCTTGTCCTCAAGCAAACTCATTCATAAAAAGCTTTTGGAAAGATTCTAATCGCAATAGTTTTTAGAGATACCGTTTTCAATGAATATAAAGTTACATTTATGAAAGAGTTTTCCCCGGAAACCAAGGGTTTATAGAATTTGATACCTTCTTCGAGCAACATGATGATCATGACTAGGCAATCCTCACAAGTGGGTCACTCAAATCACTCACGTGTTCAGGGTTTCCTACTTACAAGTGTCAATCACTCAAATAGCCTGTCATGCAGCATTCTCGTCATAGGCTTGATCGAGAATCAAATCTCCATCACTTTTGATGAGGACGGTACTAACCTTTTGAGATATCTTGGAAGGAATCGGATGTTTGGTTTGAAGAAAGTGTGATGGTTTCCCTTGTATTTTCTTGAAACTTTTCTTGAGAGAGTTTCTTTAGAATTTCTCAGATTTTGAAAGGACTACATAGCCTTTTTCTTCCCTTTTTCTTTGCAATTTTTCTTTTCTTGGCCTTTTTCTTGGTTGTGCCGGCATAATCCTTTTGATTTCTTTTCCTTTTGTTTTTTTTCAATGCCAACCTTACCGGTATATTTTATGGCCTGGAAGATTCCTAATGGTATTAGGTTGTAAAAGTCTTGGGAAATCAAGAGTGTCTCTGAGAATTTGTTGGAAGATAAAACTTCTGTAGGTTCGGGATGAATAATAGGAGGTTTTGATTGGGTGTGAAGAGTGAATGTTGAGTGGGTGGAAGTTTGATGGTAGAAGGGCGTTTTGATTCCTTAGAAGTTATCAAGATGGGTTGTACCTATGCCACGTATGGCACTCATCAGTGTGATCTCGAAATGCATTACTAGAGCAAGTTCTAATTCAAATGCATACATCGGCGCACACATGAAACAAAAAGTGAAGCATTTTAGAGATGAAAGCTAATGATGGGCTCAATCCTCATGAATCGAATGCTTTGGTCAATGTGTGCCTAGCCATGTGTTGCCCTTTTCGTCCGTATCTTATTCTAAAACAGTTTTGTTTCGTTGTCAAAACTCGTTTTGTCACACCCCGCCTCGGCGGAAGGTTGCGAGATGCGACTATCATGAGATCACAACACAAGAATTACAATGAACGACCTCTACATGAGTCGTTTTAAACATACTTCATAAAAGTTTAAAATGTCTTACAGACTTAGACCATTTGTCTTTAAAAAGTTTACAAACAATTCCCATAAGTTACAAAATAGTTAGGAGTTTAAGAATTTAAGATCAAAAGCAATGTTCGTCCATGCAAATGTAGTTCCTAACTTCAAAAGGGGTATGCCATCTTCACAAATAGCAAGCATCTTAATTACCTGAGAATAACATGTAAAAATGGGTCAACATAAAGTTGGTGAGCTCATAGGTTTTAATAGTTGTAAAACATTACCGTGGATCACGAGATTTCAAGTTAGATTGTCATTCAACAATATAGTAAAAATTGTATTACTATTGCCATAAGCTCATGAATTGAAACCTTAACATTTAGTGCCTCGCAAGTGTCCTATCCAAACACAAGTAGTTCTCAAATGACAATGCACCCGTTTGACTTATAGTCATGTTGGCGCTACCAACCCGGATGGGGGCGTCAACCCAAATAGATCTATTCATGACATTCACGTTTAAGTCCTTAACTAACAATTCATGATAAAGGCCTACATAATGGATAGTGTCAACTCATGCAATACATAACAGTTTAGTTTGTGTCCACAAAGAAAAGAACATGTATTCTCACCCCAAAAACATGTCAAAGCATTTAAAAAGAAGTAGGGGCCATGAGACTCACCTTAGTGAGAGAGCGGAAAGTTGCAAGTACTTGTTTGGGTCTTGGTGGGGTTTATGCTTCCTAGATCACATAAAATGTTTAAGTTTAGTCATATCGTATATATGTATTAATTCTAATTTTTGTAAAGTTTCATCACCCATAGTTTTTAGTTTAAGTGTCACGTTTTATTTAACCATTTTTGGGTACATTTACACCTTTTCAAGTGATCTTTAGTAAGAATCCAACAAAATTCCAGAAAGTTTACAGACCAGACCCGTAAATTGGCTTACTGAGAAACATGCGTGCATTTCTGGAAAAAGTGTAAAACATGAAAGTTGTAGGTCTTTTCAATACGCAAATTTAAAAAAAAAATGCATCTTCTAACTCTTCCTAGAACTCAAGTTATGACCATTTTAGTAACCTGTGTTTTTCTGGACAAATTGTGTTCCTTTGTGTATAAATTTATAGAAACGTATTTTAAACTTATATTTGAACATAATCTTGTTAGATAAGCTTAATAACATTAAAATCAGTAATAAAATGGTAGTCTTAGGTTAAGTATTCATGGACTTATGACCTTGCAAAGTGAGGTATACGAATCTGCCCTAACATGCGCAATAGTTTCGTATGGGCTGTTTGGAGGTCGAATACTCCATGTTTTTGAGTGAGACCACTTGGGTTTGAAAGCTAATACATAATAGTAATTTCAGTAGTAAAATGGTGGTATTTTGTTAAGTATACACAGATTTATGACATCACAAAGTGAGATATAGAAATCTGGACAGATTGCATGGGTATGTGTGGGTTAGGATTTCAAGTCATAGACCACCACCCTAACACATAGGCACTAATCATTGTTTAGCCCTTTTTCCCACATGCAATTTCCATCATTTTTCTACAGATTTTGAGTATATTACAAGTATGATATTCTTGAAAGATTTTGTAGATATGTAATAAGTAAAATTTACGTCTTTCAACTTGATATAGGTTTGATCAAGGATTATCACTTATCTTTAACACACGATTATGTGCAAGTGATAATCTACAAACATCAAGTCATTTTTGTAGGCTTAGCCATACTTTTCAATACTTCAAATAAAAAGAGAATGGAGATGAAGATGAGTAATATAATGCATGTTTACATCTATTTTGTAGGCATAGCCATACATAAGAATCACAACAACACAAAATATAAAGATGCATGTATACATATATGATCGTAGGCATAGCCATACATAAGATATTAACAAAAATGAAATATAAAGTGCATATATACATATGTAGATTTGTAGGCATAGCCTTACATAAAATCTTACATATGTATATAGTAAGATAAAAAAAATGTATATACATAGATATAGATATGTTATTATAAGTCTTGTATTATTCATCCATGGGTGATGATCATTGTATAGAAATTGAAGGAAGTAAAGAAAAGAAAATTGTGTATCTTCTTACCAACGAATCTAAGACTAAAGTAGGTTGTTTTTGAGTGGATTTAGGGTTGTTTGAGTGGTGATTTGTGGTGGTTTTTGATGGTGAAGTATGGCAGATTTTTGGGAGAGAAATGGAAGAAAAGTGGTGTGAGGAAGAGAGAATTGGATGTGTGTGTGTGAAAAGTGAGAAAGGGATGGGTGTAGGTTGCTTAAATAGAAGAAAAGAGAGGGGGGGGGGGGGAGGTGAAGGGGGTGGCCGGCCAAGGGGGGGGGGGGGGGGAAGTGAAGAGTTTTGGTGGTGATTGGTGGAGAAGTGATGGTGATTAAATGGTTAGTTGGTATTTAAATGTTATTATTAATTAAATTAGTTTAATTTAATTAATTTATATGTAAAAATCTGATTTTTATTTTATTAGTTAATTAAGTTTTTAATTGATTTAAGTATAAGTATTTATTTAGTTATTATATTGTATTTCATGCAAAGGTGGTGGTTTGTTACTTTCATGCAAGTAAGTGTACTTATCATTATATTATTGTTTCACACATACTTATATATATATAAGTATATATACATATATATATATATATATATATATATATTAGGGTTTACTAAATGAATTAATAAACATAAATGTAAGTACTTTGTCACATTTATATGCATCCACGGATAAACGCTTGTTTAGTGTCGGGTTGTAACGATAAGGCGCCTAAATTCAATGTTATTTAATTATAGGCGTTAATTCACTAAAATTATAGTTTAACTAAAAAAAAAAATTTTCCTCTAAGTTTATTACCTGAGCGGAGTTGAATCATAGATTTTTGCCGGTTGTCACATTCTCCCCCTGTTAAAAGAATTTCGTCCCGAAATTTAGTTCGTGACCTCGGGTGGTGCAGGGTTTGAGAATAAGTGGGGATACTTGCGACGGATTTGATCCTCGCGCTCCCAGGTGAATTCCGGACCTCGCTTCGAATTTCACCTAACCTTTACAATGGGTATGCGACTCCGCTTCAAGGTCTTTATCTCTCGGTCCATGATCTCGATTGGTTCTTCGACAAAATGCAATTTCTCATCGATTTGTACTTCTCCGGGCTGGTGGTAGTCCAGGCAAGTCTTCAGGGAAAACTTCGGGAAAATCCCGTACGATAGGGACATCCTCGAGTCGTCCCTCTTCCGGTTTCTCCTCTACAACATGAGCTAAGATTGCTTGGTACCCTTTTCTTAGGTACTTCTGTGTTTTCATGCACGATATGATGTTCAATCTCGTTCCACTCTTTTCTCCTTGTATTATTAAAGTTGCTCCGCTAGAGAGGGGTATGCGGACAATCTTATCATAGCATACTATTTCAGCACGATTCTTGGACAGCCAATCCATGCCAACGATGACGTCAAAGCTTCCTATTTTGACGGGTATTAAATTTATGGGAAAGATTTCGCTTGCTAAGTTTAGGGAACAGTTTCGAATTATGCTATCAGCTTCAATTAATTTACCATTAGCTAACTCTATCGTGAATTTAGTATCTAAGGCAGTTGGAGTGATATTAAGTAAGGGGCTAAACTCGTTAGACACGAAACTCTCATCAGCACCAGTATCAAATAAGACTGAAACAACCTTGTCATTTAGGAGAAATGTACCCGTGACTAGGTTGGGATCTTGGCGTGCTTCATTTGTATTGATCACGAATGCTCTGCCACGCACCGCATTGTAATTCTGATTTTTCAGCTTCGGACAATCCTTTTTAAAGTGTCCAGCACTTCCGCACCCGTAGCATGTATTTGGAGGGTTAGGGTTGGTGACAGGTGCAGGGCTCCGACAATCCTTGGCTTGATGGCCAGGCTTCTTACATCTCCCACATGCGTTGCTACACGGACCTTTGTGGTGAAGGTTGCAACGCTTACAGTATGGTTTGTTTCCAGCATAACCTTTCTTGGCATCCGGCCCTGCAGCATAAGCCCTAACTGTCTCGGTCTTCTTATTTTGTTGTTGGCTGGTGTTTCCCCTAGAACTTTCCTCCCATTTCCTTTTACCATCAGAATTCTTATCAACATTTCCCCTTTCCAAAGCCCCACGTCGTACAATTTGATCCATTAAATTGTGTGCCATGCGGACGGCATCGTGGATCGTATTGGGCTTGGATGAAGTTACATTTCCTTGGATTTGGGAGGGAAGTCCCCAGATATAACGTTCAATTCTTTTGTACTCGGGAGTGACCATAGATGGGCAAAGAAGTGCCAATTCATTGAATCTCCTTGTATATCTAGCTACATCAGTCCCAATGACAACCAGATTCCAAAATTCTACCTCCAACTTCTGCAGTTCATTCCGAGGACAGTACTCTTCCGTCATCATTTTCTTAAGATCTTCCCAAGAAATCTGATAAGCAGCATCAATGCCCACCGAATGGGCGTATCAATTCCACCATGATAATGCACCATCTTGAAGGGTGCATGTTTCATACTTAACCTTACAATCTTCCTTGCAGTTGCTAATACGGAAAACTGATTCTAGCTTCTCAAACCACCGAACCAAACCGACAGCTCCTTCGGTTCCATTGAAGTGATGGGGTTTGCAATTCGAAAAGTCCTTATAGGTGCATTCTCGGGTTACATTCCCCGAACCTCCTCCGGTTTCATTCCTTCTACCGGTTCTTTCGTTTCCATCATTCCTCTCAGTCCTTTGGGTGGCGATTGCCTCAGCTACTCTTTGTGCTACAAGTCGCTCGATAGCTGCATTACTCATCGTGGATGTTCTCTTGGGTGGCATGTTTCTTGAAATTACAAAGCACAACAAGACAATGAGATGCTATACAAGATAGAACTTTATCATGTGTGTAAGGAATAAATAAGTACAAACCACACAACCAAAGTCACAAGATAGTAAGATTAATAACCAACAAGAGCATAAACTTAGTCAAAATACTTGATTCATTGTTCACAAAAACATGCCGGGAATGAAACATCCGGAAAAATACAAGCAAATCCATAAATTTATCCTCTAGGCACAACCCGCCATAGTAGGTTAGAAATCGAAATGAAACTATCTGCGAAACTGACCCAAAAGTGCACTAACACGTCCCAAACTATGCTCCATCGCGGACATACGCTGCTCTGCCCTAGTCACGCGCTCTTCTGCTAATTCAGCGCGCCTTTCGCTGTGCTCCACTCGTCGGCGCAACTCAGTGACCTCTTCTCGAAGTATCTTGATGTCATCATCAGCACAGTAAACCGTGTAGTCCATGTTACTAATCCTCTTCTCAACTTCCAAAACTTGTGCCTCTATGAGTTCCACTTTATCGGAACGTGACTCATCCTGGTCGTACTCCAGCTGATTAAGTCTCCTCTCCTGATCAACCAAACGTGCTATCACAACGGGGATAGTGTGATGTACAGGCTCCAAAGTGAGAGAGGGTATGGGTGCAGTGGTGGAGGGCTCCCCAACTTCCAGTGTCTCGGGTATCCCTTCTTCTTTTCTCCAAGACTGAATCTGCTCCTGCATCCAAGTCCACTTGCGGGATCGCACTCGCCTAGTAGTAGTGTTGGAAGTCCCGGTAGGGGGGATGGAGGGGGTCTCAGTAGGGGGGATGGAGAATGTCTCAGTCAAAGGTGGGAACACGGTTATCCGAGGGGTACGCATCAATCGTGGTCCCCCGGGGCGGAATGATCGGAGTGAAGAGGCTGGTTTTGGTTGGGTAGAGGGAGCAGGGGCAGTCTTAGTAAGTATGACAGAGGAGGGATGGGATTCTTCGGGATCGGACTTGTCCTCAGTAGGCTCGGACTCTTCCTCCATTGGCTCGGTCTCATCCTCAAATGGCTCAGTCTCATTGGAGGAACCCGTCTTTTCAACTCGGGTAGCGGACACAGGCATGAATGAGGGTGACTTAAGCGAGGTGAGGAGGCATGCAGCCGTCTCGGAGTCATCGTCGGACACGACTTGGACAGGGCTATTAGGGTTCGACATACTCTGTCATATAAGATAATAGTATATAAATGGGGAGTATATAAAATAAGTAATTATTTAACATGTATGTACTAACTTAACAATTAACATGTAATAAGCATGCATGGAACCACATTCGGTAAGTAGGCAAGGATGTATGGATTTAATAATTAGCAAGTACACCTAAAAGTCCTTATTCTAGTCATGGCTATAGTCTAGGCCCACTAATGCAACCTAGTTCACTATAACCTTGGTCTCTGATACCAATCTGTCACACCCCGCCTCGGCGGAAGGTTGCGAGATGCGACTATCATGAGATCACAACACAAGAATTACAATGAACGACCTCTACATGAGTCGTTTTAAACATACTTCATAAAAGTTTAAAATGTCTTACAGACTTAGACCATTTGTCTTTAAAAAGTTTACAAACAATTCCCATAAGTTACAAAATAGTTAGGAGTTTAAGAATTTAAGATCAAAAGCAATGTTCGTCCATGCAAATGTAGTTCCTAACTTCAAAAGGGGTATGCCATCTTCACAAATAGCAAGCATCTTAATTACCTGAGAATAACATGTAAAAATGGGTCAACATAAAGTTGGTGAGCTCATAGGTTTTAATAGTTGTAAAACATTACCATGGATCACGAGATTTCAAGTTATATTGTCATTCAACAATATAGTAAAAATTGTATTACTATTGCCATAAGCTCATGAATTGAAACCTTAATATTTAGTGCCTCGCAAGTGTCCTATCCAAACACAAGTAGTTCTCAAATGACAATGCACCCGTTTGACTTATAGTCATGTTGGCGCTACCAACCCGGATGGGGGCGTCAACCCAAATAGATCTATTCATGACATTCACGTTTAAGTCCTTAACTAACAATTCATGATAAAGGCCTACATAATGGATAGTGTCAACTCATGCAATACATAACAGTTTAGTTTGTGTCCACAAAGAAAAGAACATGTATTCTCACCCCAAAAACATGTCAAAGCATTTAAAAAGAAGTAGGGGCCATGAGACTCACCTTAGTGAGAGAGCGGAAAGTTGCAAGTACTTGTTTGGGTCTTGGTGGGGTTTATGCTTCCTAGATCACATAAAATGTTTAAGTTTAGTCATATCGTATATATGTATTAATTCTAATTTTTGTAAAATTTCATCACCCATAGTTTTTAGTTTAAGTGTCAAGTTTTATTTAACCATTTTTGGGTACATTTACACCTTTTCAAGTGATCTTTAGTAAGAATCCAACAAAATTCCAGAAAGTTTCCAGACCAGACCCGTAAATTGGATTACTGAGAAAAATGCGTGCATTTCTGGAAAAAGTGTAAAACATGAAAGTTGTAGGTCTTTTCAATACGCAAATTTAAAAAAAAAATGCATCTTCTAACTCTTCTTAGAACTCAAGTTATGACCATTTTAGTAACCTGTGTTTTTCTGGACAAATTGTGTTCCTTTGTGTATAAATTTATAGAAACGTATTTTAAACTTATATTTGAACATAATCTTGTTAGATAAGCTTAATAATATTAAAATCAGTAATAAAATGGTAGTCTTAGGTTAAGTATTCATGGACTTATGACCTTGCAAAGTGAGGTATACGAATCTGCCCTAACATGCGCAATAGTTTCGTATGGGCTATTTGGAGGTCGAATACTCCATGTTTTTGAGTGAGACCACTTGGGTTTGAAAGCTAATACATAATAGTAATTTCAATAGTAAAATGGTGGTATTTTGTTAAGTATACACAGATTTATGACATCACAAAGTGAGATATAGAAATCTGGACAGATTGCATGGGTATGTGTGGGTTAGGATTTCAAGTCATAGACCACCACCCTAACACATAGGCACTAATCATTGTTTAGCCCTTTTTCCCACATGCAATTTCCATCATTTTTCTACAGATTTTGAGTATATTACAAGTATGATATTCTTGAAAGATTTTGTAGATATGTAATAAGTAAAATTTACGTCTTTCAACTTGATATAGGTTTGATCAAGGATTATCACTTATCTTTAACACACGATTATGTACAAGTGATAATCTACAAACATCAAGTCATTTTTGTAGGCTTAGCCATACTTTTCAATACTTCAAATAAAAAGAGAATGGAGATGAAGATGAGTAATATAATGCATGTTTACATCTATTTTGTAGGCATAGCCATACATAAGAATCACAACAACACAAAATATAAAGATGCATGTATACATATATGATCGTAGGCATAGCCATACATAAGATATTAACAAAAATGAAATATAAAGTGCATATATACATATGTAGATTTGTAGGCATAGCCTTACATAAAATCTTACATATGTATATAGTAAGATAAAAAAAAAATGTATATACATAGATATAGATATGTTATTATAAGTCTTGTATTATTCATCCATGGGTGATGATCATTGTATAGAAATTGAAGGAAGTAACGAAGAGAAAATTGTGTATCTTCTTACCAATGAATCTAAGACTAAAGTAGGTTGTTTTTGAGTGGATTTAGGGTTGTTTGAGTGGTGATTTGTGGTGGTTTTTGATGGTGAAGTATGGCAGATTTTTGGGAGAGAAATGGAAGAAAAGTGGTGTGAGGAAGAGAGAATTGGATGTGTGTGTGTGAAAAGTGAGAAAGGGATGAGTGTAGGTTGCTTAAATAGAAGAAAAGAGAGGGGGGGGGGGGGAGGTGAAGGGGGTGGCCGGCCAAGTGGTGGGGGGGGGGGAAGTGAAGAGTTTTGGTGGTGATTGGTGGAGAAGTGATGGTGATTAAATGGTTAGTTGGTATTTAAATGTTATTATTAGATAAATTAGTTTAATTTAATTAATTTATATGTAAAAATCTGATTTTTATTTTATTAGTTAATTAAGTTTTTAATTGATTTAAGTATAAGTATTTATTTAGTTATTATATTGTATTTCATGCAAAGGTGGTGGTTTGTTACTTTCATGCAAGTAAGTGTACTTATCATTATATTATTGTTTCACACATACTTATGTATATATAAGTATATATACATATATATATATATATATATATATTAGGGTTTACTAAATGAATTGATAAACATAAACGTAAGTACTTTGTCACATTTATATGCATCCACGGATAAACGCTTGTTTAGTGTCGGGTTGTAACGATAAGGCGCCTAAATTCAATGTTATTTAATTATAGGCGTTAATTCACTAAAATTATAGTTTAACTAAAAAAAAAAATTTCCTCTAAGTTTATTACCTGAGCGGAGTTGAATCATAGATTTTTGCCGGTTGTCACACGTTTCTTGTTGTAATTTATAATTTTGAAAGATAGGGTTTCTAAAGAATGATGTTTTTTGTGACAATCGTTAAAATCTCATGTCATTACCGCACTCGAATCTTAAACTACGCTTACAATATTCTTTAAATCCTAGTGAAAATTCTAGGTTATGACTCCGTAGGCTTACTAAAGTCGTAGAACGTCTAGGAGATTGCTTAGTGAATCTTAAATTCCTCTAGACTTCCTAAATTTGGTACTAAGTGCCAAACTAAACAAAGAAAAATCTACCTATTTATGTCTTCACAAAATCTTTATCGAATCGCAAAATCGAAATTTCAGTGACTCGACAAGTAAATTCAATCGGACGGTACCCGACTTAACACGAACGTTGGTGAAAACATTTCTACAAATAACTTAAAACTATTTTTAGAAGTTATTTATCATATATTATTATTTTTTATAAAATAATACACGAAAAACCTAGACGTTTTAATTAAAACGTCTCAAACGCAGTAAAAATGCACGAATCGAATTCTGCAACTAAATGAAAGTCAATAAATATTTTGACAACTAAAAATAAAATATTTTAATAATACTTACAATGAAAAATCATCCAAATTATATCGTTAATTTAAACGACTCAAAATAACGTTACACAATTTAATCGAATAACGAAAATAACGGGCAAACGAACGCTGTACGTAAACATAGTCTAAAAATCAGAATTTAAACACCCACACCCTTCTTGTGGGGCCCCCAAACCGTCCACCGCCACCCCTCTTCCCCCATTCAAATTCCATGCATTTTACTTTTACTTACACCTCCATTCAAACCTCATGCAAGATCATTTCACATTCACATCTTTTCACAAACTCTCTAACCTCTCTCTAAACTCACTTCCTCTCTCTAATACTCTGAGAAAACTCAAACCTCAAATCACCAAAAACCACCACAAGCTCCACCATAAACCACCTATCACCACCACAAACCACCATACAACCACCACACAAATCTTCATCCATTTCTCAAGATTTTTCAAGATTTCAAGAGCTCAAGAACATCTCATCTCATTTCTGTCCTCCTTTCTTACTGTGACAATCGTTAAAATCTCATGTCATTACCGCACTCAAATCTTAAATTACGCTTACAATATTCTTTAAATCCTAGTGAAAATTCTAGGTTATGACTCCGTAGGCTTACTAAAGTCGTAGAACGTCTAGGAGATTGCTTAGTGAATCTTAAATTTCTCTAGACTTCCTAAATTTGGTACTAAGTGCCAAACTAAACAAAGAAAAATCTACCTCTTTATGTCTTCACAAAATCTTTATCGAATCTCAAAACCGAAATTTCAGTGACTCGACAAGTAAATTCAATCGGACGGTACCCGACTTAACACGAACGTTGGTGAAAACATTTCTAAAAATAACTTAAAACTATTTTTAGAAGTTATTTATCATATATTATTATTTTTTATAAAATAATACACAAAAAACCTAGACGTTTTAATTAAAACGTCTCAAACGCAGTAAAAATGACACTTAGAACTTTTGGACCAAAGATTGAAATTCTAATTTCACTTAGTATCCAATTCGCGTAACAACAATAACTACAAACGAGGACAACTTAGACACACGCGACATATACTATTTCAAAGTGTATAATGAACCGTATATAATAATAATGTCTTTGAGAATTATTATTACAAACTTTCACCAACGGGTCACACACGTTTTCTAAAACAAAATATATATGGACATACTAGTTGAGTGAACAATTAGCATAAGTAAACATTAACTCCCACTTACACCCGACCTTATGTGTTTAGGGTGGTAGAAGGTTGCATTTGGAACACACGTACTTGCTAATGGCTACATTTGCTTGCTAAACACAGGTGAGTATTCACAGCCCCATTTTTCTACCGTTTTCATAAACTTTTTGGGGTGAAAAGCATGACTACTTGTTTTCTAAACTGTTCTTTAATGTGTACGCTTAGTAAAACTGTTCTTGAAAGAGGTACACAATCCATATTTTACTACGAGACTTATCTTGTTTATTGAAACTGCCCTTGAACTTGTGTACTAGTACAACCTTTCTTGAACGTGTACACAAACTATATCTTACTGCAAAGCTGTTCTTATTGAATCCGATTACGAAACTGCTCATGATTGAACATTTACTACTTTGATATTAAAAACTGTTCTGGATATGTACACATGCTATCTCTTGTGCTAAAAATGTTTCTATGTGTACATATACTATTTATACGCTCTTATTGTATGCTTGTGACTCTATCGCATCTAAAGTCCCCAGTTTTTCTCTTACACAACCTATTAACTCATTATTGAGCCGATGGTTGATATGGATAGTACTATTTGGAAGGAGGCCACCTTCCCACTCTCTCGTGGATATGAGTGCATACCACCAACTTTAAATGTTCGCGATAGGACATGTCTTTGGGGCGTTGTTCTCGGGCCAGTAGGTTTGGTTGTGGACTCAAGCTATACATGTCGTTCTTAAATGAATTCTAATTCGCGTATAAACAACTAGTTACATAGCAACGTAAATCTTTCAAATGTGGTTTTGATAACTTCTAGATGACTTTCGCATTTATACACTAAGCAACTATTTACGTAGCATCGTAAATCTTTCAAATGTGATTTTGAATACTTTTAAACGGCATTCTCACTTATTCTAAAACCTGTGAACTCACCAACTATCTTTATGGTTGACCCTCATTTTTACATGCTTTTCAGGAAACAATCAGTAGTTGGGAAAATGAAGCTACGATTACCCTTATGAATGTTGAAGTCATTAGTGGAGCCTTGTGCTGTGGAACCATTGTGCTGTTACATCTCGTGTTTCCGCTTTAGCGGGGTGTGACATTTTTGAATCTAAAAATTTGAAATTTTATCCATTTTTAGCCTTTTAATGAAAATATTGTTTGACTTACGGACAAGAGGTAAAAACTTGCGGTTGAAGGCCGTATATCCCACACTTAGAGGAACATTGTCCCTAATGTTCGAATCTATTCGTTGAGTACCTCTTGTTGAAGTATCCCACACTTAGAGATTCTACTTATTTTGGATTGTTTCGTAAGTGTAGTGTGGTTTTGATTATCCCACACTTAGTGTTTGGAATATCGGATGAGATAATCAATTCTTTAAACGGGTAGAGGGTTTTGGAACGGTGTACCGCTTTTGCTGTGCACGTTGTTGGCTACTTGTTAGAAGTTTGCTGGTCCGTGGCTTGTAGCTTATGGCTCTCGGCATTCTTCATCGTGTGGTCCACAGTTTTCACTTGCTTCTGTCTTCTATAGTTCCTCAAACAAACCATTTAATTCAATCAAGTAATAGCTGCTGATAAGAAAAGTAAAGTAATAGCTTAATAAAGTAATAACTGGATAGGTGTGATGTCTATGCATCCACAGTACATCAAATACACACAATAATAATAAAGTCTTGGTAGAAAATAGAAAGAAGTCAGAAAGCGGAGCAATCTAGTGCTCGGCTGGTGGTGATACTGCTGCTGAAGATACTATAGGTCCAGGAGATGTCTCATCTGATGAGGAATCATCGTGCTGATAGTGGGTGCCTTCGTCTAATGCATCTCGATCAGCCTCTGCTTCTGGTGTACCTGTAGTGAATACTCCATGCTGTATCAAATGATCAACAAAATCTCCTACGGGCATGTCAAAGCTATCTAGTGGAATCTCTGGTGTCCTCTGCTGAGAGTGTCCTCCAAATAAATCAGTCTGTCTATGAGAGGATACTGGATCAATCGGTGAGGGGGCAGGGCTGACACTCGTGAGAATCCTATGACTCTGAACAATGGTGGCTCGTGTGGAGACTCTGGATATTCTGCTGCTTCGCGAAGTATGCCCTCTGACTGAACCAACAGTTGAGGGGACATGTTGTACCGGAGTAGGATCCTGTGCTGGTGGTGGTCATGGTCTAGGTGGAATCGTGCGAGGTGGTAAACCATGGCCATAGCCACAAGCTCGATGTCTGTGAGGTGCCTGAGTAGGAACTGGATGTCTAGGAGCTGCAAGTGTATATAAGTGTGGTGTTGCTCGGCCCATTCCGCATGGTATGTCTGGAAGTGGGCTTACTGGTATCCCTGCGATCTGCTGTCTCATGGCTCTATAGCATCTGACTTGCATCTGCATTAATCAGTACCAGTAATCGGGCCCTGGGTGTATCCCGTAATGGTATATGTAAGTAGGTTGTGGCGGTGCAACTGGGTCATCAGAATCTTGTGCATCCTCACTCTCATCTGAATCGGATTCTGAATTGCGGGGCTCTCTTGGTTGTTTCCTCTTCCTGGATTCCTTGGGTATGACTAGACCTGCTACCAATGCATCAATACTCTCAGGGTCTGATGACCGTGCCGTGATGTAAACGGTGCCATCCCTCAGAATCCGAAGTCCATGCTCCTTAGAAAATTGTAGTCTATCGGTTGGGCACTCCATTCTGGCAGGCTCTTGAATTTCTCTATATCTGTCGTCCTAATCAACCCCATTTTCCGAATCAACCTAGTAATCACTGGGCCCATGAATGATCTTCTTTCACTAAACTCGTTTTCTTCCAAAATCCGTTGTGCAACTAGATGGGCAACCTGAATGTTCCTCCTCTCGAGGATACATGCCATCATGACAACATCAAACTCAGATACTCGACCATTAGACGTATGCTTCCCATCAAGTGAACAAGCCAGTAGTTTGTGCAAAATCTGCATAACTGGGTCTGTGAGCTGGGTAGCTATAATACCCGAGAAATACAGCTTTGGTGACCAATGACTCCATGCCTATGCGGTAGTAGTCATGAGAGAAATCGTGGTGGCTCCACTAGTAAACAGGGGTGAATCGATATCTTCTGGAGTATAGAGATATAGGTGACGTGCAAACCGAGCCAATGACAAGGTGAATAGGCTCCCCATATATCTAAATGTGATCACCCCGTCTCCAACTCTACTCCCTGGCTCAAATGTATAGGTGGTCATGAACTCGGTGATCATCTCCATATACACCGGTTCGTCAATGCTGAACAATTTCTTGAAAGACTCAAACTGCTGACCCTCTATTGAGTAACTGAGTAGACTTTCTATTCTCTGCCTGAATCCCAATGTCTGCAGCTTTTCCCAATCTACATATCTAAAATGGCCAAAAGATTTGTCTCTCCATATTCGTGCCATCTGGTCGTATGCTGGTGTTGCACTAAGGTATGCAAGAGATCCTGTAAGTGGACGTGTTGGGTATAGCTTCTTCTTTTTTTGCGACATAGTACCTGAGAACATGAGAGATTTAAAGTAATAGGTCTTAAGAAAGGGAAAATTTAAAGCGCTTCCCAAAGTTTCTAATGGAAAATTCGAAATGAGGGCTTTAAATTCTTGACAGTCCAAAGATTACAGTAAATATCAAATGCCCCCAAGTGACTAATAATCAGTCTTAACAATAGTAATGCAATCATCACTGTGCGAAAATATATAGTCATGGGATGGTGGTAACTTAACTGTGAAGTAATGTCGTTTACAAAGTTCGGTATTTAGCCAAGTTTAAAACGTCATTATTTCACAATTTGTAGTTTCATTGTAGGTTTTTGACTTTTTAAAAGTCCAACTTGAAGTAAGGTTTTTGAATAGAAATTATAATTGATTTTTTTTTAATTTTAATACTTCAAGTTGACTTTTTAGGTCAAAACTTACTTCAGACGATAATTTCAATTTGTCCGCATACCAAAATTATAACCTAAACATGTAAACATTATTTTAGACATTTACCTAATTGATTAACAAGCTAGGTCATGCACAAAAAGTTATGTCATCCATGTGTTTAGTTTTATTCAAGACTTTTGTTTTTAATAATGATTCTTTAGTTATATTGCCTATTTTGACTAGTCAAGCAAGTACAAGTATCCTAGTAAGCAAGAGTTGTCAAGTAACCTTAATTTACTATCCTAATCATGCATGCTAGTTAACTTTTTGTTGACTTTCAAAAGTCAAACTTTCTAATCCTAATTTATCCGCATTATGCAATTAACATAGAGCAATCATTCAAAACATCACTATTACTTAAATGTTTAACAACTAACACTTAATCAAGCTAAATTCTAGACTTAATCAATAGGTTAAAGTACATCTTCTTGAAAGAGCCAACTAGTGTGAATTAGCATGGGTAAGTGGTAGCAGCATGTAGTTCCTAAGCATTCAACCAAGAAAAATACGAATTCCTAATTACTAACTTAGCTAACTTCATAAAATAAGATACTTTAAGCTTAAAGTAGGTTTCTTATGATCATACCTTGTTTTAGTGCGTAAAACTTCAAAACGAATGTACAACCGAGAATATCATGCAATGAGGAGTTCAAAAGGACATGAAGTTATAGAGTTTGGTGAAGATTGGATGGTGATTCAGGGAGGTATGGTGGTGGCCGGTTTTTAGGTGAGGAAGGAGAAGACAAGTTTTTGTTTTTGAATTATAGGGTCATATGGAAGGTTGGTGGTCCATGGGAATATTTGTCATGCTCCTATGTACCATATTCCTTACATGGTCCCTAATGTACATCTTAGTACTACGCCTAATATCCTAGATTAATTTCTAATGTCCTACTAATAATGATTACGAATTCTAAATGTATTTATTGTAACTAGTTACTTGTTAGTCTCTCGTTACGTTATAAACAATTTAAGAAGCGCGTAAATTTTTGCGGAACAATTAAAATCAATCCTGAAATATTAAACTTAAATTATTTTTGGTGTTTAAAAATTATTTGTCTGACGTGGACTTGTTGAATGTATAGGTTTTGGGTAAACATTGTACGTTCTTTCCGTCGCACACATGTTTTCAGGCAAAAACTTTTAAAAATGTTTTTTTTTTAAAGGAAGCTTTCAAAATTTTATTATATTACTATATTCATACTAAAATATACTCATTTAAAGTCGCGAGACTTGACCTTTTTCGGAAGGGATTGTTTTAAGATTCGTACCGATCCCTCCATAGGGAAAGGGTCGAGATTTATTCCCTTAAGCGAACGTTTTTCAGCACAAAATATTTTGAAAGTTCCAAAATGGTGTTATAAACTAAATAGTAATGACGATTCTCTAATCCCCCCTAGGACTTCTCGTTCTTCGTATCCTAAATTGACAAGATCACCCATTAACTTATTGTATGCTTTCCTTACCTTTTTAGGGTTTGACAAACCGACGCGTGGCCCTTGGTCTTTGTAATTAAGATCGTGAGTGAGTTTATTCATGACTTCCAAAAATACGTTCTCTTCCTATGAATCAGGGTCTCCGGTTGTAGAATTAACTATCCTACAGAGTTTACTGATTGTGGATTTTTGTACGGAAGTGAAGGGGTATTTGGTAAAGGCAAAGATTCGAGTAAGCTTGGCGTGAAGGTTTTTTCTTTTTGCGAAGAAAACTGTGTCGATTCTTTCCTTGGTGGAATCAAGAAAAACGTCTCGTAAATTGGAGATCAGGTAAGAGGCGGGGTCAACAAAGAAAGGAATTTTACCAGGAATGACGATAGAAATCATTGGATCTTGTTCTTCCCAGAACTCAAGTTTGTTCATCATTGCGGCGACATTGTGATTGATTAACATCATAGATGTTGGAAGAAAATCCATGTCGGCGAGTGATTCAAAAAGTAGATCTAAATCTGTTATAAACTTTAGTTCTTGATCTCTGAAATTCTTGGAAGTGCTTTCGCATTCACGACTTGATAGGCGAAGAAGGAATTTTACTTGTTTTTCTAATGTGGCAATCGTTTCTCGTTGTTCGTAGGAATACGGGAGGTTGGCATAGGTTAACTGCCTGACGAATGCTTTATAGACATCTACCCTACGGGAAGGATTGAAAGAAGCACCGAGGTGGCGTTCTTCAAAACAAGGTTGTTCCGGCTCGACTGATGGAGCCTTATCCACCACTCGGTAAATGGTGTATTGGTTTTTATGTGAAATGAATGGAAAGATGTCGTTATTCCGAGAATCGGGCGTGGTTTGGGTATACACCGCTGTTTCAGGAATGAGGGTGATTAAGTCACAAGATTTCAGAGGTTTTTCTCATCTTCGGGAAAATAATCGAAGTGGGAAGAATTTGGTAAACCAGGTAGGTGCAAAGTTGGCGAGTGATCTTCTGGAGATGATGCAAGGTCAGGTAACTGGTCCGAGTCATCAAAATCCAGGCAATGTTTTGGAATTGAAAGTGAGGTCCTATATTCTTCTTGGGTGTCGGAGGTTTCCTTAGTCTTAGAGGATGAAGGTGAAAAGAAATCAGATCCTAACTCTTTTTCTAAGTAGTCAAAGAATTCCGTATCATCCATTGAAATGAGGCAATAAGTGGTTTTTCGAGTTGTCATTTTAATGCTATCCTAACTAACTAATACTTAATTAATACTAATTACTTAAATTAACTTTTGAAAGATTTCTAAGAAGATTTCAATCGGAAGGGTCTCTTAAATATCACTACTTAAGGCGGCTTTGAATCGTACATTTGTGATTCCCTGGCAGCGGCGCCAAAAACTTGTTGCACCCGCAACCGTCGGTTCATTGTCGTTGTGATTTCTGATGGTTGTGCAGGCGCAACAGGGGTTTTAAAATTTATATTTAGCTGGGCTTAAATTATACGTACTACCTACTCTAGTTAGCAAGCGGTAAGTATGACCTAAGATCGTTCTATGAATCCAAACGTGTGGGCGATTAAAGTTGGTGTTTTCGGTAGGGAAATATTTAGGATGGAACAAAGTAGGTAGGTTTGGGGGTTTTAAAGTAAAGACGAGTAATTAATATACAGAAAAGTAAATTGCAGGAAATTAAAGTGCAGGAAAACAGGTGAAGATAAACATGTGATTGCTGAGATTTCGATAATTAATGTTTCGGGATGACAGATTAAACAGGAACAATGCTAAATGTAATGATTTAAACTATCAGGTGTAGACTCTAGAACCCTACCAACTAAATTTCCCATTGGCATATCACTAGGAACTAGGTTATCGTGATTCTGATCGGAGCAATACGCAAACTTCCAATACTTATCTAGTTGAAAGATAAACAACCTATCTTGGCTTGACACCGAGGTGCATGAATCAGTAGCGTATCGTCTCATAGGTCTGACCGTTCTTAACCCCTAAAATAGTTTACTATTTCGTTAGCGTGCAGATTAATAACTTTGTATGTTTAGACCTATGATTATGTAAGACTTAGTGTTTTAAAGATTCCAGGTCACTAGGATTTTATTCTTATTCTTAAGTCTTGTTTTGTGCATTAAGGCTTGGTTACTTCAACTTATGACTTGAGCTCTCCTTTTCAAACAGTTATACATCCCCGGATTATTCGCAGTTTATAAAAACGTGTTTCATATGCAGACCATGCCTTTCAGTAATCGGACAGTGTACTTTACATGGTAGTTCAACTGCTTCTTACATCAGACATGCGGTCAGGAGTAATTGACGATGAACGTGACACTCTAAACTAACTAAATGTAAAGCGATGCATAAATGTAAACCTAATATGTACAACGAGTGGGTTCACTGTGTCTTACTTGTTGCATGTCATGGGCACAGATAACTACTTACCATAATTAAGGTTGATCAAGTCCTAATTACTAGGTTGCAGTTACGTGGATAACCAGAAAGGGTACTCCATAAATTAAACTCAAGTTCACAAAGTCTTAACGATACAAAGGTCATTAATTCCTGTTTCGAACATCATTTTATTGTGCACTGACTTTCGTAGGATATACCAGTTAGTTATGAAGTTGTATTCTCCTTTTGGAATTCTAAATGTTAAACCAGAGCTGATTCCAGTGATGTAACAACCTTCGATCGTTTATCGACTTCCATAATGTAAAACGTTTCCAGTACTATATCATATAAATTGTCGAATAGGGGTCATTACATCACTTTTACAATTGCCGTACACTTAATTGTATAATGTCATCCTTACTTATAATTATCTACATCATCAACAATCACAATAATAAACTTCTCGCAATTCATGGTAATAGACAAATCACATACAAGGCAATAATACATAATTAAAATATGAAATAAAGCAAGTATGATAAAGGTTTCGATATCGCCCGGAAATAGATACGTAGTAGCGTATTATTATGATTGACAACTCGTTCACACGTACAAAGGTGAATCTCCAAACTCCTAACGTTCGTTCTAACCTCTATATTAATCCGTAGATTAATTACAATAATCCTAGACTAAAATATAAGAGAATTTTTAGAGTGAGAAATTGGAAATGGAAGAGTGAGAGTATATGTATGAGTGTGAATATGAGAGTGTGTTGAAATGAGAGCTAGGGGATTCTATTTATAGGAGAGACTTGGCTCAAGTTAGCATCCCAAAGCTCACAATAACAAAAGGTGGAATAGGTGGTGGCACCAGGTACGAAAAAGGTGGAAAAGGTAGTGCACCGGGTACGGAAAAACACATAAAGGTCTAGCTCCGGGTACACGAAAGGAAAAAAAAGTGTGAACCGTGCGGGTGGGTGGCTGCCGGCGGTGGCCTGATGGCTGGCCGGCGGCGGCTGGCTGCTACCCGCACCTGTCCGCTGCCTGTTGCCTCGTTTCTCGATTCGTGCGTGTTTTTTTTGTTATGCGTCCGTTTGCGTTGATTCTTTTTGCATTGGATTCGTAATTCAAAAACGAAGATTTTGATGAAAAGAAATCCCAAAAATATGTCTCTGAACTTTAGATGTGTCGTACGAATCGTTTGGATCTTCCGGAGTACGTAGAATCTTCATTCTTCGTCCGTTTTTGTTGATTCTTCTTCTGTTGGATTCGTAATTTGAAAATGAACATCTTGAGTAAGGTGGATGTTGGTGATGGGCTATTTAGTCTTGAAATCTCGTTTTGATGTCTTGATTCTTCAAACGTGCGTGGAATGTTCGTTTTCTATCCGTTTTGCTTGATTTTTATCGTGCAACCTTGTTTTTACCATCTTGACATAATACTATTGATTTGTACTGAATTTGAGTTAAAGTGCCAAGAATCATTCCAGAATGAGAGAGATATCGGTAGTAAAAATGTGACTTTTTACGCGATATCATGCACCAATCCTATCTTTACCCGAAGGCAACGATGACTTCGTGGTATACTGCGATGCCTCACACCAAGGTCTTGGTTGCATGCTGATGCAATGAGACAAGGTCATTGCTTACGCCTCTCAAAATCTTACTACTCAAATCCTTACGCTCAACTCATGACCTAGAGTTGGGGACTGTTATTTTCGCTCTCAAAATCTGGAGACACTACCTATATGGTACCAAGTGTACAATCTTTACTGACCACAAAAGTCTCCAACACATATTCGACCAGAAAGACCTGAACATGAGACAACGTCATTGGGTCGAACTACTTACTGATTACGATTGTGAAATTCGTTACCACCCGGGCAAAGCTAATGTTGTTGCCGACGCCTTAAGTCGTAAAGAACGAGTGAAAGCCCTTCGAGTTCGAGCACTCGGTATGACCATTCACAACAATCTTACTACTCAAATCCTTACGCTCAACTCGAAGCACTCAATGATGAAAATGTGAAAAACGAGGGCTTGCATGGCATGGATAAACAATTCGAAACAAAACCTGATGGGGATAAATACTTCTCTAACAGAATCTGGTTACCAAGTTTTGGGAACCTTCGAGACTTGGTGATGGATGAAACTCACAAGTCTAAGTACTCTATACACCTTGGTGCTGACAAAATGTACCACGGCATCAAAGAGTTGTATTAGTGGCCCAACATGAAAGCCGATATTGCCACATATGTCAGCAAGTGCCTCACTTGTTCAAAAGTCAAGGTTGAATACCAGAAACCTTCCGGTTTGCTGCAACAACCAAAAATCCCACAATGGAAATGGAAGCAAATCACTATAGATTTCATTACTAAACTTCCGAAAACACCTAGCGGTTGCGTTACCATTTGGATGATCGTAGACCGACTCACTAAATCTGCTCATTTCCTGGCTATCAAGGAAACCGACAAGATGGAACGTTTGACACGGATTTACCTGAAAGAGATTGTGTCAAGAAACGGCGTGCCCATCTCAATTATCTCTGACAGAGATAGCCGATTTATTTCACACTTCTGGCAATCCTTACAAAAATCTCTCGGTACTCGTTTGGATATGAGTACTGCATACCATCCGCAAACTGACGGCCAGAGCGAAAGAATTATACAAACACGAGAGGATATGCTACGAGCCTGCGTAGTTGACTTCGGTAAAAGCTGGGAAAATCATTTACTTTTGTGCGAATTCTCTTACAACAACAGCTATCACACCAGCATAAAGTCTGCACCCTTCGAGGCACTCTACGGTCGTAAGTGCCGGCCACCTATCTGTTGGACTGAGGTGGGGGATGCACAACTCACCGGTCCGGAAATCATACACGAAACGACGGAAAAGATCTTCGGTATACAAAACCGACTAAAAGTTGCGCGTGATCGTCAGAAAAGCTATGCTGACGTGAGACGTAAACATCTCGAGTTCCAAGTTGGGGATCGAGTACTTCTGAATGTATCACCTTGGAAAGGCGTTATCTGTTTTGGCAAACGTGAGAAACTAAATCCCAGGTACATTGGACCATTCGAAATCCTTGAAAGGATTGACCAGTGGCATACAGACTTTCCACCTTTCTAACTTGAAGAAATGCCTGTCTGATGAGACACTGATTATACCCCTCGATGAGATACACATTGACGACAAACTACACTTTGTCGAGGAACCTGCGGAAATAATGGACCGAGAGGTCAAATGTTTAAAACAGAGTCGTATTCCCATTGTTAAGGTCAGGTGGAATTCGAGGCGCGGGCCTGAATTCACTTGGGAACGGGAAGACCAAATGCGACTGAAATACTCACACCTGTTCACAGACTCTATTCATACGACTTGAGCTCAATTTCGGGACGAAATTCTCATAACAAGGGGAGAATGTGACACCCGCCAAAATTAGGACTTTTATTAGTGCCTAACCTACTTGTAATTACGTGTATTTAGTGTATATTAATCTAAATATACGTGACTTTTTGTGTAATTACATACACGCATACGCGATTTGTTTAAATCGTACACTTACTAAATGGACGAGGTCCGATACAAATTAAATTGGACGTTGGTGACAAAACTTAAAAATGATGTGGAATAATCCAGAAAAATATTATTTACTATAATATATATTACGTTAATATATTACACGTATTTTGTATCATTTAAAACACTCCGAACGTGGAGAAAATGCATGAAACGCGCCCGACAGACAAAATAAATCCAAATTATAATTTTATAACTTAAAAGATGACGTTCTGAGTAAAACTTCCATTTAAAATATTGTGTTTTAAAAATGTTAATGAAACATAATTATATTAAACATTAACGTGAAATAACATTTAATTGACTCCGAGACATTTCGCAAATTCGAGGAACGAGTTCACGAGGTCGAGACCCAAGCGGGTCAGCCTAGACCCGCGGACCCAACCCGCAACCCGACCCCAACAATGCATGACCCAACTTCTTTTAAACCCTTTTCTACCCCAAATTCATTTACATTCACACCCACATCCACCTACTTTCTCTCATCTCTCTCTCTCTACCAAATCTCTACATCTCTCCATCTAAAAGCTGAGATAACAAGAATATCATCACCATAATCGTTCATCATCATCATCAAGACACAAGCACAAGGATCATCATCATCACCATCATCTTCATCTTCTTCGATTTTCATTTTCTTGGTAAGAAACTTTTAACCCTTTTAAATTACTTGTAAAGCTTAGATTTACATGCTAAAACATTTACTCAATAAGATTATGTCCAAAAACCTCATCAAAAACACTTTAAAAACCGAAATCCACACAAATTTCACGAATAGCTCGTTCTGCGAACCGAGATCCAACTCAGTTTGCAACCCTGTTTTGCGAAGTGAGTTTTGCGAGTCGAACTCGATTTGTGAGCTGAGATTTTTGCGAATTAACCTGCGAACCGAATTGACTTGCGAACCGACTTGCGAGCTGACTTGCGAGTTGACTTGCGAGCCGAACTTTATCCTACGAACCCAACTCAGTTCTCAGCCTACCACTTGCGAACCCACTTTGTCTTGCGAATCCAAACTCATTTCGCACCGCGAACTCAGTTCGCAACACCTTTTCAGTCTGCAGCCAGACTAGGTCAATTTTCCCAATTTTAAATTCCAGATGCGATTTTTACCAAAGCGATATGTTAGAAATAAAAATTACAAGGATATGTCAGCTCGACCCAGCTAGTGGCTCTGCCCCTTGGACCCCGCCAGGGGCTGCCGCCAATTGGACCCCGCTACCAGGGGCGCTGCCCCCGGACCCCACCATCCAGGAACTTGTAAATACTTTTCACACTAAGTGTCAAACACTTAAATATAATGAAACCTGATACAACGATACATATAATAATAACACTTTTGGATTATTATTATTAACCGTCACCAACGGGCCATACTTGTTTTCAAATTACAAACGGATTACTAAACAAACACTTGGACATTTCCTAGTTGAGTGGACAACTAGCATGGGTGTTCTCTTAAGACACCAACGTAATTACTTGTTTACTTACAACCTTGTGCGTTTCGGATGCCAGAAGGTTACAGGGTTCAGAGAACCGATATACGGACTAACATCCGCTCTACTTGTTGATTTCCCAAACATACTTGCTAGACTCAGGTGAGTTTTACAGCCCCACTTTTACTATTTTTCTTTGGGGTGAGATACTTAGCAACTATTTTACATATGGACACAATGTACTGAACTGATTACACTACTTTGGGGTGAGTTACTTTTATCCACTGAAAGCCTCATATCGTAAGTTATTAGTTATGGACTTAAGCGCGATTACTAGTAGATGGATCCATTTGGGACTGACAATCCCTGCCTGGGGTAGTAGCGCTATCACAGATTTCACCGTAGAAACAGGCATATTAGTAGTTGTTACATATGAGTGTCGGGATAGCACTCACAGGGGTACATTATATGATTCTTGATTGATTCATACTTACACACTGTTAAGCTTCAACTTATGAGCTCATGGTGACTGTGCTCACTTACTGATTTACTTACTGTGCTTGATAGCAACACCGGAACATACTTGTGGTTCATAACAATTACTTATTAGTAAACATGTAAGATTCAACAACCTTTTTGGTTGACACTTTTTAGCTTTGTATCTCAGGTACACAGACGGAGTAGGATTACCCCCTGGACACTAGCTAGAGTCGCATGATTTTCTACACTGCATTAACGGAGATTCTTAGCATTATCTTTTGTATACTTTGATTATGTAATAGAATCTCCCGCTACACGCGTGGACTCTAGGGAACTACATTTTGTAACTGAAAACACTATGTTTTCAAACTTTGTATCTATGAAATGTAACTATTTTACAAACGTTGCATATAGATGTCGTTTGCTTTATCTTTGGGCTGTTGATATTTGATTAGTAGCACCCCAAAGCTTGCTTCCGCTAAACACAGAATTTAGGGGTGTTACACTTATCACTTACTAACGTAGGTGGCAATCTCAGCTTTCATGTTTGGCCACCAGTACAGTTCCTTGACGCCATGATACATCTTGTCAGATCCAAGATGTATAGAGTATTTGGATTTATGGGCTTCATCCATTACCAAGTCTCCGAGATTCCCGAAACAAGGTAACCAGATTCGGTTTGCGAAATATTTAACCCCGTTGGGTTTGGTTTCGAATTGTTTCTCCATGTGTCGCAAAGCTTCATTCTTGATATTTTCGAGTTTCAAGGCTTCAAGTTGAGTGGTAAGAATTTGAGTGATAAGATCGTTGTGGATTGTAATACTGAGGGCTCGGACTCGAAGAGGTTTCGGGCGTTCCATTCGGCTGAGGGCGTAGGCAACGACATTTGCCTTGCCAGGGTGATATATGATCTCACAATCGTAATCGGTAAGCAACTCGACCCAACAACGTTGCCTCATGTTGAGATCTTTCTGATTGAGAATGTGTTGAAAACTTTTGTGGTCGGTAAAGATCGTGCACTTGGTGCCATAGAGATAGTGTCTCAAGATTTTGAGTGCAAACACTATGGCTGTAACACCCCCCCCCCCCCCAATTTAATGTTGCGCGGAAGCAAGCTTTGGGTGTTACTAATCAATAATCAAGCACCAAAGTATGGCAAACGACCTCTAAATGAGACGTTTGTAAAATAGTTATATTCCCATATGAAATAATGTTTGGAAACATAATGTTTTCGTTATAAAAGTAAGGTCCCCTAGAGTCCGCGTACGTAGCGGGAGATTCTATCACATAACCATAGTTACACAAGATAATGCTAAAGAATCTCCGTTAAATGCAGTTTGGAAATCATGCGACTCTAGCTAGTAATCCTGGAGTAATCCTACTCCATACGTATACCTGAGAATACACGCAAAAAAAGGTCAACACGAATGTTGGTGAATCTCACAGGTTTGTAAGTAAGTAATAGTTTGAACACAATATTTTTATCAGTTGTGCCCGTAGGCGTAAATCAAGTATCTGCAACCAAGCAAATAGTAAGTAAATATGTATATACCGTTGCCATGAGCTCATAGTCGAAGCTTAACCCGTAAATCAGTGGTACAACCAAGTACCGTATAGTGCCCCCGCGAGTGCCCAATCCAAACACTCGTACGAAACAAATAAAAGTCGCCCGTTTATACATAACGGTTCGTGGTAGCGCTACTACCCTGGGCAGGGAGGGTTAGTCCCTAATGGATCCATTAACTAATATTCACGCTTAAGTCCATAACTAACGAAACTATGATGGAGGGACTTCAGTGGATTAGTAAGTAACTCATGCAACCCCGTATATGAAAAGTAAGTAATTTAGCACTTGTGTTCAAGAAAACGTAAGCAATATATCTCACCCCGTAAGTAAAACAGTAAAAATGGGGCTGTAAGACTCACCTGAGTCACGTAAGCAAGCGTTTGTTTAATTTAATAAACGTAAAGTCTGAAAGCAGTAGTAATCCGTAGGTTCCGCGAACCCGCAACCTTCTAATGCCCTAAGCATATAAGGTTGTATGTATAAGTGAATGTCTCAAAAGATCATTCATGCTAGTTGTCCACTCAACTAGGAAATGTCCAAGCATTTGTTTGTACATTTGAAATTATCTTGTAAGTGTGGCCCGTTGGTGATGGAGGTATAATAATACTTCAAATGTTATTATTATGTAATTCATCGTATTTGTATACCTTGTAAAGCATATACATAAGTTAATTATTTGCTATTAACACTAATTCGATTATGTCATGATATTGTATGTATTCAATGTTTGGTATAAAAAGTATTTTCAATTTTTCTGTTTCATGCGACAATAAGGATTATCGGATTAATATTTTTTTAGAATACGTGTTATTTGGTTCCCACCGTTTGTTATAACCTTGTTAACACTGTTAATTCACAACTCTTTCCCACTGTTAGTTTATCAACTCATTACCACTGTTCTCGTATTACTCGTTACCACTGTTTACGTATTAACTTGTTACCACTGTTCTCGTATTAACCTGTTACCACTGTTTTACGTATTAACTTGTTACCACTGTTACTTATTAACTTGTTACCACTGTTCTCGTATTAACTTGTTACCACTGTTATTTATTAACTCGTTACCACTGTTACTTATTAACTCGTTACCACTGTTCTCGTATTGCTTGTTACCACTGTTACTTATTAACTCGTTACCACTGTTCTCGTATTACTTGTTACCACTGTTACTTATTAACTCGTTACCACTGTTCTCGTATTGCTTGTTACCACTGTTACTTATTAACTCGTTACCACTGTTCTCGTATTGCTTGTTACCACTGTTACTTATTAACTCGTTACCACTGTTCTCGTATTACTTGTTACCACTGTTCTCGTATTGTTACCACTATTTATGTATTAACTTGTTACCACTGTTACTTATTAACTCGTTACCACTGTTACTTATTATATGTCATAGCCACTGTTAGTGCATTCTGTTCCCACTGTCAACTTTGGAGTTTTGGTCACTGAAGGAGACAATGACCGCGACTTAGAGGTTTGGTCACTGAAGGACAGTGACAGCGACTTAGAGGTTTGGTCACTGAAGGATCAGTGACAACGACTTAGAGGTTTGGTCACTGAAGGATCAGTGACAGCGACTTAGAGGTTTGGTCACTGAAGGATCAGTGATAGCGACTTACAGGTTTGGTCACTGAAGGACAGTGACAACGACTTAGAGGTTTGGTCCAAAATAGACATTCATTCAAAGATCGAGTTATACCCAAAAATACGTGAATTTCTGGAAGTCGCTAAAGAAGAACTTTTTAAAGTTAACAAATTTCTTGAGGTTTTGGCACTGGTCTCATACGTTTTAGTGGTCTAGGACTCAAGATATGGTCTCGAGAAGGAGGTGAATGTTTCTGTCCGCAGGAACAGTAATGCGCATCTTGACGGAAATATTATTTTAAAATAGTAAATGAAGTCGATATGTTACGAAATTGGTTTCGTTGGAAAGCTAACATCACAAGCTACATTTTAGGCTTTAAGAAAAGTCCATTTTAGTCAAATTACGGATTTTATAAAAATCGTGGGAGTGGACCATTTTTTTCTGGACAGAAGGTATAGCTACAGATTACAAGTTTATAATCGCGTTTCGGTTAATGTTTTGGACATGCAGAAGTTGAGTGAACACTAACACATGTCTATAACCATAAAGAAAGTAGAACTATGAAAATAAAAGAGTTCTTACAAAGATCTAGATGAAGAGCGAAAGAGATGAGGTCGAAAGCTCTTTTTCTTGCGTTTTCTTGATTTCCGGCGTGGTGGTTCGTGGTGGTGATGTGGTGGTGATTTTGGGGCTGGTGGTGACTGAAAGTGTTTCTAGAGAGAGAGGAAAGAGAGAAGGAGGAGAGAAATGGAGGTTGAGTGTGGTGTGGGTGTTCTAGTTAGTCAAACAAGGCATGAGGTGGGGGAGGCCATGCCTCATGCAGATTTTCTGCATAAAATCGTGGGGGTCCCACCCCATGTGATGTCTAAATTGTTTCCCCAAAGTTACGTTGTATGTGGTGCCCGTTTACCCGTTCATTAAAATATCAAATAAATCGTACAACGTTTTATTTGATACTTTTTGTTAGAAATTAGAACATGCTATTTTAACTTGAAGTATTTTATTAAAATACTTAATAATGAGTTGTAATAATATAACTTTTAGTTTATTTTGCGCGTCGGACGCGTTTCACGCGTTTTCATTGCGTATGTGGTGTTTTGTATAATATTAAATACATGTAATATATATTCTCGCAATATATTAAGGAAATAGATATGTTTATCAATTAATTTCGTATTATTTAATAAATTGAATTCACCAACGTCCAGTTAAGTCGGAATCCATCCGAGCAAGTCGTGTAATACCAATTTATTACGTATGTGTGTATATTCAATATACATTATATTACAAGAAACTTAGTTCTATTTCAAACTAATCGCACGTAATTACAAGCAAGCTTAGAGTAAATTAATACGCCTAAGTACGGGTTGTCACAATGGCTCCCAGTTCAAGGTCATGAGTGGTGTAATTCTTTTCATGGATTTTGAGTTATCGGGATGCGTAGGTGATGACTTTGTCTCGTTGCATAAGCACACAACCGAGACCCTGATGTGAAGCATCGCAATATTCCACGAAGTCATCGGTGCCTTCGGGTAGAGATAGAATAGTTGCGCTGCATAATTTTTGTTTCAGGAGTTGGAAAGCTGACTCTTGTCTATCAGTCCAATCGAATTTCTTTTCTTTTTGAGTGAGGATTGTGAGAGGCTAGGCTATCTTTGAAAAATTTTCGATGAAATGTCGATAATAACCAATGAGACGCAAGAATTGACGTACTTCGGTCGGCATTGTCGGTGCTTGCCAACATTTGATAGCCTCGATCTTTCATGGATCAACATGAATTCCTTGACTATCTACAACGTGTCCAAGGAATTGAACGGTTCGTATCCAGAATTCACACTTAGAGAATTTCGCGTATAACTCTTCGTGTTTGAGGAGTTCTAGAATGATCTTAAGATGTTGCGCGTGTTCTTCTTCGTTGCGCGAGTAGATTAGAATGTCATCAATGAATACGAAGACATACTTTTCGAGATATGGTTTACACACTCGGTTCATGAGACCCTTGAATACAGCCGGTGCGTTTGTCAAACCGAAGGGCATGACTTGAAACTCATAGTGCCCGTAACGAGTTCGGAAGGCAGTTTTCGGAAATTCAATATCGCGAAGTCGTAACTAGTGGTAAACGGATCATAAATCAGTTTTGCAATAGAAACTTGACCATTGAAGTTGGTCGAATAGATCATCGATGTGTGTTAGTGGATAACGGTTCTTGATGGTTAACTTGTTCAGTTCCCTGTAGTCGATGCACATGTGGAAAGAACCGTCTTTCTTTTTGACAAATAAGACCGGAGCTCCCCAAAGTGAAGAGCTCGGTCGGATGAATCCTTTGTTCAGGAGTTCCTGTAACTGAGAGGACAACTCATGAAGTTCGGATGGGGCTAACCGGTAAGGTGCTCATGCCACGGGTGTTGCTCCGGGAACAAGATCGATGGAGAACTCTACCTGCCTAAACGGGGGAAGGCCAGGTAATTCCTCAGGGATGACTCTAGAAAGTCTCGAACGATAGGCACATCCTCAAGTCGCTTCTCCTCTGACTTTTTCTCCATAACGTGTGCGAGGATTCCCTGATAACCTTTTCTTAGAAATTTCCGGGTTTTCAAACAAGAGATGATGTTCAACCTCATCCCACCGGTCTCCCCTTGTATGGATAGAGTACCACCGGAGGCGAGGGGTATGCGGATAACTTTATCAAAGCACACGATCTCGGCATGATGCTTGGATATCCAGTCCATGCCGATGACGCCATCGAAACTCCTAATCTCGACAGGTATGAGGTCTATGGAAAATAATTCGTTGGCTAGATTTAGAGTACAGAGGTTGCCATTAGCTAACTCTACTATGTACTTAGCATCTAGAGCAATAGGTGTGGTGCCAAGTAATGGACATAATTTATCAGATATAAAGCTCCTATCAGCACCAGTATCAAATAGAATAGAAGCGGATAAGTTGTTAATGAGGAACATACCCGAGACCACATTTGGGTCTTGGCGGGCATCCTTTGAGTTCAGGACAAAAGTTCTACCTTTAGCGGTGTTGTTGCTCTTGTTCTTCAATTTGGGACATTCATTCCTGAAATGCCCTAGATTACCACACTCGAAACAAGCTCTGGGTTGACTGGTGTTGGAGTTGGTGGTAGATTTGCAATCCTTGGCCATGTGCCTAAATCTCTAAAAGTTTGAGCATTGAGTACTACAAGGACCATCATGGTGATGGAGGCACTTAGAGCACTTATTTCCAGATTAGCCCCTTCTAGGTTCAGACCCAGAAGAGTAGGCCTTGATGGTTTCGGGTTTCTTGGAGCATGAGGTGTTGTCGTTGTTGTTTCCAGACTATTTGCATTTGTTATCCCCAGACTGGTTTAGATTGTTGGCTGCAGATGTTCCTCGATGGACCACCTGTGCCATGAGGTTATGTGCCATTCGGACGGCAGCTTAGATGGTGGTGGGGTTGGAAGCTGTGACCAAACCCTGAATGCGTGGGGGAAGTCCCCAGATGTAACGCTCGATCCGCTTGTATTCCGGATCAACAAAAGATGGGCACAACAGTGCCAGTTAGTTAAACCTGGTAGTATATCCAGCAATGTCATTGCCTTGGGTGGTGAGGTGCCATAACTCATGCTCTAGCTGTTGAATCTCATCTCTAGGACAGTACTCGTCCTTTAGCATCTGTTTCAATTCCTCTCACGGAGTCAGATAAGCAATATCGATGCCCACATTCTGAGCATAGGTATTCCACCAAGTCAGAGCACCATCCAGAAAGGTGCAGGTGGAATACTTGACCTTGCAGTCTGATGACACACAAAAAGTCATGTTTTTGTGTGCCATTATCTCACCATTTTGGCCCAATTATTAATGAAAACACTTGAATATGAACTTAAACATCACATTTCATCATAAAGGCTAAAATATGGACGATGTTTCAAGAATCGACAAAAACAACCTAAAAATGAGCAAAACAGAGCACAAACGATCATTGAATCTTCTGTTCACGTAATTTAGCACTTTTTGATCTTCACAAAGAATTATGACCTCTAACTTATGTCATTTTTTCGTTAGGAAAATACGAACGCGTGGATATAAAGAACGCTCAAAACGGATAAACGATGAAGAAGTTACGCCCGAACGAAGAAACGAAGAACCGAAGGAGCAGGATACGACTGAGCACAGCCGTATACGGCTGGACACAGACTCTATACGGCCTGCGCAGACCGTATACGACCTGTGCTCAGCCGTATACGGCCCAGTTCAGCCATATTCACCCTATGCTTAGCCGTATACGGTCCAGTTCAGCCGTATACGGTCCAGCTCAGCCGTATTGTGCGTTTGGGTGATAAAAATCTGATTTTTATTCGCCTTTGCGATACGGTTGTGCGTTTGAAGGTTTGGATACGGTCTACGGATACGGTTGTGCGATCTCTATAAATACAAGCCTCATTTCATCATTTCAACACACCACCAAGAAACACTTCAACACTTTCTCTCACTACTCTCTCTCTAGGTTTATGTTATAATTAGTAGTAGATTAGTAGCTAGTTAGTAGAGGGACAATCTTGTAATATTGCTTGGCGCATACTAGGAGTTCTGCTCGTGCAACGTTCAAGTTGTATTCAGCTACGCTCTTATAAACGTTATATCTATCCTTTATCTATTTTATTATGATAATTGTTATTACTGTTGTCATGCTAGATTTAGGATTGATTGCCATGATTAGCGAGTAGTGATATTGCGTGTTTGCTATGATGTAGTTAGTCGTAAATTGGTTGGAATGATATTATAGTGCTTTGATTTACTTTCTATCTATGATTTTAAACCTATTAAACTAATCGCCTTTCAACCAGTAAACGTGATTACGGCCTTAATGATGGGACGTGGCGAACCCCATCAAAGGTACTTAGTTATCTGTGTCAAACATGAACATGGTCTGATTTGTTAAACCGTGTACACATCGCTTTCTAAATGAACGCTAAGTACATCGTCATCGAGGAAATACTATTTTCTAATTTGAACGCAAAGTACTCTGTGGCTATGGAAATATGGCTTTCAAACTGAACACTAATTACACTGGAGCCGTGGAAATAATGCTTTCTACTGTGAACGCAAGTACACTGTGCCCGTGGAAATATGGTTTTCTAACTGAACGTGAATATTACACTGTTGACAAATTAGGGATTTATTGGGACTTAAAAAGTAAGGGCTGGTTTATATCATAGATGGATAATATTATGCTTAAATACAAACTTAGTTAAGTAGTCTGGGTTAGCCTTTGCGAAGCAATGTAAGGTACCATAAGTCGGCTGATTACTCGGTATAACGTCGACAACACCTTTGGTGTAGTTCATACGTGGAAGCCGAGGAAAAGCCGCAGTTACTAAGCCTTGTGGAATAACGGCAACTCTGTGATTAGCAGAGCTGGTACCGACTAGGTCCTTGGTTCAGCAATGGAAACACCTCCGGTGGAGTCCAGTTATCAGTCTATGTGAATCATGAGTCATGATTAAACACCAAGACTCACAAAACCATCGATAGAAAGTAATCAAGCACACTCTATAAACTTGGTCTTAAATGTTTTATTTAGATTAGATATTATTGTGGGGTTAAGAAAGGTCGGACATCGAGTTGGTTTGTCGACTTATTCATGCACCTAGGGTTTCATCCCAGATAAGGCTCACTATACCTTCACCGGTTAGTGTTGTGGGCTGGATAAACTACTCCGATCAGAATCAGGATAGCCTAGTTGCCCAGTGACATACTGATTGAGAACTCTATCAGTAGGGGGCTAGTGCTCACTCCACAAATACCTAAAATAAATAAAATACAAACCTTTAGAACACGTCTCATTTCAACCAATAAGGCTACCGAAATCATAGCAAACACCCTCTCTTAATTATCTGCTATTTACATTTATTTTATTCCGCGCTTTAGTTTAAATTTTCTGCCTAAGTATAAAAACAACAAAAACAAAACCCCAATCAAATCTTTTAAAAAACCCGCTAGATTGATAAGTACGCTTGTTTCATCCACGATCCACAATACAATGACTCAAAGAACGACCCTAGGTCATCCTTATTGCTACACACCAAATAGTAACTAGGTATACTTAGGCCCCACACATATAAATTTTAAAACTCCACTGACGCCGCCGCTGACGGACGGTCCGACGACAGGGTGAAAACCTGATCGAATGTTGGTGGCGCTTCAAGTTTTTGGCGCTGCTGCCGGGGAGTCAGCCGTAAGATCTGATGACATTCCAGACGAATTTTTCTTTCTAGTATCCCGTAGTTTAGTTTAGGTTTTTCCTTTTTCCTTGTTCCATTCGAAAATTCCTTCCCACAACACACAACGATATTTGACCCGATCATCCGGATTCGAATCTCTCACTTTCGTACCCGATCCTGAGAAGATCATCCGAATGATCCGCAAGGAGAAACGCTTCCGTAACCGACAACCGATGGCTGCACCTTTCACGCTTGCCGACAACACCAAACCATCAATTGAAGGTCGAGGTGGACCCATCAGCTATCCGGTCATCGACGGCGCGTCCTTCGAGCATAAACATCAAATCGTTCAGCTTATCAAGGAATTCTGCCAATTCCATGGTTTACCCCATGACGATCCTAACGGCCACATCAACCGATTCATTCAGACTACCAACTCGTACAAGCAGAACGGGGTTGATCAGGATATAGTCCATCTATACCTATTCCCCTATTCGCTTACTCACCACGCTTTGACTTGGTTTGAGGGATTAGAGACCGGCTCTATCACCTCCTGGACGGATATGGCTACAAAATTCCTTACTAAGTACTTTTCTCCGGCTTAGCAAACCAAGTACAAGAATGACATTATGAACTTCCACCAAGCTCATGATGAATCTATCTACACAGCATGGGAGAGATACAAGAGTCTGTTGAACAAATGCCCTAACCACCTTATAGAGAAAACCAGCCAGCTATGCACGTTTTACAACGGTCTCGCTCCGAACCATCGCATTACCCTCGACGCCGCTGCTCAGGGCAATTTCATGCAACTCACCGATGAGGAAGCTTGGAACTTGATCGAGAATATGACGATGCACCATCACGACTGGAACTCTGTTGAGCATTCCTCATCATCAGCACCGATTGATGCACCCAATCCATTCCAGACCGAAGCTATCAAGTCTCTGACAGGTAAGATCGAGCACCTGACGAAGCAGATCGGCGAAATGAAGAAACCATCCCAGCACGCCCATCAAATTCATGCATGCTAGAACTGTGCCAACCTCCCAACAGAAAGTTATCAGGTTGAGTACGAGGATCCTGCTGACGGAACGGTTTACTATGCTCAATTTCTAGCTCGCCAACAAAATTCACCTGGCTTCGCTCGAACCTCTCCACCTAGGACTAGAGACACCCAATACCCACCTAGGAACCAACCACCCTTTCAGCCTAACTACCAACCTAGGTACCCATCTTACCAACAACAACCCCAAATCACCTATAACCAACCGCTATCATTGACTGCACCCAACGCAGATCAATCGACCGAACCCTCTAAGACCATAGTGCCCATAACTAGTACGGATGATACCCTCACTAAGTTCATCCAAGGCCAGCACTAAATTAACCAAAAGACTAGCGCTAGGTAGGACCAAACCGACCTATTCATTAGAAACCAACTGGCCGTTCTCAAAAATCTTGAGACCAAGATAGGACAGCTAGCCCAACGTCTTGACTCTAGGCCCCAGGGTAATCTCCCTAGTAACACGGTACAGAACCCACACGTAGAAGAGGCCAAACAGATGAGTACTACAGACAAGAAGGTGGCACCGAGCCAACCTCCCACTCCTTCTCCGGTGAAGAGAGATACTCCTGTCCCGCAGACATTTGAGTCCCCGTCTGTCCCTACACCACAAAGGGAAGTACGCATCCCGTTTCCCGGCTTTCTTAAGAAAGCCTATAAGGTTAACGACTTCCGTCTCGATGGAAAGTTCGTGGACACCGTGTCCCGAAACCCTTCCAGTTCAAAATACATCCTAAAACTCTTGTCGACCAAGGATAAAGTACCCGAAGTACCCAATATCCCACTGGATGCTTTACCCTTCCCTGTTCGATCTATCACTCAGGCATGATACACTCTCTAGCCGACCTAGGAGCCAGTATCAACCTGATGCCCTATTCGCTTTACACTAGATTGGAATTAGGACCCCTTAAACCGACCAAAATGAGTGTCCAGCTAGCTGACCAATCCACTAGATACCCTAAGGGAATAGCTGAGAACATCATGGTTCAAGTTGATAAGTTCCTATTTCCCACAGACTTTGTAGTGATGGACATTCAGGAAGATGTCCATATCCCTATCATCTTAGGTAGACCATTCTTGAACACCGCACGCACTATCATAGATGTTTACTCTCAGACTATCAGTCTTAGATCTCATGGAGAGACTATCACCTTCAAGATCGATCAAGCTGATCAGTCTGTCACCGAGCATGCGGAGATATGTGCGATTTCGACAGGAAGAGTTACCACGGATGATGACACTGAACCAGACACCCCTATGTCTGACGAGCCTATCACGATTTCTTCCGACACTGAGGAAGAAGAAATAGAAGAGGAAACTGAGGAAGAAGAAGAGGAAGAGCCAGTGGAAGCTACACCGCCACGTATTCCTGAGACACACCCTCCGACCGCAGAGATCATGCAAATAGACTATGCTTTGAACTTCATCCCTCTGTCGGAGAGCGACTCAGAGGAACCTTCGATTGACCACTCCCTAGATGATGAATCTCTACTTAAGCCACATATACCTCCTCGAAGGATTCCACCTTTTGACTCATCCGAGCCTCGATCACATTTTGAGCTTGGAGGTACATCTGGATCAAGCGATGATTCTGATTCCCAGGACGAGAGGGATATCGAGATGGACTCTTCCCAGCCAGTATCACAGATCACCGACGAGTCTCAACCACTCACCAACACTGTTGAGTTTCCAGACACTTCAGAAATCGGGAGTGACGAGGACGATATCGTTTTCATTAATGTTCCGATCGATACCCGCTCCATTCGCCATCACCTCACTCCAATCATTCCCCCTCCAGTCATTATCCCTCCTCCTACTATAGGAAATATCGAAATACCGATCGTGTCTGAACCAGAAGAAATGCTTAGTGCTATTGAAGAACAGGGGGAGGATTTTCGAACTCTGATTGAGATTATACGAGATTCTACTATTGAATACATGCAACATCAAAGGGATATTATTGAGGACATTGAGACTGAATATGAGGTCTATCAAGCCAACTCCTACCTGAGTCCGCAACATCTAGTTAGTCGCATCAACGCCTTCACCAACGACCTCGCAGGAGAATCATCAGACAATGATGAGCCTTTCCCCAATGAAGAGGAATTCTATGAAACGCAGAAGACCACGTATGGCTGGGTATATCAAGCATTTATCAGGTCCGCATTTCCATATTCGCACCAACAGATGGAGTTTCTCCAAAATTTCATACACAACATGGATTATGCTACTGGGAACCCTGAAAATGAAGTAGATGTTTAGCTAATGACGGATCTCAAAGGACTTCTAGATTCTTTGGCCGATAATGATCACATTGACGAGTCCTCACCACACAGGTTTTTCATCAGCTGCACTATCGAGCATCACGCCCAGATAATCGTCGAAAAGTTAGAACACGTCAGTTCAGACGAGAGAGCACGTGCCATCCCTTCTTCTGTTCCAGAAGGTTTGATGATTAACGTTGCAGATTTCGTCTCTGAACGACTTAAGGACATTTTCGGTTCTATCCTATGGGAGCAGCCCAGAATGCTATTCCACAATGGGTTACGTGAGGTTTACAACAAGATGATTAACATCTTCCTGAAACCAGAGCTCACGTATACCGACCATCAGAAACAGCTGATCCAAGGCATATTCAAATCCATTGAAGAACTAGGAAGGGACATCAGCAATTCCACTCATGAAGACATCCACCTATGCTTCTTCGGATTTATGGACACCCTGCGAACAGATCGACCGGTGCGTGAGACGCTTGAGCACGATGGAGCCACCCTCGTGGACACTAATGGACCAATCTCCAAGGCAGTCCAAGATGCTATGATGGATCTTTGATACTTGCAAAGGACTGCTGAGGAGCATTTCCATACCTATCCTCTTCATGTGGCGAGAATCCCAAACATCACAGAAGTCGTCGCATGACATTTTATGAGATTCTACCCACCAAACCCCAGGACACTTCCATTCCGCATCCCAAGTCCTGGGAATTCCTCTTCTGGTTGATCCAAGAGGAAAAGTCGAGCCCTCGACTCTAAATAGAAGCGCTTCTCGGGAGGCAACCCGTGCAATAAGTATCCTTAGTATTAGTATTAGTTTTTAAATTCCAAGAAGTGATATATCTCTGACTATCTTTCACACTTGGGTATCAAAATGCTTTCAAAACACCACTTCAGCTTTTACCACATAATCCAGGAAAATAAGAATTAAATTTTAACAAGACATGTGTTTCGAGCATTTGAGGTACTTGCGTGCTACTTTCACGCATTATGCTCGAACTCGTTTAAAAACACATGACTTATAACTCATTTTGAATTATAACATCTTTTCGCATTCTGGATTTAGGCACTTTTGGTAAAAAGCTATAATAAGAAGTCGGTAAAAATATACCCAACGTGTTCACACTTACGAGATATCTTCACAAGAGAGTGAAAGAAGTGTAAAGATGGAGGACAAAGCTGTTATTTGTAAGCTGCGCACGCTAATGCCGAAAGATCTTTATGGAGCCACCGCTAAAGAAGAATTCCTATCAAAGATCTCCTCTTCAGCGCATCTTCCAGAATTCCATCCTTCCACCTTCGCATCGATAAGGGAGTTCTCTCGTTCTCACTCTCGTTTTTGATATGATTGTTAGCTTTGATTTCTCATTAAAGTAGTCTATGTCATATCCCAAACTTATCACTAAGTGTGGGATTCCAGCCCAAAAGAAACACTTGAGTAACATTTTCCGATTTGTTCAAACTCTAAGTGTGGAATTTTTCTCAAATCCCAACTCAAGAGAACATTAGGGACAATGTTCCTCTAAGTGTGGGATTGCGGTATAAAATACCTTAGGTTTGCTTGTTAGATTCTTATTTCCAAAAGCAAACTCAGAAAATGTTTCCTAAAAATCATAAGCTTAACTTCGACAGTGGAGATGCCACTCATTCAGTTGGCTTAATTTTCATAAAAACTCACTTTTGCTAAACAATTTCAAAATTTTTGAGTTAAAATATCTTAAGAAGGAACATTTTCGTATATGAGTAGGGTATTTTGGAAATTAAGAGTAAATAAGAGAGGAATTTCTTAGGTCTAAAATGATAATCTAAGAGGGGCATCGCATGGCTAGGCACAAACAATCCCAAAAACTTGCAGTGAGGTATCTTGAGCCAATACAAGCATTCATCTTTAATGCTTCACTATTCGTTTGTTTGAGTATGCCGATGCATTCATCCGGAATTAGAACTTGCTCCTGGTATGCACTTCGAGACCACATTGGTCGAGTACCGTACGCGGTATAGGTGCAGTTAAATGACCTTGACATTCCTTAGGATTTAACCCCCTTTTCATCATATCTCTTCAAGCCCAAAACCCTTCCAGCACTCATCTTTAGTGTTGATGATCCGCTTAGATAACCCTGTTGAGCCTTAGCCTGTTCATTTCTTTCAAAACCCTTTAAATCTTAAGACCATTTACTCCACACCCACCAAAACTTATCTTAGAAATTTTAAACTTGTGGGAAATGTCATTTAAATGTCCTTTTTTGTTGTCACTCCAAATCACAAATACTGGTGTTTACTCAAAATCTCTCGCGTGCGTTCCTTGATAAAAAAATCAAAAGTTGAGAGTTTACGGTGTGAAAAGTTGACACCAAGTAAATGCAAAGTCATCAGAAGGATGAAAGAGATGAAAGAAAGAAAAGGATTTCAAAAAGGGCAAAAGAAAGAAACAAAATAAAAATCCCTAGAAAAATCCAAAAATAGAAGCAAAAGAAAAAAAAAGAAAAAAAGAAAAAAAGAAAAGAGAATAGAATAAAGCTAAGTGCTTCGAATCTCTCGAAAAATTCCCGCTATTATAAAAGTCATAAATTCCCTCGTGTATTTTCAAAAGATAGAAGTCAAAATAGCTATCTTCTTCCCGTATTGTTATCCGTTTCCGTTTTCATTAAAAAGGTTGTTTAAATAATATTTTTTAAAAGTTTAGAAGTCCTAAGATAAGCAAAATCCTTTACAACAACTCCCACTTATCCATACCCCATAACCCTCACCTACCATTACAACCCACTCTGAATGTCCTGGGATAGCTAGCACCGTCCTCACCTAAGTGGTGGAGATATGATTCTCGAGCAAGCCTATGACGATGGATGTTGCATGACTGGCTTATGAGCGATTTCGACTGATTAGATTGATAGGTAACCCCAAACACTTTTGAGTGAATTGAGTGACCACCTGGTGAGATCGCCTAGTCATGTATATTCCAAGATCGCGAGAATTGAAAGCATGCCTAAGAGAATCATTTCAGGCCTCTGAAAGGAATACCTTTCTTTCGCTTATTTCCAGGATATGTTGCTTGAGGATGGTTGTCTTTAATATATTTTGATTCACCCCAAAAATAAACTCGTGTTTTCAAAATGTTTTTTCTAAAAGCAAGTGAGAATTTTGAGTTTTGCTTGAGGACAAACAAAGTCTAAGTGTGGGATATTTGATGACACACAAAAAGTCATGCTTTTGTGTGCCATTATCTCACCATTTTGCCCCAATTATTAATGAAAACACTTGAATATGAACTTAAACATCACATTTCATCATAAGGGCTAAAATATAGACGAAGTTTCAAGAATCGACAAAAACAACCTAAAAACGAGCAAAACAGAGCACAAACGATCATTGAATCTTCTGTTCACGTAATTTATCACTTTTTGAGCTCCACAAAGAATTATGACCTATAACTTATGTCATTTTCTTCGTTAGGAAAATACGAACGCGTGGATATAAAGAACGCTTAAAACGGATAAACGATGAAGAAGTTACGCCCGAACGAAGAAACGAAGAACCGAAGGAGCAGGATACGGCTGAGCACAGCCGTATACGGCTGAGCCAGACCGTATACGGCTGGACACAGACCGTATACGGCCTGTGCAGACCATATACGGCTTGTGCTCAGCCGTATACGGCCCAGTTCAGCCGTATTCACCCTATGCTCAGCCGTATACGGTCCAGCTCAGCCGTATTGTACGTTTGGGTGATAAAAATCTGATTTTTATTCGCCTTTGCGATACGGTTGTGCGTTTGAAGGTTTGGATACGGTCTACGGATACGGTTGTGCGATCTCTATAAATACAAGCCTCATTTCATCATTTCAACACACCACCAAGAAACACTTCAACACTTTCTCTCACTATTCTCTCTCAAGGTTTATGTTATAATTAGTAGTAGATTAGTAGCTAGTTAGTAGAGGGACAATCTTGTAATATTGCTTGGCGCATACTAGGAGTTCTGCTCGTGTAACGTTCAAGTTGTATTCAGCTACGCTCTTATTAACGTTATATCTATCCTTTATCTATTTTATTATGATGATTGTTATTACTGTTGTCATGCTAGATTTAGGATTGATTACCATGATTAGCAAGTAGTGATATTGCGTGTTTGCTATGATGTAGTTAGTCGTAAATTGGTTGGAATGATATTATAGTGCTTTGATTTACTTTCTATCTATGATTTTAAACCTATTAAACTAATCGCCTTTCAACCAGTAAACGTGATTACAGCCTTATTGATGGGACGTCGCGAACCCCATCAAAGGTACTTAGTTATCTGTGTCAAACATGAACATGGTCTGATTTGTTAAACCGTGTACACATCGCTTTCTAAATGAACGCTAAGTATATCGTCATTGAGGAAATACTGTTTTCTAATTTGAATGCAAAGTACTCTGTGGCTATGGAAATATGGTTTTCAAACTGAACACTAAGTACACTGAAGCCGTGGAAATAATGCTTTCTACTATGAACGCAAAGTACACTGTGCCCGTGGAAATATGGTTTTCTAACTGAACGTGAATATTACACTGTTGACAAATTAGGGATTTATTGGGACTTAAAAGTAAGGGTTGGTTTATATCATAGATGGATAATATTATGCTTAAATACAAACTAAGTTAAGTAGTCCGGGTTAGCCTTTGCGAAGCAATGTAAGGTACCGTAAGTCGGCTGATGACTCGGTATAGCGTCGACAACACCTTCGGTGTAGTTAACACGTGGATGCCGAGGAAAAGCCGCAGTTACTAAGCCTTGTGGAATAACGGCAACTCTGTGATCAGCAGAGCTGATACCGACTAGGTCCTTGGTTCAGTAATGGAAACACCTCCGGTGGAGTATAGTGTGGGAGTCACAGAAAGAGTCGTTGTTATCAGTCTATGTGAATCACGAGTCATGATTAAACACCCAGACTCACAAAACCATCGATAGAAAGTAATCAAGCACACTCTATAAACTTGGTCTTAAATGTTTTATTTAGATTAGATATTATTGTGGGGTTAAGAAAGGTCGGACATCGAGTTGGTTTGTCGCCTTATTCATGCACCCAGGGTTTCATCCCAGATAAGGGTCACTATACCTTCACCGGTTAGTGTTGTGGGCTGGATAAACTATTCCGATCAAAATCAGGATAGCCTAGTTGCCCAGTGACATACTGATTGAGAACTCTATCAGTAGGGGGCTAGTGCTCACTCCACAAATACCTGAAATAAATAAAATACAAACCTTTAGAACACGTCTCATTCCAACCAATAAGGCTACCGAAATCATAGCAAACACCCTTTCTTGATTATCTGCTATTTACATTTATTTTATTCCGCTTTAGTTTAAATTTTCTGCCTAAGTATAAAAACAACAAAAACAAAACCCCAATCAAATCTTTTAAAAAACCCGCTAGATTGATAAGTACGCCTGTTTCGTCCACGATCCACAATACACTGACTCAAAGAACGACACTAGGTCATCCTTATTGCTATACACCAAATAGTAACTAGGTATACTTAGGCCCCGCACATATAAATTTTAAAACTCCACTGACGCCGCCGCTGACGGACGGTCCGACGACAGGGTGAAAACTTGATCGACCGTTGGTGGCGCGTCACAGTCTTCCAGGAGGTTGCATATGCGGAAGACTGACTCGACTTTCTCCAACCAGTGCAACAATCCGATGGCACCCTCGGTGCCTTTGAAGTTCAGTGTCTTGTAGTTCTGAAAATCTTTGTATGAACAAGGCTTAGGTTGTGGCCCGTTGGCAGCCGTGTCTTCGCTACCAGAATTTGTTGTTCGGGTAGCCATGGCTTGAGAGCCACTCTGGGCGACGAGCTGGGCGATTTCAGTATCGTTGGACGTGTATCGTCTCGGAGGCATATTGCTGAATCAGGAAAAAGAACAAGTGAGATATCTGTAGGACATTACGATATATCACAGCTGTATATGTGGCAAAATATACAATGATAACATAATATGATAATCATAATCTATTTAGATAACTAGGTTAGATACAAGGCACGAGTTCTAAAAGATACAGAACATAAGGATTACAAAAGATGTCGGGAATTGTTACATCCGATCGAATTACAACGATTTTACAAAGATACTTGGAAAGTTATAAGATAAGACTACACTAGTCTTAACGCGGGTTAATTTGTTCCATCAATGCAACCAGATGATCCACAGTGTTTGCAAGTCTGCTGGCCTGTCAGGCGTTGTCTTCTGCCAAGGCTAGCCATTCTACTAATCCACGGGCGTACTCTTCAGTATCTCGCGAGTGTTTCTCACATTCTTCTAGTCTATGACGCAAAAGTGCAGCTTCCACGACTATCTCTATCACTTTGTTGTAAAGGAAGTCTATCTTGTTAATGGTGTTTTCATGGTCTTCAGCAACATTATTGATACGTTCCATTGCTGTGAATCTCTAGTGCTCGTGAGTTTCCTGGAGTTCGATGTTCATATCGCGCAATTGTTGCTCGTGACAGTGTACCCTGGTAGATAAGACAGGTACAATGAAGTGAGCAGATTCTTGAGTATAGGGAGAGACGTCCATATTGGAAAGTCCTCCGTTCGATGTGGGGAGTTGGATTCCTTCCTCATCCCTCCAGGTGTTAGTCGGTTTGATAACCATCACCACTGGCTAGTTGTTGTTTGCCTTTGGGGTTGGTTATTGAGTTGGTTTTGAGTGGAATATGGGCTAGCTTGAGGCAACCTGGTGTTCCTCCTAGCTACCCTTGAGTTTTGTGATTCGTACGGATGAGAGCGTGATGAATTGGGAGGTGTGTTTGCCATTTCTGAGACAAAGCGTAGAAAGAATGAGACCTATATTCGTATATAATATAGCCTAAGATACGTAAAGAGGTCTATCTATGTATATATATATATATATATATCACATAATAGCCTATTGGGTGTCTAGCACAGACATGTTTGAGTCCCGGTTCTCTCGAGGTCAGAGTCAACTAGTGTATCCCTATTCAACATAACCATTTCAGCTCTTACATCATCTTCATTTAATTGTACATAGTTGATCAGGCTATGTTAAATTAAACTCGCATGATGTAATCCCTGAACCAATCATGCCTAATAAGGAAATACTGCCTAACGGTCATAGTCTAGGCCCACTAAATGCAACCTAATTCACTATAACCTTAGGCTCTAATACCAATCTATAACACCCCCAAATTTAATGTTTAGCGGAAGCAAGCTTTGGGGTGCTACTAATCAATAATCAAAACATACAAGGCATATAATGAACGACTCTATATGCGTCGTTTCACAGATACATTCATAATATAAAGTTTTACAATGTATAATGTCTACAAAAGCCCAATAATTACAATGTTTAGAGATTAATCGGCATAACTTAGTTACAAAAGGTTAGTAATGCAAAATAATCTCCTGATGTGTATGTTGACTCGAGCTATAGGCATCCTGAGTGAACAGGTCTACTGCTGTTGGGTACCTGAGAACACATGCTAAAAAGGTCAGCTAATGCTGGTGAGCTCACAGGTTTGCATAATAAATATGTAAGTGTGAACCACAAGATTTAGTAATAAGCGTTTGAAATGAATCAAAGGATGTATATGTCTACCATGAGGTTATAGTCTGTGCTTAACGTAGATGTCAGGATCATAATAAGTGCATGATCGTGGGTGCCTCCGGGTGAGTGTCTAATCCACACTCATATGAACAAATGCTAATGCGTCTGTTTAACCAGTCAGTGCTTTCTGACCCGGACGAGGATGGTCAGTCCTATATGGTACCATACACTAACATTCGTGCTACATAAAGTATTACCTGAACTATGATCGTAGATGACTTAAAAGTGATTAGAAAACAACTCATGCAGGATATAGCGAGTTTTGTACTCGTGTTCACATGTAAAAAAAGGTAAAGCATGTATTCCCACCCCTGGGTTTAAAACTGTAAAATGAGGGGCTATGAGACTCACCTGAGTCTGTAGATTTGCAATGAAGTAATATGATGGAATAATGTGTGGTGTCCGAAGACCGTAACCTGCCGGGCGTTTATAATGCAGAAAGTTAATAAGATAAGTAGGTATCTATAAAGAATACCTTCATAGTTGTTCATCCAACTAGAATGTCCAAATGATTATCATATGGTTTGTTTAACTTGTCCAAGTTACTACAACTTGGTTGATTTGATTATGTTTTGAAAACGTGTATGGCCCGTTGGTGATCGGTTGTAATAATAACTTCATTATTATTATTATTATGATTTTGAAGTGTTTGTGTTCAAAAACGTATCTCAATGTGTTTTAAAAGTTGTATCATATAAGTGTTTGAAGTTATACAAGTTTGACACTTAGTATAAAAATAGTTTGTAAACATTCTTTTTTTAGCATCACTTATAGCGACACTTAGGATTTATGCGACACTCAGGAAGTGCCGCATCAAATGGAAAATTCTTAGTTATTAGCGTCACTTAGGGAAGTGTCACATAAGGCGCGACACTTAAGGAAGTGTCGGGTACAAGTGTTGGTATTCAGGGTCATGTGTCACTAGGGTTAGTGTCGAATGAAATCAGAATTCAATTATAGGCGACACTTAGACAAGTGTCGCTAGAAGTGTCGGTAAGGAGTGTCGGGTACTGTTTGTGCATCTTAGTGTGTCTGTCAGTTGGTCTAAGTCTGTAATGCATTAGCTATGTAATTACATGTGTTATGAAGTTTGTATTTAGAAGTACTTACATTTTGTGTTTTGGCGACACAAGGGTTCTGTGTCGCAAGAGTCAACTTGGTGACACAACTTGTGTCGCATGAGTCGGCTTGGCGACACAGCTTGTGTCGCATAGATCAGATTAGGTGTCGAGTATAAATAGATGAGTTCAACTCATTTGTTAGGGTTGACGAACCTAGGAGAAATTTCAGTATATTGTACTCGATCTTTTGCAATTAATCTTATCGGTAATCATTTGGGTATTCATATATTTTGTGTTTGTTTGTTTGTTTTAATCGTTTAAACGTTTATATTCAATCATTGGATTCCGCATGATGATTGAGTATTGGGATTCGATTAGATCCGACCACAGGGGATCTACATTTGGTATCAGAGCCTAAATCTAAGGATTTGGCATTATTGAATCCATTTTGGACGTTTCTTGGTTTAAAACAACTTGTTTTGTGTTTAAATCTTCATAGAAATGTGCTATAGTTATGCTCTATTAGTTTTCTGGAAGATTTTTGGTTTATTGTTCATCCTCCATTCGTGAAAATTCATTAGGTATACGAATCTTACGAATTTTAGGGTTTCTTGATTGCTGCTGCAGCCATTTATGCGACACATGCTGCGACACAAAATCTTGTGTCGCGATTAGGGTCGGTGCGACACATTCTTCTGTCGCTTTCTGTTCTCTGCTACACAAGCCTTTAAGTAGGCGACATAAACTTGCGACTCAAGCTTATTTTGAACTGCGACATAAGCCTTTGATTAGGCGACACAAGCTTGCGACACAATCTTGCGACATAAGACACAGTTTTCTTCAGTCGCTACTACTTTGCGACACAACCTTTGTGTCGCTAGGCACTTTTGACTTCCGCAATTTCTGCGACATAATCTTTGTGTCGCCAGACCTCTTTGCGACACATACTTGTGTCGCGTAACAGTTTTTTGTTTTTTGTGTGTTTGAATATCTTGCAGGTAATTCAAAATGTCAGCTTCTACATCACATTCTATTCAGTCAGTTGGAGCTATGTTGAAGCAAAATAATGAAGTTGGATCGGGAAATAAGCCTCCCATGTTTATGCCAGGAATGAGCTATTCGGTTTGCCGTCAACGCTTTGTATCATATGTAGGTCTTAATGATCCGGAAATGATGATCTATTTAGAAGAAAAATATGAGCGTCCTCTATAAGTCCGTATGTATTAGGATCGATAACGAGGTTATCTTTAGTATTAAGGTGCGGAATCCCTTAATACGGTGTTTACAGATTGTAAACGGTTTATTTCACAAGTATTAGTGAAATCAATAATCTAATATGTTTTGTATTGATTATAACTGATGTTAATCAATCAATACCTAACCTTTAGATTATGCTGAAAGCTCTGAAAATTTCAATTCGTTCGTAGTTATCAATTGGCAAAAGTTAATTAGGTTTCAAACCTAATTTGTTAATAAACACGTCTCGGTTCGCAGCTTATGGGCTCTGCGATCCGACTTGGTTCGCAGCCCAAGTTGGCCCAGCGAATCCAATGGACTCGCTTCGCAGACCTGCCCTGCGAACTCAACTCAGTTTGCATCGCAGGTTCTTGGTCAACCTTTGGTCAACATTTTTCAGTATTTAACATTTAACTCTAAAATGTTTACCAACCAATATATTCATTACAATTCAAAACCAATTTACAAACTTGATTACAATAATCTCTAGTACTATTACAAGCTAGATCTGTTGTCACAATAACATATCCCAACAGACTCCCCCTTGACAATAGCTCTAGCATCTATGTCTTCAAAAATGTCTTTGATCTTCATTTGTAAATTTTACTTCCATCATACATCTTCAGTTTAATGCAAGTTTTAACCATCAGCTGAAAATCTCTTCCTAAATCTCCCCAACCTTCAATAGCAGTGATCCTGTTCTTGTATAACATCAATAGATCATTCATGGAAAGATTTACTAAGTGTCGATGATCATATATTCTCAAAAGTTCTTTTTCTCCATCTTCGACTTCATCATCAGCTTCAAAAACCACAGCTTTGCCATTTCATCATATTTCCCAGAATATCTTGAGGCATAAGCTTTAACGGTATCTGCTGTACGCACTTAACTGCTGGATAAATCTTTTTACGCAGTCGTCTTCCTGTTCTTTGACTTCTTTCATTTAATTTAATAGTTTTTCCGACTCTTGGCTTAATTCTTTCAAACTTCATTGACCAACCCTCAGTCTTGATTACCCTTTCGACATATCTTCCAGAAGGATCATTACTAGGATTCTGCATTTCCATTCTAGCCAAGTCTCGTATTTCAAATCTCGGTAAAGAAATAAAAACTGAAAGCTTTCTTTCAAAGTATTGAACCCCGTCATACCTTTTAATTGCAAAAAGCTTTAAATTTGCGTCATAATACCAACCGATTATACCTTTCTTAGGTACTCGCTTTCCAGTAATATCAATTTTTGATATCGCAGTCTTCACCTTTTTCTTCTTTTTCAAAGGTTTAAAGATTGAATTATCTTTATGACAATCAGGAAGATCTTCTTCAAAATCAGAATCAGTTGATTCATTTAAATATTCATCTAAATCTATAACTCTTTCTCCTTCTTCATACTGAATAGTCACATTTGTTCTTGAAGGATTTATGATGTGTTCATCTATATTAGCATCAAGATCAACACCTTCAACTAATCCAATATTGACAATAGAAGTCCAATCTTCAGGAGGTACAAACTCACCTTCCTCTAGATCATAATCAACTTCTGCTTCAACTTCATCGACAATCTCAATATCAGAATCACTTTCAACATTCTTTTCTGTAATCATTTTAAATAACACGAATTAGATAATATAATATAATATCTTTCATTGATTTCCCTTAATCAATCTAAGAATTTCCTTTATTTATCTCAATCGTATAATCACATTTAATCATTAATCTTACATAATTTTAATTTGTTATAAAAACATCTCAAATTCAAATCTTATATAATTAATCTTATATAATTTTCACATGTTAATTATAAAATCACAAGTCTAAATCTTATATCAACTTAACTTATATACTTACAAAACATTAATCTTTCAAAGATTATAAATAATATTATAATCAATCTAAGATTACAAAAATATATCAGTTTCAAATACAAAATATAACTACTTCTCACCAGCTCCACTCCCACTAGCACCAGCACTAGCACCAATACCAGCAGACTCAGACTCCCCCTGAAGTGTAGCTTGCTCACTAGTCTTTGAAGGACCAGTCGGCTCACTATCTTTATATGCACTGGGATCATCATCTCTGTCATGTCTCCTTTTCAGCTTCAGCTCATCTTCTTTGCACACTGCCTTATAAACCCTAATCTCCCCCTGAGCTGACTGTTCCTGATGTAAACTCAAAACAAGTTCTTCTATGTTGTCAAGCTTCAGGCGTTGAGCAGTGCAGTCATCAAGCAGTGTGTTATGAATCTTCATCAATGTGCGATAAGACTCACTAACAGTGATCAACTGCTGTGCTAAAGAAAGATTCTCAGTTAACAACCGTGGAACCGATCCCGTCAATTTCTCTAACTCCTTTACCCTAGACTCTTAGGATGTAATCTATTCAGCATCAGTCATAGGAGTCACAGGAATCGTCGATGGTCCAGGCGGTGTCACCGAAGCAAGAAAAGACTCACGAGTAAGCGGTGGAATGGCCTGAGATAAGGCAGTCGTGAGAAGGCCAACTGCAAAACGGCTTGCCTTGGTCGTAGGAAACTGTGCAGAACGCACCAATTCCACAACCCCTTCTTTGATTGTCTGAGAAACCAATTCTTGTGTCGGTAACTCTGTCCTTAGCTCAGCCTATTAAGATAGATACAATTACATAAAGAAAAATAATTGTTACAGATTATTCTGTCTCAATTTCTTAAGTAATTATATAACACTTGTAGTACTAAACGTTTATCTCATACCTCAGTCGGTACAGATACAGGTTCAGAAACCACCGGTGTCATCAACTCCACCTGTGGTGTTTCTTGAGAAACTGTTACAGAATGAACTGTCTCAGTTTAACTCTTGATAAACAACAAGTTAAAATTATCTAACTTTAAATTAAAGATTTAAAATTTACCATCTCTAATGGTCAAAGTACTCGAACGCTTACGGCGTTGAGACATAAGAGGTGTATCCTCTTCCTCAGGACCTTCATCAAGAATACTGAAGTCTGGGTCGACTTCCTTAGCCTTCCTCTTCTCCTTCAGAGCTGGATCTGGAATAATCATAGATCGATATCTAATATAACCAGCATCTGGTGGTGGAGAAGGAGTACTATCATCATCATCTGAAGCCGATTCACCATCACGGCCTCCAGATGGACCAACATCAGAATCCTAAATTTTAAACATATTAAACATTTATGATTAGCTAGAAGCTCTATCATACAAGTTCTATATATTTTTATGATTAATCTGATAATTACCTTAGAAGGTAAACCCTCAGATCCATCAAGCTGTCCCTGCTCACCCTTAGGTCGAGCGACCTCTGGGTCTGCAGTCTCAGCTCCCTGATCATAATGATATTTATATTTTATAATCAGAAACATTATCTAATTAACTAAATATCTATAACATTTACATTATATAATAATATTATAATTATGTAACACCTAATTACCTATATTACTATATAATTATAAAGTTTACCTCAAGTGATGCAACATACTGGTCAATAGCCAGTAAAACAGGATCAATAGCATCATCATGTTGTACTAGCACCTCCTGCACAACCTGTGCAGCAACCTCTGCATCAACCTGTTGTCCCGGATGTTCTAAAACGTCATCTAGAAGCTCTTGTGGATCTTCAGGAATAACCACATCAGCAATAGGTGCAGGTACCGCAGCAACAGGCTCAACATCTAACCACCCTGTAACACCCGCCAAATCAGGACTAGTGATTAGTGCCTAATCAACTGTTAATACATGTAATTAGTTCTGTGTTAGGCTAATTAATGTATCGGATTTTATATTGATGAATATATACAATTTTGCGATTTAATTAAATCATACGTAATTTAAATCGAATGTAATTCGATTCAATTTTATACGGACGTTGGTGAACAAAATTATTAAATAAGATAACATTATTTAATAACGCTATTATATCTAAAATAGTATTTTGATGATAATTCATACATGTTTCGTATCGTACAATTAAAAGCCTACGCGATTAGAATGTTAAACGCGCAAACAATGTTAAGTTATACTTTATAACTCAATTATTAAAGTAATTGGTGAAATATTTTAAGTTAAAATATTGGGTAATTATTCGTGCCTTAAAACGGGTGTATAACGCGCAAAATAATTATCTAACGTTTAAACAATCGGGAAAACGAATACCGCACGGAACGCAAACGCGAGGAACAAGTTTGGGACACACCCACATGGGGTGGGCCCCACGAAAAATCTGCCAAAAGGGGTGAGGTCACCACCTCCCCAGCCCATTTTCACTTTACTCTTCTCTCTCTCTTCCTCTCTTTTCTCTCTAAATCACACACCACCACCACCTCACTAAATCCTAAAATAACACCTCCAAGCGACCTCGAATCTTCACACTCGTTTGGAAGAAAATAACCACGAAGCAACGATCTACACTTCCATCTTTTCGGAATTTTCATCCGACAAATTGTAAATTTCTGACAAAACCCGCAACTCCTCGATTTTTAGTGTTTTTAGCAAGTAGTTGTTTCTTTAAGCTTAAAATGTCCAAATATGGGTTGGGTAAAAGTTTCAGGCCAAACGGTGGCCGGAAAACTCGTTTTGGCTCAAAAATCCGTCAAACAGACGTAAGTATCGCAAAGACGACCAGTATAGCGTCACTTCGTGCGTCACTTAAGTGACGCATTGAGTGTCGCATGAAACCCTAATTTTGCCTAAGTGCCGCATAAAACCCTTCTTTTCCCGACACTCCTACCGTCACTTGACTAGTGACGCAAAACAACTTTAACCGACACTTCTAGCGACACTTCCTAAGTGACGCCTAGACCCATACCCGACACTTACCTTAGTGACGCCCTACCATGCGTCACTTCCCTTAAGTGACGCATATGCTCAGATTTACTATTTTTAGCGACACTTCCCAAGTGTCGCTCAAGCCCCTAAGTGACGCTATAAGTGACGCATAAACAGAAGGTTTCAAACTAATTTTACACTAAGTTTTGAGGCCCAAATTTGACGCCCCATTCCACCCAAATTCACGTCCAGCTCGACCCCAGCCAGGGGCTCTGCCCCTTGGACCCCGCCAGGGGCTGCCGCCCCTTGGACCCCGCTACCAGGGGCGCTGCCCCCGGACCCCCGTCATTAACGGGCTTCGCCCTTACCCTAGGTTCACGAGTAAAGGTGTTACATCTAAACTTTCACACAAAGTGTTAAACTTGTACAACATCAAACACGAATGCGACACAACTACTAAAACACATTGGAACTTACTTTTAGGTATAACACTTCAAAATCATCAAAATAATAATGTGGGATTATTATTACAAACAATCACCAACAGGCCGTACACATTTTCAATACTTAAACAAACAACCAAATCATGGTAATTTGGACATTCTAGTTGAACAAACAACTGCAAGGGTGATCTTTGAGATACTCAATCATGTCATAACCATCGCGTGTCGTGGACACCCTCAGGTTACAAGTCGTTGGACTTCGACTCTTGGCTATCAATCTAAGTTTATTAAGATAAACTCTTCAGGCTCAAGTGAGTCTCATGGCCCCTCTTTTTACTGTTTTACTAGGGGTGTGATACATTGCTCTGTTTTTAACACATGAACGTGAGTACATATTTTCATATACTACATGAGTTATTTTCAACTAATCAAACCAAAGTCCTCCGTCAGTATAGTCTGGTAATACGAAAGTAGCGTGAATATTAGTATATGGTACCATATAGGATTGACCCTCCTCGTCCGGGTTAGCAAGCACTAACCGGGTAAACGGACGTACTAATATTTAGGAAGACGAGTGTAGATTAGGCACTCGTGGAGGCACCTCGCTCGGAATTCTCTATATGGGACCCGACCCTCGAGTTAAGCTCAGACTATGCGCTCATGGTTGTATACATTATCCATAACTTTATTTGTTGGATGCAAAGCAATACTTAAATCTTGCGGTTCATAGAATATTATTTGATACTCAAACCTGTGAGCTCACTAGCGTTAGCTGACCCATTTTAGCATGTATCACAGGTACTCAGCAGTAGATTTGGACTGCCCATCAGGATGCATCTTAGCTCGAGTCTTCATGCAAACTTCAGAGATTTCATTGCATTATTAGATTTTGTATAACTAATTATGTACTTAAATCTCTCATATTACGAACACGAGCTATGTATGAGTTCAAACTGTTGTAAACCATTTAATATTAATATATTTTGTTAAAACGACGCATATAGAGTCGTTTGCTATATATCCGTGTGCTTTGATTATTGATTAGTAACACCCAAAGTATGCTTCCGCGAATCATTAAATTTGGGGGTGTTACACACCCATCATTGGCTGGAGCCACATAGTTCTCATCCAGAAGATATCCAAATAAATCAACCGCTTCTGGCTTCACTACGTCTGGACGTCTTGAGGAGTTGAGAAAACAAGTGTTGTATGTACGCAAGTTGACTCGATCAACAAATCGATCCGAAGCAACTGCTGGCATATCAGGAATGCAGTGACGAACAATGAGCATACAAAATCATGGATAGATCAAAAACTTCGATCTAACTGCTCCAGTGAACTTACCGATAAAAGAACCGAAGATATAAGAAGAAAAACTATATGGTTTGTTATAAACCAGTGACAGTAGCCCTGAAAATAACTGAGGGCTGAGCTCATCGTATCCTCCCTTCTTGTTACCGAAGATCGTAACAATGATGTGGAATAAGAATCTCCATTGCCCTAAAATGAACGCCTTGATGAATTGACGTCCACGTCTGGGACCAGAATATCCCATTCTGCCCAAAGCTCCCTCGATAAAATCCATCGAGTAAGCAGATGGACCAGCTTCCTGCTCTACAGTGCCTAATCTCAAAATCTGGCGTAGATCATCAGCAGAGAAGACAACAGGATGTTCATTAACCCGTGTACGGACAACCGGAGGGTTAGCAGCATCATCGAACTCAATATTGTCCCAGAACTGGGTCAATATATTCTGAGATATAGAAGGTGACTCGGTAATGGCATATCTAATCCTGGATCATGCCAAAAACGTCAAGATCTCAGTAAATCGCTCAGCACCGCGCTCACTGGTGTCGAGACTCACCAGAATGTTGTGTCCAGGTGCAAAAGCTCTATCTGCCATATCTATTATTATAAATAACACAAATGGCAATTAGCATTAACTAACAAACATTAATTAATTTAAACTTTAATGTATTATGATCGACTGATCATCAAACATCTAAGTTTACTATTAACTAACAATTTAATCTACAAACCTTAATTGAACAATTAAACAAAGTTAAAATTTTAATTATATTTGTTAAATTATATTACATTCGTTAGTTATAAAAGAAAGTTTGAGTAAATATACTGCCGATTAATTATCAGGACACGCTGCTTGACTTCGCTATGAGTCGGAAGACTTTCGATATTAATTAACCCAAAAGTTCTAAGTGATTACATATATTTAACTTATTAACGAAAGTTCATAAGTCTAATCATGTAATTAAAAGTTAACTTGTCAATTATTTGTAACCTCAAATTCCTCAAATCGAAAACAAGTTATAACATATATTTTGTAAACTAAATATAGATTAAATCAAACGTTTAGTTTACAAATCACATTTGAAAATGTTAAAAATTAAAATTAACAAAAGTCACTTCGCTTCGCAGGAATCCTGTGCGAAGTGAAGTGAAGTTCGCAATGGTCAATAAAAGTCAACCATTACAACTCGCTTCGCCATTATTAGCTGCAAAATGAGGTTCATTTCGCAGAGTAACCTACGATCCGAGGTTTGAATTCGCAAAAATATGATGCGATCCGAACCCAAATATTGAATTCGCTTCACAAGAATGCTATGCGATGTGAGTTGTCACTTCGCAGAAATGGTCTGCGATCCGAACTCAAATATTGAGTTCGCTTCCCAGATTTAATCTGCAATGCGAAGTCAAAGGTTGAATTCACTTCGCAGAGTTTAATCTGCGATCCGAAATCAAGTGATTTACTTCGCTTCGCAGGAGCGGGTTGAATCTCACTTCGCAGACGTAACTGTTGTGATATTCAAACTCAAACCCATGAGCAAGTAAATTTTAAAGCAAATTACTAATACAAATAGGTTCGTAATGGCTTGTAGATCATATGTTTATAATTTTACGTTCTGTAATTCATCAATTAACGTATAATTTATGAAAAACCAAACCGAAACCTTCGAAAACTCAAAACAAGCAATTACAAGTGAAATACTCGGTTAAAAATCACAAGGCATACCTCTTTAGATGCGTAATCAAAAGTTGTATGAGAAACACGAAGTGAAAATCCCTTCCTCTGTCTGGAAAATCGAAAATCAACCGAATAAGTGGTTCGGTTTGCTTCGCAGATGTTCGTCTCGCAGGGGATTTGGTTTCGCTTCGCAGAATGTGTGGAAAGTGTGAGTTTGACTCGCTTGACTTGTTCCTTTTATACTCTAAACTCACCTCGCAACGTTGACCGGTCAACTTCGCAGGTTTGACCAAAATTGCGATTTTAGCTTTAAACATAAATTGAACTTTTATTTATTTGTACTAGTCAAACATATTAACTTCCCATTGCGTTTTTGTCACATTTAATCAACACGGAATGATAAAATGTATTTTAACTTAATTCCAAAGGATAACACAATAAATAAATTAATCCAAAACTTTATTGAAATATAATAAAATAGAGTTTTACAAAATTAAAATGTAAACAAAAATACTAAGCAAAAATTAATTCTATGCTTAACTGATTAAGAATTATCTGCTTAGGGATCATATTAGAAAGAATAAGAAAAACTTAATTGATTTTTAATAAGTCTAAGACGATCGTTAATATTCATACCTCATGAAATTCATATAAGCACAATAGAATTTCAACTTTAACCAGTAATAAACTTATATTTATACAATTATATCTTATTTACCTTTATCCACACGATATAACACATTGTTGAAAAATAACTTATAATTTCTTTAGAACTTATTCACTAAGGTATATGTTCAAAGGTCATAGATAGATCAAGACGATTATCGATATTATGATCCACATAAACAAATTATACACAGATATCTGAGCAAACTTTTTATTGTTAATGTGACAATATCTAGTGTTATTCTTAGGCTTATTCTATAAGGTAGAAGTTACTAAATAATGTGACAACTCATAACACTATATCCTATTTTTATAAGGTAGAAGTTACTAAATGATGTCCTTTAGAAGCATATAACTTACACTTGACATTAGATACTTTGTATCTTTCATATGTAAGGTAGAGGTTACTAAATGATGCTCTTTAGAGACATATAACTTACCTTGTAGTCTTAAAGACTTTGTATCTTTTTGTTTTTGTTTTAGATAACAGTGCATGGAAGTACTATCATTTAACAATTAAGACTTGATTCATACATGGTATAGCAGTTTCATAAAAGATAAGACACATGCATTTATAATTTCTTAAACGCTCAGAAATCCTAGCATAATCTGCCTATCAATATATCGTATGATGAAGCTGACTAGACTAATATTATTCTTATCACTTATGAAGTAAGAGATGGGTTATTATCAGTGGATATAGGTGTATAATAAGATAAATATAAGTCAAGTTCTAGTTAAAATCTTTATCTTAGAGTGACCAATAGGAATCTATTAACACATCATACTTAATACTTAAGGTATTATTCTTAGGCTTATTCTCCTAATGTACTATCATCTCCAAAGTTTTTGCAAATAAAAACTTAAACAATTTCTAAAAGAACTCTTGTTGTTCTTTTATTGGAGGCGATTCCCCTAAGGTAACAAGCAAATGAATGCCATACGCCCCCCCCCCCCCCCCCCCTTTTTTTATTTTGAATAGAAAGACTTAAGCTATTACATTTCCTTTGGATGACTAGTTAATCTGGATTCTTCATTCCGTTCAGTTGAACCAATATCTCAAAACGATTCCTGTCAAAAGCTTTTGTGTACAAGTCTGCCAAGTTATCCAATGATGGAACCTTGACTAACTGTATAAGCTTCTTTTCAGCACAGTCTCTTATGAAATGATGATGAATATCAATGTGCTTAGTCTTGCTGTGCTTTACAGGATTATTAGTGATAGATATGGTGGATTCATTGTCAATCATCATCGGAGTGTTGGTTAAATTTAAACCATAATCTCTCATTTGCTGTTGAATCCACAGCACTTGAGAACAGCAGTTGCCTGCAGCAACATACTCAGCTTCACATGTAGAAATGGCTACTGAGGTTTGCTTCTTGCACTGCCAAGACACTAATCTTCCTCCAAGGAACTGACATCCACCAGTAGTGGACTTTCTATTCTGATTGCATCCTCCATAATTAGAATCAGTGTAAGCAATAAAATCCAAGTTTCCTCCAGTTGGATACCAAAGTCCCAGCTTCGGTTTCCCTCTTAGGTAACGAAAGATTCTTTTAACTGCTTGCATATGAGACTCTTTAGGTGAGGCTTGATATCTTGCGCAGATACATACTGCAAACATTATATCTGGCCTGGATGCAGTGAGATACATTAGCGACCCAATCATGGCCCTATAAAGAGTAGGTACCACATCTTTGTCACTCGATGTATCCGGTCCAAGTCCATGATTTTCTGGAATAGGAGTATGATATATGCGTGTTTCATCCATTTTAAAACGTTCTAACAGTTCATAGGTATACTTTGTTTGATGAATGAACATACCATCTTCTTTTTGATCAACTTGTAATCCTAAGAAGAAATTCAACTCTCCCATAGCAGACATTTCAAATCTTTTTCGCTCGACTTTCTCAAATTCTTGACACATCTTTTCGTCAGAAGACCCAAAAATGATGTCATCAACATATACTTGAACGAGCAGAAAGTCATTCTTTTTCCATTTAACGAAAAGTGTACTATCAATTGAACCTCTTGTAAATCCATTCTCAAGAAGGTACTTTGATAGTGTCTCATACCATGCCCTGGGTGCTTGATGTAATCCATATAGAGCCTTATTCAAGCGATATACTCTATCTGGATAATCTGGATCAACAAACCCTGGTGGTTGAGAGACATACACCAATTCTTGTACTTTGCCATACAAAAAGACACTCTTAACATCCAACTGATACACTTTAATTTCCTTGTAAGTTGCAAATGATAAGAATACCCTTATTGCTTCAAGCCTAGCAACAGGTGCAAACACTTCGTTGTAATCTATTCCTTCTTCTTGATTGAATCCCTGGACCACTAAACGAGCTTTATTGCGAGTAACAATTCCCCGATCATCTCTTTTGCACTTAAAGACCAATTTAGTTCCAATAGGATACTCACCAGAAGTAAGTCAACTAGCTCCCATACATTCAGCTTTTTAAACTGAGTCAATTCTTCTTGCATAGCTTCTACCCACGAGTTTTCTTTTAATGCTAGTTGAACATTTTTAGGTTCAACTTGTGAGATAAAGCATGCATAAAGACATTTATTTGTAATCCCAGTTTCTTTAATTGAAACGTATAAGCTAGTGAATTCAGAAGTTCTAGCTTTAACTTGACTCCTGGTTAACATTGGAAGGTTTTTATCACCAATGATATTTTCCACAGGATGATTCCTACTTGTTCTAGTCACAGTTACAGGCTCTACAGGTATCTCATCATCCAAATTGGTATCAATCTCTTCCAATGGTGGCATATCCTCATCAGTACTGTACATCTCATCAGAAGTTATTCTTTCCCTCAATTCCCTTGTAGGAGTAAAGATATTATCTAATACCCTTTGAGTAACTTCCGATAACTTGTCTTGTTCTTGAGGTTTATCCACTGATGGCTCTTTTGAAGTACTAGCCGAGTGATTACTTGCAGACGTCCCATATGAAGAAGCATTCGATGTATGTGTCAGGTCTGTGTTCCCGTCACTGTACAATAAATGTTCTGGGATTTCTGAATTAACCACATAGTCACTTATAGGGACTTTAAATGACTTAGATAGATCTGAATAATCGAATTGCCAATCTAATCCCTTATGTTTGTCATGAGTATAACTTGTAACTTCAATGTTGAAGACAGATTCCACACGACCAGTGACTTTATTGAAAACCTTCTTGTTTGGTGAATTAGGAATATAACCAAGGAAATATCCTTCGTCAGCCTTTTCCCCAAACTTAGGTTGATTGTTAGTCTTCAAAAGTGTGCATGAGACACCAAAGGGCTCAAATCCCTTCAAATTACGTTTCTTTTTGTTCAGAAGTTCATAACAAGTCTTGTTATGCTTCTTAACAGTTAGAACCCTATTCAAGACATGACATTCTGTATTCACTGCTTATGCCCAAAAGATGAACGGAAACCTTGAATCTGCAAGCATGGTTCTTGCTGCCTCAATAAGAGTTCTATTCTTCCTTTCAGCAACACCATTTTGCTGTGGTTCATAAGGTGCACTGAATTGATGTTGAATTCCTTTACTTAAGCAATAGACATTCAACGTAGAATTTTTAAACTCCGTACCATTATCACTACGAATTCTCTTAACTCTCGTGTTATAGACATTCTCTACTAAATCTAAGAACTCCATAAGCATTCCTGGAGTTTCATCCTTAGATTTCAAAAAGAACACCATGAGAATCTAGAGAAATCATCTGTAACAACCAGACAATACCATTTACCACCTATGCTTCTTTTGCTTATTGGGCCAAAGAGATCCATATGTAGCAATTCAAATGGCAAGGATATAGAGTTTTCTGTTTTGGACTTGTGTGGTTTCTTATGTTGTTTTCCTTTCAAACAAGAAACACACCTGTCTTCAAACTCAAAACGTTTCTGTGGCACACCCAGAACTAAACCATTTTTGGTTATGTAATTCATTTTATGAAAGTTCAAATGTGCCATTCTCCTATGCCATAGAATAGAATCTGCTTCAGAAGCCTTGGATAATAGACATGTAGACTCCATTGAAGTATTTGGAACACCCATGTTAATAGCATAGATGTCCTTCTTCCTTGGAGCCCTCATTAGTATCCATTCTTCGGGTATAACAAATCCCGGCTTCAGGACTAAGGCTTCCTTTTCATTAAAATGAACTGGATGACCTTTATCGCAGACCTGGGAAACACTCACCAAGTTGTGAGTTAGTTCTTCAACATAATTCACATCTTCAAGAGTCAAAGTTCCATTTGAAACTTTTCCTTTTTCCGTAATCACTCCTCCTTTATCCCCAGCAAAATTTACTCGCTGTTTTAAACCACCTTTGAAGTCGTTCAGTAGACTTCTTTCTCCTGTCATGTGTCTTGAGCATCCACTGTCTACATACCACCAGCTATCTTTGTTCACAGTTTGCTCCTGCACATGACACGTTGCACACAGTTAGTTTTCAAGAGGGACCCAAGCCATTACGGTCTTGGGTTGTCCCTTATCATCTACAATCTGAACTTCCTTAAAATAACCATAACTGTTCCCATCGGGAGTCTTGGTGACATTTACTGGAGGTTGAGATTGTTGATGATTTATAGTCTTATGCCTGTGAGGAGAGTGAGTGGAAAACCTCCTAGGCATTTGACTGTTTTGTGGTGCATGAGAGGTAGAACCATTCTCATATTGACTATGGTTTCTACTTGGTGTTCTAAACCTTGAGGGTGTCTTATCTCTAGATTTATTGACAGAATTATTACTTTGAGAATAAGGTCTCTTTGGTTTAGGTGGAGAGACACTACTAGTGTTGTCTCTCTTCAACATGTTCACATGTTTGCTTCCCAAACCAGGTTTTGCACTAGGCCTGTCTACATGTTTTGGTTTCTCGTTATTCACAGGCTTATGAATTGCTTCCAACTTCTTATTAGGACAAAAAGAAGCCACATGCCCCTTTTGATGGCATTTGAAGCAAGACGTCTGCCTACGTGACTTAACATCTTTTGCCTTAGTTTCAATCTGAGTCTTAGATACTAAGGTGAATCATTATGTTCTTTAATAAGCTTATCATCTACTTTGGCATCATTCAACATTCCACCCGATACAAATTGTACATTGGTGAAACCTGCTATCTTACCAATTTTAGATGATTGTTCTTTAGGAACACCCTTCTGTATCTTAGAGACATCATATTCTACGGGTATATTAACATCAGAATTAGCAGTTGCATCAATCATCTCTAGGTCAACATTAGTAGTAGTGTAATTAGCATTAAAAGGCGGAGGTACATCACTATAGCCTAAGCCAATCTTGTCCTTTACACTATGTTGAGCATCAATTATATTGTCCATAGTTAAAGAAGAAGTTCTATAACTCTCAAACTTACGATTTAGCTCAACTAACTTGACCTTAGATTCAGCTAATTCTTTGTCCTTGTCAGCTATTCCTTGATTTAAGTCCTTTAGGTTTAAATAAAGACCATCTATTGTCACAGATTGTTCATTTATTGTATTCCTAAGTACAGTCTTATCAGATGTGTAGGACTTAATCTGTTTCTTAAGGTCTAGCTTGTCCTCACTTAATCTACGTACATCAATCTTGGCCAGTTCTAGTTCAGATGTTAAAGCCTTATGTGATTCAGCAAAGACATTAACCTGGGCTTGTAAACTAGTCACTAACTGACATACATCTATAAGTGTAGGGACATCAAGACATACCCGTTTCTTTTCAGTTTGGAGTTCAACCATTTGTGCAACAAAGTCTTCTGGACATAGATCTTTAGTTGATCCCAAGTCCAACACATCATCTTCAACTGCCAGCATCTTCAAATCAGGAATCTTCATTTGATAATCCTCAGCAGTAGGCATGTAAGATGATGTCTCCTCAGTCTGAACTGGATCTTCAATTTCAGCCATTAGAGCTTCTTCAGACAAAGCTCTCCAGTCATAAGAACCATCCAGTTGTTGAACGACCAAGGCTTTAGAAGATAGAGAAGCACTTGGTTTTTCTGGATTCGTAGATTTCTCAGTTTTGGATCTTTGACATTCCCTAGCAAAATGTCCATAACCTTGACAGTTAAAACATTTTACTTTGGATTTATCAAATCCAACTTTATTTCCCACCATCTTTCTTCCAGTACGCTTTAAGAAATTTTTAACTCTCCTTGACACCATAGCAAGTTGCCACTGGAGATCCATTTCTTCTAAGTCGTCGGGGTCTACCTGATCATAATCATCATCAAAAGTAGCTAGATCATTGATCTTACCCTGGATGTAATTTTCATATGAAGCAACAAATGAAGCAAGAATTGAAAGTTGTTGTTCAGCGGATTTCACACTCATGGGAATTTTGTGATGCTCTTGAGCTGACTTCCCAGTTGTCTTGCTTTTTGCTTCACCACCGGATGAGCTTATAAAGCATAAATCTTCAGATAAAATTTCACCAGTTACTCCAGTATCACCAACTAGTAAAGCAGTGGTCAAACTTGAAGAACTGTTAGAGATAGTTGTTTTTCCATGATAAAGCCCAGGATCCTGTACCTGATCAGGATCAGTATCTCTAGATCTCTTTGTGAAATCATATCCGCGGAGCTTGTCAATTGCCGGCTCAAAAGACATAGCTGCATAACTCTCATCGTTATCTTTAAGCATAACTCCATACATTTCCCATTTCGAAGGAAGACCCTCATAAACATGTCAGTCTTCTCCGTATTAGAATAGGTAATGCCGTGGTCATCTAGCTCACTTAACAGATGGTAATATCGGGTGGTATATGCATCAAGATCTTCACCTTTTATAGCTTTGAAAACTATGAATTGTTTCTTGAATAGATTACACCTACCTGCCTTAACTTGAGGACTTCCATCACACCTTTTCTCTAGAGCTTCCCATAGCTCTTTAGCGGTATGAAAAGACTTCAACTGATGGTTGATTTCTTTTGGAAGACTCATTTTCATTGAAGAATGAGCTTTATTCTCAATTTGATAATCCTTCTTTTCTTCATCACTCATTTGAGTATAGGTAAGTGCCACTGTCTTACTACCAACCTTAGCAGAAGGTGCAGTATATCCATTCTTAATGCACATCCAAATACACAAGTCATGGAACCGACAGTGTGATTCAAATCTTACTTTCCATCCATAGTAGTCTTCAAGTCGGAGCAATTTAGGTGGAGCATTTGATTTCCCAACCTCATGATCCATCTCAATCATCTTACTTATGTCAGACATTGTTGCAAATTCCAAAAATTAACAAATAAGCAGAATGCTCAGTTTGCAGAAACTCAGTTCGCAGGGGAGAACTCAGTTCGTAGAAAGAACTCAGTTCGCAGGGGAGAACTCAGTTCGCAGAGAAGAACTCAGTTCACTTCGCAACTCAGTTCGCAGCACAAACTCAAATCGCAGAATCTCAGTTCGCCAATTCAGTTCGCTTCGCAACTCATTTCGCGGAATCGGCTGAAAACCTCAAAAACGAAAATTTTAGGTTTTTGAACTTCTAAACCCTAAGATTAAGGACATAAACAAACCCAAAAACTTCCAAAGTATGATTTTGATCATTTTTACGCAACAAATCACGTACGAACAATCCAAATCAACCGTTATTATCCGAATAACCTCGAACCTACGCGTATCTAGCCGTAGGCTCTGATACCAATTGTAAGTCCGTATGTATTAGGATCGATAACGAGGTTATCTTTAGTATTAAGGCGCGGAATCCCTTAATACGGTGTTTACAGATTGTAAACGGTTTATTTCACAAGTATTAGTGAAATCAATAATCTAATATGTTTTGTATTGATTATAACTGATGTTAATCAATCAATACCTAACCTTTAGATTATGCTGAAAGCTCTGGAAAGTTCAATTCGTTCGTAGTTATCAATTGGCAAAAGTTAATTAGGTTTCAAACCTAATTTGTTAATAAACACGTCTCGGTTCGCAGCTTATGGGCTCTGCGATCCGACTCGGTTCGCAGCCCAAGTTGGCCCAGTGAATCCAATGGACTCGCTTCGCAGACCTGACCTGCGAACTCAACTCAATTCGCATCGCAGGTTCTTGGTCAACCTTTGGTCAACATTTTTCAGTATTTAACATTTAACTCTAAAATGTTTACCAACCAATATATTCATTACAATTCAAAACCAATTTACCAACTTGATTAAATAATCTCTAGTACTATTACAAGCTAGATCTGTTGTCACAATAACATGTCCCAACATCCTCTTAAATCCGGAGTCTTTAATGGCCCAATTCCTGAAAAGTCAATTAAATCCATGACTCCTGAGGAACGTAAGGCATTTGATATGGAACGGAAAACTCATTCTGCAATCACTATGGCATTGCCTCAACCTATCATAAGACAATTACGGCAACATAAGATTGCATATGATTTGTGGAAGGCCTTTGAGAAAAAGTGTGGTGGTAGTGAACAATATAAGAAGAACAAAATAGACTTGATCAAGAAACAATATGATGTCTTCGATATGCTACCTAATGAATCATTGGAAGATCTGTGCAGCAGATATTCTCAATTGGTTTCTGGGTTGTTGGAAGGAGATATTCTCAATTAGATAAGACTGGCATGAATAAGAAACTTCTTGACTCACTTCCCAAGAAGTGGCATACTCGCGTCCTCTTAATGGAAAAGGATGAGGATATCATGGATATGGAGTTTGAAGATCTTATCAGTCAAATTGAGGCAGATCTTCTTGAAATGCAAAGAAAAGAGACTAAGACCACTGCTCACCTTCAAAATCCAAAACTATATGGTGTAGATGTTCCAGTCTCAACAAGTCAGTCCACAGGTACCGCATTCATTGCTAGCAAAGCTAGTGGTACCGGATCCACAAATATTCCATCTGGTGGTACCTATTTCCAAAGTCAAGGAACTTGACGCGCCCGGATTGGTCGGTCCGAAATCTCACCTTTTTACGGACGAACCATCCTTGTCGTTAGAGGACTAGACCGACCAAAATTGGGCATCAATGGTCGATAAATTTATAAGTGCGGGGCCTAAGTATACCTAGTTACTATGGGAGTATAGCAGCAAGGATGACCTAGGATCGTTCTATGAGTCAGTGTATTATGGATCGTGGATGAAAGAGACGTACTATCTATCTAGTGAGGGTTTTAAAGAGTAGTTGGGGGTATGTTTTTGGGTTTTTGGGGTGTTTGCTATGATTTCGGTAGCCTATTGTTTGGAATGATGTATGAGTTATGAAAACGTTTTCTAAAGGTATGTATTTCACTTATTTCAGGTATCTGTGGAGTAAGCACTAGTCCCCTACTGATAGAGTTCTTGATCAGTATGTCACTGAGTGACTAGGATATCCTGATTCTGATCAGAGTAGTTTATCTAACCCACAACACTAACCAGTGAAGGTATAGTGACCCTTATTTGGGATGAAACCCTGGGTGCATGAATAAGGCGACAAACCAACTCGATATCCGACCTTTCTTAACCGCACAATGATACCTGATCTAAGTAAAACATTTAAGTATACGCTTATAAGTTGTTATTGATTACTTTCTATCGATGGGTTGGTAAAGTCTAGGGGCAGGTTGTTACTAGTGAGTCACATAGTCTGGTAACAACGACTTCTTCCGTGATTACTACGTTGTATTCCACCAGTGGTGTTTCCAACGCTGAACCAAGTACTCAGTCGGTACCAGCTCTGCTTGTCACTTTGTTACCGTTAATCCACAAGGCTTAGTAACTGCAGCTTTTCCTTGGCTTCCACGTATTGACTACACCGGAGGTATTTTCGACGCTATACCAAGTAATCAGCCGAGTTACGGTACCTTATGTTGCTTCATGAAGGTTAACCTAGACTACTTAACTAAGTTTGTATTTAAAGCACAGCATTAACCATCTATGATATAAACCAGCCCTTACTTTTAATTCCCAATAAATCCCTAACTTATCAACAGTGTAATATTCACGTTCAATTCAGAAAACTATTTTTTCACAGTCACAGTGTACTTTGCGTTCAGATGAGAAAGCAGTATTTCCACAGTTCTGGTCTACTTAATGTTCAATTAGAAAACCATATTTCCATAGCCATAGTGTACTTAGCATTCAATTAAGAAAGCAGTATTTCCACGGCGATGATGTACTTAGTGTTCACTTAGAAAGCGATGTTTACACTATTCATAAATCATACCATGTTCAAGTTTGACACAGATAACTAAGCACCTTTGGATAGGGTTCGCGACGTCCTATCATTAAGGCCGTAATCATGTTTACTGGTTGAAAGGCATTTAGTTTATGAGGTTTAAAATCATAGATAGAAAGTAAATCAAAGTACTAAGTTTTCATAACATCATTCCAATCAATTACGACTAACTACGTCATAGCAAACACACAATATCACTAGTCTCTAATCATGGTAATCAATCCTAAATCTAGCATGATAACAGCAATAACAATCATCATAATAAATAGATAAGGGATAGATATAACCGTAATAAGAGTGTAGCTGAAATACAACTTGAATTTTACACGAGCAGAACTCCTAGTATTCGCCAAGTGATATTACAATATTACCCCTCTATTAGCTAGGTTAGATATTAACCGAAACTAACTAACCGCTAATCTAAATATAACCTAATCTAGAGAGAGAGTAGTGAGAGAAAGTATGGTGCCGTGTAGTGTTGGTTGTTGGTGGATGATGAGAAATGAAGATTTGAGCTTGTATTTATAGGCAACGCACAGCCATATGCGTAGACCGTATCCTGAACCTCAAATGCACAACCGTATCGCAAAACCGTATAAAAATCTGATTTTTATCACCCAAATGCACCAATACGGCTGTCCTAGGGCAAATACGGGTGGACACCAACCGTATACGGATGGTCCAGACCATATACGGCTGGACACAGGTCGTATACAGTCCACACAGGCCGTATAAAGTTTGTGCCCAGCCGTATACGGTTTGGGTCAGCCGTATACGGCTGTGGACAGCCGTATCATGGCCCTTCGGTTCTTTGTTTCTTCGTTCGGTCATATCTTCTTCGTCTTTTATCTGTTTTGAGTGATTCTTGCACCACGCATTCGTATTTTCCTAAAGAAGAAAATGACATAAGTTAGAGGTCATAACTCGGAGCATAGCTCATGAAGCAATGAAATGAGTGTACGGAAGATTCATTGATCGTTTGTGCTCTGTTTTGCTCATTTTTAGGTTGTTTTTGCCGATTCTTGAAACATCGTCTATATTTTAACCATCATGATGAAATGTGATAGATATTTATATATTTCAAATGTTTTCATCAATATTTGTGCTAAAAAGGTGAGATAATGACATACAAAAACATGACTTTTTGCATGTCAACAAATATCTCACACTTAGACTTTGCTTGTCCTGAAGCAAAACTCAAAATTCTCACTTGCTTTTATATGAAAATATTTTGAATGCTTGGTTTTTGGGAGAATCAAAACATATTAAGAAAAACCACTTTCATATATAAGCAACATATCCTGAAAAGTAAGAGAGAATAAGGTATTCGTTTCAGAAACACAAAATGATACTCTAAGGCATGCTTTCAATTCTCGCGATCTTGGAATATACATGACTAAGCGATCTCACCAGGTTGTCACTCAATTCACTCATAAGTGTTTCGGTTTTCCTATCAATCTAATCAAACGAACTTGCTCATAAACCAGTCATGCAACATCCATCGTCATAGGCTTGCTCGAGAATCAGATCTCCACCACTTAGGTGAGGACGGTGCTAGTCATCCCAAGACATTCAAAAATGGGTTGTAATGGTTGGTGAAGGTTTTAAGTGGTATGGATAAGTGGGAAATCATGGTTTAGAAAGGGTTTTGCTAATCTTAGGACCTTAAAACTTTGAAAAACATTATTTAGACAACCTTTTTAATGAAACGGAAATGGAAAACGGTAAGGGAAGAAGATAGCTATTTTGACTTCTATCTTTTTAATGAAATGGAAACGGAAAATGGTAAGGGAAGAAGATAGCTATTTTTAATGAAACGGAAAATGGTAACGGAGGAATTTATCACTTTTTGGGAGTAGGAGTTTTCGAAAGGTTTGAAGCACTTAGCTTTATTCAATTTTTCTTTTCTTTTCTTCTTTTTTTTCTATTTTTCGGCTTTTCTGAATGTTGTATTTTGTTTCTTTCTTTTTGCCCTTTTTGAAATCCTTTCTTTCTTTCATCTTTTTCATCCTTTTGATGACTTTGCATTTACTTGGTGCCATTTTTTCGCACCATATAGTCTCAACTTTTTGATTTTAATCAAGGGAACGCACACGAGAGGTTTTGAGTAAATACCGGTATTTGTAATTTGGAGTGAAAGCAAAAGGATATCTAAATATCATTTTCCATAAGTTTAAAATTTCTAAGATAAGATTTTGGTGAGTATTGAAGTGAGTGGGTTCTGAAAGAAACAAACAGGCTAAGGCTCAACAGGGTTTTCTAGGCGGATCATCAACACTAAAGATGAGTGTTGGAAGGGTTTTGGGCTTGAAAGGAAATGAAAAAGAGGTTAAATCCTAAGGAATGTCAAGGTCATCTAACTGCATCTATACCGCGTACGGTACTCTACCAATGTGGTCTCGAAGTGCATACCAGGAGCAAGTTCTAATTCCGGATGCATGCATCGGCACACTCAAACAAATGAATAGTGAAGCATTAAAGATGAATGCTTATGATAGGCTCAAGATACCTCACTGCAAGTTTTGGGTTTGTTTGTGTCTAGCAATGCGATGCCCCGGCTTAGGAAAGTCCTAACTTATTTACTCTTAAATTCCAAATACCTTACTCATATATGAAAATGATTCCCCTCAAGACATTTTAATTCAAAAATTTTGAAAAATTTTAAGCAAAAATGAGTTTTTATGAAAATTAAACAACTGAATGAGTGGCATATTCACTGTCGAAGTTAGGATTATTAATTTGATGTAAAAAGTCTTGTTTTACGCACATCTTTTACCTCATATTTAGCACTTAATTAACAAAATCATGCCAATAAAGTCCACATTTACCACATTTTATTAAAAAGGTCAAAACTTTATAAGTATTTCAAAAACAACGGTAAATGGACGAAAAACACACTTAAAAAGGCATAATTTGTTCGACATGCTATTTTATCGTAAAACTCCAATCTGGGACTTAATAAGTATCTTAAAAGGTAGGTCTAGAGAATACGAACGTGTGGATATAAAGATCATTAGAAACGGATCAAGAACGAAGAAGATAGGGCCAAACGAGTTACGATCCAGCACACAAGATTTACGATCCAGCATACGAGACCACGACCCAGGGTTCACCACCCCTCTAGGGGCCGTATACCCCCTCTACAGGGCCGTATACGCCCTTGTTGGGGTGGTGAACCCCTTTCTAGGGGTGGTATACCCCCTCTATGGTGTCGGATACGCCCTGTTTGCTATCGAATACACCCTATTTGCTACCGAATACGCCCATTTTGGTATCGAATAAGCCCCTTTTGGTGTCGAATATCATAGCTCGGGGGTGTATTTCAGTGTTAAATGGAAGCGAGGGTGTTGAGTGTAAAATTGTAACTTGTAAGCCTATAAATAGAGGCCTTCACCTCCTCATTTCTCATCAATTCAAATCAATTCAAATCCATCACAACACAATTCATTCTTACACTTTCACACACATTTCTCTTGTATTTTCATTTCTTAGTTAGTTTCACTCTCTAAGTTCTCTCTCTAGAGGGTTAGAGAGTAGTTAGTCGGTAGCTAGTAGATTAGAGTAGAGATTAGCTTTTGTAATCAAGGAGTATTGGTGTTCAAGCTTTTATTCACAGATTGCAAGTTCTATTCTCTTGTTAAGCTGCTCTATTATCTGGTGATATCTATTCCCTCATACTGTTATTATGTCTGATTTATCCATGCATAATATTATGGTATGTGCTTTACTTATTGCCATGTTTATTGAGTAGTGTAATATTGTTATTGTTGAAATGTAGATATTTAGGAGTAGGGATGATGTTAATTTAATCTTTAATTAAATATGTGATTGGAAATTGTAATGTTATGTATCGGGTTAAAATTTTAAAGCGGTGGATCTAAACCACCCATTCCACCCTTTCCAAGCTTTCACGTGACTATTACTTTAGTATTAGGACCTGATCAACCCTAGTATCAGTAGATAGTTATATGTGTTTTTGTATGAAGTTGTGGACATGCTGTAAAACGGCCCAGTACTTAGTATAGCGCTGGAAACACCGCTGGTGGAGTACAAATGCGTGGAAGCTACAGACCGATCGTAAGCATATGACACCGTGGATACCTGGAAGTCACCCTTCCTGAACATGGTCTAGGTATATATAAAATTTGTGGAACTGCTGAAACATGTAGTATACACCGTGAAACAAACCTAGGGATGAACGTTTGATCGCAAAGGAGGGTCTACACCTTGACAGAAGTATTTGTGCTCCTCGATTAAATCTAAGGGATCTTGAAAAGATAGCAAACATTCAGCTGTAGTGTAGGAGGCTTAAACCCTTTGATCCAACATAACTGACAGTTTAACATACATTAGCAAGCAATAGTACGACCCTTAATAAAATAAATTAGAATTAGGTGTTAAGAAATGTCAGAAATTAAATATCGGTTTGTTGCGTTATTCATGCGCCCAGGAGTTAACTCAAAGACGGGTAACTAGTCCTCATTGGACAGTGTTGGGGGACTGAGCAGCCTGATCTGATCAGACCCATGATAACCTAGTATTCAGTGACATGCGACTTAGGTTTTCCACTTAAATCGTAGGATGCTAGTGTTGACACCAAACCTCTGTTAATTTTATTAAAGGAAAGTCTCCAATCATCTTTTATAATGAACATCATCCCGAAACCTGAATATTGAAACTTCAGCAATCACAATCTCTATCTATCTGCTTACCCTATCCGTAGTTTAGTATTTACTTTTCTGTATTGTAGTTAAATAGAAAATACCAAAAACAAACCCTATCTGCTCTTTTAAACCCATCCTTTTAGCTTATATTGTTTAAGGTATTCACTTCATTTCGATTCGCTCCGATTTTAAGAATGACACCTGAGTCAGACTTACCGCTTACTACCCTTAACAAGAGCAGTAGGTAGTAATAAAACTTAAGCTTCCCAGCATTATAAATTTAAAACCCACTGATCACCCGCCTCCGACTGGAAGTTCCGCAACGACAGGAAAGCGATTCCTTGACCGACTGTTGGGGCGCGATCAGGTTTTTGGGGCCGTTGTCGGGGATCGACGAGCGTTGTGATTTGAAAAACATACCTTTAAGTTAGAAGCCCTTAGGAGAACCTTTCGTTCAAGCCTAACTTGTTCGAAAGTTACTGCTTTCTTAGATAAGTTTAGTTATTAAAACACAAAAATCCTAAAAATATGAATAATCAAAAACCTTTTGATTCGGTTTCTAGCCCCGTCTCTCTGTTCTCTTACAAGACAGCAGATGAGATGATGGCAATGGATGATTCTGAATTTTTTTGATTTTATGGAAAAAGAATTAGAGGATAACTCTTCTTGTTCTTCATACCCCAAAGTCAAGAAAATCTTAAACGTCCAAGAAATTGATATCAGGCAAAAACACTTTGACCTAGAAGTAGAGGAATCTTAGTAGAAGATATCAACTTCTGTTACTCACACTTCAAGTAGTCAATTTTCCCTTGACCCTGAGATCACTTCACTTCTGGCCAAATACCCACACTATGTTAGGCCACCTGACCTTCCCAAAGAAGTACCATTCGGCACCGAGGTTTACTTTTATCCACTCATGTTAGGAATAGATAGAAATGAATGCCTTCACTGCTTGGAAGAATACTTTAAATATCATCTCCCTGATATTTTCAGAACTTATTCACAAGATAAGCATCTCTCATAGATGAACCATTTCAAAGATGTCCAATCCAACCTAGGTACACCCTTGCAAAACCGTAAAAAGTGGACCACCCACAGACAACATTGAAATCATAGATATTCCAGCTGAGACTGAAACCGAGTGTCATGTCGGAAATTCTTTTAAACCAAATAGGAGGATAGATATTTGTGCTAACTTTCTTAAATACCTTAAAATATCAGACTTCCCCTTTTCGGTTGACCAAAGAAAGACCTTCGTGACTATCGATAACAGAATTTTAGGACTCCACGCTAATTACACTAGAAAAGATGAGCTACTACTAATATCAGAGCTAGACCTGTTAATGAAATTACTTGCTAACACTGATTACCATCCTGTTTCATCAACACGGATTAATCGGTATATTAAAGATCTGATTAGTGAGCTTGAATTTTGGATAAAGCGTGACCCTATAATTCCAATCTTACTACCTGGGAAAATACCATTCTCTGTCGATCCTGCCATCTATTTAATCAATAAATTGATAGAAATATTTCCAAATGCAACTGAGGAGGCTATTGAGAAATCTTTCTGTGAAAAACGGAAAGAAATTCACATTAAGCTAACTAAGTTATTTCAAAAATCAAAATTTCCTTTCACGCTTCAACAAAAATTACTTTTTAAAGAATTATCGATAGCAGTTCACGCTACTACCGGAAATCCTGATTCAAAAGAAGAAAAGGAATTTTTGAAAATATTAGAAAAGTTACTCCATGATCTTAATTTTTTAGACGACGGACCACGAGATGGAATTTCAAATCCCAAGAAAGTTAAACGGGAATTTAATAATTTCGTTGATGCACTTATAAAATTAGGACACGAGGAGAGAAGTTTTCTTAATGAATTTGAATTATTTTTCTTAAACTCTGCCGACCTAATTTATCATATCACTAAGTGCTCCGATTTCATTTTATTCCTCGTTATACTTTTCCTCAACCTCGGGCCCCGAATTAATTATTTGGAAAAGTCGAGCCATTGACTTTAAAACAAAGTGCTTATTAGGAGGCAACCAAATTTTAATAAATAAATTAAGTAGTTAATTTAGTTAATCGCGTATTAGTTTAAATTATCAGTTTATTTACTTTCTGCAAAAAAATTAGGAATTTAAATTTTAAAATTTTCTTTTTAATTTAAAATGTCTTTAAAAATGTTCTTTAAAATTTTATCTCATTATTTATCACGCAAAGTTTAAATTTTGTTTAATCATTTAACTTCAATTAAACAATTAGCAAAATTTAACAACTTTTAAATGAGATTTAAATTTTTAAGAACACAAAAATATTTTAAGTTTTTAATAAACTTTTTTTAACCTAATAACCATTTACTTTAACTAAATTACCACTTGAGGTAAAATGGTAAAAAGATAAAATGGGGAGGAGGTCAAAACGCACAAACTCAAACATTTTCACTCATCTTCTTCCTCTCCTCTCTCTTGTTCGGCTGACCACCACCACCCCACCATGGTTCCATCATTTTTTCACAATTTTTGAAGATCTTGAGCTCTACATTCTCTATTTTCTTTGCTTGTGTGCTTCATTTATCATCTTTGCATCATCTTTAAGGTAAATCCCTAACTAAAAAACCCTAATTTATGATTCCCCCCAAAAGCTAGGGTTTCAAATTGAAAGTAATAAATTAGTGGTTAAAGCTAGGGTTTCAAATTGAAAGTAATAAACTAGTGATTACATGTGAGATTCATGAATTTTGATTTTCAAAGTAATGAACTTTGACTTTTTGTTGACTTTTTAGCTAGAATTGCCTATGTTTGACTTTTATTGATGAAAGTTGCTTATAATAATGTGTTGAACATGAGTAAACTAGTTTTAGTTAGTTAGATGATTGGTTTAAAGACTTTCAAGAATTAAAGTAAGCATTTTTATGAGTATTTACAAAGTGTCATTATTTTAATTAAAATCTTTTACAAACCAAATGATACTTGTGCAAATATTGGCATGATAAGCTTACTTGAATTTTTGAATCTTGTTCTTAAAAAGATTAAAATGACTAGTTCCTATATGAAAGTTGCATCATTTTAGTTAATAAAGTGTTTGAGACTTTCGAATAGCAAGTCATTTTTCTAAGGAACCAATATTATAATTATGCCATTTAAAGATAGAATGTTAAGTTGTTAGTCAATTTCACATCATAAAATACCATTTTTCAAAATTTGACAAACACTTGATATTAATATCTTTAAATACATAAAATGGTCAAAGTTTCATCACTAGTTTTCTAAGTTTATGGTAAATTGCAAAGTTTTGATTAAAGTAAAGTAATTACAAGGTTTCTTTGAAATCTTAATGCTTACTTAGTTAATTGCTAATGCATTTTCATTTTTTAAAGCCTTTTCTAGGGATCATTCATAAAATAAGACCTTTTGTCCTAGAAAAATGCTTATGACATTTACCATAGCTTAAGAAACTTGATGGTGATAAATTTGAGGTTTAGTGATTGCGGTTTGGTTAAAAATGTATCTTTCTAGGTTATGGATTATTCGATTTTTAAAGCCTACATTTCGAATTTTTATTTAAAATTTGGGATAAAATAGTAAATCCATATATCTATGATCATCATGCGCACTAACTGTCTTTTACAGATGAAGTCTACTTCTGAAGATATCCATCCTACTTTGGAATACTTACCCACTTCCGCCGAAAAGAAGAAACTAATTAAGGATTGGATGAACCGGCCATTTGGAAAGAACAGATTTATCGTCTGGAGAGATGTAAAGGCACTTGGGTACAAGAGTGAGTTGAGGAAGTTAGTGAAATACAAGATCAATGATGAGAAAATGAATGCTTAGTACAAGATGTTCACCCTCAATGAAGACATTTACTGAGAGCTAGTTATTGAGTTAATGTTGACCTACAAATTCAACCCTTGCATCTCCAATATTACATATAAGCGATTAATCAGCTCTAATTATAGAGGGGTGAAGTAGCATGTGTCTTTGGCTGAGCTTGCAGTATATCTTGGGTTCTACACAGAGGAGCAGACACATTCTCATATATTCTTCGATAGTTCACGGGGTGTTTCATGTAATGAAGACCATGGGCTGATTTGGGACAATTTAACGGGTACTAGTTTTCATTCAAATGTAAAAGCCTTCGCGTTCTTCAAAGTTGAGCATCGACTCCTGCACAAGATACTAGTTGTATCACTACATGGAAAGAAAGAAACAGGAGGAGCTGTTGGAGCTGATGATCTCTTTGTGATGAACGCCATGATTAAAAAGAAGAATGTGAATGTAGCTTTCTTAGTAGCCGAGAGGATTCAAAGAGAGACGGCATTTGAGATGACAAAGTATATCTATACGGGAGCTTTCATAACCAAGATTTATAGCCGTATGGGTTTGCTCACAGAGGATCACATGAGCGAGTACACTAGCTCGCCTTATGTTCGATCCCTGCCATTTGATCTAGAGTACTTCCGCACTATATGGTTGATATCTACTGATTCGAGCGGGCAGGCATTCTGGAGAGCTACCAAACAGGCCATTCCTGGTTGTGTTCTGAAGAGGAAGAGTAGTTAGAGAGACAGGGATGTTGAGGATAATGAGCCGATTGAGATACCAGATGATGATATAGATGTTAGAGCACCGTAGGAGGATACTAGGGCACCTGGCTCTACATCTATGGTTCAGAGTGTTGTTGACTGGACTACACCAGTGACTCCACTTTCTCAGTATTGGACTTTTCATGCACTTCAGGTTAGACATGCTCATGACATAAATGTAGCTCACAGATTTAGATTGACGATACCAAAGCCACTGATGTATAGATGTGCATTTCCACCAGCCACATTTCCACCAGTCACCACCACCTTTGCCCTAGTTACCACCACTATTCCATCATACACCATGCCCACCTCATCTCGCTATGAGCCAGTATATTCCATACACACCTCAACTGCTCCATCTACCTCACGACAGCCATCCCCAGCTACCCATGTCTTATCTCCGATTTATGAGATCCCGAGGCCTGATGATCCAAATGTTTATCGCCCAGTCATGCCCACCACTAGTGCTGACGGCCTTACATTCTCAGGATTCTTAGGGATGCTCAAATTTGATGCGATTCCAGAAAATGAGCTTCCTAATGAGAATGACATTAGGAGAGATTACTTGATATTACTTGAGGAGGCACGCATGACAGCTCAATGCCTACAAGAGTGGGGTTTTGAATCTGTAGATGACTTTCCGACAAATGTCTTGAGGGATGTTTTGAGGCAACACAGGCTTATTACATAAGAGACTGTATCAGGGAGATCCACTAGTGGAGAGCTTTCGGGTGCAGGAAATAACCCTTCCACTTCTGCAGTGATCTTCATGTGACTGATCAGGGGTCTCCTCGTCCTTAGACTTTCTCATCTCCAGTACTTTATTATTATTATTGGTCTGTAGTAGCACTAACTATTATGGTGGGATGACTTGTGAACTTATTTTGATCTTTTGGTACTTTTTACCCAGCTTGCTACTTAGCTGGATGATCTATCTATTTATCTTTATGCTTACGTTTTCTTGGTTTATTTTAGTAGAATAAAATGTGGTTGAAGTGATTGTTGAGAATGATGGGATCGATTAACGACTAGATGACACGCACTAAACCGAAGGCTATTCTTAGACGGAAACAAGCTGAAATCTCTAGCAAGCAATTCATCCTTCTTCAGCCAAATCATTTTCATCTTGTGAATCCATGAGGGGAGTTTTTCGTTCTTTTCCGTTGTCTTCCCGAAATATTCATACCATATCCTTTATGCCTAATCTCTAAGTGTGAGATTTTATTCCACCATCTTCATAACACGATAAAGTGAGCATATCTTATAATCAAACTCTAAGTGTGGGATCCCCCAAAAGATCTCCGCCTTAGTAGTGAACATTAGGGAAAAGTCCTTTTAAGTGTGGGATACACTGTATGTTATCTTGTAAAGTTTTCTGACCTTTTGTCCTCCAAAGTTAACTTGAAACTCGTTTCCTGCACAAAATTTTTGAAATTTTTTTCAAAAACTTGACTGATTTATCAATCAACTTTTATAAATCCTTTGATCTTTTGTTCTAATATAATTCATTTTTAAGGATAATCACTTTTTCAGAATAAATAAATTACTTTGGAAAGTACGATAAGGCAGAATAAGGATCCCTTAAAAATGAAATGCTCATCTTCGAAGCATTGCATGACTTGGCGCATACACCCTATATTGTAGTGTGAGGAACTTGAGCCTTTAATAAGCATTCATTTTTAATGCTTCACCATTCATTTCTGTGTGTGTGCTGATGCATGCGTCTTAGAATTAGAACTTGTTCCTGGTATACGCTTCGAGACCATACCAAAGAGTACCGTATGCTGTATAGGTGTAATTAGAGGATCTTGGCATTTATTAGGATTAAACTTATTTTTCTCATATCTCTTCAAGCCTAACCCTGCCGATACTCAATCTTAGTATCGATGATCCACTTAGTAAACCCTGTTGAGCCTTAACAGGGCACCACTATCCAACACCTCTAGCCCTGGAGGTTCCTCTTCCGACTGATCCAGGAGGAACAAGAGTCTACCCTCTTTTAGTATTAATAGTATTCTATTTTTGAATTCCAAGAACTAAAATATCTCCGACTATCTTTCACACTTGGATATACAAATGTTTCAAAACACCACTTCATTTTTAAATGAACAGCTTTTACCACATCACTAATTTCAGAATATAGGAAACATTTTCAAAATGATAATTCATGTGTTTCGAGCATTTGAGGTACTTGCATGCTACTTTCATGCATTATGCTCAAACTCATTTAAAAACACATGTGTTACAAATGATTTGTAATAGAAAACATCTTTTCGCATTCTGGGATAGTGACACTCCTTCGGTAAAAAGCTATAAAATGAGAAGTTGGTCAAAAAGTATATCCAACGTGTTCACACTTACAAGATATTTTCACACGAGAAAAAGTAGTATAGAAAATGAAGAATTAAGCCATCTTGTACCAATTGCTCTTCCCAAAAGGCCGAATGAACTTCATGGAACTGCCACAAGAAGGATATCTGGTAAGTACTCTTCTTCAAAGGCATCATATCTTCAGACTCTCAGCCTCCTTCAACCACCTTGGTAAGGGAGTTCTCTCGTTCTTATCCTTGTTTTGATATTGATTATTTTGCTTAAAAGTTTTCAAAAATTTTTTAGTTAAAATGTCTTGAGGGGAATCATTTTCATATATGAGTAGTGTATTTTGGAAAATAAGATTAAATAAGTTAGGAATTTCTTGAGCTGAAATAATAATCTAAAAAGGGAAGCGCATGGCTAGGCACATTTAACCCATACTTGTAGTGAGGTATCTTGAGCCCATGAAAAGCATTCAATTTTAATGCTTCACTATTCGTTTGATGAGTGTGTGCCGATGCTTGCATCCGAAATTAGAACTTGCTCCTATTATACATGTCAAGACCACATTGGTAGAGTACCGTACGCGGCATAGGTGCAATCAGAGGACCTTGACATTCCTTAGGATTTAACCCTTTTTACATATCTCTTCAATCCCAAAACCCTTCCAACACTCATTTTAAGTGTTGATGATCCGCCTAGAAAACCCTGTTGAGCCTTAGCCTTTTCGTTTCTTTAAAAACCCGAACTTTAAACCCATTTCACTTCCACTCCCACCAAAACCTTATCTTAGAAATTTTTAAATTTTTGAAAAAACGCTGTTTAGATATTCTTTTTGATTTCACTCATAACTTCTCGCGTGCGTTTCCATGATAAATACTCAAAGATCGAGAATCTTGTGGTGCGAAAAATTAGCACCAAGTAAATTCGAAGTAGTTACAAGATTGAAAAAATGAAAGTAAGAAAGGATATCAAAAGGGCAATAAATTAAAAATGCTTTAGAAATTCCTTTGCAAAGAAGTTCTAAGCCAAAAATATAGAAAAAGAAAAGAAGAGAAAAATATGTAATAAAGCTAAGTGCTTTGATTCTCCTAAAAAACTCTGCTCTCTAAAGATATTAAAAATCTTCCATGTGTTTTCGAAGAGATAGAAGTCAAAATAGCTATATCATCCCCTTATCGTTATCCGTTTCCATTAATAAGTTTATCTAAATAAAAAATTTCATAAGTTTAAAGAGGCCTAAGATAAACAAAAACCAATTTCCCATCTGACCATTCCCTTTAACCCTTACCAAACATTACAACCCATCTGAATGTCCTGGGATGATTAGCTCCGTCTTCACCTAAGTGGTGGAGATGTGATTCTCGAGCAAGCCTATGACGATGGATGCTGCATGACTGACTTATGAGCGATTTCGTTTGTTTAGAATGAGAGGTAACCAGAAACACTTCTGAGTGAATTGAGTGACCACCTTGTGAGATCGCCTAGTCATGTATATCCCAAAAGCATGCCCCAAGAGAACTATTTCATGCTTCTGAAATGAATACCTTATTTTCTCTCAGTTTCAAGGATATGTTACTTGTGTATGAGATTGTTTGCTCTTAACATTTTGATTCACTCAAAATGCATTACCACTTTCAAATATTTTCCTTGGGAAATCAAGTGAGAAATTTGAGTTTTGCTTGGGGACAAGCAAAGTCAAAGTGTGTGATATTTGATAACACGCAAAAAGTTAAGTTTTTGTGCGTTATTATCTCACCTTTTTAGCCCGATTCTGGATGAAAACATTCGAAATATATATTTTATTACTAAATTTCATAATGATGGCTAAAATATAGACGATGCTTCAAGAATCAACCAAAAAGGCCTAAAAAGGAATAAAATAGAGCACAAATGATCTTAAGCATTCTCGTTCACGTGTTTTAGCACTTTTTGAATTCCACTTGGAATTATGACCTCTAACTTATTTCATTTTCTTCCTTAGGAAATTACGAACGCGTGGATATAAAGAACATTCAAAACGGATAACCGGCGAGAAAGTTACGCCCAAACGAAGAATCAAGGCAACCGAAATATGGGAGAGCCAAGCCGTATACGGGAAAGACCAGCCGTATACGGCCAAGCCTCTCCCATATATGGCTTGGTCCCTCCCGAATATGGTCAACCTCTCCCGTATATGGCCAATCTCTCCCGTATTCTATGATTTGCCCGTACAAGGTTGGATTTTGATACGGATGGGAAATACGGCTGAGGAATACGACTGAGCAACTAGTATATATATGGGATGAAATCACCTCATTCAACACACTCTCATTTTCTATCATACACACACTTCACCATTCACTCACTACTCTCTCTCTAGATTAGATTTTTATTTTTCGTAGTTAGCGGCTAGTTAGTCACGGTATTAACCGGACGAGTAGAGGGGTAATATTATAATACTTCTAGGAGGATACTCGGAGTTCCGCTTGTATTCTTTCACGTTGTATTCAGCTACGCTGTTACTCTGGTTATATCTATCTTTTATCTATCTTTATTATGATGATTGTTATTACTGTTGTCATGCTAGATTTAGGATTGTTTTCCATGTTTAGCGAGTAGTATTATTGCGTGTTTGCTATAACGTAATTAGTCGTATTAATTGGGATGATGTCATTATTAGAACAACGGAGGTAACGTTATACGGCTTTCATTTGTCTAGCGCCGGAAACATCACGAATGTGTGGAGTACGGAACGTGGAAGCTATGAAAGTCGTGGGCACAATCTGTTGTTTATTAATGTTAATCTATATTGTGTTGATTCATGATAAACTCCAAAATGTACTAGATTATAGTACTAATTACCCCTTTGTTCAGTAGATTTCTTATGCATTTTATGTGAATAAGATACTTATTTAGTTCAGATTTGCATTTAGGAGTTTAATTCGAGCTTGGATCGAAAAGAAACGGGAAATCAGCTAATCGCGTAGAAATGATGCTAAAAAGATAGGCAAGTGAGAGTTGGAAGTAGTGATAATGGAGCTTGAATCGGAAAGAGAACGAAAGATGAGCTGAAAATGAAGAAAAGTGTAAAAGCTGAGTTTTCGGCTATGCGTTAGTATTTTGGCCATAACTTCCTCATACCAACTCCGATTGGGGTTATTCAAGTTGGAGAATTTAGCTAACAGATAGGGCTACAACATATAAAATATTCAGATCATTTGGATAAAGGGAAGATCACGGTGCGATCCTACAAGGTCACGGCGCGATCCCATGTCGGCCAGTGGGTTTTAAATCCGATTTTTCTTATTTCAAACCCTAACTTTTCATACCAAAAACTAAAAAGAGGCAGCCAACCAGAGGGGGGTTCTACCCCATTTTGGGATCATTTTGATGATGATTCGGAGGCGTAAAAGGAGGGATTCTATTTTTCACGGTTTTTTATTTGGTTTGCGTATCTTTTTTTTCCGATTTCAATTCGATCATCGTCTATATGTTTTGTTTGAGATTATGAAACTGATTTTGTATAATTGAATCATGGATTAGACTTATTGTTAATTGTTTAGTTTAATAATCTTTGATTATGAATGTTTGAAAGTTATAATTGTGTTTTGATTCAATTGACTGATTGAAGATTGTTACGTTGTCTGTAGAACCATGTTTATTGGTGATAATTAATTGCTACTTAACGTGGTCAATAGGATTATTGAGATTGAGTTCCTTTGATACTATTGATTATTGATGATTATGAATTTAGGTTTATGATCATTACTAAATATATTGAGTTTGATAGGTTAAGAGCATAGTAATTAATTAATCTAAAATGAATGAGCTAATAAGAGATTATTAGTAGGTATTGTTGAGTCATACCGTGAAGATTAATCGTAACAAGTCGTGAATACTTAATGCACAATCTAGGGAAAAGCACGCAATAGAGCAACATTCTTGCAACGTCGGATCGATGTTTAATGTGAGACCCTAGGTTGTAGATATTAGTTGGACCCGGAACATTGGCTAATATATATTTAACTTAGATTCTTTGATTAGTAACTAAGTTAATATAAAAGAAATCACAATCAGACAATCAAAATACATGAACTGGATAATATGAATCTGAGCGGAAGAACCTAAACAATTACATGTCTATCTCCGATTGTTTATCTTTTCCTCTTTACCTTGTTTTATGTTATTTGGTTTGGTTAATTAGTTCATATTGAACGTTCGTACGGAACTAAAACGTACCCCCAATGTTACTGCTTTATTACTTTAATTAATAATTCTAATTTAATTGAATAACATTGTTCCTGTGTTCCTGTGTTCGACCTGGACTTACCATAGCTATACTATTCCGATCGGGTATTCTTGCCTGGTTGTGTGGTAGTATTGATTGGTATATCTTGTACTTTATAAATAATAAAACTAGACGGTTTCACACGCATATAGTTTTTGACGCCGCTATCGGGGAACACTTAACCGGTTGGACTATTGTTCTGCCGAAGAACGGTTGCTTATTCGATTAGATGAAAAAAAATAAAAAAATAGAAAATAAAAAAGTAAATAAAAAAAGAAGGGTTTTTCGTTAATCATGCACAATTTAATAGGCTCGATTTGCTAAACAAATATTTTTGTCTTGTCTAAAAGTTGTGATGAGTAATGATTTGTAAATAATTGTTTATTTGTTAATTATATGTATCTGCATGTTATATAGTTTAATTTTTAATGGAGCGAAATTTTTGAATTTTGTTTACATAGATATTCAATCGGCAGTTGTGCGCACCAGCCGGCGGTTTGAAAGTCATTTTTGTGAAAGAAAATTTTATTTTCTGCTCTGTTTGTATATAGTATGGTTTGTTAATATGTAGTTTTAACTTTTATTTTATTTTTTGTTTTCTTGTTCTACTTTTTGTTTTCTTGTTTTTGTTTGCAGTTTTGAACTTTGTAGGTGTATTCCCTGGAAACCCTCACGAGACTATAACTCGTCCACTCGGGATACCGAGGGGTTTAAAGGCTTATTGCATACGCTAAATACAATCGTGATGCCTACGGAAGTGTGCTGTTGTATATTTTCAGAATCAGATCAAGAAAGCATTTTTCTTCAAGATCAGGGGAGTTTTCTATTCACTTCTTTTCTATTCCCTATTTTACGATTCCTTGTTTTGCAATGAGGACATTGCTTTACTTTAAGTGGGTGATGGGGGGAAAGAAGTTTGCTTGTCCTAAGTTATGAATTGGTAAATATTGGTAAATTTTAAGCTAGAGGGCATTTTATGTTAGTCATTCTTCAATCCAAATTTTTATTTTAAAAATGTATTCTTTTTAAGTTTAGAAAATCTTGTAACAAATCTGGGAAATTCAAAGGATAATTTGAACTTAAATTTTAAAATATTAGATAGTTCATCATGTGATGTATCGATAGGCAATCTATGTATAAAGTGTTGATCTATTAAATAAAATTAATGTAAGAAGTATGCGATATTCCGAGAGGACTTTAGCAATTTATGACTTTAGTCTTAATTCTTATATATGATAGCGTGCGATATGCCATAATTTTGGTATTTAATTAATATCATTTGGGGATATACTAGGTGTTGTTTCCTCTGTTGTACGTAAGTACAGACCTGGTCTCCGCCAATATATTAAATGAAAAAGCGCAAAAAGAGTTTAAAAGAACTTCTGATTTTAAAAATGTAGTGAAATTATGTCGCTTTGTTGTACTAAGGTACAGACCTGCCACCAATGGTTTGACTAAAAAGTTATTATGCTAAACCAAAGTCAAGTTATGTCGCTCTGTTGTGTTGAGGCACAGACCTGTCACCAATGTCTTGACTTGAAAAATGATTATTTTAATTGGATATCCATAATATGTGTAATATTAGCACGTTATATGTATAAGGGTATTTTGCTATTGGGAATCAAGGGTAAAGCTGCTAGAATAATGATAAGTCGGGCTCAATTAACTAAGTATAGATTGTTTAGGTGGACAATAATATCGGTAATCATTGTGAGTCATCTTGTATACATAATAATAATGCATGAGAAAATTGGGTTTCCTAGAAGAGTTTCTTGATAGCTAAATCTTAATGTTGAATTATTTTATGTTAAAAATTTGGTTTGCGAAATGATAGCTTGTATGTAGGTCCCTATGCACCATTGTCTGCCTACTAAATTATAACACCCTAAAATTTCATCGCATATATATATATATATATATATATATATATATATATATATATTTTTATTTATTCGGAAGCGTTATCCCATTCCATAAAAGTTTAAGCATTTATATAAACTTTAAACCATTACCAAGTATTATACTATTACAAACTTAAGCATATATAGTTACAAAACAGTTTTCTTCTATTTGGGTATTACTTCTAAAACATTTAATCCACAAATGATCAGAGTTTCAGCCGTCAAACATTTCTTCAAACGATCACTAATAGCCCACATATCCCAAAAGTTAACCTGCAAATGTATTGTGGGGGATTAGCACGAAGCTAAGTGAATAAACTAAGTCTTACAATCTAACTTAGCATAACAATCAATTCACAGCAATTAACTTCAAGAAACAATCAAATAGAGGATCGGTGGTTCTTGAGGTATCCTCAGTCCGCGGTGATCCTCCAAGAACACTTAATAATCAACTGCAGGCCAATACAGAGATTTTACCGATAGTCTATTGCTATCTTTAATCATTATGGACTAATTCACAACAAATGTTCATCCAATCCATAAAGATTAACCTATAGCAACTAAACCCAATATAATTGACCTCTATCATTCCAAACTATCATGGAATTAATCACTTTCAATCAAGTAATCCATCAATTAATAAATTCAATCAATTAAACAATCAATAATATAAACTTAAAATTGATGTAACTAACTGTTAACACAAAATTAAATTGTGAGAATTAGTCCACTCACCGATACCTCAGCAGTTGCTACACTCAGTTTCTTATCACTGAGTCTTTGTTTTATCTGAAATATCACATAATAACAAATTAGTAACTTGTCATTACAAAATAGTATTTGCAATATTGATAATTCTCACACATAAGTAACCATATAATACATATGTATAGTGTTTATATTTAAGTTCACAGTTTAACCTATTCATCAAAATACAACAGAAAAACGCGATCCGGTTCAAATTTTGTGGGATCGCGTTCCCCTTAAGAAAATTTTCTGTTACCGAATTACACTGAGCAACGCGATCATGAACAAGAGGCTGGATCGCGTTCATCCTTTGAAAACTTTCTGTGATTAATTTGCACTTGGCAACGCGATCCAGGTAATTGCTTGGGATCGCGTTCCCAAGAGTAAAATCCGTCATAACTCATTTATAACTAGTGAACGCGATCCTAGCTAGGGTTTGGGGATCGCGTTGAGCTGTTCTTCAGCTTAAGAACAAACCTGTTATTGTCCAGCTCGAATCAAAACTCAAACAATCATCAAAATGACATCAAATTCGAATTTAAAAGTTATCAAAGGCTCAAATAACTTCAAGTAACATCATATACTATCTCTTATCCTAATTCAAACTTCTACTTCGCATAACTATCAACAAATACATTATTAAGGTTAAAACCCATTTTTTTTACCAACAAGAACACTTACATAATCAATTCAAAGCTAAGATTCACTGATGATGATGATGGCAATGAAGTAATCACAACTCCAGATTAGATTATTTGAATATGATCTTGATTTTAACTCTTGAATATGGTTTGGAAAAGTAGTTGGGTATTCTTGAACTTACTGTAAGTTTTAGGAAGTAAAGAAAAGAGGAGGTCGGCCTCTTTACTTAACCGACCCAATTATACGGGTATTTCATATCCGTCTTAAATATATTGTCTGGAACCTAAATTTTACATACGAGAAAATTATTTTATTTTACCGTCACCTAAATTTATTTAAAGTAAACAATATTTCATTAGTCACAACATTACCTGAAACTTATTTTCCTATTAAATTTACAATCAAACACATATAAATATATATATATATTACTTATAAAAGCTAAAGAAAATACTTGTTTCTCCTAGGCCCGATTTGAGGATGTTACATAAATTTTGCCGTTTATATGTTTTAAATCGATAGTCTACTTGAGGACAAGTAGAATTCAAGTGTGAGATGTTTGATAAACGCCAAAAGGTATTAGATTATAGTACTAATTACCCCTTTGTTCAGTATATTTTTATGCATTTTATGTGAATAAGATACTTATTTAGTTCAAATTTGCATTTAGGAGTTTAATTGGAGCTTGAATCGAAAAGAAACGGGAAATAAGCTAATCGCGAAGAAATGAAGCTAAGAAGATAGGCAAGTGAGAGTTGGAATTAGTGATAATGGAGCTTGAATCGGAAAGATAACGAAAGATGAGCTGAAAATGAAGAAAAGTGTAAAAATTGAGTTTTCGGCTATGCGTTAGTATTTTGGCCATAACTTCCTCATACAAACTCCGATTGGGGTGATTCAAGTTGGAGAATTTAGCTAACAGATAGGGCTACAACATATCAAAAATTCAGATCATTTGGATAGAGGGAAGATCATGACGCGATCCTACAAGGTCGCGGCGCGATCCTATGTCGGCTAGAGGGTTTTAAATCTGATTTTTCTTATTTCAAACCCTAACTTTTCATACCACAAACTAAAAAGAGGCAGCCGAATAGAGGGGGATTGTACCCCATTTTGAGAGCATTTTGATGATGATTCAGAGATGTAAAAGGCTAGGATTGATTCCTATCGATTCTACTTCGAACGGTTTATGATTCGGTTTGCATATCTTTCTTCGATTTCATTTCGAACGTCGTCTATGCGTTTATTTGAGATCATGAAAATGATTTTGTATAATTGAATGATGAATTAGACTTTATGTATATTGTTTATTTGAATAACCTTGGATTATAAATATTTGATGGTTATAATTGTGTTTTGGATCAATTATCTGATTGAAGATTGTTATGTTATCCGTTAATCCTTGTTTATTGATGATTTTTAGTTATTACTTAACAAGTCATGAATACTTAATACACAATCTAGGGAAAAGCACGCAATTGAAACATACAATTCTTGCGACATCGGATCGATGTTTAATGTGGGACCCTAGGTTATAGAAATTAGTTAGACCCGGAACGTTGGCTAATTTACGTTTAACTTGGATTCTTTGATTAGTAACTAAGTTAATATAAAAGAAATCACAATCAGACAATCAAAACACATGAACCTGATAATATGAATCTGAGTGTAAAGACTCTAAGCAATTACATGTCTATCTCCGATTGTATATCTTTTCCTCTTTATCTTGTTTTATGTTGTTTGGTTTAGTTAATTAGTTCATCTTGAACGTTCACACAGAACTAAAACGTAACCCCTATTTTACTTCTTTATCAATAATTCCAATTTAACTGAATAACATCGTTCATCTGTTCCTGTGTTCGACCTGGACTTACCATATCTATACTATTTCGATTGGGTATTCTTGCCTGGTTGTGTATTAGTAGTGATTAGTATATCCTATACTTTATAAATAATAAAACCAGACGCTTTCACACGCATCAATTCACTTTTTATCTATGATTTTAAACCTCAATTAAACTTAACGCCTTTCGACCAGTAAACGTGATTATGACCTTAATGATAGGATGTCGCGAACCCTTTCCAAAGGTGCTTAGTTATCTGCATCTAAAACATGGTCTGATTTATAAATAGTGTAAACATTGTTTTCTAAACCGAACACTAAGTACATCGTCACCATGGAAATAATGCTCTCACTATTGAACGCAAAGTACAATGTGATTATGGAACAATGTTTTCTAAACTGAATGCAAAGTACACCGGAACTGTGGAAATATTTCTTTCCCATTAGAATGCAAAGTACACAGTGACTATGGAAATAATGTTTCCTCATTGAACTCAAATATTACACTGTTAATAAATTAGGGATTTATTGGGATTTTAAAGTAAGGGCTGGTTTATATCATAAATGGATAATTACTGTGCTTAAATACAAACTTACTTAAACAAGTCTAGGGGTTAAAGCAAAGTAGGTACCGTAATTCGGCTAAGAACTTGGTATACCCACGGGAAGAGTCGTAGTTACCTACTGTGTAAATCATCATACCTAGACTTTACAAACCCATCAATAGAGAGTGATCAACACACACAAAACCTGATCTTGAACTTAAATGTTTTGTTTAGACTAAAGTATTCTTGTGGGGTTAAGAATGGTCGGACATCGAGATTGGTTTGTCGTCATATTCATGCACCCAGGATTCATTTCCATATAAGGGTCACTATACCTTCATCGGTTAGTGTTGTATGGCTGGATAAACTACTTCGATCAAAATTACGATAGCCTAGTTACTTAGTGACATACTGATCGAGGAATTTATCAGTAGGGAACTAGTTCTTACTCCGCTAATAATTGAAATGAGCGAAATACAAATCTTTTTAGATCATTTTATAAACCATACATCATCCAAGTTAAGAAAGCTACCGAAGTCATAGCAAATACCTCCTCCTAGATTATCTGCTAATTACCCATATTTTAATTTTCTTTATTTAAGTTTTCTGCCTAAGTATAAAAAAACCAAAACAAAACCTCTAAAAATCTGTTCAAACCATTACTAGTTAGATAAATCATCTCCAACGTCAACGTTTCACAATACAGCTGGTTTATAGAATGAACCTAGGTCATACTTACTATTATACCCCTATAATTTTAAGTATACTTAGGCCCCGCACTTACAAATTTTAAAACCTCCCTGATGAGCAACCCGATATTGTTGGGTTAGTCCATTGACGACGAGGACGGTTCTCCCCCTTCACAAGGAGAGAACTTTACGACCTGACGCTTCGGGCGGCATCAGCCGTCATATTACTTTACGATAATTAAGACCATTTATATTTTACCACTATGATGATCCTAAGGCAACAATCAAACAAGAACATGCAATAAGATGATCAAAGCAATACTACCGATCTTTAATATTTAATTATAAATCATCCCATAATTAACTAACTACATCACAAGCAAACACAACAAATATACTACTCTCTAATCATGGCAATAACTAAATCTAGCATAATCAATATAAACGTAATTAATTAAGATAGATAAGGATAGAAAGAACCATGATTAAATGCGAGAGAGATAGACTTGAATTAATTGACACAATTCCGAGCGTTCTCTGAAGATTAAAAGCGTTCCGTACTTTCCTTCTATTCTAAACAAGTTTTCTAAATTAGCCTAACTAATATGGAATAAGAAAAATAGAGGGAGAAAGTAGAACTAATAATTAGAGAGTATTATTAGTCTAAAGAAAAGTATGGGAGGTGTTTTTCCTAAGAAATATGTGATAGGAATGGTGTGTGAGATGTGTCTTGAAATGGAGTCATGGAGCACCTATTTATACTTGAAAATTAGTGCATTTTAGCAACTAGGGGAACATGTTAGCAAAAGATGGAAAAGTTGCTAGCACATGTACCCTAAAGCGAGAAAAGGTCTAGCACGTGTACCCTAAAGTTGCGGAAAAGGTCTAGCACGTGTACCAGGCGAGTACGAGCAAGAACGAAAAATCATCCGGTGGACGGGGGGAGTGCAGCAGGCAGTGGCTGCATGGTGGCCGGCGGCGGCTGCCATTCTCCCACCCCGGTTCACCGTCTTTCGCTTCATTTCTTAATTCACGCGTATCTTCTTCGTTATGCATCCGTTTTTGTCGATTCTTTTTGCTTTGGATTCGTTTTTCAAAAACGAAGACTTTGATGAAAAGAAATCCCTGAAAAGTGTCTCTTATCTTTGGATGTCTCGTACGAATCATTTGAATATTCCGGTGTACGTAGAATCTTCGTTCTTCATCCGTTTTTGTTGATTCTTCTTCTGTTAGATTCGTATTTTGAAAACAAATATCTTGGATAAGAGAAATCTCAGTGATGGGTACTTTGTCACTAAATCTTGTTTTGATGTCTTGAATCTTTAACTGTGCGTGGAATCTTCATTTTTCGTCCGTTTTGCTTGAATTTTCTCGTACAACTTCATTTTGACCTTCTTGGCAAAGTTTCATTGATTTGTGCATTATTTGAGTCCAAATGTCGAGTATTATTCCAGAATGAGAGAGATATCGGTGGTAAAAACATAACTTTTTACGCAATATCAGCGACATTAGGAGTAGTGTCGTAGTGTATGCGACATTCGGTTAAGTGTCGCAAGAGTTGCGACATTGGGTAAAGTGTCGCAGGTGAGTTTCGCATAATAGTGACACTGAGGTTTGAGTCGCTGATTGGAGTCGCTGATGCTTAGTGTCACAAGTTAATGCGACATTAGCACGAGTGTCGCAGAATCAAATCAATTTCAATTAGGCAGCGAGATAGCTAGCGACACTCAGGTAATGTCGCAGGTAGTGTCGCAGGTCATGCGACACTAAAGGTCTGGTCATCTTTTGATTTTTAGCCCAAGTGTTCTAAGTGTCGGTTTTTATTCGGGAAAGTTCTTAAGTCTCATTTTTGTTCAAAGTCATTAAATAAGTCATCCCAAGCCATTTTTTTACCACTTTCCAAAAATAGTAAGTTTTGTCGTCTTTAAAAACCGAGCTCCGTTTCCATTGACTTGGTCAACCCTTATCGGTTTAACCCGGGACTTTTACCCAACCCTTTGATATGTTCAAATGTCACCAAAATCAGTTTTACCATTTTTACCAAGTTTCAGAAAGTATCGGTTTTTATCGTTATTCATAAATCAGTCCGTATTTCCTAATTTCCAGAAAATACATCACATATCCGAATTTTTATAAAAATATACATTCCGAATTAATTCCCCAGAAAAATACCAAGTGTTCCTACTTCCAGTAATTTTTATATGAATTTTATAGTAGTCCAAGTATTTTTCAAAATTACATGTGTCCTCTGAGTTCCAACAATTGACCAATCTGGACACATGCATAAAGATTACATTTCTGGGACAAATCTACAAGAAACTAGTAAAGGTTGTCAACATGAAAGTTAAAGCCAATGAAATGTGTGAAATTTTAGCGGTAGTTTAAGGTCATTTGGATATGTGTAGCTCTAGATATGGTCAAAATTATAAGACCTAAATTCCTGACCTTTCTGGACAGATTATATATGTTCTCTTACAAAAATTATTAAAAATAGTTAACGAGCTCAGAAAAATATGAGATTTGTGGGGTTGGAAAGATTACTTCTTGAAATTAATTTTTGACTATAAAAATGTCCATTTTCATGGAGAGATGATTTTTCTAAAAAATCGTGGAATTGAGCACAACTTTCATGGAGAGATGATTTTTCTCACATATTTATGAGTTTTAAGTTAAGAAAAGTTAGTTTTTATGCATAGTTATTTGCACAACTTGTTGAGTGAACTTTAGATAAATGTTATCAAGAGAGATTATGAGTAGAAATTAGCCTCACAATGATATTTTTGAAGAATCTTAGACAAAAACGAAATATGTGTTGCTTGAAACCTTGAAACCTTGAAAGAGCTTTGCAAAATGTTGAAACTTGAAGTGGTGGTGATTGGTGGTGTATTGGTGGTTTGTGGTGGTTGTGGAGAGTGTTTAGGGCTGGGGAATCTAATATTTGAGAAAGAGTTTTAGGTGTTCTGTGTGATTAAAATGAGAGTAAAATGATCTAGTGCATGTAGTTAGTGTGTAGAGAGGGGAAAGGTGAGTTGGAATCTCATGATCACATTTGCATGAGATTTTAATGGAGAGGGAAGGGGGTGTCCGGACCCACATGGGCCCCACCAGATTCTCTGATTTTAATTTTCCTTTCCAGACTGTGTCACGATCAGTGTTCGTTTATTCGTTATTCAGTTAATCGGTTAAATCGCGTAGCGTTTTCTTTCGTCATTTTAATTCACGATATGTTTAGGATTATTTTTTATTAAAGTAATATTAAAATACTTAAATTTGAGTTGTCAAAATATTAATTAGGGTTTCATTTGGTTGTCGGGCTCACTTGCGTGTTTTAACCGCATTTGTTACATTTTTAACAAAAAGTCTAGGTTTTTCGTGTATTATTATTTCAAAATAATAATATATGATAAATAACTACTGAAAATAGATTTATGTTATTTATTGAAAGGTTTTCACCAACGTCGTATAGTCTGTCGGACTCCATCCGGTTATTTTCGTAATTACAACTAATTACGTATGCGTAATATAAAATAATTATGGGAGTGTATATTCTCATAAATATACAAATAGTTACAAGTATTTACAAGTATTTAGCTTAATACTAAAATAAACACATGTAATTAGGGTTTTCAACGGGTTATTCCTTGACCCTAAATCGTCGGGTGTCACATTCTCCCCCCATTAGGAGAATTTCATCCCGAAATTAGCTTGTTGTCGCAGTCTGTGGGGTATCTAAGAATAGTTGTGGGTGTTTTTATAGCATTTGGTCTTCCCGTTCCCAGTTGAATTCAGGGTCACGCCTAGAATTCCACTGGAGTTTGATGATGGGAATGTGACTCTGTTTCAAGCGTTTGACCTCACAGTCCATGATTTCTATCGGCTCCTCAACCAAATGGAGTTTATCATCAATGTGGATTTTGTCGAGAGGAATAACAAGTGTCTCATCAGACAAACATTTCTTCAGGTTAGAAATGTGGAATGTGTTGTGCACGCGACTGAGTTGCGGTGGTAGCTGCAGTCGATATGCCACCGGACTAGTTCTTTCAAGAATCTCGAAAGGTCCGATGTATCTAGGGTTTAGTTTGCAGCGTTTGCCAAAATGAATGACACCTTTCCAAGGTGACACTTTTAAGAGTACTCGATCCCTAACTTGGAACTCGAGGGGTTTGCGTCTCACGTCAGAATAGCTTTTCTGACGAACTCGTGCAGCTTTTAGTCGGTTTTGGATGGTTACGATTTTCTCAGTTGTTTCATGAATGAATTCTGGACCAGTGAGTTGGTTATCACCGATTTCGGTCCAACAAATGGGTGATCGGCACTTTCTACCATAAAGTGCCTTAAATGATGCAGTATTAATGCTGGTGTGGTAGTTGTTGTGGTATGAAAACTCGCACAAAGGTAAATGGTTTTCCCAGTTGTTTCCAAAGTTGACTAAGCAGGCACGTAGCATGTCTTCTAGGGTTTGAATGGTCCGTTCACTCTGACCATTGGTTTGAAGGTGATAAGCAGTACTCATATCGAGTCGGGTACTGAGAGCTTTTTGGAGTGTTTGCCAGAATCGAGAGGTGAAGTGGCTATCTCTATCAGAGATGATCGAGATAGGTATGCCGTGTCGTGCCACAACCTCTTTGATGTAGATGCAAGCCAAACGCTCCATCTTGTCGGTTTCTTTGATGGCTAGGAAATGGGCAGATTTCGTGAGACGATCAAAGATCATCCAAATGGTATCCCAACCGCTTGGTGTTTTCGGTAGTTTAGTGATGAAGTCCATGGTTATGTTTTCCCATTTCCATTGAGGTATTACAGGTTATTGCGGTAACCCGGATGGTTTCTGGTATTCGGCCTTAACCTTGGCGCAGGTTAAACATTTGCTAACATAGGTGGCGATGTCAGCTTTCATGTTTGGCCACCAATACCGTTGTTTAATGTCGTGATACATTTTTTCAGAACCAGGATGTATGGAGTATCGTGATTTATGAACTTCATCCATCACCAAATCTCGTAGGTTCCCGAAATATGGCAACCAAATTCGGTTGGAGAAATATCAGGTTCCGTCGGGTTTGATTTTGAATTGTTTATCCATGCATCGCAAGGCCTCATTTTTGATGTTTTTGTTTTCAAGTGCCTTGAGTTGAGCGGCGAGGATTTGAGTAGTGAGATCATTGTGAATGGTTAAACCAAGTGCTCGAACACGAAGGGGTTTTGAACGTTCTTTTCGGCTAAGGGCATCGGCAACAACATTTGCTTTTCCCGGATGGTATTTGATTTCGCAGTCATAGTCGGTAAGCAACTCGACCCATCGATGTTGCCTCAAGTTGAGATCTTTTTGATCGAATATGTGCTGGAGACTTTTGTGATCGGTAAAGATGGTGCACTTAGTGCCATAAAGGTGATGTCTCCAGATTTTGAGTGCAAATACGACAGCTCAAAGTTCAAGGTCATGAGTGGTATAATTCTTTTCGTGAATTTTGAGTTGTCGAGAGGCGTAAGCAGTGACTTTATCACGTTGCATTAACACAAAACCTAGTCCCTGGCGTGAGGCATCGCAGTAAACTACGAAATCATCGGTGCCTTCGGGTAAGGACAGGATTGGTGCACTGCAGAGTTTCTGTTTCAGAAGTTGGAATGTTGACTCGTGTTTATTAGTCCAGTCAAATTTCTTATCTTTCTGAGTCATTGAGGTTAAAGGCAAGGCTATTTTGGAGAAATTCTTAATGTATCACCGATAGTACCCAGCAAGACCCAAGAATTGTCGTACTTCGGTTGGAGTAGTAGGTGCCTTCCAGCACTTGATAGCTCGATCATGGCTGGATCAACATGTATCCCTTGGCTGTCAACGACATGACCTAGGAACTGTACCGTTTGCATCCATATTGCACACTTGGAGAACTTGGCATATAACTCGTGTTTGAGTAGTTCCAAAATAGTTTTCAAATGTTGGCCATGTTCGGTTTCGTTGCGAGAGTAGATTAAGATGTCGTCAATGAACATGATGACAAACTTGTCTAGGTATGGTTTGCACACCCGATTCATAAGGTCCATGAATACTGCTGGTGCGTTGGTTAAGCCAAAAGGCATCACCTGGAATTCGTAATGCCCATAGCGAGTTCTAAAGGTTGTTTTCAGGATATCGGCATCTCGAACGTGAAGTTGGTGATAACCAGACCGAAGGTCGATCTTTGAGTAAAAGCTCGAACCTTGAAGTTGGTCAAACAGGTAATCGAGTCTAGGAAGTGGATATTGGTTTTGGATGGTAAGCTTGTTTAGTTCACGGTTATCGATACACATTCGGAAGGATCCATCCTTCTTTTTTACGAATAAGAACGGAGCTCCCCAAGGTGAAGAACTCGGTCAAATAAATCCCTTGTCCAGGAGTTCCTGTAATTGGGTGGATAACTCTTGCAACTCGGAAGGGGCTAATCTGTAAGGGGCTCGTGGGTGTAGCTCCGGGCACAAGGTCGATTTGAAATTCGACTTGTCTAGGCGGGGAAAGGCAAGGCAAGTCTTCGGGAAAGACTTCGGGAAAGTCTCGTACAATAGGCATATCCTCAAGTCGCTTCTCATCTGACTTCTTCTCTGTTACGTGCGCGAGGATTGCCTAATACCCTTTTCTTAGGTATTTTCCAGTTTTCATACAAGATATGATGTTCAAGGTTGGTTTACCGGTCTCCCCTTATATGATCAAAGTTCTACCAGTAACGAGGGGAATAGGAACGATTTTCTAAAAACAAACGATCTCGGCACGATGTTTGGACAACCAGTCCATGCCTACAATGATATCAAAGGTTCCAATTTCGACGGGTATGAGGTCTATGGGAAATAGTTCGTTTGCGAGGTTTAAAGTGCAATTAGGTATCACACTATCGACCTCAATCAGTTTTCCGTTTGCTAATTCTATGGTGAACTTAGCATCTAAGGCAGTAGGAGTGATGTTGAGTAATGTACAAAACTCATCAAATATGAAACTTTTATCGTCACCGGTATCGAATAAAACCGAAACGGTTAGATCATTGAGGAGAAACATACCAGTAACAACGTTGGGATCTTGGTGGGCTTCTCCAGCGTTAAGTACGAAAGCTCGATCGCGAGGGTTATTGTTGTTATTATTGTTCCTGTTGTTGTTGTTTCGTTTCGGGCAGTTGTTTCTAAAATGGCTAGTATTGCCGCTCTCAAAACAAGCCTTTGGTGCGTTTGGGTTGGTATTTAGAGTTGGGGGTCGTGCAATCTTTGGCTAGATGTCCCTGCCGTTTGCACTTAGTACAAGTGCAAGGGCCATCATGGTGTTGACTACACTTGGAGCAGTAGGGTTTGTTCCCAGCGTACCTTTTCTTAACTCCTGAGCCAGAACCTGAGATGTAGGCCTTGACAGTCTCGGCCTTTTTGTTTTGCTGCTGTGGTTGGTTGTTGTTGTTGTTCCTGGATAATTTCCTCTTGTTGTCCCCGGTGGCCTTCTCAGTAGGTGGCCCACGGCGGACAATTTGGGCCATAAGTCCATGTGCGATACGGATGGCACTCTGGATGGTCCCGAGTTTTGATGAGGCGACGTTACCTTGGATTGATTCTGGTAGCCCCCAAATGTACCTCTAGATACGTTTGTATTCGGGGTCCATTATGGAGGGACAAAGAAGGGCGAGTTGGTGAAATCTGGTGGTGTAACTGGTGATATCGTTTCCTTGGATAGTGAGGTTCCAGAATTCTTGCTCGAGTTGTTGTAACTATTCCCTGGGATAGTACTCTTCCCTGAGCATTGTTTTGAGATCCTCCCATGGGAGTTGATAAGCGGTATCAATACCCATGGTTTGGGATAAGAGTTCCACCAGGTGAGTGCACCTTCAGAAAGGGTGCAGGTGGAGAATTTAACCTTGTCTTCCTTAGTTGCAGATTCGGAAAACGGATTCCATCTTTTCGATCCATCGCATTAAACCGATGGCTCCTTCGGTACCTTTGAAGCTGAGAGGTTTGCAGTTCAGGAAACCATGTAAGTGCAAGGCTTGTTGGCTGCACCTCCTGGATTTCCTTAGTTGGGATTGGGAGTGTTGTTTCTAGCGGCTTCTTGAGCTACTAAGGCATCAGCAACCCATTGAGAGACTAGTTGGGCAATTTCCTCGGGGGTCATTGGTTGATGTCTCAGAGGCATGATTCTTAAAAGGAAGAAAACAAAGGACAAATAAGATTTCGTGCACGAGAGTTATCACAAGTGTACATAATGAGAGAATATGAATGTTCAAGATACTATGATTATTAAAATAAGAAAGCAAGTTTTATAACCAAATTGAGGCACAAGATTAAGAGATTACAAGGTTTGACAATTACAATAAATGTCGGGCATTGTTACATCCGGTCTAAATATGAGAGTTTAAAAAAGTTAACTAGTTAAGCGCATCCGCCTCAATGGGCTACAAAATAGAGTACTAAGCTAATCCTGACGTGGATTTGGTGGTGGAGGTAGTGTAACGACTCGTTCCATGGTTTCCGTGAGTCTGCCGACCATTCTGAGTATTTCTTCAGCCATTGCCAAACGTCGTTCCATCGAGGGTGAATGATCCTCAGTCTCTTATAATCGTGTTTCACACTGTACCAGCCTGGTTTGTAGAATTGAGATTTTGTTACTGTTGGTGAGTACTTGATTGTGAACAGTACCCATGGTGTCTGTAATGTCCTCATGGTCTAGGTACATTTGTGCAACCCGAGCATTAGCCAGGTGCATCCAGTTGGTATGGGTTCCTGTTGTTTTATTTCCATGGCGTGTAGCCTATTCTCATAGTGATGTTGTTCCATTTGTATGTCATCAAGCCTGTTTTCGTGGTGGTGTAGTCTAGTGGCTAGCACCGAAACGGTGTGGTGCATGGGTTCTTGTGTGTATGGAGAAATATCCATGGGTTCAGCAGTAGTACGTATACCTTCCACGTTCCTCCACTAGTCTAAGGTAGTATATATCCATCCCCAACGGCGGGCATTGACCAGACGGCGAGCTCTGCTAGTGGTGTGATCGATGGTGACAGGGTTGAGATAGGGGCTAGCTCATGCTGAGTTAGAAGTTCTCCTAGCCACGCGGGAGTTGCGTGACCCCAAATGAGAGCGAGAGGATGAGGGTGAAGTTGCGGTGGGGGTAGTTATCATTTTCTGTGCCAAGGAGTTTAGTACACGTAAGGTTATATATATATATAAATATAAAACCTAGCACATAGAGCACGTATAAGGGTTAGTCCCGTTTCTATCTCAAGTCTACGTCTTCTAATGTATTCTCTTTCACTATTACCATTTTGGGTCTTGCAAAGAATCTCCTTTAATTGTACATAGTTGATCAGGCTATGTTAAATTAAATTCAAATGATGCATTTGCCGAACCAGTGATAACTAACAAGGAATACTAACCTAATGGTTATAGTCTAGGTCACTAACGCAATCCTAGTTCGCTATAACCTTAGGCTGTGATACCAATCTATCGCACCCCCAAAACACGTGGCAGCGGAAGTATGAGGTGTCACGGGGGAGCCGACCAAATCAAATATCACAACACAAAGATTAAAGCAAACGACCTCTATATGAGACGTTTGAAAATGTTACATTACCATAATTCAAATGTTTACAAAATATCTGGAGTTCGCATAAACCGTAAAGAGATTTCTAATACATTACTGAATATACAACATACAGCTAAATGCAATCTATTCTCTTGATGTTTAAAAACAATGTGACTCAAGCTTAGCTTTCCAAAAGCTTCCTACTGCGGTGGGTTACCTGAGAAATACATACTAAAAGGTCAACAAAAAGTTGGTGAGTTCATAGGTTTGTTAAGTAATCAGTTGCTAATATGATCCACAAGATTTCACAAGTTTGCATCATTCAACAATGATAAGTAAAAGTATCGTTAGCCAACGACAAGTAAAAGTATTGCATATTGCAATATAAGTATACCATTTGCATGAGTCTCATAGTCGAGCTTAACGTTGTTGCCTCCGGTAAGTGCCTAATCCATAAACACTTCTAAATCACAACTAATATTGCGCCCGTGGGTTGACTAGCGCGACTTGTCCGGACGAGGTTTGTCAAACCCTGATAGATCCATCCAATAATATTCATGCACATATTTTAACGACTATGATGGGTAGAAGACTCTAGTGGATTATTCAGGTCTCATGAAATCCGTACGAAAAGTTGTTTCAAGTTACTTATGATCATATAAGTAGTTGTATAAAATAGTTGTATGTATTCTCACGCTAGTTGAAAAATATGTTGCTTGAAACCTTGAAAGAGCTTTGCAAAATGTTGAAACTTGAAGTGGTGGTGATTGGTGGTGTATTGGTGGTTTGTGGTGGTTGGGGAGAGTGTTTAGGGCTGGGGAATCTCAGATTTGATAGAGAGTTTTAGGTGTTGTGTGTGAATAAAATGAGAGTGAAATGATCTAGTGCATGTAGTTAGTGTGTAGAGAGGGGAAAGGTGAGTGGGAATCTCATGATCACATTTGCATGAGATTTTAATGGAGAGGGAAGGGGGTGTCCGGCCCCCACATGGGTCCCACCAGATTCTCTGCATTTTAAATTTTGTTTCCAGACTGTGTCACGATTAGTGTTCGTTTATTCGTTATTCGGTTAAATCGCGTAGCATTTTCTTTCGTCATTTTAATTCACGATATGTTTAGGATTATTTTTCATTGAAGAAATATTAAAATACTTAAATTTGATTTGTCAAAATATTAATTAGGGTTTCGTTTGGTTGTCGGGCTCAGTTGCACATTATAACCGCATTTGTTACGTTTTTAACAAAAAGTCTAGGTTTTTCGTGTATTATTATTTCAATTTAATAATATATGATAAATAACTTCAAAAAATATATTTATGTTAGTTATAGATTGGTTTTCACCAACGTCGTATAGTCTATTGGACTCCCTCCGGTTGTTTCATGTAATTACAACTAATTACGTATGCGTAATATAAAATAATTATGGGAGTGTATATTCTCATATATATACAAATAGTTACAAGTAATTACAAGTATTTAGCCTAATACTAAACTAAACACATGTAATTAGGGTTTTCAGCAGGTTATTCAGTGACCCTAAATCGTTGGGTGTCACAACGGGGAAAGTTCCCTAGTATGGTAGTAGTGGTGATGGTGGTAGTGGGTGATGGTAGGGTAGTGCTAGGAATGGTGGAGGTAAGTGGTGATATGGTAAATGGATGAAGTGGCATGGTGGTGTAGGATGGCGGTAGTGGCCGCATACCCAAGTAGGTGGTGCAAGAATTGGGAATCCAAACTCTCGAGCTAAGTATGAGTCATGAGTATGACCCTAAATTAGCATGTGAAGCATGCCATACATCAACTCGAAAGTCGGTGGATCTCACCAGTTAAGAACCCTGGAAGGTGGAACAAGAGGACTCTGTACCTCAGGCTCATGGTGCATCTCTCACCTTTCTTAGGCTCATGTCTAACCTCATTCTTTGGCTCTCTGTGCACTAACTATCATCAAACATCACTCTGACCTTCTGGCTCCTCGGGGGTTTCATGAAAACACCCAGAATAAGATCACCATCTTTCCACTGAATCTGTCCTGAAGACTCTTTTTCCAACAACCAAACCTTAACCATATAATTGGTATTATACGGGTTAGACTCCCTATTCTTCACTGGCGTGTAACTACCAATCACATCCTTAGTCAAAAGCCCCATACTTCTAACTAACTTGGTGAAGATAGCTCCCATATAAGCAAACTCAGCCCGTTTGTAACCTTACTCTGTAAGAACCCTATCAGCAACAAGATAAGCAACATTGACATGCTCTTTCTCGATAATGCTTTTGATCATAAGCAAGTCTTTCTATCCCACAACACCCTTTATCTTCCTTTTGCCTCTGATACTGTAGGCAATGAGATTGTGTAGCACTTGGTGGTGTTTGTCATAGAATGAAGTAGCTTTGACATTTGACCGAAAACTACTACCAATCAACTCTGACCAAATAGCAGTGTGGACTCGCTGCTTGAACTCTCTTTCAGCTTCAGGAAAAACGAGGTGGTTACTTGATATTCAGTGTAAAGCTCTAGGTGTTTGGAAAAAGTGGCTAAGGACATTCTCTGCTCTTCTCCCCAAAAATTGAATCGGATCATGGTGTCATCATCGAGCCTTGTGATAGTCTTGTCAAACTGAAATGTAACCATAAACTCAGCAACAAGCTCTTTGTAGACAATTTCATTGATCTCAAACAAATTTCTCCAGGAACGCAGTTTCCTTTTTCCTTACTTGAACTGCATCAACTCCTCAAAACCTATCTTGAGCCCGATCTCATCCAAATCCTCCAAAACTATGTATTTGTTTTCTCCTAATTCGTGTGTCAACCATTTCTCATACAACTCCCTTTTTTCTGAATCTTTGATAGAATGCTTGATATACGAAGGGAGCTTGCCCATCTGTAATAAGAGAAAACAAATAACATAGTGAATTGTTATGAGATTATTACAAATGTATGGACTATTTCATATTCCCGGATTTCTAGAAAAAATTCGAAATGAGGGCTTTAAAATATGAATAATCCATTAACCTGAAATAACTTATAATAATCCAAATCTCAATTCCAACCATCAAATGAAACTTTGTATCATATAAGTAAGCTATGCCAAACTAATCATATGAAATTTCAAGTAAACTTTATTAAATTAAAGTAACTCGGAAAATTCAAGAAAAACTCACATTTTAGACCACATAAGCTTCAAGTATTAGATTTTTACCAAAAAGCGCAAGCTACAACTTTTAAGATCACTTCTAAACTTATAATTACCTTAAAGTGGTAAAAATAACCTACTTATATAGACAAGTGCATACTAGCATGATGTCGGATTTTCAAAGTTAAGCATTATGATCATACCAAGCAAGTAATGCATTCAATGTTCCAAGTTAACTATTTTAACCATCTTGCGATTCAAGAATGATCTTTAAAGTGGCTATGGCGGTTTTAGTTAGTGCAAATGTCACTTTTGGTTAAAGATATGGATTTAAAGCATCAAATTTTAATCGCAAGTCAAGTTTTAACGGATAAAATGGTTACTTGAAATAATGAAACAAGCCATTAACTCACAAAGCCTCACTAACTTTATTTTGTTAAAATAGTGCTTCTAATGAGTTTTGACTTATTCACTTATCATTTTTAAAGTGTTTTCAAGAATCAAAATAAGTTAAAAATATTAATTTAAGAATAAGCATCATTTATAATTAAAAAATTTGTTGCAAAATGATGATGCTTAGCAAAAGTCAACATTTTTACTTACTTTAAATCATGAACTCAACCAATATCTGCATTTAACCATAAATGAAACAAATGAATAAGTTAAACTAATCATATTAAGCATATACCAATTTTTCACAACTTATCATAAGCATTTTAATCATTCAAAGGTCAAGCAAGAACAACTAGGTCAAATAAGTCAACTTTAAAAAGTCAAAACTCACAATCCTTTAATTAATCATGCAATGTAAGTTCCTACATCGTCTTATACCCTAACTAAGCAAGAATCAATATTTAATTTTGGTATTTAAACCAACAATTATCAAGAACAAGTTTGAAACCCTAGGTTTTCAAAGTTAGATAATTTTGGAGATTAGGGCTTGAATCTTACCTTAATGGAGATGCAATGATGTTAGAGATTACATAACAATGATTTGAATGAGGAATGAAGCTTGATCTTGTTGAAAATGGTGGAAAAATGAATTTTGGGTGTGGTGGTGATGAGGCCAACGCATAGGGAGAAGGAGGGAGAAAAAGTTGAATTTTTTGTATTTTTGATTTTTAATCTAAGTCTAATTCATTTATACTCCCTTCCACATTTTTTTATTTATGTTTAATTACTTTTGAATATATTACTAAATATTTTTGGGAAATTAAAAACCTTAGCCAAATATATTAGCAAAAAGTTTAAAATTCTACGTAGTACCGCGCACAACTAATAGTTGTTTTATTAAAATGCAAAGGATAAAATTTGAAACGAAAGTAAACTTTATTTTTGGTCTAAAATTTTGAGACCTTTAAAAATCTAACAATTTTTAAAATTTTAAAACTTAAAAATTTTAAGTTTTCAAAAACTGTACAAATTTTGCGAAGATAAAGTTTCTAGAGATTTTTGACTTTTTATAAGGAAATAGATTTCACTACTAATTAACTTAAGCTTATTAAAAACCTAATTTAAAAAATAGGTTGCCTCTCAAAAAGCGTTTGGTTAAAGTCTATAGCTTGTCTTTTTGAACAAATTTTAATTATCCAAGAGCAAATGCATGGCAACATTTGGTGCCCTTGGTTGAAGGAAAGTGTAGCAAAGAATAAAATCACTAATGAGAATTTTAATGACATAATCAACTAGGTCTGTAGGATTTAGTGAAAAACGTTCGAATTCGCTAAGAAACTTACGCTCCGTTTTTCCTAAATCTAGAAGATTGTCAATAAACCAATTAAATTCCTTTGTAACTTTCTTTTGGTTTGAAATTCCATTTCGTATTCCGTTATCTATATTATTAAGGTCGTGGAGAAGCATTCCTAGGGTTTTCTTAAAATCTCGTTCTTCTTTCGAATCAGGGTCTCTGGTCGTAGTGTGAACGGCTGCGGTGACATCCATGATTAAAGATTTTTGAGATACGGTGAAAGGGAAGTTAGATTGAGCGAATAATGAAGTGAGTTCAACGTGAATATCCTTTCTTTCAGCAAAGAAAGTGGCTTCTATTTTATCATCATCAGCTCTAGGAAATATTTCTAACAAATTATTAGTGATATAGGCGGGATCTACGAAGAATGAAATTTTTCCAGATTTGACGAGAGGGATTGCGGGATCTTTTGATACCCAGAACTCAAGCTCATATATCATAGCAAATAGTCTATTAGTAGGTCTATTTCTGATATAAGTTTTCGTTCTTTCTCTCAATACTATGTGAAGATACCATCTTCCTTTTGGTTCGGAGGACGGTTGAGAATACCTATTTGATGTTCAATCCTAACACCAACTTCTCTTTGTTCAACGGAAAAAGGAAAGTCTGATGAATTTAGTTGTCTGATGAATTTAGTTGTCTGATGAATGCCCTACAAACATCTAACCTCCTATCAGGATCAAAAGAGTTGCCAACATAGAGGACTTCTTCATTTTCAGGTATATCCCTATCAACGACACATTATATGGTGTACGCAGGTTTTGGTAGAAGATTTATAAAAATTGGAGATTTTGGAGGGTATTCGTAAACCTCTTCATTCCTTATGGCGATGCGTTCTTCAACGGGTGGAAAACGAAAGGTTTCAAGATTTTTAGAGGTACCATCAAAATCAGATAATTTTGAGATATTTTCTAAGGGGAATGAGATCTCAGGTGCAGGTATAACCTGATAGCCTAGAATGCTAGAGACGGAAGTTGAAATCTTATACTGAGATTCATTGGATCCTAAGTCAAGATCTAAGTATTTCCCTAAGGTTCTAGAATCTTCATCTGGGATAGCGGAGATTCCTTTAGAACAAGTTGAAGATGAAGAGTAGAAGACGGATTCTAACTCTTGTTCTAAGCAATCGAAAAACTCAGCGTCGTCCATGGCCATCATTTCTTCGGTCGTCTTGTGGGCGAATGGAGAAACGGGGCTAGAAGGCGGCAAATCATAGAAAGGTATTTTTGTATTTTTCATTTTTAATTAATTATCTAAATTATACTATTCTAAGGTAAGAAATAACTTTCGGATAAGTTCGGGTAAACCTAAGCGAAAAGGATCTCCTAACAGTTAAATTATCTAAAGCGGCTTCAAAATCATAACGCTATACCATCCTGGAAACGGCGCCAAAATTTTGATAGGCCCCGAAGAGTCAAGTTGTGAAGTTCTCTCCTTGTGAAGGGGGAGAACCGTCCTCATTATCAAAGGACTGACCGAATAATACTGGGGGCCGATCGGTCGAGTTTTAAAATTTGTAATAAGCTGGACTCAACTTATAGATACTACCTACTACACTGGGTGAGTAAGCAGCAAGTATAACTCAAGGTCGTTCTTCAATCGGAGCGAATTGAAACGAAGCCTAGGCCGAAGATAAGGTTCACTATTAGGATGGGTTTGTGTAAATTGGTTGGTTTTGTTGGTTTGGATTTCTAATTTTCTAATTATCTAAGTGCAGAAAAGTAAAATAGAGAAGAATCGATAATTAGGTAGATAGATAGAGAATGCGGTTGTTGAAACTTCAATAATCAATTGTTGGGATGATGTTCACTATAAAGACAATTGGGGACATAATTAGTTAATTGACAGATGGATTATAGATGTAAAAACTAGGACCCTACTCGTTTAGTTAAGACCTAAATAAGTATGTCACTGAGTACTTATGTTATCGTGATTCTGATCAGAACAGGTTGCTCGACCCCCCACACTGTCTTATGAAGACCAGTGACCCATGAAGAGTGCAGGAATAAGGTAACAGACTGCCCTCGGGTTATTCCGACCTTTCTTAACACCTAAATGCAACTGTTATTATCTAATCGTGTGAAAATTACTAACTTCTTATTCTAAACTATCAGTTTTGTAGAGTTTAGGGGTTTTAAGAATCCTGAACCACTGCTGGGCTTGACTTTCACCTCTAGACTCATTACCTTACGTTTTTATAGCACAAATACTTCTGTCATGATCTAGAACTCTCATTTACAATCAGTCATTCATCCCTAGGTACACTAGCGGTGTACAATGCGTTTTACTTCCACGGCTTGCTAACCCTAGGTACGTTACAGAGTACTGTACTCTAACCGCTTCCACAGTACTTCATAACCAGAGGTAGGTTCACAGTGTACTACATCCGTTCCATAGCTTACTAACCCTAGGTATAAGTGCGGTGTACAATGCTATAAGCATTTCCATAGCTTTTATAACCAGAGGTAGGGTCACGATGTACTACAACTTTTCCATAATTTACTAACCCTAGGTACGTTTACGGTGTACTTGGGTAAAGGTATTTCCACATATTTGTAACCAGATGTAGACATACGGTGTACTATAGCATTTCCACAGCTCTACAGTTCCTAGACCATATTCTAGGTTTTCTAGGTTGGTCACAATGTCGGTACAGACGGCTTTTTCGGAGCTTCCATGATTGTACTCCACAAGTGGTGTTTTCATCACTATACCCAGTACTTTAGCCGAATTACACTAACAAACATTGATTTATATGATAACACAGATAACAGACTACTGTATTTAGAGGTGATCAGTTTCTAAACCTAAGTAGCAGTCACGCGAATGACTGGAAAGGGTGATCCGTAAACTAAGTCTAGATGCATGATAAGTTCAGACATAGCAGAGTTTGATAATTCCCAATTATATATTGATTTAAACATTAATTTAACATCACCCCTGTGTCTAATTATCTACATTTCAACAACCGCAATAGTACACTACTAAATAATCATGACAATAAATACAACATACATCATACAAGCAGGCATAAATAATTCGGACATAGTATAAGTATGAGAGAAAAGATATCACCAGAATATTAAGCAGAGTAATATTGAAGAAAGCATAGTCTTGCACCAAGAATGATTTTACTCTGTGATTACAACAGCTAGCTTCCCTCTCTACCTCTAACTAACTAATTATCTATCTCTCTAGAGAGAGAAAGATCTATAGAGAGAGACCAAAACTAAAAAAGCTAAAATGCGAAAACGTAAATGAGTGTGAAATGTGTGTTGAGAGATGTGAATGTGTTGAGGTGTGTTGATGTATGAGGTGAAGTCCCATATATATAGAAAACGCTCAACCATATTCTCTAACCGTATTCCAACCCCCAAATACTCAACCGTATTGCACAACCGTATAAAAATGTGATTTTTATTACTTGAACACCACGATACGATTGGTTTTGGCCACATACGGTTGACCTGGAGCAAATACGAGTGAACGTCAACCATATACGGCTGAACTAGGCCGTATACGTTGCACTCCCAAATTCAAGTAATCATAGTACATAAGATATATAATGAACGATTCTATATACGTCGTTTACAATTACATTGATTACATACGAGTATTTCAAGGTTTTAATTGTTACAAAATCTCGTAGGCCAAATGTGAGAGATTCTAGGGCATATCTAATTATACAAAATGTAGAAATGCAAGGGAATCTCCTGATGTCTGTATGCGACTCGAGCTAAGTATCCTGATAGAGAGCATACCTATTGCTGCTAGGAACCTGAGAATATACGCTAAATAGTCAGCTAAAAGCTGGTGAGCTCACAGGTTTAATGATAAAATATGATAAATGAACCACAAGATTTGATATAATGATTTTCAACCAAGCAAATAAATAAATGATGTATATCACTACCATGAGCACTGATTTGACGTAAAAAGTCACATTTTTGCGTACATAATTCCCACCTTTTTAGCCCCAAAATGGATGGAATCATTCAATATCAATACTTTTTCACCATAATTCATTACTAAGGCTAAAAATAAGGTATTGCTTCAAAAATCAAGTAAAATGGCTAAATAACGTACAAAACAAAGCATAATTGATACGGTCATGTTCTACGAGCACTTTTTAGCATATTACCTTGAAATTATTCCTTGATTAGTTCATTAAGATCTTCAGGTAATTACAATCACGTGGATATAAAGAACGCTGAAAACGGAGCTAGAATGAAGAAGTTAGGGCCAAACGAATTACGATCCAGCACGCAAGACTTACGATCCAGTGCACAAGACCACGACCAGGGCTACACCACCCCTAAAAGGGCCGTATACCCCTCCCCCTTAGGGGCCGTATACGCCTTTAAAGGGGCCGTATACCCCCTCTTTGGGGCCGTATACCCCCTGTAGGGGTGGTATACCCCCTCTACGGTGTCGGATACGCCCCGTTTGCTACCGAATACGCCCTATTTGCTACCGAATACGCCCTAATTGGTGTCGAATACACCCTCTTTGGTGTCGAATTTCATAGCTCAGGGGTGTATTTCAGTATTAAATTGGAGTGAGGGTGTTAATTGTAAAATCGTATCTTGGAAGCCTATAAATAGAGGCTTAAACCTCCTCATTTCTCACCATAAAACCAATCAATCCATTCAACACACAACACAATTTACTTTCACACACTTGTAATTTTCTTTCTTAGTTAGTTTCTTTCTCTAACTTCTCTCTCTAGAGAAGTTAGAGAGTAATTAGTGGGTAGCTAGTAGATTAGAGTAGAGATTAGCTTTTGTAATCAAGGAGTATTGGTGTTCAAGCTTTTATTCAAGGATTGCAACGCTGCTCTATTATCCGGTGATATCTATTCCCTCATACTATTATTATGTCTGATTTATCCATGCGTAATATATGTGCTTTACTTATTCCCATGTTTATTGAGTAGTGTAATATTGTGATTGTTGAAATGTAGATATTTAGGAGTAGGGATGATGTTAAATTAATCTTTAATTAAATATGTGATTGGAAATTGTTATGTTATGTATCGGGTTAAACTTTTCAAGCGGTAGATCTAAACCACCCAATCCACCCTTTCCAAGCTTTCACGTGACTATTACTTTAGTATTAGGACTTAGCTAACCCTAGTATCGGTAGATAGTTATCTGTATTTTTGTATGAAGCTGTGGACATGTTGTAAAATGGCCCAGTACTTAGTATAGCGCTGGAAACACCGTTGGTGGAGTACAAATGCGTGGAACCTACGGACCGGTCCTAAGCATATGACACCGTGGATACCTGGAAGTCACCCTTCCTGAACATGGTCTAGGTATATATAAAGGTGTGGAACTGCTGAAAAACGTAGTATACACCGTGAAATGAACCTAGGGATGAACGTTTGATCGTAAAGGAGGGTCTACACCTTGATAGAAGTATTTGTGCTCCTCGATTAAATCTAAGGGATCTTTAAGAGAAAGCAAACATTCAGCTGTAGTGTAGGATGCTTAAACCCCTTGATCCAACATAACTGACAGTTTAACATACATTAGCAAGCAATTAGTACGAACCTTAATAAAATCAATTAGAATTAGGTGTTAAGAAAGGTCAGAAATTAAATATCGGTATGTTGCCTTATTCATGCGCCCAGGAGTTGACTCCAAGATAGGTCACTAGTCCTCATCGGACAGTGTTGGGGGACTGAGCAGCCTGATCTGATCAGACTCATGATAACCTAGTATTCAGTGACATGTGACTTAGGGTTTCCACTTAAATCGTAGGATGCTAGTGTTGACACCAAACCTCTGTTAATTTTATTAAAGGAAAGTCTCCAATTATCTTTTTTAATGAACATCATCCCGAAACCGGAATATTGAAATTTCAGCAATCATAATCTCTATCTATCTGCTTACCCTATCCGTAGTTTACTATTTACTTTTCTGTAATGTATTTAATTTAGAAAATACCAAAAACAAATACCTATCCAACTATCCAAAACCTCAGCTTAAGTACTAAGTTATCCGAACGAGTTCCGTTTCAATTCTACCGTCGAGAGGAACAACCCTGGATCATCCTTACCGCATACTAATATCAGGTATTCGTACCCAGTAATAGTAGGTAGTTCGGAAAGGTTTAGGCCCCCGACAAAATATAAATTTAAAACCACCCACCGATCGCCGGCCTCGAGCGTGAGGTCCGCAACGACAGGGAAGCGATTTCCTGACCGACCGTTCGGGGCGCGATCAAGCACATAGTCTGATCTTAACTGAGGTGCCAGGATCACAATCAAGTGCCTGATTGATGGTGCCTCTCTGCGAGTGCCTAATCTACACTCGTATGAACAAATGATAATGCGTCCGTTTGACCAGTTGGGGCTTCCAACCCGGACGAAGATTGTCAATCCCGTATGGTACCATACACTAACATTCATGCTACAAAAGCATTACCAATCTATGCTAGAGGACTTAAATTGATTAGAGAAAACAACTCATGCAGTATATGGCAATATTTTGATACTTGCGTTCACATGTAAAACAAAACAAGCATGTATTCCCACCCCTGGGTTAAAAAAAGTAAAATTAGGGGCTATGAGACTCACCTGAGTCTGATGAATTGCTATCGAGAAATTAATGATGGAGCACAAGGTAATGATGTCGTCCAAATGACTATAACTTGTTGGACATCCTAAACGTGCAAAGTTATAATGATTAGATGTCTCAACAGATCATCTATGCTAGTTGTTCACTCAACTAGTTATGTCCAAATACCAGTTGTTTGTTTGTGTTTTGAACCATGTACGGCCCGTTCGTGAGTTTACATAATAATAATTTCAAAGTATTATTATTATGATGTTGTTATATTACGCTTGTAAAGTATGTTTATGATTCGTATCATATGAATATTGATGTCATTCAAGTGTAACATTTAGTGTGAAAGACTAGTTGTGAACCCGCTATTTAAGAAACTAGGGTAAGGGTGAAGCCCTTGAATGACGGGGGTCCGGGGGCAGCGCCCCTGGTAGCGGGATCTAAGGGGTGGCACCCTTGGTAGGGTCTAAGGAGCAGAAGCCCTGGCTGGGGTCGAGCTTAATAAAAATTGAATTCGGATTAAAATCAGGTGGCAAAATCTTAGTTCCGACACTTAATAAAAATTATGTTTGAAGTTAACACGCGATCGGGTAACGGAATAATACGTGATCGGATATAAGGTTGATACACAATTGGGTTAGAAGTAATACCCATTCGGGTATTGGAACCCCACCCGTTCAGGTATGGGAATCCACCCGTTCGGGTATGGAGATTCACCCGTTTGGGTATGGGAACCCACCCGTTCAGGTATGGGAACCCACCCATTCGGGTATGGGAACCCACCCGTTCGGGTGTGGTTATTCACCCATGTGTTCGTGCAGGTTTCGGTGTAAACGAGTTTTTGGTTCAAATCTTCTGACATAAATAGTTGATATAACACTAATACATGATGATATAAGTTTTCTAAACATGAAATTAAAGAAAAAGAGAGGGTTCCCTACGGATTAAAATAAAGAGATGAGGGTGATGATGATGAACATGATGATGATGATGATGTGATTGGTAACAATGATGATGATGTTGGTGGTCTGATGCTGCTTGTCGATTGTCTTGTTGTTGTTGATGATGATGGTCGGTGGTGATGGGTGTAAACCGAGAGAGATGAGATGAAGAGGGTGAAATGATGATGATGATGATGATCGAAGATAATGATGATCGATGCTGCTGTTGCTGCCGAGTTAATTATTGTTATTGTTAATTGTTGTTGTTGTTGTTGTCTGAGATAGAGACCGGGAGAAAGAGATGGATATTTGATGAAGATGAAGTGAAATGAGAAGTAAAAAAAAAGGGTGTGGTTGGTTTTAGTCAACCATCAAGGAAACCAGATCCATGAAATGAGGAAAATGATTGGATCCGCTCATTTTAAAAATGGGTATGGTTTGTCTACAATTCGTAATGTAAAATGCCCGTGTTCGTGTAGTCGTGTATTATTTAAAGTTTTAAAATTTCTTTATATGCATTCGAAATATTTTTAGTCGAAGTATTTTATCGAAATACTTTAATTGAGTTATAATCGTTTTAATAGGTTTGTTTCGTGTGGTTTCGTTGAATACGATTTGTCTTATACAATATGAAATACTTGTTAAATATTATCGACATAATATTTAGTAAAAAATAATGTTATTAAATAATTTCATATTATTTAATAATTTTGTTCAACAACCTCCGTACTAATGAATCGGAATTCGGCCGATGTAAAATAGCACGATTTAATCAAATCATGTATGTGTATATATAATTATATACATAATGATACACACAATTAGCCTAAGATAACACTAATTACATGTAGAAACTAAGTGGTTAGGAACTAATAACTAGCCCTAATTTGGCGGGTGTCACAGTATACGCCTGGGCTAGGCCGTATACGGTCTGTGCAGGATATATAAGGTCCAGGTCTAGCCATATACGGTCTGGCTCAGCTGTATACGGCCTGGTCCAGCCTTATTCCGGTTCTTCAATTCTTTATTTCTTCGTTTTAGCGTAACTTCTTCCTCGTTTATCCGATTTGAGTGGTTTTTACGCCCACGATTTTGTAATTTCCTAACGAACAAAATGACACTAATTATAAGTCGTAACTCGGAGTATAGTTCATGGTTCATTAAAAATAGTTAACGAGAGGACCGTAGAATGCTTTTGCTCCGTTTTTCACGTTTTTCATGCCGTTTTTAGTGATTTCACAATCACTGGTTCAATTTTGACTTAGTTTACAAAATTAAGTAAATATTAACATTTAGGGCGCGTTTTTGTTAACTTTGGGCTTAAAATGATGGAGATAAAGTACGTAAAAACTTAACTTTTAGCGTGTTATCAATCACCTTGCTTTCTTACACTTTAAATATAATATTAGTATATTAGTGGTGGCATAGATTGAATTTTAAAGGCTTGACGCAATGTGAATGAAGTAATAAGGTTGAGATTTTTGTATTTTAGCTTGATATTATATTTAGGTTGAAGTTTTTGGTTATTGGAATAAATTGAGAGCAACTTTGGTTAACTTATTGTATCATACATTTAACACAAAATATGAATAACTCTTTGAACTTGTAATAAACTATATTTTACAAACTGAAATATCTCAGGATGTATTGTCGCGGGTCTTCACCTAGTATACATAATACAATAATAAAAAAGTTGACTATGAGGAGGACAAAATACCGAATAAAATCAACAATATCGATCATCATAAACTCTATGAAAATACCTAACGTTATCTTAATATTTGTTTTTGGAGATTATATTGGATCAAAAAGTAGGGGCCACCAAGCCTAATCTTTGATTGATTAAAACAGCATGCCTTTGACAAAACCAAAGGAACGATCGACAACAGCAATCATCATCATCATATGTATCTCTTTTTCAATTTCATATGTTAAAGTTCTGTAGCATATAGTACTTTTCGTGTTCTTCTTCCTCTTCTTAATAAAAGGAATCATCGATTATATTCTACAAGATCGATGGGTAGTAGTTTTTTCGAAGAAGATTGTGATTACTTGTTCAAGACGGTTTTGGTAGGGGATTCTGCAGTTGGGAAATCAAATCTTCTGTCGAGGTTTTCAAAAGACGAGTTTCATCTCGATTCCAAGCCTACGATTGGTGTCGAATTTGCTTATCGAAATATAAAAATCGGAGATAAGATCGCTAAAGCTCAGATATGGGACACTGCTGGTCAAGAAAGGTGCATATATTTCCTAAGCTACTTTTCTTTTTTATTTTCTGATCTTTGATTGAGCATGCACATACACAAAAACTATAATCATCATCATAATATATAACACTCTAATTAACATGAAGTTTCATTAGATATATCTGTTTGTATGTAAAATGATGTGTACGTGTCAAACTCATGATCGAATACAAGTCTTACTTGATTTATCATATTCAACTATTTTGAGCGTACGTGTTTGTCATATTCAACCAATTAAATCAAGAAGTACCGTGGGAACCAGAATCATCAATAATTAATACTATAATTTCCATAAATTTAAGACTCAATAATATATAATATAATATAATATAACTAAACTATAAATCAGTGATACACACGGAGCGTTGATTATTAATATAAAATTTCGTATTTATTATCTTGTTACTAATAATAATAAAGTGTGTAAGTTAATATATATATTAAGCATTTAGTTAAGTAGTTGAGATAAGTAGTTGATTATGATAATATTACTTTATGTAAATGGATTTATATAAGTAGTTGATTAAGGGGTCTTTTGTTTGGGCTTATAATGTCTTAAAAAGTGATATTATTATTCATTAAGCTAAAGACTATTAAGATGTTTTGATAGTTTTTCTTATTAAGTATTATCTTAACTGAAAAATCCCTTAGTGAATAAGCTATTTACAATTGCTTAAAACGTCTAATTGAGAATAATAAATTCCCTAACTATCTATACATTAGTGTCTTGCATAAATAGATTTCATATGTTTAACTTATGTGTTTGATAATATTTTATCCTTTTTGGTTCATGTACTTTAGTCTTCTTTTTATTCATGACAACATATTCATTCAAGTTATTATTGGTTTCTAAAACACTGTATCGAGAACCTCTTGTAATTTTCCTTTTTTCGGGAGTCGTTTGTTACTCAATGTCGTATTCATCTAATTTGTGTCATGCCAAAAAATGATTAAACATGTGTATTCAAATGTTTGCACTTCTTATTAATCAAACGATCTTAACATTATGTATTCAGATTTCAGCTGCTAGCTCTTATTATTCAGAACTGGTTTTCAGATTCAGCTTTTTGTATTCAGAAAAAACAAAAGACCCCTAAGTTAGATTCATGATAATATTACTTTATGTAAATGGATTTATATAAGTAGTTGATTAAGTTAGATTCATGATAATATTACATTTTCAAGTAATTTTATTCAATGTTTTAAGACCCGGTTCGACCGGCCCGGTCGGACCGCACTTTTAGAGTTTTCCGGGCCATTTAAAACCGGGTTTTTCAATATGTTGACTAGTCAACGACCCGGTTGACCCGGCCGGTCGGACCGGGTTGGACCGGGACCTGGAAACACACATTGACCCGGGTTTCATGTTTTTTTTTTTTTTTAAATTTCTATGTACATTTAATCATTTATATTTAGGGAATGTTTATTGATTGTGTATTTCAAGAATAATAAGGGTAATAAGTGAATCTTTGACTGATGTGTTATCACCATTTATTACTCTATGGATTATATAATTATTATATTGATGTGTATTTCAAGAATAACAAGAGAATCGATGTGTCATCACCCTTTATTACTCTATGGATTATAATTATTATACATGATATAATTAATAATTATATTTATAATTATAAAAAAAATAAAAAATTCACTAAATATTACTATTGTATACTATTATTAAATCCGGTCCGACCTTCCGGCCCAACCGGTCCGACCGATCCGACCAGAAAATAACAATTTTCCAGGTCGACTAAAAACCCGGGTTTTAAAACATTGATTTTATTCCTAATTGGTGGACTAATAATAAAAACATTTAAGATTAATTTGGATATTGTTTTATTTAATGAATTAAAAAAAAATTGTATGAAATTGAGTAGTTGATTAAAATAATTTATTTTCTTATAAATTAGTGATCTTATTTTCAAAAATTTACCAACATTTTACATAAGTAGAGATTAACATATTAAAACCTTTTGAACGAAGTTAGTGAAACAAATAGTTACATTTTCAAGTAATTTTATTCCTGTGGTTAATTGAAAATGAAAACATTACAAATTGATTTCGATAATGTTTTAATTTATGGATTAAATTTCTTTTTGTATGTAAGTGAGTCGTTGCTTAAAAAAAATCTTTTTTGATAAGTAAGACATCTTATTTTAAAATTAAAAATTAAAGGACTTAATTGACAAATTAAAACTTAATTAAGATGATGACATCATAAAGATGTTTCCTATATATAATTTATAAGATATAGAGATTAAAGTTCAAATGATTACAACAATTTTGGGTGAGAATAAGTGAGAAGACTCAAATGTATCGTTTATCTATAAATACGCGGTAACTATTAAAAATTATTAACTTGCAATTTATACTTACTTTTAAAGTTACACTTGCCTTTAACTAACGTTATACTATCGAAGATAAATATAATTTAGAAAATGATTGATAGACCTAAATTTGCAGTACTAAAAGTAAATCTAAAGATGTGATTGGTATACTAGGAGTGACTATATGGAAACAAAAAATTGTAAGTCGTGAGTGATTCATTTACTTAATACATGACACATTAGGCTAATACATTTTATTTAATCTTTACATTTAAAATAGCGTTTCTAAGAGCTTGGCTGTATCATTTATGTGTTGTATAAAAAACTTATATTTAATTTGATAATATCTAAAATTGTATTTTAGATAAGAAAAACTTACGGATTGGGTTTAACTTGATTTACATGTTTATTAAACGTTGTTAACTGGTGATGATCATGTTACCTTATATTAGATTCAGAGCGATAACAAGCTCATACTATCGCGGAGCATTAGGCGCAATGTTGGTCTATGACATAACACGAAGGGCTACATTTGAGAACTTGAGGAAATGGTTACACGAGCTTAGAGAATATGGGAATCGCGACATGGTGATTGTTCTTGTTGGCAATAAATCTGATTTGGTTGACTCGAGAGAGGTCGAAACCGAAGATGGCCAAAGTCTTGCCCAATTAGAAGATCTATGTTTTATGGAAACATCTGCAAAGGATAATTTAAATGTAGAAGATGCATTTCTCCAAATGATCACAAAAGTTTTTGAAATTGCAAGTCAGAAAACTCTTGAAGCAAAAGAAAATGAGGCAACAAAGAAAGTTATAGAAGGAAGAAAAGAAATAATCTATGTTGTTGATGAGGTGAGTGCCACTAAACAAACTAGTTGTTGTGCAAGTTAGATAAAAATTTCCCATTTGACTTGTATGCTAATTTGTGACATTGATATTTATCCTATATATTGTAATATATGAGTATGAATGACCATATCAAAAGCAACTTTATCTATTTTAATTAACAAAAATATCACATATCAAAAACATTAATCTCTATTAATCCATCTTACGCTACCCTTGGTTTCATCGCCTCTAGAAGATAAGCTATAAAAACGCGTACAATTAAGAATGTTAGTTTTGTTGATTCATCGAAAATAAGATTCAAAATTTCTGTACTTCGTTAAGAAAGGCGAAACCAATTAGCCATTAGACAAGCCGATACAATAAACATAAATATTACACAAGTAAATCTTTCCATTTCTGAAACAGGATAACTTTCACACATATACATTCAGCCTGAAGAATTAATAATCTTGCTGATCTCCTCTAGTTTCTTCATCCTTGCTTTCTCGCTTTTTTTCACCAACTACACATTTATAAATAAATCACAAAAGCTTTAATCAACCAACACATAAAAGTCATAGCATGTTTTTACCTCAGCTAGAGTGATTGTTAGTTGATTCTTTTCGTCATTCTTATGGTCCAACGCCTCCTTTACGTCCTTATACTCTTTCTCCTGTTTTCATATCCCAAAAGAGCAACTTATGCTACTTTCTTCGACTGTATTTTAAATCATATCAAGCATTTAAACAACCTTACCTTCTTTTTGCAACTCTGTCCAAGTGATCTGAGATCACGGTTGGCATTGTCTACCTTCTTTCGTACTGTGGCTAGCTCTTTCCTCAGGGGATCTGTCAAATCCTCGAGTTCCTATAAACAATAGATTAGAATAACAAATAAACAAATAATTTAATATTATGTATATCAGATCAAATGATGGACTCAAAGTAATAATGTTGATACTTTAGTTTTTTGGGGACTTACTTCCCAAACTTGAGCCAGTCTTCTTGTTTCCTCTTCTGCTTGGCCTAGCTGAAACTCGACTTTTTCCCTAACTTGCATTTTCTTCTTCTCAATTTCTTCTTCTTTTTCTTGAAACAATTCGAGAGCCCTTTTTTCTTCTTCGTCATTTCCATCCACTACTACACCAGCTCTCATGGTTTCTATGTTCTTCATTTAGCATTTATGCTCTTTTGGTTATCGAAAACCGGCCTTTTGTAGCCTTCACGGGATAGCTGTCATCTTTTGCTTTACAACTTTTTCATTGCCACACACATGGTGAATTTATTTGTTTTAGTACCAACGATATTGGAAAAAGATTGTTACTCTACAACTGTTTGATCATCATACTACAAGATTAACACAAACTTGTAGTAATGATAAGGTTTAAAAAAGGGTACTATTGACTTGTATCTAATGCAATAGAAGTTGTTAATTTTGGTCTACTAATGATCAACTTGAGAGTGGTCCATGACTAATTAATGATGGAGATTCAACAATCAAACAGGTAAGAGAAACATGTGAAGTTCATAAGATTGGATAATAACCTCCTTTATGTCATTCTATACCCTTTCTTTTATGTAATTTAAATTATCTTCTTTCTAGTGTTTTGTATTTTGTATATATATTTTTCAGTCATGATGTCGAGTGAATATGTAAAAACAAAAGTACGAGGATTATTAAACAGAACAAGGTACATGAAAACAGAGCGAATATTCACATCTCAGTTTTATGATAAACTCATAAACACTTGACTAAATTTAACTGAACCCGAAAGGCCAGAAAAGACTGGAGCACGATAAAACGGGCAATCAAACTGTTACGAATGAAGTAAATTCCCAACACAATCCGCATGAAAAACAAGACCACATCGGCTAAGTTGACAAACAACGTCGTCTCTGTCATAATCAACAGAGCATATCAAACACATCTCATCAACAGATCTAGTAGCTCCTCAATTCTGATAATAGGTAGGTCCACATGACACGGGTATGGAGACATGGGATTGCAACGAAACAAGTAAAAGATGCAGTCTCTAACAATATTGATTAACTCATTTTTTATTCGAAGGATTGGCAATAATAGCAAGAGGAAGAAGATGAAATATGTGATCATTTTTGTTAGAGATGGATAGGTTGTGGTTTACATGGAAAATGAGTATTGTTTCATGGTTAGTATGGTGATACATTGACTGGTGTTGAGCCACATTATATTATTATACTCAAATTTGATTAGATTAGATGTTTATGTTTTTTTGTGAGTCAATGGAATTAATATACTCTTTTAATTAATTAATCTGGTCTAGGTATTCTTCTTCGTTATAAGTTGGTAAATGAATTTATGAATATACCTTCAGCCGTTGACAGTCTAGATGTTTTCAAACTTAAAAATAATGTATATTTTATGTTTTTGAAAAAGGGTTAATAGACAAATGGGTTCGGTGCACACACAAATGGGTTCTGTGTACGCAAATATAACAAATTATAGTTTGATATTTGTAGTATGTAACGAACTATTCGTATTTACATAGTATGTATCGAACTTGTAATTTATTTACATTGTATGTATTTTGGTCAGATTAACGGTTCTAATGGACGCCACGTGGCAACTTATATAGTCGACACGCGAAAAAAGTATCATAAATTACATACAATGTAAGGAAATTACAAGTTCGTTTCATACAATGTAAGCCCGAGTAGTTCGCTACATACTATGATTGTCAAACAATATATTTCTTACATTTGCGCATTCTAAACCCTGGACAAATATGTTTCTCAACTTTGCAAAATTGTTACTGAACTTTGTTCAATTGAATTATTTTATTTGAGGAATCACAATATTTACAGCTGGTATATGGATCGACGTTAAATATACACATCGAGTGTAATTCTTTAAACATGATCAGACATTAAACATACACATCGAGTGTAATTCTTTAAATACACGTGTTTAGAAGCTAATATTAATATGAAAGAAAAGATTAAGGAGTTGTAACTTATGTAGCAAACTAATAAAATGGTTTCATGGCTTCATCCGAGTGTAATTCTTTAAACATATCTTGAATGGACTTATTGGGCCTTTTGATAGAACTACTTATTGGCCCATACTCAATTTCTAATACTGAATTGAGAAATGTTTAGCTCACAGACTCACATAATTTTATTTGGCTCACATAATTTTTAGAAGAGTATTCCTACAAACTAAACTAAGGTGGACCAATAAAATAAGGAGAGAGAATCATAGGAGGGAAAAATTAGATTCTTGTGATTAGTGCATATCATTTGCCACATCATTTTGTATAAATTTCTTTGTAAAAATTATATGAATGTAGCAAACTTCAACTGAATTTGTGGTACAAATGTACAATACAGTCATTTTTCTCTAGAAAAAAGACATGCATGTTTAGTTTGTGTGTCTAAAATAATAAAAATGAACTACATTAGGAGTGGAACTCGTCGTTTATTGATCGGTAACTATTGAAAGAGATTGAATGCACAACTTTTCAAAAAGCTAATAGAGTTGGCATGAATTAAGTGTAAGGTAGATGCAAAAAATATGAAATGGTTTTTGGGAGGGGCTCAAGCTCCGCTGAGAGCTAAATCGAATTATAAAAATGAGACCTTTTGATAATGTATTTACTTATCTAGTCCTCTTATGCAAATTTTCGAAACCGATATGATATATCTATTTAAGTTTTGATAAAACAATATTATCTATATATAATAGTTTGATAAAGATTTTATATTGAAAAAATATTTTATGTGTATATGGAGAAACACCAAAAACTTAACCCCTAAACTCTAAACCATATACCCTAAACGCAACACTAACACATGTGTTATAAATTTGTAAACTCACCAAAAAATGAAAAAAATAAGTTGTCAAAAGTATTCATTGAAAGACGGACAATCGAAGAGGATTAAAAGCTAAATTTTATGGTGTAATTTTTATAATTTTTCGACTTTTTATTTGTGAAATATTTAATTTTGAAAAGTATTGTGGAAATGGATATTTGATGAAAATAAGTGGTTGAGATTGATTCCTTCGTCCTCATACAAAATTTCATTATCATTTGAATCCCACCCTATAATTGTGATCAATACAGAAAGAAAGAGTTGGGACGATTTGAACCAGATAACTCCGAAACTGATTTCTTTTTTAATTAGCATACAAAAGCAATGGGGCATTTTCACATGTTTGTCTTCAAAAAACGTACAATACTTCTAATTTTAATAATGCGTGTATCACTTATTCGTGTTTTCTCATTCAATATTTTTTATATACTACGGTATATTAACAGACAAAACGATAGATTAAATTCGTAATACAATTCAATATATTTCACCTACTTAATCATGAGAAAATTTTAAAAGAATGGTTTTAGCTTGTTACTTATGCCATGTGGTATACATTATAATAAGTACAAAATATTTGATTAAAGAAATTAAGATATGAAAGCTTAGATGATGTCCATCGAAATACAAGGATTGAAAATTGAAAATAAGTGAAGAATCTTTCTAGCTAAGTATACCCTCTATTACGTGTACACTTTTCAGGGTATAAAAATAAAGTTCCAACAATCATATGGTACGTATCAATTTCCTTATTGTATGCAAATCACCTTCTTCTTTCTTTTATTTTGTAATTGAATTGCTGTAAAAGATTGATATCTTCGTGTGCTTTCAGGTCAATTTCGTCACCAACCGTTTGTTGAGAATCTGATTTTCTTTTGTTAATGAAAAGTGGTTACATTTATATAGTATTGCATACACTTTCATCATCTTCCCTCCAACGGGTATTGACATTGCGTTCCATAATAATAGTTGAGTCTGTAAGTGGGTTGTGATGCATATCAAAACTCATAGATATGTATATTGATGTTTTGTCAATTTGACGATTCTTTATCTGCAATTTGAATGCAAGCTTAGTGTATAAGATAAGAGCTAGACATAGTTTGTGACAACAGATCTAGCTTGAAATAGGACTGGTGTAATTATTATCATGTTTGTACATTGGTTTAGATTTGTAAATAAATGTTTGTTTTGTTATTAATATTCGTTAAATATATTAATATATTAAAGTGTTAGACGAATATCGAAAACGAAATAAATATGTATAGCGAGTCGAGATCTCAAGTCGCAAGGCATTGCGATGCGAGATGAGATCTGAACTCGCAATGCAATAGGTATTGCGAACCGAAGCCAAGCTGGGCTTGGGCTACGAGTTGAGTTGGACTCGCAGGCCCATGACTTGCGAGTTGAACAGAAGTATATATATTTGATTCGTTAAACCTAAAACATAACTTTTGTCATTCGATTATTGAACCTGCGAATTGAGTAATCCGGAGAAAACATTCTAAAGGCTAGGCTTTGACGTTTTATCGTTTAAAGCTAAGTATTAGTAAAACAAAACTCATACTTATTCGTTATAGTAAGATAACATTGTATTAAGGGATTCCGCATCTTAATACTACAGATAACGAAGTTATCGATCCTAGAACTAGGGACTTACATCTGGTATCAGAGCTTTCGGGCTAAATATGAGTAAGTTTGGAGTTTTTGTGATCATCGCGTTTGATTTTGGGTTGTTTTTACGTGCATTAGTACATATTAACGATCAAAATCATTCTCTGAACAATTTAGAGTTTGTTTACGAATGAAATTTCTAGTTTCAATCGTAAAAATACCAAAAAATTTCATTTTTGGGGTTTTTCAGCCATTTCGCGAGTTGAGATTAGGGTTTCAGCCACGTCTGCGAACCGAGTTGAACTTGCGAACTGAACCCAGTTGTGCGAGTCGAACCAAGTTGCGAGCCGAGATCACTTGCGAACCGAGATCACTTGCGAGTTGACATCTGTTGCGATCCGAACTGAGATTGGCGAACTGAAGTTTGCGAGTCGAGCTGAGATTGCGAATTGAGCTGAGTTGCGAATCAAGTTTAATCTGAATTCGCAGAACAGTCTGAATTTTTAAAGATGTCTGATTTAAGTAAAATGATTGAGATGGAACACGATGTTGGAAAATCTAATATTTCACCTAAATTGTTAAGACTTGAAGATTACTACAGTTGGAGAGATAGATTTGAATCTTACTGTAGATTCCATGATCTCTCAATCTGGATGTGTATCAAAACTGGATACACTGCACCTACTAAATCTGTCCAAAATGCCACTGTGGTTATTACCTATCAGAATATGAATGATCAAAAGAAGGAGGACTTTAAAGCAAAGAACAAAGCTCATTCTTGTATTAAGATGTTTTTTCCTAAAGAGATCAATCATCAACTATAATCTTTTCATACTGCTAAAGAGCTCTGGGAAGCTCTTGAGAAAAGAGGTGAAGGTAGTCCACAAGTGAAAGGCAAGAAGAATCTTCTCAAGAAGCAGTTTATAGTGTTTAAAGCTTTGAAGGGAGAAGATCTTGATGCTTATCTTACCCGTTTCTACCATTTACTGAGTGAGTTAGGTACATGAGATTACTGTAGAAGAAGCAGAGAAAACCGACAAATTTATTGAGGGTTTGCCTTCTAAGTGAGAATTACATGGTGTTATGATTAAGGATAATGAAACACGATATGCTACCATGACCTTAGAGCAGACTATTGACAAACTCAAAGGTTATGATTTCACCAAAAAGTCAAGAGATACTGATTCTGATCAGGTTCAGAACCCTGGGTTATATCATAGTAAAACAAATCTTTCGATTACGTATTCCAGTTTGACCACTGCTTTGTTAATTGGTGATACTGGTAAAAATGGTGAAATGATAACTGAGATTATGTGTTTTCTTTCCTCATCTGGTAGTGAAGCAAAAGGAAAAGGTACTGAGAAGTCATCTCAAGAGCATCAGAAGATGCATATGAGTGTGAAATCTGCTGAACAACAACTGTCTGTTCTTGCTTCCTCTGTTGCTTCGTATGAGAATTACATTCAGAGTAAAATCAATGATCCGATTCTTTTTGATGAAGATTATGATCAAATAGACTCTGACTATCTTGAAGAAATAGATCTCCAGGATCAACTTGCTATGTTATCAAGGAGATTGAAAAGTTTCTTAAAGAGGACTGGTGGGAAGGTTGTTGGCAACCAATCAGGGTTTGATAAAACCAAGATCAAGTGTTTTAACTGTCAAGGTTATGGACACTTTGTTCGTGAATGCCAAAGACCTAAGGTAGAAACTGGAAATGGAAAACAAGGTTTGGGAAATACTCTTGCTTCCAAAGCCTTGGTGGTAAAGCAGTTAGATGGCTCTTATGATTGGAAAGCTCAGTCTGAAGAAGCTTTGATGGATGAGATTGAGGATCAAGAGAGAACTGCTGATTCAATGTCCTACATGCCTACTGATGTAGAACAACAAGTAGAGGTGCCTGCGTCTGAAGTGAAAGCAAGTGATGATGATGTGATGTATATGGATTCAACTCAAGAAATGAGTCTAGAAGAGTTTGTGGCAAACATGGCTGAAGTTCAAACAGATAAGAAAAGGGTATGTTTTGATATTCTTACTCTTGTTGATATCTGTTATTTAGTTACTGATTTACAATCTCAGATTAGTGTGTTAACTGTCTCAAATAGCAATTTGTTATCCCAACTGAATGTGGATAGAGAATCTTATAAGACTGTTAGATCTGAACTTGACCAAGCCCTTATGGATGTGCGTAGATTAAGTGATGATAAACAGGCCTTAAAAGATAAGATTAAGTCTGATACTTCTGATAGAACAGCTCTTAGAGATACCATAAATGAAAAATCAGTTATCATAAATGGTCTCTACATGAACATTAAAGACTTGAAACAATTGCTAGTAAGGATAAGGAAATAGTGAATCTTAATTTGAAGTTTGTTGAGCAAAACCGTAAGCTTGAGTCTTATAGAACTATTGAAATGGATAAAATGCTTGATGCTCAACGTAGTGCAAAGGAAAAGACTGGGATAGGATACAATGATGTAGCCCCACCTTTTAATGCCAATTACACTCCTATTCCTGAAGATTCTGAAATGATTGATGCTAATCTTGAGGTTATAGTAGCTAATAAGTCTGATGAATCTGAGGCACATAAGAATGTTGTTAAGAATTTGTCATCAGATAATAGTAAGATGTCACCTCTCACCAAAATACATTTTGTGTCGGGTGGAGTGATTAATGATACTAAGACTGATGATAAGGTTAATAAGGAACACACATCTGAATCTTTAGTGCCTAAGACTCCGAATGAGAAAGCAAAAGTTAGTAAATCACGAAAGCAGATGTCATGTTTCAAGTGTCACCAAAAGGGACACGTAGCTTCTTGTTGTCCAAATAAGAAGCTGAAAGCATCACATAAGCTTGTGATTGATGAAAAGACACCGACTGACTCTAGTTTGAAAGTGGATAGGTTAGATACCAAACCTAAGTTGGGTAATAAACCTGTTAACATTCTTAAAAGAGATGGTAACCATAGTGTCTCTCCACCTAAATCTAAACGACCATATACTCTAAGTGACAATTCTTCTAATAAGACTAGGGATATGACACCGTCAAGGTTTAGAACTCAAAGTAGAAATCACAGTCATTATGAGAGTGGTTCTACTTCACGAACACATGAGTTTAATTATAATTATAATAATAGAACTCTTAATTCAGTGCCTAGGAGGTTCTCCTCAAATTCACCTCTTAAGGCTGATCATCCACAAGCTCAAGCATCTTCGAAAGTAACCAAAGCTCCTGATGGGAAGGATGATTATTTTAAAGAGCTTCAGTTTGTTAATGATAAGGGACAAACCAAGACCGTAATGGCTTGGGTCCCTGATTTGACGCAAAAAGTCACGTTTTTGTGCACCTTTTCAAGCCCATTTTGGTTCAAATCTTTTAATAAACATCAAATAATTAATGTTTTATGCTAAAAATGTAAAATGAACCAAAACTTAGACTTCCTTTCGAAAAATCACTTAAAATGCTCAAATAACGAACAAATCAGAGCTAAAATGACCCAATTGCGATTCTGACGTATAATTAAGCTAAACTGGCCTAATTAGTGTCATATTGATCTTCAGGAAAATACAAAACCGTGGGCGCAAGAATCGTTCGAATATGAAAAGTAACGAAGAAGTTAGAGCCAACCGAAGATCACAAGAACTACGACCAGTGCACAAGGCTTACGATCCAGCACACAAGAACAAGACCCAGGGTACACCACCCCCATAGTGGCCGTATACCACCCCTATTATACGCCCCCTTTAGAGCCGTATACCCCCTCTAAAGGGTGGTATACCCCCTTTTTGGGTGGTATACCCCCTTTTTGGGTGGTATACCCCCTCTTTGGTGTTGGATACGCCCTATTTGCTACCGAATACGCCCTATTTGCTACCGAATACGCCCTATTTGGTGTCGAATACGCCCCTTTAGGTGTCAACTTTCATAGCTCTAGGGTGTATTTCTGTGTATATAACGGGTGAGGGGTGCTGTATGTAAATTTAGTTCTTGAAGCCTATAAATAGAGGCTTAACCTCCTCATTTCCATATCCCTCACCATTCATCAAAATCTCTCATTCCACATACACTTTCTCTCTCTAGAATAATATTAGTAGTTAGCTAGCTAGTAGGAGTAGAGTAGCAAGCTTATGAGCTTTGTACGGAGTTGCTCCGAGACTACGGTTGCGTAGATTTGTTGTAACGCCTGACAGGTTCTATTATATTATCCTTTCTTGTTATTTTTAAATATGTTGTGGTATTGTCATGATTATTTAAGAATGCATGCTATGATAATTACTATGTTAGGCTAGACAAATATGTGTTTGCTATGATAAATGTTATGCTAGGGTAGTTATGCTTTAAACAATGTTGTTACTCTGCTTGTATGAAATTAGGATATGTTTGAATTTATGAATTAATTCTCTAATGTTTTATTTATCCAACTTATGCTTTGGTTTGAAACCTCTTGATATAATCCGGCCAATTGTAGAAATAGGTCCCTCAATTATTCTGTGTCTGAATGATTCGATGAACTCGGCATGGCCACTGTTCTCCTGATTGAAATAAATCAGAGGAGACACGGAGCATATGATTAGAGTTAAATTAGAATTAATCCCATATATCAGATGCTTTTGAGAGAACTTTCGGAGCATCCGTTACTTAAACATTTATCCAGAAACTCTGCCTGAAGTAAACTGATATTTATCCATGTTACACTACTGCATGTTCTTGTTTGATTGTTGCTCTAGGGTTTACATGCTAGTATCTGTTTGTCTACTGCGATTGTTGGGTTTATGATTAGGTTTTCAAACATAGAATAATTACATAGTTTAACATGCTAGAATAATTACAATGATCTGTATGAAATAATGTCGAACAATTTAACTGATCGTTAGACAGACTTTCCCAACTTATTCCGCGGGGTTACTCCTGTTCACTTTATTGTTTATTCAACAATTCGTTCCACGATACGGACGTCTCAGACAACCGAGACTCGGGAATAGGATTCGAGGTTAGTTGTCGGTTAAATTGGTACTACATTTGGGAGAACTTCCGGTGTAGCTTACACTCCATATCTGTTATCCATGTGACTTGTTATTTATTTGATTGTGGACAACTCTACGTTAGATAAGTAATAGGATAGGAGTTATGGCCCATTAGGACATATACAGTAATGATACGGGATCTATGGTCGAGGCATCGGAAATACCGTAAAACCTGCTCAGTACTTGGTATAGCGCTGGAACCACCTCTTGTGTAGTACAAATGCGTGGAAGCCACGAAAAGGCCGTAGGTACAGTACTATGTTGAACATCTTTCATAGACCCCAAATCAGCACTGCTAGGATTCATTATAATTAGAGCCCCAATCCTCATGACTACCCCTAAATAGCATATACTGACATCATAGCAAACACTCACGTAATCCATAGATCTCTCAACGACTACACTCCTCATTTACATTTATGTTTTTAGTTAAAGTAGAATAGAAAACAAAACCCCTCAAAAAGTTTTAAATCTCAGCTAAGTTACAAAAGATAATTAATCCTCCTAAGATCCCATGCCCATTGTGGTTTAAGAACGACACTTGAGTCATACCTACCGCTTATACAAGTAGTGGTGTAACTTAGGCTTCCCAGCAAAATACAAATGTTTAAAACCCTCTGATCTGCAATCCGACTGGACAGTCAGCAACGACAAGGAAGCAATTCCTTGACTGACCGTTGGGTGGCGATCAGATTTTTGGCGCCGCTGCTGGGGACTACAACGACCGATTTTAGGAATTTAGTTATCTTAGTTATTTAGCGATCCTTTCGGAAGATCAACATCATTCGAAAGTTCCTTTTCTATCCTTAGGCCAATTTTACTTTTCTGTCTTTAGATTAGTTTAAACCCTTCCTTTCCAAAACCCTACTTTCTACCAACAAGCTATGTCGAACCGTATCACTCTCGCCTCAACCGATGAAACCCTTGAAATTAAGCCTCACTATATTAAAATGCTAAAATCTGAGTGTTAGTTTCATGGTCTTTCGATTGAAAATCCAAACGTCCATCTCAACAAATTCATCAATCTTTCCGACTCTTTCACACAAATAGGAACCAATAGAGACCTTCTACGCCTCCATTTGTTTCTCTATTCTTTATCCTCTCGAGCTTTAACATGGTTTTATGAATTCGAACCCAATTCGATTCATACATGGGAGGAGATGGCTACTAAGTTTCTAGCGAAGTACTTCCCTCCTTCCCTGCAAACCAAGCTTAAAAACGATATCACTAACTTCCATCAAGGAGTTAATGAATCATTAAGCACTGCTTAGGAATGATACAAGAAGTTAATTGGAAGATGTCAGAACTATCAGTTGGATGAAATGAATCTGGTCTTGTAAGTCCCTAGTTCTAGGATCGATAACTTCGTTATTTGTAGTATTAAGGTGCGGAATTCCTTAATACAATGTTATCTTACTAACAACGAATAAGTTCGCATTTTTGGTAATCTAATACTTAGCTTTAAACAAATAAATGTCAAATCCTAGCCGTTAGGTTTTGTTTTCTCTGAATATTGAATTCGTAGGTTATCAATTTGGAATGGCAAAAGTGTTATCTTCAGGAGATGAAAAACATTATATAGTTCAGTTCGTCTCGGCTCGCATGGGCCTGCGAGTCCAGTTCGACTCGCAGCCCAAGCCCAAAAATGGACTCGGCTCGCTAAGACTTATACTATGCTCTGCGAGTTCAGTTCTCACTTCGCAATTCACTCTCTGCGACTTGAGATCTCGACTCGCAATTAATGTATATATTAAATACAAAATTTCATCTATCTTTAATAACGAAATATTCATTTGCAAATCTAAACCAATACACAAACATAATAATAATTACACCAGTCCTATTTCAAGCTAGATCTGTTGTCACAACCTATGTCTCAATAGGTCTGTACATTCTACAACAGTTTAAATCCTCAACAAAAACAAACCCTCGACGCTGCTTCATCCGGAAATTTCACGCTACATACCTCTGACGAAGCTTGGAAATTGATCGAGACGATTATGACACAACAACATAACTTGGAGTCAGATGAATCTACTTCAGAAGGAAGGAGTACGTCTAACTAAACCTTAGACAAATTAAAATCTCAACTCGATTCTATCACTCAAATTGTCAAGGATTTGCAAGAATCTTCAAACCCTAAGCTAAAAAATATACCTCAAAAGTTCCTCTCAAGCCGAAGGGCCAACGAAGAAATTCTTACAACCAGTGGAAACCCTAATCATTCTCTTCATTCAAAACCTTTCATTCAGCGGTTTACCACACAACCCACTTCTCAATCTTTAATTCTCTCTACTCCTTTCCCATTGACTTCTCGTCTAATCAACGAAAATTTCAAAAAACTTCATTGTTGAACAAAATAATGTCAATAGAAAAATTGTTAATTTTCAAAACCAAATTGATTATTTGACTAGAATTTCAAACGATTTAATTAAAAACATGGAGGATAATGTTAAAAAGTTGTTTTTAAAAGTTGAGGAGAAGCAAAGGGAAGAAGCGATCTACAACTCTGTCTATCACTCATCCTATGAGCATGATGACATCCTTGTGGTCACTAGAGGGGGAAAAGAGACTAAAAATGAGAAATCCATAGATATTACTACAACTGAACCTTCTACTTCTCTGCCTACTGATTCAGTTTAAGTTGACACCCCCGTCACTTCTCCTGAACCAGAACCTTCTAAAGCCCCAGAAGATATTAGACCTACGCGTATACCTTTCCCTGGTAGGCTTAAGAAAGAGAAACAAGATGCTCAATTTGGAAAATATCTAGAAATGTTCAAAAGCTTACACTTAAATGTTAGACTTTTAGATGCTTTAGTTGAAATTTCTAGTTGTGCCAAATTATTTAAGGAACTCTTATCCAATAAAGAAAAACTTAGACAAATAGTTAACTTACCCTTAGATGTAGAATGTTCATCGATTATGCAACAAGGACTATCCCCAAAGCTAGGAGACACTGGCCGTTTCACTATTCCTTGTTATCTTTAGGATGCTCAAATAAGTAACGCCTTAGCTGACTTAAGAGCTAGTGTAAACCTTATGCCATACTCTCTTTTTAGGAAACTAGGATTAAGCGAACTATTACCAACTCGAATGACCATCCAGTTAGCCGATAGATCAGTTAAACTCCCGCGAGGAATTGCTGAAGATATTATGGTCCATGTTGATAAATTCATCTTTCCTATTGATTTTGTTGTTATGGATATTGAAGAAGACGCCCATGTTCCACTCATCCTTGGCAGACCTTTCCTAAACACTGCCAAGGCCGTCATTGACGTTAATGAAAATTATTTAAAACTTCGAGTTGGAACTGAGGAAGTCACCTTCAATGTTGATAAACTAATGAAACATCCTATGGGAGAAGATCTTGGTCTTGTAGATTCTTTGCAGGAAATAATTGAAGAACATTTGGAGGAAATTCTCACGGTAAGCAGCATCAACCCCAACACCATCATCACAACAAGGAAACTGTGTGAAGAAGGCACGGGATTATGCTCTGCTCTCTTAGATTCTTCCACCGCATCAAGAGAAGTTCTATGTCCTTTAAAAAATTCCATCCCGCAGTTCAAAACTATTATGACTGCTCCGCTTGGGCAAGGCACACCAGTCACTCTTCTAAGAAGGAACCCGACTCCTGAAGTACATGATTCATCTTTCTCAAGGGAAGAAGTTCAAGGGATGCTCAAGGAAATGGAATCAATGTTTTCACCACCTAAACCACAAAGATCAAATCCAGAATACACCATAAACACTTCTTCATCAGCTCAATCTCAGAAGTTTGCACCCACTGAAGACAACGATATCATCACTGGAGAAAATGCAACTTCCACATCATCAACTGTCAAATACGAGCTGAGGAAGGATGCATTCTCTGATAAAACATAATGGGTTGAAATAGCTTCAGCCAACACATCAGATTCACCTCTTGAAGAGTCAGACTTCCAAACAGAGTTTAATGAACTCAAGAGAGTTGAAATTACAAGAATGAAGTCTTCCACTAAAGAACCACCGGAATTGGAACTAAAGGAACTTCCATCTCATATGGAATACGCTTTTCTCAAAGGAACTTCACATTTACCAGTTATCATATCCAAAGATTTGAAGCCTGAGGAAAAAGCCAAGCTCATCCAAGTGCTTAAGTCACATAAAAAGGCAATTGCTTGGAAAATCTCTAACATACAATGATCAGTCCAAACTACTGCACACACAAGATTTTAATGGAGAACGACTTTAAGCCATTAGTTCAGAGACAGAGGATAGTCAACCCAAAGATTCAAGACGTGGTCAAGAAGGAGGTTATCAAACTTCTTGATGCTTGCCTGATATACCTTATTTCTGATTCTCCATGGGCCAGCCCCGTACAGGTTGTTCCAAAGAAAGGAGGTATGATTGTGATTACAAACGAAAATAATGAACTTATCAAAACAAGGACCGTCACCGGTTAGAGGGTCTGCATTGACTATCGTCAACTGAACGAAGCCACTCGCCAAGATCATTTCCCTCTTCCGTTTATTGATCAGATGCTTGACAGATTGTCAGGAAATGATTTCTATTGTTTCCTCGATGGATTCTCTGGCTATTTTCAAATACCTCTCAATCCGAAGGACCAAGAAAAGACAACATTCACATGTACCTATGGAACATTCGCCTACCGACGTATGCCTTTTGGGTTATGCAATGCACCTGCAACTTTTCAGAGATGCATGGTGGCAATTTTCCATGAGATGATTGAACAGTGTATGGAGGTATTCATGGACGATTTCTCGGTCTTTGGAGACTCCTTCACATCTTGTCTTTCCAACCTAGACAGGATGCTAGCTCGATGCGAAGAATCAAACCTCGTTCTGAATTGGGAAAAATGACATTTCATGGTGAAGGAAGGAATAGTATTAGGACATCGGATATCTAAAGCAGGAATTGAAGTCGATAAAGCTAAATTTGATACTATCTCGAAACTTCCAGCACCTACTTCTGTGAAATCCATCCGAAGTTTTCTAGGTCACGCCGGATTCTACCGTCGCTTTATTAAGTATTTCTTTAAGATTTCTCGACCTATGACTCATCTTATCGAAAAGGATACTCCGTTTGACTTACAGATGACTGTCTTACAGATGACTTACAGATCACCTCTTCTCGAATGAAGATGATGTGCAACCTGAAAGTCCTACTGCTCCTGCAACTAACACTGTTCCCGTCACTGAATGGGACATGAATAATTTGGAGTTAGTACTTGCACCCGATCGAATCCTAGTCACACGTGTACACAGGGATCACCCCATCAATAACATTATCGGTGATCCTGATGCTGCTGTTCAAACAAGGCACCAAGTGCAGCAAAATCTGAATCAAGAAATGTTGAATTTGGTTGCCCGGATAAATTCCTGTCTTTATCCCAAATTGAACCGAAGAAGGTTGATGAGGCCTTAAAAGATCCATCTTGGGTCGAGGCTATGCAAGAAGAGTTGCAGCAGTTCAACAAGCTGCACGTGTGGGATATAGTTCCATTACCCAAAGGTGCTCATTTAACTGGCACTCGATGGGTGTTTTGCAATAAGATGGATGATAGGGGTATTGTAATTCGGAATAAAGCCCGATTGGTCATTCAAGGATTCAGTCAGATCGAGGGCTTGGATTATGATGAAGTCTTCGCTCCTGTGGCAAGACTTGAGTCCATTCGGATCTTCCTTGCATTTGCGTCTTACAAAGAGTTTCGCGTTCACCAACTCGATGTTAAGAGCGCATTTTTATATGGAAAAGTGGACACTGATGTCTACGTGAAACAGCCTCCTGGCTTTGAAGACCCTGAGCATCCAGAATACGTCTGCAAGTTAAACAAGGCGTTATATGGTCTTCATCAAGCCCCGCGATTATGGTATGAGAGGCTTACTACCCATTTAGTTAAGCATGGATTTGTTCATGGGAATATCGACAGTACTCTGTTCATCCGCAAAGAACGGACTGGCGATCAAGAGGATATGCTACTCGTGCAGGTGTATGTGGACGACATTATTTTTGGCTCTACAAATGAAGCGATGTGCAAGCACTTTGAGGAGATCATGAAATCTGAGTTTGAGATGAGTGCGATGGGGGAGCTCAAATTCTTTTTAGGTGTACAAGTTGAGCAGTCTCCAAAAGGTATTTATATTCATCAGTCAAAGTATGTCAAAGACATGTTGACTCGATATGATCTGCTCAATTGTAAAACCTATGGGACTCCCATCAAGTTTAATCACAATCTCAGACTTGCTGACGATGAAGAAGATTGCAAAGAAAAGGACTATCGATCAATGATAGGTTCTTTGATGTACTTGACTGATTCTCGACCGAATATTGTGTTTGCGGTATCCGTATGCTCTCGCTTTCAAGCCAAACCAAAGGTGTCTCATATGAGGGCAGTAAAGCGAATCTTTGGTTATCTCAAACATAGACCCAATCTTGGTCTATGGTATTCAAATGAGAAATCCTTCGCTCTTTCTGCCTATTCGGATTCAGATCATGGCGGCTGCAGCATAGACAAGAAGTCAACCACTGGTGGATGCCAATTCCTAGGAACTCGACTGGTATCGTGGCAGTGCAAGAAACAGACTACAGTTTCTCTTTCCACTGCAGAAGCTGAGTACGTTGATGCTGCGAGTTGCTGCTCTCTGTTTCTATGGATACAGCATCAACTGCGTGATTACGGGTTACTTCTTTCTATGACTCCTATTCACATAGATAATATCGCTGCTATATCTATCACACGCAATCCCGTACAGCACTCTAAGACTAAACACATTGAACTTAGGTTCCACTTTATACGGGATTGCTATGAAAAACACCTGATAGACGTAGTCCAAATAGACACCTTAAAGCAGAATGCCGACCTTTTCACTAAAGCCTTTATGCGTAATCGATTTGACGAACTAATCAACATGATTGGTTTAAGATTCTTTATCGCTAAAAAGTAATTTGTAACTTGGAACGTTATTTATTTTTGTGTGTTTGAAAAAAAAATAAAAAAATAGGCAACAACGCAACTGCCACTCTTTATACTTTCTAGTATTAAAGAAATGCAAGGTTGCTACATTTTAAAAATAGACGTTGAAGTTGTGTCTGTAAACAACTTGGGATATGATAGTACATCGGGTGACATGCATAAAAATGGAAATTTAAGGTTTATCTTTGATGTGTCAATAGATTTATCTGACGTATTGAAAACAGTTTTTATAAACATTGTCTTCATCATACGATATATTAGTAGGCATGTTATGCAAAACTCTTTGAGAAGTCTTAAGAAGCTTAACCATTAATTGTCTATTTCAAGTGGTACAACATCATTAGATGTATGACAAAAGTCTTAATTTCTTACTTATACTAGACATGCTTTCGTGAAAGACGTTTATTTGATATCATTTGGGGGTATATATTGACAGTTTCCTCTATTATACGTAAGTATAGACCTGGCTTCTATTAATATATACTTTAAAATTAAGCAAACACAAGTCAAAGTACTTGCAAAGTCTTTAAAATTAAGATACCTTACAAGGTCGCCAAAATGGTTTGACCAAGTTTGGTTTTGCTTAAACCTGAATCAAGTTATGTCGCTCTGTTGTACGTAAGTACAGACCTGCCACCGCTGACTTGATTCTTAAAATTGATTTTCTTATATTCTATCTGTAAATGGAAACATGGTCTATGTCTTAAGTTAAGATATATTTCTATGGTGGGAACCACAGCGAAATGAACATACCAATAATAATAAAATATCTCCTAGATGTAAGTGTATCATGTTTAAGTGGACAAATATACTAACAATCGTTTTGAAATAATTTTTATAAAAAGTGTTTTTAGTATGTCAAGTAAATTTAAAGAGGACAAATATACTGATGATCGAAATAACACTTACTGTTCCTAATAAATGCATGTTATTCCGATATGATCCCTAAACAGACTATATCAACTCCGTCACAAAAAAGAATGTGTTACTTTTCTAAGTTGTAAATTTACATTCCTGTATGTGTTTTATCTAAGTTAGTTTAATTTTAGATTTTCTCCAAGTTACAGTTACATTTTCAAATTTGAGTACCGAAATCACAACGTGAAAATCGATAAAATCGCAACTTTTTCACTAAAAGTGAACTGCGCGTCACTTTCACAAGTGACGCAGTAAGTGTTGGGGTAAGCTACGCTATAAGTGCCGGGTTGAGTGACGCATACTAGGGTTGGTGTATAAATACCCCTCCCCACGACACTCAACCTCACCACTTTTCAAACACTCATAGCGTCACTTGCACTGACATACCGACACTCATACTGTCTCTGCGTCACTTCGTCTGTGTGATTTTCATCGATCCATTCATGATTTCTACGGCTTGTTCGTGCATTCCTGTGCTACATCTTTGTTCCTCTCATTCACACGAACCATTTGGTACTTATTTTAACCATTATCTCTCATTATTCATGCTGTAATTTTAAATTAGGGTTACGGGTTTTTGGGAAACTTGAAATCGTTTGAATTAACGCTTGAATTGGTAATGTTTTCGTGTAATAAAGGGTGTGTAATACTCGTCTTTATCATGCGCACAAACCCTTTACTTCGATTTTCAAAAACCCCAATTTTGAAATCTGGGTATGAACAGTGACACGATGATCTTCATCGTTGCGTCACTTCGTGCGTCACTTACCTCAAGTGACGCTATTTGGTAATTTTGAAAGCCCATACCGTCACTTAATAAGTGACACTTATTCTTGCGTCACTTCTTAAGTGACTCTTGTAGTGACGCATATACTTGAATTATTTGTTAAGTCCGTCACTCATCCTAGTGACGCCCCATAATGCGTCACTCCCTTAAGTGACTGTCTAAGTGACACCTATGTCAATACGTCACTTATACCGTCACTTCTTAAGTGACTCCCTTAGGATACCGTCACTATGTTAAATGTCGCATGTTCTTCACCCGTCACTTCTTAAGTGTCGTATACATTGACTCACGACATACAAACGTCACTTACATCAGTGACGCTTGATAGCGTCACTTACCATCAGTGACGCTATACTTTAATTTTAATTTTGAGCACTGTATCTTGCGACACTTCCTAAGTGTCGGTAGTGGCCATGCGTCACTTACCATAAGTGACGCCTAAAGTCAAATTTCGCTTTTTAACCTATCTGTGTTCGGGCTAACTCTATAACGATTTCGGTTATTTTTTGTTTGTATTTTAGCTTACAGATGGCTGACCTACATAACTATTATCGCCGTACCAACACTCGACACAACATCACGGTGTTTCTGGAGTCTACGCACGCGAATTCGGCACCGTTCAGGCCGATGATCGAGTTTCTACGAAGATCAAGGATTCACTATGCTATTATCGCATCGACTCCGGTTTATATGAACCAACTTGAGGAGTTTTATGATCATGCGGTTATCCGGACTTAGGGCGACATCCCGAGAATTGTCTCTACGATGTTCGGGGAGGAGATAGAAATTACTGAGAACTCTATCCGACGGGTTCTTCAGTTCCCCGATGACGCCACAATGCCCACTATGTTCCCAACCACGTTTATCTATGGGGGACTTCAGAGGATGGGCTATCCAGCGAATCAGCTATCTGATTTCCGCAAACAGTATCTCTGCCGGGTTTGGAGGTACTTGTGTCACATTGTTATTGTTTGTTTATCTCCGCGGAAAGGGGGTTATGATGCTGCCAGTCACTTGACACTTTCTCTCATGCTAGCCTTGATATACAACAAACCGTATAACTTCAGCGGTTATGTTTTTGGTAATATGGTCGAGAATATCCGAGCAGGTAAGGACAAATGGCTGCAGTATCCACGTTTTGTGTAGCTTTTGTTGAATGACTTGAATCTCGAGATTGCACCTGATCAGCAATCTCTTCTGGTGCCAACACCTATGTTATTGCGAGTCTTCAACGACTGCAAGCTCGCGCCAAAGGGTGAGCAGGTTTTGGCAGATCGCGAACTATTCGGGCACATAGTAAACGAAAACTATGTTGCGCCGCGCGATGATGGATTTTTGGATGATGTCGTTCCTCCGGTAAATGAGGACGACTTGGTTGATACTGATATTGCTCAAGACTTGGATGACATTGATCGTGTTGACCGGGTCGAGGCTGAGTCTGATGATGGTGGGCCCACTCCACCCGTTTCTGAGGGTGACGTGCCACCTCAATCTGTTTTGGATAGGATACAATTAGCGGATCCTCAACGTTTCAAACGTATTTTGTGCAGGATTTCTGCTGGAAGGGTTCATATACCAAGGAATCCTGCTAAGCGTCCGGCTGGGTCTTCACCTTCTTATGCTGATTTACCTCATAGAAGACGCCAGCGGACTTCGGTGGTTATCGAGGAACCGACCTCTCAGAGACAACAACCACCACCACCGTCTGACATGCCATCACTTCAGATGATTTTGGCTCAGATGGAGCTTTTTCAGAAGCGTTTTGATGATCAACAGGCTCTAATTGCTGCTCAGGCTTCTCAGATCAAGGATTTGGAGCTCAAAGCTGCTGAGGTTGACAATCTCCAGCTTCAGGTGACGAATCTGTCGTCTAGGGTCTTAGAGTTGGAGTCTGTCACCATTGTTTCGGGGGAGGATACTCCTAGAGAGTTAGAAACAAATGTAACTCCTCCTCCTGAACCAGAAAATGTACAATCTTCTGAACTAAATGAAAATATCGCTTTAGATTATTTTGTTGATGTTCCGGGACAACCGACTCCGATTGCAGCCGACTATTCAAATGTCAATCTGACATATCTGCAGAGTTTGGTTAATAGATTTGATGAAGTTGATAGATCTTTTGATCCCGATGATATTGAGATGGATGTAGAGGTTCCAGGGTCGGATGAGGAATATATGGATAATCCTAATCAAGAACCGGCACCTGAACGTGAACCGGAGCCAGTGTTAAGGCAACCTACTCAAGCATTTGATTTTGATGCTCCGGTTATCGAAACAGATTCTTCCGAGGATGAGGCAGAACCTCCAATGGGACAATCTACTGCTGAATCAGTTTCCGCATCTACATCTTTTGGAATTTCGAAACCGCAAGTGGTTTATAAGTCAATTGCACCTGAATTGAAAACGTGTAAAACTTATCTGGTTAGAGGTGAATTGACTGGGTTGATCAGAAGTTGGAAGTTCGATGTTGATAACTTTTTGATTCTGATAAAGAGAAGTGACGGCGTGCAATACTTCAAACCGAGATTTAATCATATTAGCACTTTGCCGAAGGTTGAATTAAATCGTCTTGCTCAGTTGAATATCTTTAATCACTCTGAAGACACTCGAGGAGTTCTATTTCAGAGGATTTTGAGAAAGGAGATTTATAGCAAGAAGTATTTGTGGATCAGACCAGAGCTGGGAGTTCGATATTCATACAAGAAGAAGATTGATTTGAGAACTCAACAACCAATCGTGAAATATCATTATCCACCAGCTGCTAGTCTCAAGACTGTTCCCCTACAAGAGTTACCACTGGATTTCTTACGAGATTTAAAGTATTGGTGGTTTGACTCTGTCACTCAAGAAGCCGTAATTGAATATTCTACAAAGACTGCTGTGGTTCAAACACAGGATATTTGGGGTGAATGGCCAGTTAAGGAGTTCGTGGGAAAGTCTATTCGAGTTTTTGATCCGATCAGCCTAATAAATTTGACGAAGAAAGATTTGAAAGCTCTCTACAAGAATAAACTTCAGTACAATCAAGTTGATTTAGAGGAAGCTTCAAAGTTTACAAGGGTGGTCGAGATTTGTTTGAAGGTGGGAATACATGCTGGAGGAACATTCCCAGAAGGATGGTGCTGAGTGAAGTGTTAAAGTTTTTGAAGATTTTGAAGACCAAGCTGAAGACACGGGGGAGTTTGTTGATGCATATTTGTTTGTCTGTCAGTTGGTCTATCGAGTTGTAAAAGTGTCGTTAGTCGTTTGATAGAAATAGAGATTTTATATAGTACGACACTTAAGTTTTAGGTTAGGCGACACTTGCCTAAGTGACGCATAGCGACACTTAGGTAAGTGACGCATTAAGGCGGCCACATGCGACACTTCCACAAGTGACGCATGTCGGCCAGAATTTGTGTATAAATAGAAACCTACGGGTTTTCGGCTAGGGTTTACGAAACCCTAGCATCATTTGTCGACTAAACCGTCTGTAATCAAGTTCCATACGTTATTCAATCTAATAAACACTTCTACGTTGTTTGAATCAATTGTTTTCGGTTTGTGTTTGTTAGTGTTTTGTGCAATTGAGTGATTCCGCCTCTCAATAGCAGTCAATCATCACTTAGGTCCAACGTATAGGGCACTCTCAATTCTGCTTCTACAAGAATTCGATATAGAAATCAGAGATAAAAAAGGAGCAGAAAACATTGCAGCAGATCACCTCAGCCGATTAGAAAATCCAGCATTGGAGAAACTTGAAGAAAGAGGTATTTAAGACCAGTTTCCAGATAAACAACTCATGAACATCGGAAAGCACCACCAGGGACCTCGATCATCATACGATCCCTGGTATGCTGATATTGCCAACTTCCTGGTGGGAGGAATTGTCCAGAAAGGAATGTCAAATTCTCGAAGATGAAAGTTCTTCTGCGACTCAAAGAATTATTTTTGGGATGATCCTTTCCTTTTTAAGGTCTGTATCGATCACATCATCAGAAGATGCGTCGATGGGAAAGAAGTCGAACATATCCTCTACCAGAGCCACCATGGACCAACTGGAGGCCACCATGGAGCTAACAAGATAGCACGGAAAGTGTACGATGTCGGCTTTTATTGGCCAACCATTTTTCAAGATTCTTACAACTTGGCGAGACGTTGTGATGCTTGCCAACGATTTGGTAACGTATCCGCATGCAATGAAATGCCACTTACCAACATCCAAGCTTGTGAAGTCTTTGATATTTGGGGATTAGATTTTATGGGATCCTTCCCAAAATCTAACGGTAAAGAATACATTCTAGTTGCTGTTGATTACGTTTCCAGGTGGGCCAAAGCGCAAGCTCTCCCAACAAACGACACCAAGGTCGTCACTAAGTTTCTCAAACAACTATTTTGTCGATTTGGAGCTCCAAGAACCATAATCAGTGATCGCGGCACACATTTCTGCAATATTCACCTAATGAAAACATTGCAACAATACGACATCACTCATAAGACTTCAACAGCTTATCACCCACAAACTAATGGGCAAGCTGAAGTGACAAATAGGGCTTTGAAGTGAATCTTAGAACGAACGGTGCTCAGTCATGGAGACTAATGGTCCGATAAATTAGATGATGCGTTGTGGGCATTCAAAACAGCATATAAAACACCATTAGGAACCACACCATATCGTCTGGTTTATGGTAAAGCATGTCATCTACCGATATAGTTGGAATATAAGGCATACTGGGTGCTGAAGAAATGTAATTTAGACATTCCCACCATAAGATCCCATAGGAGAATGCAACTTAATGAACTAGCTGAGTTAAGAGATAAGGCGTACGATAGCTCCCTGAAATACAAAGAAAGAACCGAGATGCTCCATGATGCAAGACTCAAGGTATCAAAGTTTAAACAAGGAGATAAAGTACTTCTCTTTAACTCACGCTTTAGGAAGTTCTCTGGAAAATTCAAAGTCACGTGGAGCGGGCCATTTATAGTCTCATAGGTATTTTCCTTCGGAGCAGTTAAACTCGAAGCCCCGGAAGGTAACTTTACAGTTAATGGTCAACGCTTGAAATATTACATTGAGGACTTCCCCATTAATGAGGAAGTCTACATTTTCGAGCCACCTTGAATCATTCCCAGGTATCAAGAGTCAAGCTAGTAACTCTCTCTTAAACAAGCGCTCTTGGGAGGCACCCCAAGCATATCTTAGAATAATTTTTCTTTAGTTTTGATTTCATAAATCTTATCTAGTATTATCATTCCTAACTAAATAATGCAGGATAACTACTTATCTAACAGCCTTTGAAATTTACAAATCTAAGATAAGTCTTCATTATTAAAAATACAAATGCAGAAGTCCTGATGACACTTACAAATTAAAATCTTTTACAATCATCAGTTCTTTTCGCATTTGTATATTCTTATAAACTTGAATGTTACCTGTTTTGTTTATATTTTTCAGATGAATCTAGCAGACACCAGTAAGGAGAGCAAGAAGCAAAAGAAAACCCGTAGAGGCAAGAAGAAGAAGAAGACTGCTATTCAAGATGAGATTATGATTGATGTGCTGACTAATCCGGGGGAGCATTTGAGTCCTGCTGCACCACAGTCTGCCCCAGCATCTGGGACGATCCCGACCTTGGATTATGGGATCACTACTGCTGACCTAGCAGCTGCTTGGGCGCTCTTTCAGACATTGTCCATTCATCATGATTCAATGGCTGAGATCCATGAGGCAGTCGGTCTACCGAGACTCCCGGACATCCCTTACAAGCTAGGGTCTGGTCTACCATGGTCATTCTTCCCTCCTGCACCTAGCACTACTGATGCTCCAGCACAGGATCCGGGTCCTTCGAGTTCACACGTAGATCCAGCTGAGATGCTCGCAGCTGTTAGTAGACTTGATGTACCATCACGTTCTTCTGTCCTCCAGGATGCTGCCCTTGATGCCCTTTACCATGTGGCTGTTGCTGAGTTTGATCCTGATATGGATGATCTTCTAGATGATTAGTTTATCTTTACTTTATTATGTTTACAACTTATCTACTTTATTTATGTCTATCATACTAATATTCCGTGAGACCTGGTGATTATGACTCTATTTATGGCTATTTGCAGAACTCAGTATTCGTAGGAATGGATGATCTTAAAAGAAGTGTGGTCCAACAAAACTCCAGCAAATCACTCGCACCACTCCTTCAAGAATCTGGTCCTACATCCAGTACCCATAAATCGTAGGGAAGTACCTGTCTAGTTCTTATGATCTTTATTATGATAATTTATGCTCACGCCCACTTAAAACTCTAAGTGTGGGATTAACACCCCATAATTAGAAAACTTGAAATTTATAATTGACTTAATGCAAAACCCTAAGTGTGGGATTTTCCCTACTTAGTGTAGAAACATTGAGGACAATGTTTATTTTTAAGTGTGGGATAGCAGTATACTCTTCGCTCACTTGTTTAGATCAAAAATTTTCGAAAATAGTCCTCAGTATATAAATAGACCCTTACTTTCTCCAAAAATTTTAAAAAATTTCGCTATAAAAAACAGTCTTGCTTCGACAGTAATCGAACTACTCATTCAGCAGACTGACTTTTTCAAAGGTTTTTGAGTCAATAAGTTAAGAAGGAAGTACAGATTTTTTTTGCAAGTATTCAAAAGCCGGTAAAAAGAGGTCGGAACATGTCAGACTCTAACTAATTCTAAAATGAAAGTCTAAGAGGGGCATCGCGTGACTAGGCACATACAACCTATATTTGCGGTGAGGTAACTTGAGCCTAATATAAGCATTCATTTTTAATGCTTCACTTTCATTTGTTGTGTGTGACCGGTGCATGCATTCGGAATTAGAACTTGCTCCAGGTATTTTTAAAAAATTTATTGAAAAATGCTATTTAGATATTCTTTTTGCTTTCCCTCAAAGTTCACAGATTTCGTTTTTACTTAAAACATCTCGCGTGCGTTTCCATAATCAATACTCAAAAAATCGAGAGTCGTATGGTGCGGAAAATTGGCACCAAGTAAATTCGAAATTGTCAAAAGGATTGAAAAATGAAAGGATCTCAAAATGGGTGGAAAGAATATAAAAATCTCTTAGAAATTCCTTGGCAAAGAAGTTCTAAGCCAAAAAAAAATACAGAAAAAAAGAAAAAAAAATAAAAATGTGTATGTGAAATAAAGCTAAGTGATTCAAATCTCTCAAAAATTCCGATTCCTAAAAATATAAATCTTCATTGCGTTCTTGAGGATAAAAGTCCATATAGCTATCTTATTTCCTTATTATCCGTTTCCATTTTCATTAAAAAGTGTATCTAAATAAAAATTTTCAAAAAGTTTAAAGATCCTAAGATAAACAAAACCCCTTAAAACCTACAAAAAAATCCACCGTCCATACCCTTTCAATACCCACTTCACATTACAACCCTCTGAAATGTCTGGTGATAATTAGTGTCGTCCCTGTCTAAGTGGTGGAGATTTGATTCTCGATCAAGCCTATGACGATAAATGTTGCATGACTGGTATATGAGCGATTTCATTTTTTTAGAATGATAGGGAACCCGATACACTTTGAGTGAATTGAGTGACCACCTGGTGAGATCGCCCAGTCATGTATATTCCAAGATCGCGAGAATTGAAAGCATGCCTAAGATAATCATTTTATTAATTCTTTAGACACGTCATAGGAACATCTCTCTTTTCTGTGCCGGAACAATATTTGTATCAAATCCATGCCCTTTTTCTTTTCTTAAAGACTCACCCATAAAATGATTTTTCTCAAAAATTAAAGTTTTAGAGAAAATGACGGTTTGGTGTTTGTTAGAGGACAAGCAAAAGTTTAAGTGTGGGATACTTGATTTGACGTAAAAAGTCACATTTTTGTGCACCTTTTCTAGCCCATTTTGGTTCAAATCTGTTAATAAACATCAAATAATTAATGTTTTATGCTAAAAATGTAAAATGAACCAAAACTTAGACTTCCTTTTGAAAAATCACTTAAAATGCTCAAATAACGAACAAATCAGAGCTAAAACGATCCACTTGGATTCTGACGTATAATTAAGCTAAACTGGCCTAATTTGTGTCATATTGATCTTCAGGAAAATTCAAAAACGTGGGCGCAAGAATCGTTCGAATCTGACAAGTAACGAAGAAGTTAGAGCCAACCGAAGATCACAAGAACTACGACCAGTGCACAAGACTTACGATCCAGCACACAAGAACAAGACCCAGGGTACACCACCCCCATAGGGCCGTATACCACCCCTAGAGGGGCGTATACGCCCCCTTTATGGCCGTATACCCCCTCTAAGGGGAGGTATACCCCCCTTTTTGGGTGGTATACCCCCTCTTTGGTGTTGGATACGCCCTGTTTGCTACCGAATACGCCCTATTTGCTACCAAATATGCCCTATTTGGTGTCGAATACGCCCTTGTAGGTGTCAAATTTCATAGCTCGAGGGTGTATTTCTAAGTAAATAACGGGTGAGGGGTGCTGTATGTAAATTTAGTTCTTGAAGCCTATAAATAGAGGCTTAACCTCCTCATTTCCATATCCCTCACCATTCATCAAAATCTCTCATTCCATACACACTTTCTCTCTCTAGAATAATATTAGTAGTTAGTTAGCTAGTAGGAGTAGAGTAGCAAGCTTACGAGCTTTGTACGGAGTTGCTCCGAGACTACGGTTGTGTAGATTTGTTGTAACGCCTGACAGGTTCTATTATATTATCCTTTCTTGTTATTTTTAAATATGTTGTGCTATTGTCATGATTATTTAAGAATGCATGATATGATAATTACTATGTTAGGCTAGAAAAATCCGTGTTTGCTATGATAAATGTTATGCTAGGGTAGTTATGCTTTAAACAATGATGTTACTCTGCTTGTATGAAATTAGGATATGTTTAAATTTATGAATTAATTCTATAATGTTTTATTTATCCAACTTATGCTGTGGTTTGAAACCTAATGATATAATCCGGCCAATTGTAGAAATAGGTCCCTCAACTATTATGTGTCTGAATGATTCGATGAACTCGGCATGGCCACTGTTCTCCTTATTGAAATAAATCAGAGGAGACACTGAGCATATGATTAGAGTTAAATTAGAATTAATCCCATATATTGGATGCTTTTGAGAAACTTTCGGAGCATCCGTGACTTAAACATTTATCCAGAAACTCTGCCTGAAATAAACTGATATTTATCCATGTTACATTACTGCATGTTCTTATTTGATTGTTGCTCTAGGGTTTACATGCTAGTATCTGTTTGTCTACTGCGGTTGTTGGGTTTATGATTAGGTTTTCAAACATAGAATAATTACATACGACAGTTTAACATGCTAGAATAATTACAATGATCTGTATAAAATAATGTCGAACAATTTAACCGATCGTTAGACAGACTTTCCCAACTTATTCGGCGGGGTTACTCCTTTTCACTTTATTGTTTATTCAACAATTCGTGCCACGATACGGACGTCTCAGACGACCGAGACTCGGGAATAGGATTCGAGGTTAGTTGTCGGTTAAATTGGTACTACATTTGGGAGAACTTCCGGTGTAGCTTACACTCCATATCTGTTATCCATGTGACATGTTATTTATTTGATTGTGGACAACTCTACGTTAGATAAGTAATAGGATAGGAGTTATGGCCCATTAGGACATATACAGTAATGATACGGGATCTCTGGTCAAGGCATCGGAAATACCGTAAAATGGCTCAGTACTTGGTATAGCGTTGGAACCACCTCTGGTGTAGTACAAATGCGTGGAAGCCACGAAAAGGCCGTAGGTACAGTACTATGTTGAACATCGTTCAGAGACCCCAAATCAGCACTGCTAGGATTCATTATAATTAGAGCCCCAATCCTCATGACTACCCCTAAATAGCATATACTGACATCATAGCAAACACTCACGTAATCCATAGATCTCTCATCGACTACACTCGTCATTTACATTTCTGTTTTTAGTTAAAGTAGAAAAGAAAACAAAACCCCTCAAAAAGTTTTAAATCTCAGCTAAATTACCAAAGATAATTAATCCTCCTAAGATCCTTGAGTCATACCTACAGCTTATACAAGTAATGGTGTAACTTAGGCTTCCCAGCAAAATATAAATTTTTAAAACCCTCTGATCTGCAACCTGACTGGACAGTCAGCAACGAAAAGGAAGCAATTCCTTGACCGACCGTTGGGAGGTAATCAGTCCCTCTTGACTACTGATTGTGTTTTGTGTTGTGTGCAGGAGCCTACTGTGAACAAGGATAGCTGGTGGTATGTAGACAGTGTATGCTCAAGGCACATGACTGGAGAACGAAGTCTACTAAAGGACTTCAAAGAAGGTTTCAAGCAAAAAGTTAATTTTGTAGGAGACAAAGGAGGACTAATTACGGGAAAAGGAAAAGTTTCAAATGGAACTTTGACTCTAGAGGATGTGAATTACGTTGAAGAACTAACACACAACCTAGTGAGTGTTTCCCAAGTCTGCGATAAAGGTCATCCAGTTCATTTTAATGAAAAGGAGGCTTTAGTTCTGAAGCCAGGCTTCACGATTCCTGAAGTGTAACACCCCGCAATTTCGACATAATTATAAATATTAATTACATGCATTTTTAGACTAATTCCCTAACTTGAGTGAATTCACAGGTTTTCAGTTTGCAAGTACAGTTCGTTAAACCAAATACGTTCATAAACAGTTGTTGCCATAATAGTTATATAATGTTTTGTGGAATGTTATCCAAATATAGTTCGTTTGGGATGTTGCCAAAATACAGTTTACGTGGGATGTTACTCAAAATACAGTTTGAAATACGTTGCTAGTCGTTCTCCAGCATTTCTAAAGCAGTACCGGTCGTTCTCCGGTCTAAAGACGCACAGGTCATTCTCCCGTCCAACTCGGCCAGTCGTTCTCTGGCACTAAACATTGCTGGTCGTTCTCCAGCGAAACACAGTATCGGTCGTTCTCTGGTCTAAACACGCATGGGTCGTTCTCCCGTCCAACTTGGCCAGTCGTTCTCTGGTACTAAAATACCTTGTTTGTCATTCCCCAATGTTTACATAAAAGTACCGGTCGTTATCCTGTTTACCAAACAAAGTTTAACAAGTTTATAGTATGAAATGTTGTTTCATAAATACCAGTTCTGTGTAAGAGTTTAACAGTTTAAAGTACTCTAATCGTTCAAGTAAAACAAGTATACAATCATGTAGGTAAAAGCAGTTATGGCAATCAATAAAGCAGTTGACTATGTTTCTCACCCCAAGTTGAAAGCGGTAAAACAGTTAAAAGTGGGGCTGTGAACTCACCTGTTGAGTTAAGTAATGTGCGAGTGCTAGCAAAGCCTAAAGCCCAAGTATAGTCCGGAATCTCCTAACATCCTAAACGTACGAGATTTAATAAGTACATGGACGTCTAACTCGACCATCCATGCTAGTGTTCACACAACTAGATTATGACCCAAGTTTTTGTTTTAATGTATACATTCGCAATTTGTAGTTGTGAAAATGTATACGACTCATTGGTAATGGTTTGTAATAATAATCTATGAAAGTATTATCATGTTGTTTCATTGTGTTTCATGGTATGAAATTGTGTACGGGGATCTGGGGGCAGCGCCCCTGGTAGCGGGGTCCAAGGGGAGGCAACCCCTGGCAGGGTCCAAGGGGAGGTAACCCCTGGCAGGGTCCAAGGGGCAGAGAAAGTATGCGACATAGGGTAAATTGTGCGACATAAAACATTGTGTCGCTTAGTGCGACGTAGAAGTGGTACTGCGACACAAAAGCTTGTGCCGCACTACTGTTTTTGGCCCCGTGCGACGTAACTAACCGTTCGATGAAAATTTGGGGAAAACAAGTTTTGATTCGATTTTTAGGTATAATCTGTTGTAGAAACACTAATACATGGTATATTACTCATAATAATCACGAAATAACAAGGAATATATTTTATCTTTTCCTTGTTATTTCGTGATTATTATGAGTAGTATACTTGCGACACAACTACTTACGTCGCAGCATTTGCGACCCAAATACCTATGTCGTATTAAATTACGGATGTCGCACATTGCGACACAAACCCTTATGTCGCAGAATCTTTTTGCGACACAATCCTTATGTCGCAAAACTCAGAACCTTAAAAACACATATTTTTCACTAAGTGTCGAAACCAGATTTTACCACTTGATTTTACTCCGAATTTGTATTTCACGTGCGCTTTTACTAAAGCAATGTAGTAGATTTTTTTTTTTCCAAGCTGACCTGGCAGCTCGACACCAGCCAGGGGCTCTACCCCTGGGACCCCACTACCAGGGGCGCTGCCTCCGGACCCCCGTACACAAGTTCATACTTTATGAAACACAATGAAACAACATGATAATACTTTCAGAGATTATTATTACAAACTATTACCAACGAGTCGTATACATTTTCACAACTACAAATTGTGAATGTAAACATTAAAACAAACACTTGGGCCATAATCTAGTTGTGTGAACACTAGCATGGATGGTCGAGTTAGACGTCCATGTACTTATTAAATCTCATATGTTTAGGGCGTTAGGAGATTCCGGACTATACTTGGGCTTTAGGCTTTGCTAGCACTGGCACATTACTTAACTCAACAGGTGAGTTCACATCCCCACTTTTAACTGTTTTACCGCTTTCAACTTGGGGTGAGAAACACAGTCAACTGCTTTATTGATTGCCATAACTGTTTTTACTTACATGATTGTATACTTGTTTTACTTGAACGATTAGAGTACTTTAAACTGTTGAACTCTTACACAAAACTGGTATCTATGAAACAACATTTCATACTATAAACTTGTTAAACTTTGTTTGGTAAACCGGAGGACGACCGGTACTTTTATGTAAACGTTGGAGAACGACCAACAACGTATTTTAGTGCTAGAGAACGACTAGCCAAGTTGGACGGGAGAACTACCCGTGCGTTTTTAGACCGGAGAACGATCGATACTGTGTTTCGCTGGAGAATGACCAGCAGTGTTTAGTGCAAGAGAACGACTGGCCGAGTTGAACGGGAGAACGACCCGTGCGTCCTTAGACCGGAGAACGACCGGTACTGCTTTTGAAACGCTGGAGAACGACCAGCAATTTATTTCAAACTATGTTTTGTGTAACATCCCACGTAAACTGTATTTTAGGCAACATCCCAACCGAACTATATTTGTATAACATTCCACAAAACGTTTATTTAACTATTATGGCAACAACTGTTTATGAGCGTATTTGGTTTAACGAATTGTACTTGCAAACTAAAAAACTTGTGAATTCACTCAACCTCGTTGTTGACTTTATTATGTTTTTCAGGGAATTATATGCACGTAAGACTACTGCCTGCACAGATGGACACTAGGTGACCCGCGAAGCTTTAGGATGCCAACTTTTTGAAACACATGGATTTCTTTTGTGTAACTAATTTATTTTAGTCATATTTACGAAATCCACTTTTGTAAAACTAATTTCCTACTTATACGATTCGATGAATCATAAACCTTGTAACTATTACTTTTGGCATCTTAATATATATATATGTTCTGTTGTAATCATATGCTCTGATATGTATGCATGTACAATATTGGTGTCATTACCTCCATACTTAACTAAATGCTTCCGCTAACCACGATTAACGAATTTGGGGGTGTGACATGAAGAGTGGATATTGATGAGGGCACCAAGGAAGAAGGACATCTATGCTATAAACATGGGTGTTTCTAACTCTTCAATGGTGTCTACATGTTTATTATCCAAGGCCTCAGAAGCAGACGAATTATTATGACATAGGAGAATAGCACATCTGAACTGGAGAAAGATGAATTTCATAACCAAAAATGGGGGTAGTTCTGGGTGTACCACAAAAACATTTAGAGTCTGAAAATAAGTGTGGTTCTTGCATGAAAGGAAAGCAGCACAAGAAACCACACAGATCTAAGACTGAAAACCCGATCTCCTCACCATTTGAGTTGCTACACATGGACCTCTTCGGCCCTATAAGCAAGAAAAGTCTAGGTGGCAAATGGTACTGTTTGGTTGTCACAGATGATTATTCTAGATTCTCATGGGTGTTCTTTTTGGGATCTAAGGACAAAACTCCTGGAATTCTAATTGAGTTCTTTGATCTAGTAGAGAATATCTATAAAGCGAGAGTAAAGCGTATTCGTAGTGACAACGGAACATAATTCAAAAACTTAACGTTAAATATCTATTGCTTAAGCAAAGGGATTATTCATCAATTCAGTGCACCCTATGAACCTTAACAAAATGGTGTAGCTGAACGGAAGAATAGAACATTGATAGATACTGCTAGAACAATGCTTGCTGATTCAAAGCTTCCTATCATCTTTTGGGCAGAAGCAGTGAATACATCATGTTATGTTCTAAATAGAGTTCTTACGGTCAAAAAGTAGAACAAGACTTGTTATAAGCTTTTGAACAATAAGAAACCAAACTTAAAAGGATTTGAACCCTTTGGAGTTTCATGCACTATATTAAAAACTGGTCATCAAGCTAAATTTGGTGAAAAGGCCGACGAAGGATTCTTCCTAGGTTATATGCCTAATTCTCCAAACAAAAGGGTTTTTAACAAAGTCACACGACGTTTGGAGGTAGTGTATAATATTGAACTTACATGCTACACACCAAATGTACATAAGGGATTAGATTGGCAATTTGATTATTTTGATATTTTTGCATCTTTTAAAGTACATGTAAGTGATTTTGTCAGTGATTCAGAGATTTCTGAACATTTATTGTCTGGAAATGAGGATATTGGCCACACTCCAACATCGAATGCTCAATCTTCTACAATCAAGACAAGTGCTGATCCAAATCAACCATCTACTAGTGGATCTCAAAAATCCAAAGTAAATACACCTCCAGATGAGGAAGATCTGATGCAAAACTTAGTGGATGATATCATTACTCCAGTTAGAGAAATAAGAATATCTTCTGATATTGATAATTCACAGCCATCCAGTGAGGAGGTACCAGATTTGGAAGACACACCTGAACCTCATAGTACTCATGAAATAGGTACTAATTTGGAGGATGAAATACTAGTTGAACCGGTAACGGTTACTCGGACTAGTAAGAATCATCCACCTGAGAACATCATAGGTGATCCTCAAATTCCTATGTTAATTAGAGGACAAGTTAAAGCTAGTATTTCTAACAACCAAGATCACCCAATCTTGTATTCTGAAATGAAAGAGATAGAGATTTCTAATCAATGTCTATATTCATGCTTTATCTCACAAGTTAAGCCTAACAATGTTCAAATGGCTCTAAAGGAAAGTTCGTGGGTGGAAGCAATGCAAGAAGAACTATCTCAGTTCTCAAAATTACAAGTATGGGAGTTAGTTGACCTTCCAAAGGGAGAGTATCTAATTGGAACTAGATGGGTATTTAATCAACAAGCAGAAATAGATTACTATGAAGTGTTTGCACCAGTTGCTAGGCTAGAAACAATTAGAGTATTCTTAGCATTTGCCTCATTCAAAGGGATAAAAGTTTATCAGTTGGATGTTAAGAGTGCCTTTTTGTATGACAAAGTTGAAGAATTGGTGTACATTTCACAACCACCGGGGTTTGCTGATCCTGACTATCCAGATAGAGTATATCGATTGAATACGACTCTATATGGATTACATCAAGCACCTCGGATGTGGTATGGAACACTATCAATGTATCTACTTGAGAATGGTTTCATAAGAGGATCAATTGATAGTACTCTTTTTGTAAAGTGGAAGAAGAAAGACTTTCTACTTGTGCTAGTGTATGTTGATGACATTTTCTTTGGATCTTCTGATGAAAAGATGTGTCAAGAATTTCAGAAAGTCATGAGAAAAAGGTTTGAAATGTCTACAATGGGAGAGTTGAATTTCTTCTTAGGATTTCAAGTTGATCAAAAGAAGGATGGATTCTTTATTCATCAATCTAAATATACATATGAGCTATTGGAACGCTTTAAGATGGATGAAAGTAAGGTCTACAATACTCCAATTCCAGTCAATTATAACCTTGGACCAGATACATCGAGTGATAGTGATGTGGATCTAACTCTTTATAAAGCCATGATCGGATCACTAATGTATCTAACTGCCTCTCGGCCTGACTTTATGTTTGCTATTTGTATATACGCAAGATATCAGGCTAATCCGAAAGAGTCACATATGCAAGCTGTAAAATGGATCTTTCGTTACCTCAAAGGAAAATCGAAGCTGGGACTTTGGTATCCGACTGATGGAGACTTAGATCTCATAGCTTATACTGATTCGGGTTATGGAGGATGCAATCAGAATAGGAAATCTACAACCGGAGGATGTCAATTCTTAGGAGGTAGATTAGTATCCTGGCAGTGCAAGAAGCAAAGTTCGGTTGCCATTTCTACATGTGGCTGATTATGTTGCAGCTGGTAGCTGTTGTTCTCAAGTAATTTAGATCCAACAGCAACTGCGGGATTATGGGTTAAACATAACCAATACTCCTATGATGATTGATAATGAGTCAACAATGTCGATCATCAACAATCCGGTGAAGCACAGTAAAACTAAGCACATTGATATTCTACATCATTTTATTAGAGACCTTGCTGAGAAGAATTTGATAAAGTTAGTTAAGGTTCCGTCATTGGATAACTTAGCAGACTTATACACAAAGGCGTTCGACAGAGCAAGATTTGAGACATTGGTTCAACTAAACGGAATGAGAAATCCAGAGTGATTAGTCTTCCAAGGGTATGTTTGTAATAGTTAGTAGTACTTTTTATGTTCTTATTAAAAAGAAAAGGGGGCGTATGGCATTCATTTTCTTGTTACCTGAAGGGAATCGCCTCCAATAAAAGAACAACAGCAGTTCTTTTAGAAAAATGTTTAAGTTTTAATCTGCAAAAACTATGGAAGATGATAGTACATTAGGAGAATAAGCTTCACAATAATAAGCTTAAGTCCTAAGTATGATGTGTTAGTAGGTTTAATTAAAGCTACATTAGAACTACAACGGTTCTATCAGGTATGTATTTATATTCATTTGATTATACACCTATATCCATAAGTTATAATTTGCATGTTTTAAATGTCTAGATAGCTTTATTATATGATGTACTGGTAGGCAAATTATATAAACATCTTTAAGCATTTAAGAAGTTTTAATATACTTGTTTGTTATCTTGTGTTTCAAGTATATGGTGTATGACATATGTCTTAATTGTTGACTAATAGCATTCACATGCACTGTAATTATAAAGCTATAAATGACAAATAGTAACAATATGGGTATTAACTTAATTACTGGTGACTTTGTTGTACTGAGTACAGACCTGAAGCCTTTAATTAAATTGATATTCTCAAATGTATTTTGAATCATGCTAAAAGGGATCCTCTGTTGTACTAAGTACAAACCTGGAAAACATAGCATCTTCAAAGTATGTTTGATATTTGTATAAATTCTAAATTCAAGTGTAAGTTTGATAAACCTCTACCTTGAATATAAATAAATCAGTGTTATATGTGTTGCTTGAATTCTTCAGTATGTCATATCTTAGAAATCACTTGGTAATATTCATATTAACAAAAATGGTGTTGCTTAGACATGTGAGTATAATTTGTTTATGTGGATCATAATATTGGTAGTCATCTTGAACTGTCTATAAGAAAATATTCACTTTAAGTGAATAATATGGTTTTATTAATTATGCTATGTGGATAAAGGTACCTAAGATATAATTTTATTAATATAAATGAATAAATGATAAAATTAGTTGTAATTCTATTGTAATTTATTTGAATTTCATGAGGTATGTATACTAACAATCTACTTAGACTTTTTAATAAATTTAACTAGTTTGTTCTTTCTAATATGATCTATAATCAGATAAATTGTTATTCAGTTTATTTATGTACTTTATTTTACTTCAAGTAATTAATAAAATGGTATCTAATACCACTGTTAGTTTATATGTGTTGTGTTTTATTTATATAAAGTTATGTTATTTTATAAGTATTACCCTTTGGAATTAAATTATACTGAATATTCTCATATATGTTGCACAATCGTAACAAGTACAAGTGAAAAATAATGCTATTTTAGACTTGTACAAATTTTGGGTTTTATTTATACTTATTTAATTCGCTTTCTAATTTAATCCTGCGAGTTTGACTAGTCAGCTTTGTGGATCGAGTTCAAAACTTGCGAATTGAGAAAAACGTATAAAAGGGTGGTCAAACGAGTCAAATCCCACCGAACCCACATCTGTTTTGCAAACTCACTTCATCTTTGCGAGTCGACTATTGGCAAAACAAGACGAAACTTAGTTTTTCGTTTGTTTTTTATTTTCCGATTACGGGAACGAGCTTTTCAATCCAGAGATAATATACAACACTAGATTGCGACCATTTTGAGGTATAAATCAAGGGATTTCACCGTATATTTAACTCGAAATCGAAGTTTTTATAAAACTAGGGTTTCGGTTTAAAGTTTGAAAGATTTATATAGATTCAAGATGTTATTTGACAAGAATCATTAGGGTTTATGTTAAACGCATCTTAATGAACATAAATGAATCGATATATCATGTTAAAATTGATAGATTAATCGATTTTATGTTTCACTTCGTGACGGCAGTTCATCCTGCAAGTTGAGATCTATCTCAATTCGAAGTGTCTATTGTTGGGAGTTGAAACTCATTTCGCTTGACTTGTTGATTTGCGGATCGAATAGGTCTGCGAATCGACTTGCGAGTTGAGTTGCGGTTTGACTTAACTATCGAGTCGACCTGTCTGCGAATTGAGTTGCGAGTTGAGATTTGGTTTTGCGAGTTGAACACTAAGATGTTGACTCGTTCACCTTGCGAATTGACTGTGTTCGTTGACTTGTTGACTTGCGGACCGAGTTGATTAGCGGATCGACTTGCGAGTCGAAGCTGCGGATTGACTTGGTTAGCGAGTTGACTAGTTTGCGAGTTCAGTTGCGAGTTGACATTGTTTTTAGCGAGCTGAAATAAAAACTTTTCTAAAAAAATAAATTGTCAATTGTAATTTAAACTTTTGATGTAATAAGTCATAACAATTTCACTTTCGCCTTCAAAAGTTAATATATGGTTTGACGTGCGAACTATTTATTAACACGTAATAACTTATATTTTATTTATATATATATGACTTTTGATTCTTTGATAATAAGTAATATATATATATATATATATATATATATATATATATATATATATATATATATATATAACATTAACTTATGACTATTTAGTAATATATAAGTTAAATATCATTTATATACGACTTGAGACGACAATGTAACAAGTTATATATTATAATTTAGAACTGAGATGTTTGATGAATATTGATTCATAAACATTATAGTTTACTAACGTGCTTTTAATTGTTTTGTCATTTGTGTTTTATACAGATTTGGCTAGGCAATTTGATAAAGTTCACAATATCCTTGTTGATCTAGATCTCGGTGCACGTGGAGCTAACAAAGTAGCTCAAGTGCTTACATTTTTTGCACGTTCTCGCATTCGTTATGCACTGACGGAGTCTCCACCGATCACTCAAGGTATACTGAATGATTTTTGGACAAATATTCAGTATGACGAGACGGTCAACCCACCGGTGATACGCACAACGGTCAATCAGAGACCAATTGTTTTTGCTGCATCTAACTTACATCATATTTTACGTCTGGGTACAGTAGACCAGGAGGATAGTCCGATGGAGTATCCTATGGATTTTATTGAGGGTGCTCTAGGACGTATGGGATATACCGGTCAGAGACGAGGACGCCAGTTCCTTAAAGCTCTCGTTATCGGAGAATGGAGGTTCTTATGGCATGTTATCGTTACTATTTTTAGACCGAAGAAATGAGGTTTCGATGAGCTGAGCCCTTCTTTATTACTGGTTGTACTGTTACTGGTTTATAACAAACCATACAGTTTTTATGATCTCATTTTTGGTGAGCTGGTACGCCAGATATCAGGTACTGTTAGATCGATATTTTTGATCTACCCGAGGTTTTGCATGATGATTATTCGTCATCATCTTCCGGAGCTTGTTATTCCTGAGCCGCACTTACGTGTTGATACTATTGCACTCAGAGGATACAATGCTATGTTTCAGCAGACTATTCGTCGGGAAGAATATGTCAAGCCTGAAATTCGTGATCTTTTTGGTTATATTCATGATGCGGCTTATGTTACGCTACCGAACAATGGTTGGTCGGATGTTGTTGCTGCTGATGCTGATGCCGCAGTTATTCCCGAGCTTGCTGTGAATGTGTTTCCACAACCTGAGCCACGGGAGCTGCTTGAAGATGTTCTTATTCAGGCTGATCAACTGGAATTGCAGGTTGATGCACAGGTTGCTGCACAGCTAGTGCAAGAGGTGTTAGGGCAAAATGATGATGCCAATGATCCGCTTCTTCAAGCGATTGATCAGTATATTGATGTTGCACCTGCATATGTATAATTTAAATTATATAATAATATAGACACTTAATTGATAGATTTTATTATTAATCATAGATGTATAATATTATTATATAACGATAATGATATAGATATTTAGATGATTAGGCAAGATATCTAATTATATAATATGAATATCATTATGCACAGGAAGCTGAGACAGTAGACCCAGAGGTTGTAAGACCTGAGGGTGAGCAGGGACAGCGAGATCGATCTGAGGTATTACCTGCTAAGGTATTGAATCGGGTTAATCTTTAAAATATATATAGAAACTTAGATGATAGAGCTTTTAGCTAATCATAAAGTTTTAATATTATTGTAATTAGGAACCAATGGATATGGAACCAGAGTTTGATAGACCTACAGGTTCTTCGGTTGTGGTCCTACCTTCTGAGGTATTATATGTTATTGACATATAGAACGTGTATGATAGAGCGTTATGCTAATCATTAATGTTTAATATGCTTAATATATAGGATACTGAGGTTGGTCCGTCAGGTGGACGTGATGGTGAAACTACACCAGATTCTGATTCTGATGACATTCGACCTATTTTGCCGCCTGCTGGTATGATTCCTTATAGATCTGGACATATAAAGGATCCGAGCTTAAAAGGAAAACGCACAGCTGATGATTTAGATCCTGATTTTGGAAACTCGGAGCTGTAAAACGGCTAGAGCTTCTACTAGACAATTGACTATTGATCTAGGTTAGTTTATATATCGTTAGACATTAATTATCTTGTTAGTTAATCACGAGTTATCAACTAAGACAGATTTATCTGTAATAGCTGCTAGGGATCGACAGCAGGATGAGCAGGTATCACAACACAAAACCTAAGGACTGTTTTGGAAATGATTTAAAATTCGACACTTCGGGCCAAACACAACATAACGATAATTTCCCCGAACCTTAGAAACATATTTAAGTCTACCCTAAAAGTTTCAGGTCAAACCGAACACGTTTGACAAAATCGACGAAGATGAGCCTCGGTACAAAAAACCTTAGACATGCGACAATACCATTGTCGCATAAGACTCAATTCTCGCGAATACCTGCGACAATGCTATTGTCGCAACCCCATTGTCGCAAACATCATTGTTGGATAAATAGTGTTCCGAGACTGTCACATAAATAGTGACCCGAGTTTGTCACATAAATAGTAACCCGACATTGTCACATAAATAGTAACCCGACATTGTCACAATAATAGTACTTTACAACTGTTTCATAAATAATGATCAACAAAATGTACATGATTTTCACCAACAACAAACGTTTGGAAAATCTCGGAAACACTTAACATATACATTTAGAAGTATACAATACAACAAAACACATAATAATAATACTTTGAGATTATTATTTGTAATACCCCCAAATTTTACTGTTTAGCGGAAGCAAGCTTTGGGGTGCTACTAATCAATAATCAAAACACACAAGGCATACAATGAATGACTCTATATGCGTCGTTTTATAGATACATTGATCATATAAAGTTTTACAATGTATAAAGTTTACAAAAGCCCAATAATTACAATGTTTAGAGATTAATCCGAATAACTCAGTTACAAAATGGAAGTAATGCAAAATAATCTCTTGATGTGTATGCTGACTCGAGCTATGGGCATCCTGAGTGAACAGGTCTACTGCTGTTGGGTACCTGAGAACACATGCTAAAAGGGTCAGCCAACGCTAGTGAGCTCACAGGTTTGCATAATAAATATGTAAGTAAGTGTGAACCACAAGATTTAGTAATAAGCATTTGAAATGAATCAAAGGATGTATATGTCTGCCATGAGGTCATAGTCTGCACTTAACGTGGGTGTCAGGATCACAATAAAGTGCCTGATCGTGGGTGCCTCTGGGCGAGTGTCTAATCCACACTTGTATGAACAAATGCTAATGCGTCCGTTTAACCATTCAGTGCTTGCTGACCCGGACGAGGATGGTCAGTCCTATATGGTACCATACACTAACATTCGTGCTACATAAAGTATTACCAGAAATATGATCGTAGAGGACTTAATAGTGATTAGAAAACAGCTCATGCAGTATATAGAGAGTTTTGTACTCGTGTTCACATGTAAAACAAGGTAAAGCATGTATTCCCACCTATGGGTTTAAAACTATAAAATGAGGGGCTATGAGACTTACCTGAGTCTGGAGATTTGCAACGAAGCAATATGGTGGTATAATATGTGGTGTCTGAAGACTGTAACCTGCCGGGAGTTTACAACGCGCAAGGTTAATTATAATAAGTTGGTTTCTATAAAGATTACCCTTGTAGTTGTTCGTCCAACTAGAATATTCAAATGACTACGATTTGGTTGTTTAACTTATCCAAGTTACTACGACTTGGTTGATTTGATTGTGTTTTGAAAACGTGTACGACCCGTTGGTGATTGTTGGCAATAATAATCTCAACATTATCGTTATGGTTTTAATGTGATACACTTAAAAGTATGTCCCAATGTGTTTTAGAAATCGTATCGTATAAGTGTTTGAGGTTATACAAGTTTGACACTTAGTATGAAAATAGTTTGAAAACATTCTATTTTTAGCGTCACTTATAGCGACACTTAGGGTTTAGGCGACACTCAGGAAGTGTCGCATAAAATGGTAAATTCTGACTTAGTGGCGTCACTTGTGGAATTGACGCATAGAGGGCGACACTTAAGGAAGTGTCGGATGTAAGTGTCAGTACATGTGTCACGCGTTATTTGGGCTAGTGTCATATGAAATCGGATTTCAATTATAGGCGACACTTAGGTAAGTGCTGCTAGAAGTGTCGGTTAGGAGTGTCGGGTATTGAATTTGCGTCACTTAGGCAGTGATGCAAAAAAGAGGGTTTTATGCGGCACTAGGGTAAGTGATGCATAATTAGGGCTTTTAGCGACACTTAATGCGTCACTTAAGGAAGTGACGCGTCACTGCACAGGTCCGTGCGACACTTAAGTCTGTTGGCCGGATTTTGTGTCAAAATCGTGTTTTCCGGTTTCCTTTGACTCGAAACTTTTACCCAAACCATATTTGGACATTATAAGATTATATAAACAACTTTTATGAAGAAAAAAAATGAAATCTAAGAGTTTTCGAGAATTGTCGGGATTCTTATAAGTTAGCGCGATGAGATTCCGGAAAGATGGAAATGTAGATCGTCGCGAGGTGAACGTTTTTCTCTAAAATAGCAAAATGATTTATGGTGATTTGGTGATGTTATTTTGAGATATAAGGTGGATGGTGGTGGTAGTTTTTGAAAAGGAGAGAGGAAGAAAGAAAAGAGAAAGAGAGAGAGTGTGGGTATGTGGTGAATGAGAAGGGAAACAAGGGTGGGGGGTGATGACCCCATCCTTGGCCGATTTTTGTGAGGCCCACCCCATGTGGGTGTTTCCCAAAATTTGTTCACTGTAATCGCGCTTCGTGCGGTGTTCGTTTTTCCGGTCGTTTAAACATTAAATAATTATTTTACATGTTTAAATATACGTTTTAAAATACAAATGTTTTATCAATATTTTGGTTGTACTATTTTATCAAATACTTAATAAGTGAGTTATAAAATATAATTTAACCTTGTTTTGATTATTTGCGCGCTTAATATTTTTGATCGTGTAGACGTCATTTGTACGATACGAATTAAATACGAAATAGTATCAAAATAATATTTGTGATATAATAGCATTATTAAATAATGTTATATTATTTAATAAAAATATTCACCAACGTCCGTATTAGTTGAATCGAATTACGTACGATTTGAATTGCGTACGATTTAATCGAATCGCATAATTGTATATATTCAACAATATATATTTCGATACATTAATTAGCCTAACACGGAACTAATTACATGTATTAACAGTAGATTAGGCACTAATCACTAGTCCTAATTTGGTGGGTGTTACATTATTATTACAAACCGTCACCAACGGATCGTACATGTTCTCAAAACAAGAACAACACTCAAACATTTGGACATAACTAGTTGAATGAACAACTAGCATAGATGGTCTGTCGAGATATCTACTTATTTATAAAACCTTGCACGTTTAGGACGTCCGACAGGTTACAGTCGTTTGGACGACAATATATCTTTGTGCACCATCATTATTTGCTATTAGCAGATGCATCAGACTCAGGTGTGTCTCATAGCCCCGCTTTTACTGTTTTTACCTCGGGGTGAAGATACATGTTCAGTTTTTATTTACATGTGAACACAAGTACAAAACTCGATATATTGAATGCATGAGTTGTTTTACTAATCATGAAGCCCTCCACATCATAGTTTGTTAATATGGATTTAGCGTGAATGTTAGTGTATGGTACCATATGGGATTGACAATCCCCGTCCGGGGTAGTCGCGCTACCACGACTGCGGTCGAATGGACGCATTATCATGTGTTCATACGTGTGTTTGATTAGGCACATGCAGGAGCCGACCTCGATTAGGCACTTGATTGTGAACTGACACCTCAGTATAGCTTGAACTATGAGCTCATGGCAGTAATATACATATATATTTGATTGATTTCAAACATGATTAAATCTTGTGGTTCATACATTATTGTTTCATCATAACACATGTGAGCTCACCAGCTTTTAGCTGACCTTATAGCATGTATTCTCAGGTACTCAGCAGCAGTAGGTCTGCTTTATCAGGTTTATACTTAGCTCGAGTTGTATGCAAACATCAACAGATTTTCCTACATTATTATATTTTGTAAAAGTAGTAATGACATAGAATCTCTCAAATAGACTACCGAGCTTTTGAATCTTATTAACTATAGTAAACTTTGAATAAATTTATGTATTTTGTTTAAACATTGCATATAGAGTCGTTCATTATATCTTTATGCTATGATTACCGCATTAGTCACGTCGGGACCTGAATCGCTTCCGCATCATAAATTTGGGGGTGCGACAGATTGGTATTAGATCTTAAGGTTATAGTGAACTAAGTTGCATTTAGTGGGCCTAGGCTATGACCGTTAGGCAGTATTTCCTTATTAGGTATGACTAGTTCCGAAATTACATCATACAACTTTAATTTAACTTAGTCTGATCAACTTTGTACAATTAAAGGAAGATGATGTGAGACATTAAATGGTTATGTTGAATAGGGATACTGTAACACCCGCCAAATTAGGGCTTGTCATTAGGTCCTAATCATTTTGTAATACATGTAATTAGTACTGTGTTAAGCTAATTTGTGTATCAAATAATATATAATGTTGAATATATACAATTACTTGATTTGGTTAAATCGCGCACGTTTCAAATCGAAGGTAATTCGATTCAATTAATACGGACGTTGGTGAACAAATTTATTAAATAAATAACATTATTTAGTAACGCTATTATATCACAAATATTATTTTGATAAATATATCGTAATTGTTTCGTAACGCACAAACAAAGCCTACACGATTAAAATATTAAACGCGCAAATAATCAAAACAAAGTTAAGTTATATATTATAACTCAATTATTAAGTATTTGATGAAATACTTCAAGTATAATATTGAATAAATATTCGCATTTTAAAACTTATAATTAAACGTATAAAATAATTATTTAACGTTTAAACGACCGGGAAAATGAACACCGCACGGAGCGAGAATACACGGGAGTAAAAATGGAGACCCACACCTCGGTGGGCCCCCACCGAAAACAGCCAAAAAGGGGGGAAACCCACCCTTTTTCCCTCATTTCATCATCATCCTCATCTTTCCTCTCTCTCTCTCTCTCTCTCTCTCTCTCTCTCTCTCTCTCTCTCTCTCTCTTTCTTTCTTTCTTTCTTTCATCACCACCACACCACACCGCTATCTTAAATCGCAAAATAACAACACTAAACGACCTTAAATCTCGGAGTGTATTTGGAGAAAAAGAACCACCGCGTCACGATCTACGTTTCCATCCTTTCGAAATTCTCTGGCAAAAAGTGTGTAAGTTCCTGATAAATCCCGAAACACTACGATTTCCATTATTTTCACTCGTTTGTTGTTTGTAATAGCTTGAAATGTCCATATAAGGGTTGGGTAAAAGAATCGGACCAAACGGAAACCGGAAAACTCATTTTTGGCTCAAAATCCGTCGAACAGACATAAGTGTCGCATAGGCCAGACCACAATAGCGTCACTCTGTGCGTCACTTAAGTGCGCATTAAGTGACGCATAAAACCCTAAATTTGCGTCACTTGCCTAAGTGCCGCATAAAACCCATTTTTCCCGACACTTACATCCGTCACTTGTCCAGTGACGCCTAACACTACTTACCGACACTTCTGGCGTCACTTGCCTAAGTGACGCCTATAACCTAAATCTGATTTGTACCGTCACTTGCCTAGTGACGCTTAACACCTTTACCTGACACTCACACTCGAAACTTGCTTAAGTGTCGCATCTCATGTGTCACTTCCTCAAGTGACGCCAGTACCTCTGAATTTCTCATTTTATGCGACACTTCCTGAGTGTCGCATAGGCCCTAAGTGTCGCTATAAGTGTCGCATGAAACAGAACCTAGATTTTTACTAAGTATCGAGACTTAAAATTTTATCACTTGATTTTACCCAAATTCAAATTTTAGAAATGTCTTTCATTAAAACAATATAGTAGAAATAAAAATTTTCCAAGCTCGACCCCAGCTAGGGGCTCTACCCCTTGGACCCCGCCAGGGGTTGCCACCCTTGGAACCCCGCTAGCCAGGGGCGCTGCCCCCGGACCCCCGTTACCTAGAATTTGTAAATACTTTTAAGTATAACACTCCAAAAATCATAACAATATTAATGAGATTATTATTACAACCAGTCATCAATGGGCCGTACACGTTTTCAAATCTCAAACTTATCAATCAAATCAAATCATTGGACACCCCATAGGGTATGTTTTAAGATACCTACTTCTTTAAACTTGCGCGTTATAAACGCCCGACAGGTTACAGTCTTTGGACACCCCATTTTACTTCACCACATTTGCTTCATTGCAACTCTTCAGGCTCATGTGAGTCTCATAGCCCCGACTTTTTACTGTTTTTACTCTCGGGGTGGGAATACATGCTCTAACTGTTTTACACGTGAACACGAGTACAAAACTCGCAATATTCTGCATGAGCTATTTTCTAATCACTTTTAAGTCCTCTACGATCATAGTTCTGGTAATACTTTATGTAGCACAAATGTTAGTGTATGGTACCATATAGGACTGACCATCCTCGTCCGGGTGAGCAAGCACTGACTGGTTAAACGGACGCATTAACTTTTGTGCATACGAGTGTGGATTAGACACTCTCCTGGAGGCACCCACGATCAGGAACTTTATTATGATCCTGACACCCACGTTAAGCACAGACTATGACCTCATGGCAGACGTATACATCATTTGATTCATTTCAAACGGTTATCATTAAATCTTGTGGTTCACACTTACATATTTATTATGCAAACCTGTGAGCTCACCAGCATTAGCTGACCTTTTTAGCATGTGTTCTCAGGTACCCAACAGTAGTAGGACCTGTTCACTCAGGATACCCATAGCTCGAGTCAGCATACACATCAGGAGATTATTTTGCATTACTACATTTTGTAAATAAGTTATCCCGATTAATCTCAAAACATTATAATTATTGGGCTTTTGTAAACATTTATACATTATAAAACTTTAAATTAATGTATCGGTAAAACGACGCATATAGAGTCATTCATTATATGCCTTGTGTGTTTTGATTATTGATTAGTAGCACCCCATAGCTTGCTTCCGCTAAACAGTAAATTTGGGAGTGTTAAAGTTGGTGATGGTGGTGTGTTGTGGAAGGAAAAAGGGGTTGTGGGTTCTAATATGGGGGAGAGGGAGGGGACCAGTTAGGCTGGGGTCCACCTAAGTGTGGACTTCAACCATTTTTTATTCCCAAAGAGTTTTGTCCCGTGTCCCGCTCGTTTAACCGCTCATTTTATATTTCATTTTATTATTAAGACGTATGTTTTCTGCGTTGATTTAAATGTAGTATTTATAAAAAAAATACCTAGTAACCCATAAACGATATATATATATATATATATATATATATATATATATATATATATATATATAAAGTGTTTGTCGGATTTCGTTTGGCGGGTTCATGTTATGATTGTTTAATCACGTGACGGTAAATTTGTACATTTTCGTTATCGATATTAAATATGATGTTTTAAATGAGAATTTTACCCTTGATAATATATTTCAAATCATGGAAATATATTTTGATTTCCGTTCGATTGTCGGGCGCATTTCGCACGTTTTTGTCACATCGATGTTATTTTATACGACATGAATAATTCAATCTATATTATCGGAATATTATTTATAATTTTATGAGTTTATTATCTAGTTTTATATTATTTAATAATTACGTTCACCAATATCTGTATTGTAATATGTCGGAATCTATCTAATATCGAAATGCACGATTTAGTTCAATCACGTACGTGTATATATAACAATATACACAATGATATATACAATTAGCCTAACATCGCACTAATTACATGTATTAGCTAGATGATTAGGAACTAATTACTAGCCTTAATTTGTCATAATAGGTGTATGTTGCTGCACATTTTTATGTTTTAACAAATATTCATAATTTGCACTAATTGTGAACACAGGTGCTAATCTGCAGTTCCTTGTGATGCTACTTGAGTGATCCTTAAAAAAGATATCGTAAACACACTATATACGTTAAAATTATATTTTGTTATTTGGATTATTAAATTATCAAACACTTATTGTATTTAATTTGGGTCTGCCACTAGTGTAATATAAGATACTTATTTGAATGAAATTATTACTTATAATAAAAAGACATTCAAAATATGCATGGGTTTAAGGAAACTTTTTACATTTAACGGGGACTTAACTAATTACTTGAAACATAAATTCTCTAAGTCATTAATCATTATGTTTTTAGAGAAACAAAAATGTGACATATCATCCTCATGAATATTAAGGGGTTAAGTATATGCAAATATATACAATTATGCGTTAATTTTTTTAACTAGTGTAATACCCGGGCGGTGCCCCAGCAAAGCTATTTTTTGATACATAGAAGTTACCATTTTCGATTATTTTAACCAATGAACTTACTGCATTCTTTGTACATTTTTTGATGTAAAATAAAAATGTACCCAAAAATCGTTATGCTGAATACACGAGCCGATTACTATAGTTTTAGTATGTTCTTCCTATGTACATATAACAAAAGAGCAATACTAATTGTTTTGGTCAAAAATTACCCTAGGCAATTAAGTGATCAAATCTGTAAAGTGAGGTATTAGTGCTTGTAGTTACTTCCAAGATAATTACGTAGAAACACGATTACCTATATGAGTAAATAATAATTTTGAATGAAAAATGTGGTTTATATCTATATAAACGTTAATCCTTGTTAAAGAGATGATTAATAATGAAAACAAGGGTTTGTAAACAAGATTATTCAAAACGTTTAAGTAAAATGCAAAGTATTTTCAGGATAATGCAAGTTATGCAATATAAATATGATTACGATCAATAAAAATGCATGAAACGGAATGATAATTCAATAATTGTGATAAAAAGATGATTAGAAACAAAATAAATACGTATATTTAAGATAAATGTAAGATAAAATCAGGATAATGCAGGTTTTATGATCAAAAGATCAATAAAATGCAAATCAAACAGCGAGAATGTAAAGTAATGCGATCGACACAAGGATATACGAGGAAATCCCTTGATCTTGTTAGATCGCCGGCATAAAACCTCGGGAAGGAACAATCGTCCCTTGCCTTTGTTGATTTTATTGCTGAAATTAAGGATAATACAGTGAATGAGCACAATATGATCGAACTAAAGTGTGTGTGTGATGAATTTGGTGAAAAAGATGAAGTAAAGTGTGTTTTGATTGTGTTTTGTGAGAGTTCTGAGTGTTATCAGTCATGGTTGTGCAGAGTTAAGTATCTCCTATCGATCATATGCTTCCAATTTATAGTAAATACAATATAACTAACTTTCTGAAAAATCAGGGATCCTCCCGAGATATTCGGGATCCTCTAGTCTTCTACCTTGACTTGTTATTCCACACGTTTTCTGACTTTTCCAAGCCTAGATCCTTAAATATAGGCATGATTGACCCATGTTTAAAAACTGGTAGACTTGGTCAATATACACAACGGTCAAATAAAGATTACTGGCGTTTCACCCGGGATACCGAATATATTTCCTGGATCCTGATCACCCGGGATCCTAAACAAAAACTAACAAATAAACATTAGTAACATCTGATCTCAAGATACTTAACATATCCAGGATCCTAAACATATGTGAGATCCTGAGTATTTCTGAGATTTCTATAGTACTCAGGATCCTGAATATACATAAATACTTATCTATAATCGGGATCCTTGATCCAAGTGTGATCCTGGATATATCCAAGATCTTTATTACATGTATCATATAAACATAGAATCTCAGGATCCTTAGTCTTAACTTTATCCTGAACATATGCATGATCCTAGATATAATTTGCAATAGTAACTAGAGACTTCAGGCTCCTGTATCCAAACTATAAAATTTAGCCCCAAACAATTGCCCCCGAGTTGTGTTATCTTCAGGAACCTGATGGTGACACAACTTCCAAAAATAAACATTAAATAATTGATGCAAGATATTACCGTGCATTGGTAACCATGTCCACGTTGATTGAATTTTTGATAAGCATAAACCCTTTAATACCTCATTTGCGTGACTTCAAACTTCATAATGGCTTTGCCTAACTGTTCTTCGTCAAGTTTCTACGAAAAATACCACAATGATTTTAATAACCAATAAACATACATGAATGATGGGTTTGATCTGATGTTTATATCGCTTAGTTGAGATCCAGCGAAACATTTCCATGTGATACAACCCTATGGGTTTGTGTTAAACCCAGATCGATCTAATAAAGTTATTAGATGAACACAGTTTTGAATAATTACTAAGAAGTTCGCGGAATAACACTTAGCAACACAATGAAGATCAATACTAGAATCAATGAAAATAAAATTACTATCAAAAGCTTCAATCTTATTAATTTATAAGACGAATACACAGAATTGTATTAGGGTTACAAAAACCTTGAAGCGGCACCTCAAACTCTTAACCTAAACTAGGTTTTGGATCTCTATTTATATCACATAGAGTCCTGCTAAACAATCTCCTATATTTATGGAATTCAAATTTATTCCATAAATATCTCTAACAGACTTATATACACTAACAGTGGGAACAACTTACTTTGTACCAACAGTGGTAGTAAGTTCCCTTTACAGACACAAGTATACTTACACTAACAGTGACACTGCTTAATAGCAGTGGCTAGGTCTTAAATTCTTCTATCAGTGGCACTGTTTGTCACTGCTTCTACACTAGCAGTGGCTAGCAATAAAACAGACAGTGGTAGAACTTCAACACTTGTCAAATACGCTCAGATCCCAACAATCTCCCCCTAAACTTAATCAATCCTGTATTGACTTAAGTTTCTTCATTCAACATCAATCTTTCATAGGAGGTTTCTATCTTTTCTTACTCAATTGATCTCTCTTGTTGTATTGATTCATCACCCAGTATACAGTGTCTTTGTTTTTGTTTGACTTTACAGCAACAGATAATTTTCTTTCAATAAGTTGCTTCAACAGAGCTATACTCAGAAAATATTCTTTTTCATCCAAGATATAAACATATTTGCCACTCTTCAAAGATATGCAATGAACTCCAGCTCTGACAAAATGTCTCCAATACCCAACAGCTTCAGTACCTAAAAATATATCTCCATATAACTCTGGCTCAAACATCATTTGCAACCATTCCCAAATGTATCTTTCTATAACAATCTTTATCTCCTTCACATCCTTTGTCAATCCAAGCTTATACATATCATACACATCAAATTTATTCACCCTTTTTAGAATATCTTGCATTGATTTATGAAATGTCACAACACCATTCTTCCTTTCAATTCTGATTTCATATGCTTCTGCACTTGACTCTACCAAAATTCCTTCCCATTTAATTATTTCAGAAAAATCTTCATCAGATCTATTCACATTCTCAGATCTATCAACCTTCTCAATCAATATATTCTCCAAAATCTCTTCATCTCTGTCTAAATCACCAATCTGATCATCCAACTCCTGGAATTTTGCAAATGATCTTCTAACTCCTTCAACCTTCAATCTCAACTCTTTTTCTTTTTCCAACTCCTCATCAATCTGATCATATCTTTCCTGCAGTCTCCTCTGTATCTCTGCATCATCTTTCTTTTTCTTTCCTAACCTCTCTCTTGCAACAGGATTTACAAGAGTATCATTGTCATATATCTTCTGTAATTGTTCCAATGACATACTCCTCAGTCTCATTGTAGAAATCCGACCTCCTCTAAGTTTACAAACTAAATTATTTTTCAATTCATCTTTTGATGGTTTCTTTGCTTTCCTCTTAGCAGTTTCTCTGTCATGTTTTTCTTTCTTTTCCCTTTCAACCTTCCTTTTTAAAGCCTCTTCCAAAGGATTTCCCTTTTTCTTTTCAACATAAGCATTATAAACCACATTATCAACCAGTACTCCCCTTTCCTTCAACTCTTAGTATATCTTACCAGCCTCCCTGGTCATCTTCACTATCACACCAGACTCAAGCATCACATCTATTTCATCAAGTTCTGATTCATTTTGCTTCTCTGCTTCCATTTTCTCTTGTTCTAACATCTCTGCTTGCAACCTCATTGCATATTTATGATCATACTCAACATTCTGTTTCACCTTCTTCATCTTTGGTTTTTCTACCAATTTACCTTTACCCTTATCTTTTGGATCAATCTTTGAAGGATTAGATTTAGGCTTAGGTGGTGCAGTTGGTTCTCTTATTGTGAAAGGTACTTCAACTGGTCTAGCAGAGATAGATTTTGTTTTGGTAGTAGGAGTGGAAGTTCTAGCGGTGGGTGGTTTTTGAGTAGCAGTGGTAGCAGTTGCAGCAGTGGTAGCAGTTGCAGCAGTGGTAGCAGTTGCAGCAGTGGTAGCCACTCTAGCAGTGGGACTACTTGACTTTGATTTTCTGATTTCATCCATCTTTTTAGCTTTTATGCTGAACACTGGTACAGATTTCTTCCTGCCATATGTAAGCTTAGGATCTGATCTTGGCATTAACTCCCCCTCTGCCTCTGCACCATCACCTTTCATCACAGGTTGTACCACCTCTTCACCTTCATCTACCTCAACAATCACCTCTGTGTCACCATCAACTACCTCAGTCTTTTGCATAACACTTTCAACAATTTCAGTCTGTACATCCTCTTCCAAGACTTCAGTGTTAGCATTAGACATAGCATCTGTTTCACCCACAACCTCATCCACATGATCAAACATAAACACATCCTCATCAACCATCTCATCTGCATTTTTCTCCCCCTTTTTGAAAGTGTTGCTCACCAATAAAGCTTCTAACACAGCAAGCCTTTCCTTAAGCTCATCAATCACTTTCCTTTGCTCATCAATCTTAGCAGTCTGCTCTGCAATTTTAGCATCTTGAGCTTTATTCACCTTCTTCTCCTTCATTAACCTTTCCCAAATTTTGTCCACAACCATTGTCAACTGTACATTCGTTAATTCAATGTAAGTACTAGCCTCATCATCATTAGAGTGTGACCTCCTAGATGAATCATTGACAAAAGCATCTTCTGCCTCATGCCTAGCATGGTCAACAGAAGTTCCCTTTTTCTTGGTACTGGGACCTTCACCTGCTTCATTACCCGTAGGTTCAGCATTAGAAGTTGCCTCTGGTTGGGTCTTATTGATGTTACCACTGCCCTCCTCTGTCAGTGGACTAGTAGAAGTAGTGGCAGCCCTTCCAGAATGACCACCCATCTCCTGTGGGGTCACTTGCTGTGGAATAATAGATGGCTGAGACAAGTGAGCAGCAGGAACCTCACTTGCCTGTTTTCTTTTCTTTTTCTGTGGCTGTAAGTGGGTAGGTTGTTTGGTCCCTTGTTTTCTTTTGGTACCCCCAATTGGAGTGTGTTCAGACCCAGTTGGTACTACTGGCCTGTCACCAATTGGTTCAGATGTAGTTGGTGGTACTGCATCTGTGGTGGAAGGAGCAGGAAGCATTGTAGTGAATAATGTTGTTTCCTTCCTAGAAAACTTCTTATTGGTATTCTTACTCATCTCTCTAAAAGTTCTAGCAGAAAGAGTACTAACATCAATAATAAGGTCTTGTGCAACTAAATTAGAAATTTGTTTATTTAAAACAAGTTGCACAAATCTAGGATACATTATAAACATATCCTTTTTCCCTTTTGTTATATTTCTTATCATGCCTTCAAGAATGTATTTAGAAAAATTAAATTTTTTACCCTTAGCCAAACACACAAGTGCATAGGCTATTTGAGTACCAAATTCATTAAAAGCAGTTCTTTTGGATGACAAACAGTGGAGTAGTGTATGTATGAAAAATTTCCATTGAGGGCTAAAGAGTGATTTAAAAAATGTAAAACATGTGTAATCACCCTCATACCCCATTAATCTAAGATTATCATACAAATCTCTGTCATCAATAGAAGTTATACCTGAAGCGTCATCAAGAAGAAGTGCTTCTCGAAGAGAATCATCAGATATCACCACTTTGGTTCGTTGAACCATAGAAACCACTTGACTGTTGCCCGCAATTACTTCCAATCGAGCATTCTTCCAAAATTCGTTCAAATGACCCCTGGAAACCCTTGGAGATACAGTAAGCGCGTGAAATATATAACTCGATCGCAGAAAATCCACAATGTGTGTGAAGTTTTGCGCCGATGAGGGTTTCATCAAGAAGGTGATCATATTGTGTTCTTCGTAAACACTCAAAGTAAAATCTGTTGATGTAGAAGCCATGACTGTTCAATTGATCGTAATAGAAGTGAGGGTTTGATTTGCAGAGTAATTGCAGTGGTTATTTGTGAAAATAAGAAAGCGTAATGAAAAATTGAAGTGTTCTAAGTTTATATACTGTTAGTCATAAGAACAGAGCCATGACCTAGAAAAATGAACTAGCAGTGGCACTGCTCGATATAACTAACAGTGGAAAGGTATAAAAATACCTTAACAGTGGCAGACTCAATTTTTCAAACACATACTTAGAAAGCTAACAGCAGTTAGTAGCACTAGCAGTGGCAACCGACCAAGGTAACCAATACTTAGTACTAGCAGTGCCAAGAATTAGCTTCATAAGCAGAACATGGATTATTTTTTTTATTTTTTTTTTATTATTTTTTTTTATTATTATTATTATTTTTTAATAAAACAAAAGAAACATTAATTCCAGCAGTAACAATGTCTTCTGACAGTAGCTAAGAACCATAATCCAGCATTTGATTTTGAATCCAAAGCACTTGTGCACAGCAACTGGATGCAGCAACATATTCTGCTTCTGCAGTTGAAGTGGATACAGTGGTCTGCTTCTTGCATTGCCATGACACCAATCTTTCTCCTAGAAATTGACAACCCCCAGATGTAGACTTCCTATCCATATTCTCACCACCATAATCACTATCTGTATATGCCATAAGCTCAAAGGAAGAACTCTTAGGATACCAAAGACCCAATTGTGGTTGACCCTTTAAATATCTGAAGATCCTCTTTACTGCATACAAATGTGATTGCTTGGGATTGGCTTGATATCTAGCACACACACACACAACAAACATGATGTCTGGTCTAGATGAGGTGAGATACATGAGAGAGCCAATCATAGATCTGTATAGATGCACATCTACATCCTCCCCCTCAAGATCTGCATGTAAGGCTTTGTGTGTCTCCATTGGTGTGCTAGCTATTTTAGTTTCTGAGTAACCAAATCTGTCCAAAATATCTTTGACATATTTGCTTTGGTTAATGAAAATGCCATCTAAATTCTGCTTGACTTGAAGTCCCAAGAAGAAAGTGAGTTCCCCCATTGAACTCATCTGGAACTTTTGATGCATTAACCTCTCAAATTCTTTGCACAGACCATCATTTGTAGATCCAAAAATGATGTCATCAACATAAATTTGCACCAACAAAATGTCATTGTTATCCCTTTTGGAGAATAGTGTCTTATCAATGGTGCCCCTCTTAAACCCATTCTCTAACAGATAAACTGATAGAGTCTCATACCAAGCTCTGGGTGCTTGATGCAGACCATACAATGCCTTATCCAATCTGCAAACTCTATCTGGATAGTTAGGATCTTCAAATCCAGGAGGTTGACACACATATACCTCATCATCAATTGTGCCATACAGAAAAGCACTCTTGACATCCATCTGATAGACTGTGAATCCTTTATATGAAGCAAATGCTAAGAACAGTCTGATGGCTTCTATCCTTGCAACAGGAGCAAATACATCATCATAATCAATACCTTCTTCCTGTGTATACCCCTGTGCCACCAGCCTTGCCTTGTTCTTGATTACAATGCCTCTTTCATCCTTCTTGTTCTTGAAGATCCATTTGGTGCCAATTGCCCTTTTTCCCTTTGGCAGATCAACTAGTGTCCACACATTCTGAATCTTGAACTGTAGCAACTCCTCTTGCATTGCCTCAATCCAACTAGGGTGTTTAAGAGCTTCTACTGCCCTTTTAGGTTCTACTTGAGACAGAAAACACACATATAGAGATGTATGTATTTCTTCTTCAGTGACATTAGTTTGCTGTCTAGTTTGTACACCAGAATCAACATTCCCAATCACCTGTTCCAGAGGATGATCTTTGTGAACATGAAAGTTAGATGTGGATGTCTCTGGAATGATTTCCTCCATGTTGGTAAAATTACCATCCTGCCCAGAACTTTCATTGGATGGTGTTTCAGTTGGTACTTCTGTCTCAATATTCTGAGATGACTGTGTTTGATCAAGAGAAAACACCTCTGGTGGATCAGGAGTCCAGATAGGAAATACAATGTATTCCATTGAATCTTTAATACTTTCTGTGGACATTCCTGATTCTTTCTCACTTGCTCCATCTACTGTCCCTGTGTTGGTACATGTACTTGTACCTGTACTAGAATTGACAGTTGCATATCTAAAAGAAGCATTAAGAGCATCAATATCAAATAATGACTTTGGACCTATCCCATCAGGATTAATGATATTCTCATTAAAAGTGATGTTCAAAGATTCTTCGATTACCCTGGTCCTTTGATTGAAAACCCTATATGCCTTACTTTGAATGGAATAACCTACAAATACAACCTCATCCACTTTGCTTTCAAACTTTCCTAGGTGGTCTTTAGTATTCAAAATAATACATGGACATCCAAAGGATTTTAAGAAACTAACCAGTGGTTTGTTCTTAAATGTTAGCTCATATGGGGTTTTGAAGTAAGGCTTAACAACTGTTACCCTATTCTAAACATAGCAAGCTGTGCTAACTGCTTCTGCCCAAAAGGACATAGGAAGTTTTGCATCAGCTAGCATAGTTCTAGAAGCCTCTATTAGTGTCCTATTCCTTCTTTCAGCTACTCCATTCTGTTGAGGAGTCCTAGGAGCACTAAATTCTCTCTTAATGCCTTTCTCATCACAGAATTTATCCATATCATGATTTTTAAACTCTGTCCCATTATCACTCCTGATGATTTTAACCTTTTTATCTAATTGATGTTCCATCTTAGTTATAAATGATCTCAGTATTTCACCTGTCTCATCTTTTGTTCTAAGAAAGAAAACCCATGTAAATCTAGTATAATCATCAATGACGACAAGGCAGTAAGATCTTTTTCCCATACTACTTATACTTGTTGGTCCAAATAAGTCCATATGCAATAAGTATAAAGGAGTACATTTTGAATTCACTGTTTTGGACTTAAAAGAAGTTTTGTGTTGCTTCCCCTTTAGACAAGAAACACAATGATCATCACATGAATAGACCTTCTCAGGTAAACCCCTAACAAGCTTGTTTTTGACAAGTTTATTAATGGTTTTGTAATTCATGTGACACATCCTTCTATGCCACAAATTAGACTCATTTAAATTTGCTTTAGAAATCAGGCAGTTTAAATCAGATTGAGGTGCCATGTTTGCTAAGTCACACTTATAGACATTATCTTGCCTAGGAATTCTCATTAAAATCATATTTTCTGGAATTTTGAACTCCTTAGACAGAATAAGACATTCAGTGTCAGTAAAATGAACAGGGTTCTTTTTATCAGTGATTTGACTCACACTTAGCAAATTGTACCTCAACTGTTCTACATAGTAAACATTTTCAAAGCTTAACTTGGCACTTTGAACAGTTCCTTTGCCTGTGATCTTTCCTCCTTTGGGATTACTTCCAAATGCTACATATCCACCATCAAATGATTTAAAGTTCTGTAGCTTATCCTTATCTCCAGTCATGTGCCTTGAGCAACCACTATCAATATGCCATAAACTTCTTGGTTTGCCCTGCACACAAACAAACACAGAGAAAAATTAATTTCTCTTGGGAACCCAAACCAATCTGGCTTTGGGTTTCCCATGAGCATTTTTAACATCAACCCTCTTAAAGGTGATTGATCTCAATGCTTCATTGATTTTGGACACTTTTGATGTAGAGGTATTCTTATGTCTCCAAAAACAATCTGTTTTGGACCTGACAGGGGTTAATGGTCTGACAGTGGTTACCTTCAAATTCGTATTAATTACCCTGGCAGTGGTAGCTTTACTTGGTATAAACATTCTTTGTAAATGCTTAATACCAGCAGAGGTACCATGCCTGACAGTGGTCAAACCCTCCCCTATTCTTGTCTTGCCTCTGTTAGCCTCTGACAGTGGCACTGCTGCAGTATTAACAGTGGCTGCAGCCTTGCCTCTGTTAGGCTGATTTCTCAACACTCGACCTGTACCACTGTTCCTATTATTTTTAGGATTGTGGTAACAGTCCAGTTGAAGATGATTATACCTACCACAAATAAAACATGATTTTCTTTTCACACATTCAAACCCATTACCCAGCCTTTGTGACACTAATTGATTCCAATTCCTTTGATTCCCTCTAGGTGTAGGTTTGATAATTTTCTTTGCAGAATTTTCATCATGTTTGCAAGCACATTTAACACATTCAGCCTTTTTATTTGACTCATGATTAACCTTGTTATTCACATAACCTAGACCAGTTCTAGATTTGTTAGTCCTATTCACTTGTTCAAGCTGAAGCTTAGCTTTCTCCATGAACAATTTCTTGCCTTCTTCTAGTTTATCACTCTTAAGTTCTGAAACTAGACCAGAAGTTGACTTAACACAACCATCCATAGAATTACCACTAGATGAGCTATCACTATCACTCTTATCTTCCTCAGTCCAATCATGAATTTCAACTCCATCAATGTTCACATCTACTTTTAAACTTTTAACTGGGTCAACCTTTTTAACATCATCATTCAATCCTTCTTTAAGTAAATTTAAATCAATTTCAGTTTTTGAAGGAAAGTAGTTGTTGTTATAAGGAGGAGGTACATTACTGTATCCTAACCCAGTCTTAAGTTTATCATGAATCTGTGAATTGATAAGTTTATGGACACTCTTAGATGCATTTTCTAAATTACTTACATTAAGTCTTATGCTATCTCTTTCACATGTGACCTCAGCAAGTTTCTTAGTTAATACTTCTACCTTATCTTTAAGAGTATCTCTCTCCCACCTAGCATACTCAATATCATACTTAAATTGTGTTGCATTTTCTTCAAATGCTTGAATTTGTTTTTCAAAATTTTCTATTACAGAGATTGTGTGTTTACTTTTAATTTCACATAGTTTTAACTCATCACACACTTTCTGGTTATGATCTCTATAATGTTTCACAGTTTGTTTACACACAGTTGAACACAATTTTATTTGTACCTCATAAGGAACCTCAGATTGCTTATCTGATTCAGCTGTTGCCATGAAGCATTGATTCTTCACTTCATGCTCTTCCTGATCACTCCAATCCCATCCACATCCATCAACCGATACCAGTGCATTTGATGAAGTATCTTGGATTGGTACATTCTTAGTTTGGCCTACGTTTCCTCCACTTATCTGGCCATTTCCTCTCTCATTCTGATCAACCTTTGGGCTTCTGCATTCCCTAGCAAAATGTCCCATCTTGTGACAGTTGAAACATTCAACTTTGCTCTTATCAAACCAACTACCATCACTCCTTTTCTGTGCAAAGTTATTCCTACCAGTTCTTTGCATAAATCGTTTTGCTCTCTGTGTGATCAAAGCAATCTGCAGTTTAGTATCCATCTCTTCTAAATCATCTCCTCCAAGTTGATCTAAATCTTCATTAGTAAGTGATGAATTCACATTACTAGCAAAAAAGGATTCTAAAATTTGATCATTAGAATGATTAGAGAATGATCCACTTTCTCTAAATCCATATGATGACCCTTTCTGACTTGACTCAGCTTTTGATCCAGATCCTGCCATAGACATAAATGCTGAATTACTATTGTTGCTCCCTGATCCCAACTTCTTGTTCTCAACTTCAGACTCAAAGTTTCTCAGATCATTATATATATCTTCTAGTTCCTTTGCTTCCAGATCTGCACTCTGTCTTAAACCAACAGTATACATAGTCCATTCATCACCCAAGGACCCAGAAATTTCCTATTCAGATCATCTCTGTCTATTTTCACTTGATGATTTTCCAGATCTCCTACAAGCTTTGAAAACCTATCAAATGTTTGAGTCAAAGTTTCTGACTTTGCAGAATTAGAATTCTCATATTGTTGTTTCAACAGAGATCTTTTATTCTTTTTGGTGTTATCATTACCACCAAATCTCTTCTCTATTGCTTCCATGAGAACTTTAGCATCTTGACATGCTTCAAAACGTCTCTGATATTCATTTGGAATAGATAATAATAGAGTACTTAAAGCTTTGTACTCAATAGATCTGACCTTTCTTTCTGCCTCAGTGGATGGTGGTGATCTTGCTTGTGGAACACCATCACTATTAAGGATCACTGGTGGACCATTAACAACCACTTCCCACATCTGATAGTCTGTGAGAAGCATATATTGTCTGATTCTGTTTTTCCACAGGTCAAACTCATCAGGTCTAAGCATTGGAATCTTAGTGACCTGAATTCCTTCATTGCTTTCTGCCATTGATTAGAATGTTAAATATTTGAGTGATCAATAAAACAGTGATTCTAGATCTTCCTGTATTCAAAACTTAACCAAATGCTCTGATACCACTTGTTAAACCCAGATCGATCTAATAAAGTTATTAGATGAACACGGTTTTGAATAATTACTAAGAAGTTCGCGGAATAACACTTAGCAAGACAATGAAGATCAATACTAGAATCAATGAAAATAAAATTACTATCAAAAGCTTCAATCTTATTAATTTATAAGACGAATACACAGAATTGTATTAGGGTTACAAAAACCTTGAAGCGGCACCTCAAACTCTTAACCTAAACTAGGTTTTGGATCTCTATTTATATCACATAGAGTCCTGCTAAACAATCTCCTATATTTATGGAATTCAAATTTATTCCATAAATATCTCTAACAGACTTATATACACTAACAGTGGGAACAACTTACTTTGTACCAACAGTGGTAGTAAGTTCCCTTTACAGACACAAGTATATTTACACTAACAGTGACACTGCTTAAATACAATAGCAGTGGCTAGGTCTTAAATTCTTCTATCAGTGGCACTGTTTGTCACTGCTTCTACACTAGCAGTAGCTAGCAATAAAACAGACAGTGGTAGAACTTCAACACTTGTCAAATACGCTCAGATCCCAACAGTTTGTTTCCTCGAGCTTCCTTTCACCATTTTCTTGATTATTCTCTGTGACCAAGCTATGTTACTCCCAAACTGTACTCATTGCTTGGTATAGCTTTTTCATTTATCCAAAGCATCATGGATTTCCATGACCTTGATCATGGCATTTTTTCAAAAAACTTTGCAAATCAACTATCTTTAGGATACTGAAGGGATGCCCCCATTCCTATCAATGTGATACATACTTGGGTTGTGCCAATAATGAGGTTAACCTGATACGGTTAGCCATGGTGGTGTTCAAGTGGTTTATGTTGACCACTTAGTCTTTTTGAGCCTTTCAATTTCCGCTTGTGGAACTTTTATTCAGGATAAGCTAATCCCGAGTGTGGATTGACTTGGTTCGATTCGTTACACTCCGTAATTTACGTGGATAACCCGTTAGAGTGTATTGAACGACACTAAGGGTGGCGTGAATCGAATGGATACCATATAGCAAGATGGGTTTTAATGATGAGCAAGGCTCAAATTCGGATGATGAATGTAAAGAGAGAGAGAGAGAGAGAGAGAGAGAGAGAGAGCATACGGAGGCTCCTCTTGATTCTTGTTGAACAATCTGAAGAGATAAGTTCTTGGTGATGAGCAAAAATCACCCTAGATGAAGACAATGGGGAGAAAGGGAGCAGGGAGGCTGCCTTCTCATTTAATGTGTGTTATCATCTTCTATTTATCTTCTTCCTTTACGATACTGGGGAGATTCCCCCAATATATGTTTATTTCAACCATACACTTAGAATCCCGAGGAGATTCCCTCAAGATATATTTGAAATAATCGTGTTCCAAGGATTCCAATACTCTACAATCCTGAAACAGAGTTTCAATCATAAAATTCCTACGTAATGTCAAAATCCTAAAAAGTTATTCAAGATACTCAAAGAAGAAAGGAAGTTAAAGAAACCAAGGCTACCAATTAGGATTTATATATCCTCTGTCTTCAGGATATTGTGGAGATTCCCTCAATTAATATTGATTACCAAGATCCTGAGGAGATTCCCTCAGGATATACTTGAGATAATCTGATTTTTAAAATACTGGGGAGATTCCCCCAATATGTGCTTATTCTGATCATATCTGTAGTTCTTTCGAAATAATGAGAGGATTCCCCCATCACATGCTTACTTTACTTACACCTCCAGGATTCTAAGGAGATTCCCTCAGAAAACTTGAAATAACATCGTACTCAGATTCCCATATCTTAGGATCCTGAAACATACTTCAGATTGAGAAGCATATTAAAAACCATCAATGATGATGATTATATCCTGTAATAAGACAACATCAAAGATTTCCAAAATAACGTGAAAACATTACTATCATTTTATAATGACACAATAGTGTCAAAGTCTTTCAAATAACCTATAAACATCATGATTATTTTTATTATCTTCGACTTAGGATCCTTGTATCTCAGGATCCTGAAACAAATCTTGATATGTTCAAAGAAGATATCAAGATTTCTCTTGCGATAATCCAATGATCCTGAAATATAATATTGTTATATGATCTTGATAACACGAAAGAATTCCAGCTATTCTCATAATGTCAAAACATTATGATTTTTATTTATCTTTAAAAACGACATAAAAGCTGTCAAGATTTTTAATACAAAAAATATTGCAATTATTTTCGAAAATGTCACAAATTTTGAATAATGTGAAAAGATTATAACAATCATAATCTTTGGATTAAATCCGAAAAATATTTTGGTAATATGATAATATTACAATCATTTGAATCTTTTATGGCATACGCTAATAAAAATATTTTGGTAATGTGTAAAATATTACAAACCTTAAGAAAACTTTTGATAAACCAATGTTTGTGACATGTAAATGTCAAACTATTTTGTAATGTGAAAATATTGCAACCATTAGATAGTTTGAAACAAACTATTTTAGTGACATGAAAATGCCAAACCATTTCGTAATGTGAATACATTACAAACCATTTGATTCTTGGGCCAAGCCATTTGAGACATGAAAATGCCTAACCGATTGGTAATGTGAAAACATTGCAAACCTTAGATCGACACGTCTAGTGCACATCAGTGTCGACATTCGAAAGCGTTTGATCTATAGGTCAATGGTCATGAAATTTTCAGGTACCAGAGTTATCACCGGTCCCATAACCCTGATTCTATAATCAAACATCATGCGCACCCGGCGGGGTGTCAAAACCCTATTCTTAGAGAGGTGTTTATGCGCCCGTAAACCTCTAAACCTTAGAGAATCATTGGGATTATTAACGGAGGAGGGGTGGCCAAACCCCTAGTCTTCATTCCATAATCCTTAGAAGCATGATCATCAACAAATAGAAGATCTTGGGTAAAGGTGGGTGTTAGTTTACCTAACACCCCTCCAATGCTTAAGTCAGTACAGTATTTCAATAAGAATAATAATAAAAGAAATCTTCATGCATCTGTTAATATATAATTATGATATATACATAGTAAGAGATGTAAAAATTAATAAAGGGTTAAGGATCATAGAGGTACCTTTTTATGTTGAATATAAATACTCAACTTAGACATGATAGAGTTTAAGTGAATAACATTCCATGATATTGAAAGTAATTCTCCATCTGAATTAGCCAACCAACATGCCCCCTTTCCAGCATCCGAGTCAATCAAATACGGACCTTCTAATAAATTGAGATCAATTATCGCATATTATCTCCTTCATGTATATCCTTTAATTTGCCCCAGAACCTGGTGTGTCCAAATTATCTCCAGATTTAGCATCATCAATATCACACACTTGCTCTTTGTCAGCGATAGCAGGTGTCATAATATGCACAATCGGTATTTTAGCATTTGGAGGGATCCTGAGACTTGATCCTAGGTTTGCTAAGGCGTCTTCTTCAGTATTATCCTCACGTTGTACCTGTTGGATGTTAAAGATCTCGAAGCAATGATTTGACGTAAAAAGTCACGTTTTTGTGTACATAATTCCCACCTTTTTAGCTCCAAAATGGATGAATCATTCAATATCAATACTTTTTCACCATAATTCCTTATTAAGGCTAAAAATAAGGCATTGCTTCAAAAATCAAGTAAAATGGCTAAATAACGTACAAAACAAAGCATAAATGATACGGTCATATTCTACGAGCACTTTTTAGCATATTACCTTGAAGTTTGATTAGTTCATAATGATCTTCAGGTAATTACGATCACGTGGATATATAGAACGCTGAAAACGGATCAAGAATGAAGAACTTATGGCCAAACGAAGTTCGACCAGTGCCCAAGACTTACGATCCAGCACACAAGACCACGGACCAAGGGAATACCACCCCACAGGGTCCGTATACACCCCTTAGGGGCCGTATACCCCCCTTACGGGGCCGTATACCCCCTATTTAGGGCCGTATACCCCCTGTAGGGGTGGTATACCCCATCTAGGGTGCCGGATACGCCCCGTTTGCTACTGAATATGCCCTATTTGCTACCGAATACGCCCTCTTTGGTGTCTAATTTCATAGCTCGGGGGTGTATTTCAGTATGAAATTGGAGCGAGGGTTTTAAGTGTAAAATCATATCTTGAAGCCTATAAATAGAGACTTAAACCTCCTCATTTCTCACCATTCAATCCATCCATCACAATACATAACTCATAAAACACACACTACACTCTCTCTAGACTTTCTCTCTCTAGGTTCTCTCTCTAGTCTCTCTCTAGTTTCTCTCTCTAGGGAACTAGTGGGAAGATTAGGAGAGAATCCTTTCTTCTTAGAATAGCTATGTAATTTAACTAGTAGAGGCTAACGGTTGTAATGCTTGGATATTATTCAAAGAAATACAAGCTGTTATTATGTTCGCAATACGTATCGGTATTATCTATCCTTTCTATTATTAATTTGTTATAATGTTCTTGTTTGATTTTTGTGACTTATTAATGATAGAAATGTTTATTGGTATGCCTTTTGATTAGTTCTTGTATGTTTGTCATGATTTAGATAGTTATGAATGATGTTACATTAATTCTCTATATGTATAAATGGGAGTTGTTATACTTTGTTATCAGTCTAAACTTTAGTTAAATAGACCTTATCATTCACCCTTTCCAGGCTTTCACGTGACTATTGCCCTTAGGATAGGACTTTGCAAACCCTAATACTACGTAGATATACTAGGATATAAGTTGTGGAAATGCTAAACCTTTGCAGTATTATACACCGTGAGTATACTTAGATTTATACGAGCTATGGAATTAACTGAATGCATTATACACCGTAAGTATACCTAGGGATGAACGTCTGATTGTAAAGCAGGGTCTATTTCATGACGGAAGTACTTGAGCTTAAAATAAGTAAAAAAGAGAGTTTTGAAAGAAAGCGAGGACTTAGCTATAGTCCAAAATGCTTAAACATGCTTAACCTCACATAACCACAGGTTTAGAATAAAAAAGTAAACAACCAGTACACAATTAGGTAATAACCTTTAGACATAGATGTTAAGAACGTTCAGAATATCCTGTAATGGCGGTTTGCTACCTTATTCATGTGCCCAGGGGTTAACCCCAAGAAGGGTCACTTGTCCTTATCGGACAGTGTGGGGGTTGAGCAACCTGATCTGATCAGAATCATGATAGCCTAGGTACTCAGTGACATACTAATTTAGAACCGGAACTAAATAAGTAGGGTCCTAGTGTTTACACCAAAGTTTATTTTTCTGTTAGCTGAATGTGTCCCCAATAATCATCATTTCCATAATACGCTATCCTAAATCATGGTGAACCACGTCTTTGTTATCCTTAAGTGTTACATATCTCCTAGCCTCCCTTTACTTTTATGCTTTCTTAGTATTTTAAATAAATAAAAACCCAAAAACAATCACACTTCAATCTATAAAAACCCCAGCTTAATTACTAAGTTATCAGAACTAGCTCTGTTTCAATTCTACCATCGTGAGGAACGACCCTGGATCATTCTTACCACATACTAATATCAGGTATTCGTACCTAGTAATAGTAAGTAGTTCAGAAGGTTTTGGCTCCCCCCGACTATTATAAATTTAAAACCACCCTCCGATCGCCGCTCTTGACTGGAAGGTCCACAACGACAAGGAAGCAATTCATTGATCGACCGTTGGAGCACGATCAGGTTTTTGGCACAGCTGTCGCGGACAGTAGTACGATTTAGAGCTTGTTTAGACAAATTTAGTTTTTAAGCGATCCTTTTGGATTGGGATTCACCATCCCTATCCGATGTTACTTTCTGCCCGTAGATTAGTGTAGTTAGATTATATTAGCATAGTTTAAATTCCCTTCTCCCCCCAACTTAAATTCTAAAACCTTCTTCGTGTGTTGTCTTTACTAATAACTTGGAAATGGCTACTCTACAACAACTAAGTGATCAGTTAGATAGTCTTGTTAAATCAATCCAAAATAGACGTAGGAGTGATGCCCACACAGATAAAGAATGTCAAAGGTATAGTATGACTTATTCGGATAACATAGGGTATTTAGATCCTCAATCACAATACCAGTATGACCCTTATGCTGTCCAACAACATCAATACTGTTGATGCATATCAGTTTGTCTGTCAGTTGGTCTATCGAGTTGTAAAGTGTAGATTAGTCGTTTAATAGAAATATAGATTTTGTACCTAGCGACACTTAAGTTTTGGTTTAGGCGACACTTGCCTAAGTGACGCATAGCGACACTTAGGTAAGTGACGCAAGAAGGCGGCCACATGCGACACTTGCCAAGTGACGCATGTCTGTCGATTTTGTTTTAGTATAAATATAAACCTACGGGTTTTTGGGTAGGGTTGACGAAACCCTAGCACCATTTGTCGAAATTACATCCCTGTAAACAATCTAATCAGTTATAATCATCAATACAACTTTATATTTGATTCGTTTACTTGTTTTCGGTTTGTGATTAAGAGTTATTCGTGTGATTGTTTGATTCCGCCTTACAATCACTGTTATCAATCATCTAGATCCACGACAAGGGACACTCACAACTGGTATCAGAGAACTTAGGTGATTCGATTGGCACTTTGAAGATGTTTTTGGATTGATTTCGGTTTGGTTCGTATAAAGAACCAAGAATAATCACGGATTTCAGGTTGATTAGGTGCTTTCCAGATGATTTTCATCATTAATTACAGGTTTCGTTCGTTAGGGTTTGAGGAATTTTCGGTCGGTTTACGAAAACTCGACTTTTAGGGTTTTTGGGACTTTACAGTCGTTTCTGCGACACTCGTTGCATCACTTGAACGCGTCACTTCATGCGGCACTTCGTAAGTCCAAATTCGGGTTTTACCGTCACTTTGGTGCGTCACTTAGAGCGTCATTTGGGGTTAATACGACACTTAACTCAAGTGTCGTCTACTTTAATCCACTGTCACTCACGTGCGTCACTTTAGCACGTCACTTGCTTGCCAAGCGTCACTTCTGCTAGTGACGCCTGTTTGATTTCTTGCGTCACTTCTGCTAGTGATGCCTGTTTGATTTATTGCGTCACTCAAGTACGACACTTGAGTGCGTCACTTGCTAGATTGAGCGACACTTGCTTAAAGTGTCATCAGTCACTTTATACGTCACTCGATAGTGTCACTTATTAAGTGCCTCTAGTCGTTGCGACACTTGAGTGCATCACTTACCAAGTGACGCCTTTGGTACTAATAAGTTTTCAAGTTCTTGTTTTTGAGCTAATTTTCAGGATATTCTTTAATGGCTGCTGCTGCTGATAAAGAAGATATTCGGGGAATCAGGGATATGATTAAACAAAATCATGATGTCGGTTCTAATAATAAACCTCCTCTGTTCACTGCTGATATGGATTACGCATATTGGCGTGACCGATTTGAACAATACGTAGATTTCCACTGTCCAGAGCTCTGGGGTCCACTCAGAGAAAGATATGAAGCTCTAGTAGCCGAGGGAGACTATCGTGGTATCCCTCCATCCAAAACTTATAAATCTATGTCTCCTGAAGAGAAAAAGGAGTATGATATTGAAAGAAAGGCTCATTCGGCCATCTGTATGTGCCTCACTAAAGATGTCTTACGCCTCGTCAAAACTCATGACATAACATACGATCTTTGGAAGGCTATTGAGACGAGATGTGGTGGAAATCAGAAGTACAAGGAGGCTAAATTAGAACTAATCAAGAAACAGTATGATTTGTTTGATTCTCTTCCTAATGAAACAGCATCTGGCGTTTTTACATGATACTCAAAGTTAGTTAGTGAGTTAACCTAGGGACGTTACAATTTCCCTCAGATTGAGGTAAATAAGAAGCTGTTAGACGTTCTACCTAGTAGTTGGGACGTTAAAGTGCAATTTTTAAAAGAGAGCCAAGAGTTAGAACAATGAATTTGGATAAGCTAATTGGCGTACTTCAAGCTCATGCAATGGAGTTGAAGAAGAAGGAGTGTAAATCGGGTGGTTTTGTTCAAGACCCGACATTATATGGAGGAAAGGTAAACTCCGGGAAGACTTATGGTGGAATGGCCTTCGTTTCTGCTACAAGTTCTCCATTGTAGCCTACTGGTACTCACCATCCAGTTTACGCTTCTGGACCTTCATAAGGGTCACAACAGCAAGTTTCAATTTCCCCTGCTATTCAAGAACAGGCTGCTATCTATACAGCTTTTCTTAGCTCCTACATGGATTTGGTTTCACAACCAAATTCTACATTAGAACTTGCTAAAGAAGATTATGCTCAATTGGATGACGATGATCTTGAGCAAATGGATTTAAACTGGAATATTGCCATGATCTCAAGAAGAGTTCAAAAATTCTTGCAACGGACTGGGCGCAAGAGTTTGGAAGGAGATGACAAAACCAGTTTTGGTTTTGACAAGAGCAAGGTTTGGTGTTATAATTGTCAGAATTTGGGACATTTTGCTAAAGAATGTGAAAAACCCAAAGTTCCTCCATCGGGTTTCACGAAGCCTGATGCTCCTAGAACTCCAGAAAAAGAAGAAGTAAAGCAAGCGACAGCTGATGCACTAGTTGTCTTTGAGCCTACCAACACAGACTGGAGCATGTATGCTGACAAGTATCAACAGTGTCTGATGGCTCACATTTCTAATGAGGTACGCAATGAACCAGAAGAGCCTTTGAACTGTATTTCATGCATTAAGTTAACTGAATCTTTAAAGTGCTATCAAGAAGACAACGTAGACTTAAGAAAAAAGGTTGAAAAACTTAATGAGTCCAATAAGTACTTAAAGGCCAATGAACAACTGTATGATAAGAAAATTGAGGCTTATAAACAGGACACTCAAAGGTATAAATCCAAGGTTTTTAGTCAACAGAATGCTATTAATAGCTATTGATATCGCGTAAAAAGTCACGTTTTTAGTACCGATATCTCTCTCATTCTGGAACGATTCTTGGGACTTTAACTCAAAAACATTACAAATCAATAGTATTATGCCAAGATGGTCAAAACAAGGTCGCACGATAAAAATCAAGCGAAACGGATGAAAAAAGAAGATTCCACGCACGTTTGAAGATTCCAGACATCAAAATGAGGTTTCAAGACAAAAGAGCCCATCACCAACATCTATTTGACCCAAGATGTTCATTTTCAAATTACGAATCCAACAGAAGAAGAATCAACATAAACGAATGCGTAACGAAGAAAACACGCACGAATCGAGAAACGAAGCAACCGGCAGCAGGCTAGTGCAGCTGGCAGCCAGCCGCCGCCGGCTGCTGCCCGCCACCCGCACGGATTGCACTTTTTGGTCCTTTTTCGTACCCGGTGCTAGACCTTTTCCTACTTTTCGTACCTAGTGCCACTACCTTTTTCGCCTTTTGTACCTGGTGCTACTACCTTTTCCACCTTTTGCTAATGTGTGCTTCCTTTGGCTAAAATGCACCAAAACTCCTCTATAAATAGGAGGCATGGGCTCATTTGAAGAACACACCTACACCTTGAAACACACACCAACACACACTTTCCTCTAGCTTTTCTTTCTTTCTTTGTTTTAAATTAGTATTAGGCTAGTAGCAAGGAACGTGTTTGTAATCCTTGGTGGGGAACGTATTTGTAATCATTGGTGTACGCTTGGAGAAACTCTTATTAATTCAAGTCTACTCCTTCTCCCATATTAATCTCGGTTATTTCTATCCTTATCTATCTTAATTAAATATGTATACTTTAATTATGCTAGAGATAGTTTATCCTATGATTAGCGAGTAGATTACTATTGTATTGTTGTGATGTAGTTAGCATATATAATTGTGGGATGACTTTAAATATGTCGTGAAATAATATGACGGCCCTTATTCGACTGTTTACTTGGTATAGTGCTGGAAATGCTTTCAAGCAAAGTACATACATATGGAAGCCGGTAACGACCGAAGGTAGTTGTATTATGGATCGACATTATAAAACGGAAACTTTATGAATGGACTTATCTTATGATTTTAAACCTAAAACTTACATTCGCCTTTCGATTAACAACCGTGATTATAACCTTGTAAAGAGGAGTCGCGAACCTCACTACTTGATCAATAGTTATCTGTGTAACACTATGGTTTCGATTGTAACATTATGCGAGCATCATAAAATGCAATGTGATTACGTGGAAGTGCCATGAGTACTGTACACTTAGAATCACAATGTACTTATCATGTAAACATCGTGAAGTAATTGAATCCACAATGGAAACATCGGTAAATGATTAAATACATTGTGGACTACCATAGCATTTTCCGACATGGTCTGGGTTTAATTTTATGCAAAAAGCCGTCAGCATTTTAATTATTGCTTTAATTAGATTAGATTAGTTTAGATTAGATTAGGTAGGCTATAGGCTAAATAACCATTTACGAAAACCTAGGGATTTGTTAATTGTATTGAGAACGGTAAGTTTAAAATCCAACTTAAATCGATACTTTTCCTTAACCTATGAAATATAAAGTAAGGTACGCAAGAAACCTCAACACTTTCCTTTGCTTACCATGCTTAAAATGCATTAATAGGAATTGATCAACTAAGTTCGAACATATTTGCTAAGTTAGTTGTTTGCTAAACTTATAGTCTTTATGGTATTAAGAACGGTTAGACTTGTTGTAGACTTGCTACTCTATTCCTTCGCCCACGAGTAAATGTGCTCAATAACAAGTGCCATTGACTCCCTCATAGGAGAGTGTGGAGAGTTGAGCATTGTCTGTCTGATCAGAATCATGACACCATGGTTCCTCGTGACGTATTAGTTGATACCCAACTAATAGGGAACTTATCGGTTATACCATAAACTACAAAGTCTAGTGAACATTCCAAATTTAGTAAACGTTTTCCCTACAAGTCATCATCCCACATTATAAGCTAATGAACTCACAACAAATACTCCTTTTATTATCTGATTTACAACTATCCTTTATTCGCTTTAGATAGTTTAATTAATTCACTGAACCAAAAACCCCCAACGCACTCTTTTAAAACCTTTACTAGAAAAGAAAGATTGATTGGATCCCCTCTGTTTCAATTCAGTTTCTCTTTAAGAACGACTCTAGGTCATACTTACCATCTACTAGCCTTTTGGTTCAGTATCAGTAAGTCACACTTAGACCCCAACAAATACAAATTTAAAACACCCACGATCACGGTCCGAGCGCCGTCTTCATACGGACGCTTCGGGTAGCATCAAGTTTTTGGCGCCACTACCGGGGAGACAAACTGTCCAATACAGAGGCCCAACCAATCCCAATTCTAGTAAACCCTTAGGATAAAACCTTCTAAAATATAATATATATATTATTTTCTTTATTACTAGTTTTTCTCTAATTTTCTGTTTCTCTTTAGTGTATGACATGTTCCCCTAGAACTACCCCACTATTTAATTTCCCTGATCCAGAACTTATAGTACGTACTATTCGGCGAGAAAAGAAGCAATCCGTGCTTGAACAAGCAATGGCTGAACGCATCACTCTCGCTGACAACAGTAAACCCTCTATCGAAGGAAGAGGAGGACCAATTCTCTACCCTGAAACCCCTGGTCAATCTTTCGAGCTTAAACACCACATCATCCGACTAATCCAAAACCACTGTCAATTTCTTGGATTGCCAAGTGATGACCCCAACTCTCACCTCGACAAGTTCATATCTCTTTCAAATTCCTACAAACAAAACGGAATTAGCCAAGACACGATTTGCTTGTATCTTTTCCCTTATTCGCTCACTCATCATGCGCAAACATGGTTTAAAGGTTTAGAGACTGGCTCTATCCCTTCATGGACGGTAATGGCGACAAAGTTTCTAACCAAATACTTTCCGCCTTCTAAAAAAACCAAACTTCGAAATGACATCATGAATTTTCAACAAGCTTTTGATGAGTCATTATACACCGCATGGGAACGATTCAAAGGAGCCTTGAAGAAGTGCCCCAATTACCGTCTCGATAAATCCGCACAATTGTGTACCTTCTACAATGGTTTAGATCCCAACCACCGAACCACCCTCGATGCTGCTGCACAAGGAAGCTTCATGGCAAAGACTGACGAAGAAGGATGGAACCTGATAGAGAACATGACTATGCATCACCATGATTGGAACTCTGGAGATCACTCAACATCTTCAGCACCTATCACTGCATCAAATCCAGTTCCAGTGGAAGCACTTAAAGTATTAACGGAGAAAATGGATTCACTTGTCAAATAGGTTGGAGAACTTAAGAAACAACAACACCAAGTACACCAAGTGCAAGTCTGTCAACATTGCACCAATCCGCAACCATCTGGTGAATACCAAGTGGAGTACGAAGAAGCAGATGGCACAGTCTACTATGCTCAGTTTCCAGCTCAGCCACAGAATTTTCCACCCAGTTTCAACCAAAACAATAACCAACCTAGAGGACCTCCATTCCCACAAAGAACCAACCAACCATACCAACCCCGATACCCACCTAGATACCCACCTTACCCACAACAATCACAACCTTCTTATAACCAAACCCTCGCACTTCCTACACCCACTTCCGATACAAACCACACCACTGAACAACCTGCAAAGAAAAATGCCCCAGCTTCAAGTTCAGATGACACCTTCACCCAATTCATGCAAGGTCAACACCTGCTCAACCAAAAGACGTCCGCTAGACAAGATCAAGCCGACCTCTTTATGAGAAACCAATTGGTCGTGCTAAAGAATTTGGAAGCCCAAATTGGACAATTGGCACAACGTCTTGATAACAGACCCAGAGGAAGTTTGCCTAGCAACACGGTTCACAACCCACATGTTGAGGAAGCAAAGCAACTCACTACCGCAAATGAGGCAGCCACTCCACCCCCTGCTACTGTACCAGTAAAAGAAGAACCAGAAATCAAGATACCAGCAGTGGAAACCACTCCGACCATGAACAAAGAGGTCAGGATCCCTTATCCCACTAGACTTAAAGCCCAACCTAAGAAATTATCATCCTTTAAGCTAGACGAAAAATTTCTCGATACCATATCTAGAGTTCCCGGTCGCAATAAATATATGAGGAAATTGCTATCCACTAAGGATAAACTGCCCGAAGTAAACATCATTCCCCTTAGTTCTGAAACATCAACCCTACTTAAGAATAGCCTTCCAGAAAAACTAGGAGATAGCAGTAGATTCACACTCCCTTGTTCTATTTACCAATCCAAAGATATCAGCGCCTTAGCCGACCTAGGAGCTAGCATTAACCTTATGCCCTACTCCCTGTTTAAGAGGCTAGAACTTGAAAATTTGAAACCCACTAAGATGACTGTCCAGCTAGCTGACCAATCTGTTAGATACCCAAAAGGAATAGCTGAGAACGTCTTAGTTCAAGTTAACAAATTCTTCTTTCCGACGAATTTCGTGGTAATGGATATCCATGAGGACATAAACATCCCGATTATCCTTGGAAGACCATTTATGAACACAGCCAGAGAAGTGATTGATGTGTATAACCATACGATTGTTCTACGAGCGCATGGTGAAAGCATCACTTACAAGATCGACCAACCGGACTATACACCAGAGCAAGAAGAATGCCACGCTATATCAACAGGCAGAATATGTTCCGATGACGAATTAGACCCCGAAGAAGAACGATGCTTCACTCGACCAACAACCTTGATCTACGATACTGAAACAGACCGAGACGAGGACGAGGAGTATCAAGACACTGAGGAAGAAGAAGAATCCAAGGAGGACGAATCAGAACCTGAGGAAGAACCCGCTGAGGAAGATGAAAGAACGGAAGAAATGGAAGAAGAGCCTGAGGAAGAGGAAGAAATGGAGGAAGATGAAGATCAAACTGATTCACCACAGATGGCTGAAGTCAAGAGAATACAATCCTGCAAAGATTACACTTCATCGGAAGAATCCTTTGATTACGGAGCCATCCACCAAGAGCTTAGATCCACTCATCTCAAAAGAATGGGAAACATTCTCGACTCTTATCTCGATCCATCAAAGCCCTTCACCAGAACTCGACTCCGAGACATAGACACTTTCGAAGAAGAACTCCGAACATCACATCACCCTGACCTGTAAGCTAAACTCCTACAATGAATTTCTGCATATAAGGCAAGATAACCAGGAAGCTTTGTTGAAGAAAACCTTCAAAACGCCATCACGGAAGTCAGAACCGTCGAAGTCGATAGAACCCAACCTTTCAACAATGCACCCTCAGATGAAGAGTTCCACTAATTCCCAAATTCACGAGACGAAGATTCCGACTACCAGAGTGTCGAATTTGACGGTGATTTTGTTGACGCACTATCGATGAACGCTCTATTCCAAAAAATCCTCTTGCTCCACCAAATTCACCTGTCATCACAGCTAAGAGATTAGAGATTCCCATCATCGACACTCACAAGGAGATGATTGACCTGATTGATGAAAGCGACGATGTACGCATAATTCTGGAGGCTATCAAAGAATCAACCAATGAATACAACACCGCTCAGAGACACCTGATAAGGCAGATTGAACAAGAATACGATTCATATCTCGCCAACTATGGAGAACCAGTACCCCAGACTTTGCTCAGACATATCCAAGAATTCTCCGATTCCCTTCAAGAACAAGTCACCAGAGAAGCTCAATAGCCAGAAAGGCCAGACTACCCAATGGGAGAAATCGAGTTCTGCAACAACCAAAGGCAAATATACCAAAAAGTATATTGTGCCTTGGCCGGATCGGCCTTTCCCTACTCATCAAGTCAAAAGGCTACACTAGCATCAATGAGGACCCATCTTGAAAGAGCCACTGGAAATCCACAGAATGATGCTGATATAAGAATGGTGGGAGATCTTAGAACCCTTATAGATCTCATCGAAACTGGGGAACATCTTACAACTCCAGAAAATTTCAGGATCGTCATTCACTCCACCATTGGTCATCACGTCGAACTAATAGTTGATGAGCTAAATCAGACAGCATTTGAAGAAAACACTCGTGACATTCCAACACGATATTGGAACATGTCACCAGTTAACTTAGCATCCTATGTAATAGGTCGACTGCGTGGAATGTACGAGGAAGAAGACATAGAAATTGACGCTTACCGCAATGGATATTGAGAAATATTCATCAAGTTAATCTACATCTTCACGGACTCAGATTTTCCCTTTGACTGTGAGCAACATCAACTCATCAGACAAGTATGCCAAGCAACCCGATCTTTTGGAGAAGACCCTTTAGCTGAAGACTTTCAAGAAGTGAAGACTCAATTCATGGCTTTGATCACCTCAATAGGCAGAAACCACCCCCAGCGTGAAATTGTTCGAACTCACACCTGCACTCGAATCGATCCTAACGGACCAGTCACAAGGGCAGTTCGATACATCAGCTATGGGATGGCAATCCTCGACAGACTAGCCACCGATCACTTCAAGAGCTTCAGGATGGAATCCACCATTCCGCCAACTCTCATTGCTGACATGATAGAGCAATTCCTGCGATACTTTCCTCCACACTACAGCTTACCTAGGAACCACAGCGACCACTCTAGCACTACGGACACATCCAGCATCATCTGAAGAAGAAAGGACTAAGTCAAGCTCTCGACTTTAAAAGAGCGCTTCTCGGGAGGCAACCCGTGTTTTTACAATTCTGCAATTTTACTTTCCAAGAAGTGATGAAATCTCCGACTATCTTTCACACTCGGATCATACAAAGCATGCTCCAGCCTGCAAGGAAGCATCAAGACCAGAAGAAAAGTATGTCCGACGTGTTCACACCTACGAGACCAATCACAAGAAGACTTGATCAAGACTGCACCAAGAAAGACGAAATCCGGCACATGCACCAAAGGAACACTGCAACCACCGGGGAGTACTTCTAAACCGTCTTTTTCATTCGTTTTAAATATACCATGTCCAATTTGCTAATCACTAAGTGCGGGATTCAAACCCAACACACACTAAAAGAATGCGCCTAAGATGTTTGAAACCCTAAGTGTGGGATTTTACCCCGTTCAGAGCTTAGTATAACATCGAGGACGATGTTTCTTTAAGTGTGGGATAGCAGAAGTTGCACTACTGTCAAATGGATAATGGTATATGCTTGATTCTAAAATCGTTTCTCTTTACAAGACCATCTTTCTCCAAAAAGTAAACAAAATATTCAAAATATGTTAAAAATGAAAACTTTTAGACAAAGAATGATTTACTTTGGGAAAAAGAATAATTAAAATATAAATTCTTTTGAAAAATTAGTTTTGTAATCCCATAAAGAGCATCGCATGACTAGGCACACAATAACCAAACTTTTGATTCGTGATGTATCTTGAGCCATAGAAAAAGCATTCACTTTTAATGCTTCACTTTTTCGATTCTTGAGTGTGCCGATGTATGCGTTTAGAATCAGAACTTGCTCCTGTTATGCATTTCGAATCTAGATTGGTCAGTGAAAAGGAGATCGAATCACATCATTCTTAAACCCAGCCGTACACCCATACTCCCAAAGAAAAATAGATACGTTACCCCTCACCTACTCAAAAGCATCCTTCAAGCTTCATAAAAAGTTTCAAAGATGATCGAAGAGAAATCGCAAGGGGTTGACGTCGAAAAAAAAATCCGAAGAAAAAGGAAATCAATAGGAGAAAAAGACTCCTTCCGCAAATATCAAAAGGCGTCAATCCCCCAAAAAAATACCAACTTCCACAACAAAAAAAGAAAATCAAAAACCCAAACCTCCTCTCATACCACCAACCTTTCACTCCAAAAACCTTACATCCCCTCTCCTTGAATGATTGTAGCTAGATCAACTTCACACTCACCAAAAAGGTAATGATTTGATTCTCGATCAAGCCTATGACGATAAACGATACATGACTGGCGTTCTAAGTGATTGATAATATTAGAATAGGAAACCCTAAACACTTTGAGTGATTTGAGTGACCACCTTGAGAGGATCGCCTAGTCATGTATCCAAGATCAAAGATCATAAGCATGCTCCTAAAGATTACAATCCTTCCTTTTCCAAGAACAAGTATTTTACTTTCCCAAAACCCATTAGTGAAAAGTTCCACCTTAAAATTATTTTATTTTTAACATGTTGAAAATCGAGTTTTGCTTGAGGACAAGCAAAGTTCTAAGTGTGGGATACTTGATATCGCATAAAAAGTCACGTTTTTACTACCGATATCTCTCTCATTCTGGAACGATTCTTGGCACTTTAACTCAAAAACATTACAAATCAATAGTATTATGCCAAGATGGTTAAAACAAGGTCGCACGATAAAAATCAAGCGAAACGGATGAAAAACGAAGATTCCACACACGTTTGAAGATTCCAGACATCAAAATGAGGTTTCAAGACAAAAGAGCCCATCACCAACATCTATTTGACCCAAGATGTTCATTTTCAAATTATGAATCCAACAAAAGAAGAATCAACGCAAACGGACACGTAACGAAGAAAACACGCACGAATTGAGAAACGAAGCAACCGGCAGCAGGCTGGTGCAGCTGGCAGCCAGCCGCCGCCGGCAGCCACCCAGCCGTCACCGGCTGCTGCCCGCCACCTGCACGGATTGCAATTTTTGGTCCTTTTTCGTACCCGGTGCTAGACCTTTTCCTACTTTTCGTACCTGGTGCAACTACCTTTTTCGCCTTTTGTACCTGGTGCTACTACCTTTTCCACCTTTTGCTAATGTGTGCTTCCTTTGGCTAAAATGCACCAAAACTCCTCTATAAATAGGAGGCATGGGCTCATTTGAAGAACACACCTACACCTTGAAACACACACCAACACACACTTTCCTCTAGCTTTTCTTTCTTTCTTTGTTTTAAATTAGTATTAGGCTAGTAGCAAGGAACGTGTTTGTAATCCTTGGTGGGGAACGTATTTGTAATCATTGGTGTATACTTGGAGCAACTCTTATTAATTCAAGTCTACTTTTTCTCGCATATTAATCTCGGTTATTTCTATCCTTATCTATCTTAATTAAATATGTATACTTTAATTATGCTAGAGATAGTTTATGCCATGATTAGCGAGTAGATTACTATTGTATTTGTTTTGATGTAGTTAGCATATATAATTGTGGGATGACTTTAAATATGTCGTGAAATAATATGACGGCCCCTATTCGACTGTTTACTTGGTATAGTGCTGGAAATGCTTTTAAGCAAAGTACATACGTATGGAAGCCGGTAACGACCGAAGGTAGTTGTATTATGGATCGACATTATAAAACGGAAACTTTATGAACGGACTTATCTTATGATTTTAAACCTAAAACTTACATTCGCCTTTCGATTAACAAACGTGATTATAACCTTGTAAAGAGGAGTCGCGAACCTCACTACTTGGTCAATAGTTATCTGTGTAACACTATGGTTTCGATTGTAACATTATGCGAGCATCATAAAATGCAATGTGATTACGTGGAAGTGCCATGAGTACTGTACACTTAGAATCACAATGTACTTATCATGTAAACATCGTGAAGTAATTGAATCCACAATGGAAACATCGATAAACGATTAAATACATTGTGGACTACCATAGCATTTTCCGACATGGTCTGGGTTTAATTTTATGCAAAAAGCCGTCAGCATTTTAATTATTGCTTTAATTAGATTAGATTAGTTTAGATTAGATTAGGTAGGCTACAGGCTAAATAACCATTTACGAAAACCTAGGGATTTGTTAATTGTATTGAGAAAGGTAAGTTTAAAATCCAACTTAAATCGATACTTTTCCTTAACCTATGAAATATAAAGTAAGGTACGCAAGAAACCTCAACACTTTCCTTTGCTTACCATGCTTAAAATGCATTAATAGGAATTGATCAACTAAGTTCGAACATATTTGCTAAGTTAGTTGTTTGCTAAACTTATAGTCTTTATGGTATTAAGAACGGTTAGACTTGTTGTAGACTTGCTACTCTATTCCTTCGCCCACGAGTAAATGTGCTCAATAACAAGGGCCATTGACTCCCTCAGAGGAGAGTGTGGAGAGTTGAGCATTGTCTGTCTGATCAGAATCATGACACCATGGTTCCTCGTGACGTATTAGTTGATACCCAACTAATAGGGAACTTATCGGTTATACCATAAACTACAAAGTCTAGTGAACATTCCAAATTTAGTAAACGTTTTCCCTACAAGTCATCATCCCACATTATAAGCTAATGAACTCACAACAAACACTCCTTTTATTATCTGATTTACAACTATCATTTATTCGCTTTAATTAGTTTAATTAATTAACTGAACCAAAAAACCCCAACGCACTCTTTTAAAACCTTTACAAGAAAAGAAAGATTGATTGGATCCTGTGACATCCGTCAAAAAAAAAAAATATATCTCAGGTCATTACCGCACTCGAATCTCAAATTACGCTTACAGCATTCCTTAAATCCTAGTGAAAATCCTAGGTTATGACTCTGTAGGCTTATCAAAGTCATAAAACGTCTTAGAGACTGCTTGGTGAACTGTAAATTCCCTCTAACATGCCAAATTAGGTACTAAGTGCCAATAAAATAAAGAAAAACCTATCTCTTTATGTCTTCACAAAATCCTCATCGAATCACAAAAACTGAATTTTCGGTGACACTACAAGTAAATTCAATCGGACGGTACCCGACTTAACAAGAACATTAGTGAAAATATTTCTATTAATAACTTAAATCTATTTTTAGAAGTTATTTATCATATATTATTATTTTGTTTAAATAATACACGAAAAACTTAGACGTTTTGGCTAAAACGTCTCAAACGCAAAGAAAATGCGTGAATCGAATTCGGCAACCAAACGAACATCAATAAATATTTTGACAACTTAAAATAAAGTATTTTAATAATACTTAAATAAAAAATAATCCCAAACATATCGTGAATTTAAACGACAAAAGAAAACGTTACGCGATTTAACGTATTAACGAATTTACGAGTAAACGAACACAGAACGCAACACAATCTGGAAACCAATTTTTTTAAAACATTTCCAGCCCTATGGGGCCCCAAAAATTCGTTTACCCCACCACCTACCCTCTTTTCCAATTCAAAATCATTTTTATTCCCTATACACCTCATTACTACTTCCATTTTTCCAAAACACACACACACACTCTTCACTTTTCTCTCTCAAAAACACACACAAACCCTCTCCAAATCCTCTCTAATTCTCAGCCATTTTCAAAGATAAATCCAAGTGTTTGAAGGTCTTAATCCATCAAAAAAATCCTAAAAGGTAAGCAACATCATTTACATATGTTAGGCTACTACTTTCTTGCTTATTTTCTTCAAAAATTCGGATTTTATGCCTCTCTCATGGCTAAAATTCTCATGCAAACCTTGATGTTTGTAGATTAACTCTTTTCACATCTTAATGTGTTAAAAGAAAGAGTAATCCATGATCAAACCGAAAATCAAGTGAAAAATCATGTTATTACTTGTAAACTAGTTAGATCTTGTTCATCTTGTGTAAAAAGCTTGTTTATATGTTAATAATCATCTCTAACACATCAAGGATGTATGTCAACACCATGCATGTGTTAGAACATGGATTTAAATGTCAAAAGATCAAAAGTTCATTTATTTCCATGGTGGTGTTCTTGTTTAAGCTCAAACATTCATCATGGACTTTCAAATATTCTGTCCAGAAACTTTCATCTACTTCAACGATTTTGTAAAACTCATTTCTTCATGAAAATGGACGTTTTTATAGTCTAGAATCAAGTTCTGGAAGTCAACTTTCCAACCACATAAGCCTCATATTTTTATGAGTTCATTTGATATTTTTTATAATTTTTGTGAATAAAGATGTATAATCTGTTAGATTAAGGCAGAAACTTTCATCTCAATGTTTTAATCATAACTGGAGCATTACAACTCCAAATGACTTGAGACCAACGTCAAAAGTTTAAAATTTTCATTGGCTACAACTTTCAAGAAGACCACTTTTATTGATTCCTTGTACATTTTGTACAAAAATAATAATTGCATGCATGTGTTCAGATCTGACCTCAGATGGTAAAAGTAAAAATAGTAAATACTTGGACTTCACTACAATCCCTGGAAAAATTACAGTAGATAGATAACGTATTGAAGATGATCTGTGATTTTTGCATTATTTTATTTCGGACCATAAGTATTTTTAATAAATTAAACCAACTGAGGTAATTTTCTGGAAATAAGAATATGGACTGATTTTGGTAAAAGTTTCGGGTCAAACCGAGAAGGTTTGACTGAGTCAACAATAATCGGTCTCGATTTCGAAAACATGAAACTTACTATTTTTGGAATGAATGATAACCAAAAGGGGTTCGGGTGTCTTATGATGTATTTATCGACTTGTGTGTTGTTAATCATAATTTGGAAGGAACCAAAGTTCTAACACTCAAAACACTATGAAATTTGGACATAAACAATTACAAGACATTATATACTTGTATATTCATTATTATACTCAACGCGATTATTGGACATTAACAAACTTCAAAGCAAACAAACCATTTTGGCACTTTGTAATCTAAATATTTAGCTAAGCAATCCTATCAAACCTAAATTACCAAGAAACTAATTAGAAACCTCATGTTCATAGGTCTTGGATAGGAGTCATACCCGACAAGCACGCGCGCTACATTCATCGTTTACTCTTACACTCAATTGTGAGTATTCACAGCCCCTTTTTACTTGTTTATTATTTTGGGGTGAAAAGCATGATCTCGAACTTTAACTAAATTGGTTGTACTCTTTATGAACTTGTTGAACTTTTGCTATACTATTTATGCGAATTGGTATATACTATTGTTATGCTTGAGTACTATCGTGCTAAAGTCCCCGGAAATACAGTTTACACTACTTATTAACTCGTCCGAGAGCCAGACGAGCCGTTGATACTTATGGATAGCGCTATTTAGGGGGAAACCACTCCTCACTCACACTGTTCGTGAGTGCATAGTATCACCTTACTCATGTTAGCGATAGAACATGGAGCTTGGGGCATGTGTCGGTTGAATCGGTTTAGTAGTGGCCTCAATTGCATTAACACTCTTGTATATTACCTTTCATATTCGCAACAATTACAACCAATCATTTTTATTCATGTATTTATGGACAAAAGCTTTTACTTCATTTATGTGTAACATTAAACATGTGAACTCACCAACTATGTCCATAGTTGACCTGTTGTTTTATCATGCTTTTCAGGAGAACGACAGTAAGATGCACTCTAGGAGTACATTAGCATGGATGCATGTTCACACGCGTTTGCTTTATTTTGAAACTATGACTCTCTTTTGGAAACTTTAAGAGCTTATTATAATTTCTTTTCGAACTGTGGTTGAAACTTGTAGTAATGTGTAATATTTTCTCTAAATTATGTATGGTGTTGCTACTATATCTTATGCATTGTTACCCAGTGCTGTTACATCTCGTGTTTCCGCTTTAGCGGGGTGTGACAGATCCCCTCTGTTTCAATTCAGTTTCTCTTTAAGAACGACTCTAGGTCATACTTACCATCTACTAGCCTTTTGGTTCAGTATCAGTAAGTCACACTTAGACCCCAACAAATACAAATTTAAAACACCCACGATCGCGGTCCGAGCGCCGTCTTCATATGGACTCTTCGGGTAGCATCAGCTATCTTGCTGAAATAGAACTTTTAAGAAAGGAACTCTCTGATTTAAAAGTTGAATATGACAACTATAAAAATAAGATTCTAGGTTCCTCTTCTTCTACGGTTACCTTCAATGAAATCCTTAACAAGCAGAGGACAGATAATAAAACTAAGACAGGACTAGGTTATACTGTAGTCCCGCCTCCCACTGAATACTGTCCTATGTCTGTTAAGGAAGGCACCGAAGACATTCCTGTTGACTATGCATTGTTATATGGGGTCAAGTCAATGGTGAATAATCAAAACAAACAGGCAAAGGAGAAGACCAAGCGGCCAGAGTATCCTTCGCCTTAGTTTGTTAAGTCTAAATGTGAATCTCCAGTTAGTATTGAGGAGATTGTTGAGATTGAGGACATTACTGATCAGGAGTATCCTGAATTTAAGAAGGTTGAAGTTAAACCTGAAAAGGTGGTTTTAAAGGTTGAACCTGCAATTAAGGTTCAACCTAAAAAGAGAAAAGACAAGGTTTTAAACGCAAAACCTCAAACTTTGTAGTCACCTGTAAAGATTTTGCAGCATAAAGTTACAAGTTAAAAAGATTTTTGTGATAAACCTTCCACTACAACCTCTCAACCAAAACAAGCATTTTCTAAGACGTGCACGCAATGTTCATGTTCTAGAAATGTTTCCCCACCTCCTGTGGTAAGTCCTCAGTCTCAACCATTTGTTGAGACTCGTTCGTGCTTCTACTGTAAGAGACAAGGACATTTAATTCGTGAATGTCCCAAACTTTCTCATCAGCACTATGGGAGAGAAATGCCTAGGACATCAGTTTATAGAAATTCATTTTCAAAATCTCCACCTAGGCGTTATTCAATCTCTCCATAGCCTGCTAAGAAGCCAAGTAATGTTGAGCAAAAACCTTTGCCAAAACAAAAGCCCGACATTGCTCCAAAACCAATTTTCGAACAATCTAAAGTTTGGAAACGAAAGGAGTCTGTTAGTGACTCTTCCGTCATCAACAATAACACATTAGATGAAAATTCTGATTTGTTAAAAAATAAAGTTCTATCTGATGTGATTATTGTTGATGACCTTGGTAGACCTAAGTCTGTAAAGGCTTGGGTCACCGTTTCTCACTAATCTCCTTACTTTTATGTGTTGCAGCAGTCAGAATGCGTTAAAGATAGTGAATGGTTCATGGATAGTGGCTGCTCGTGACACATGACTGGGATGTGTCTCTTTTGACGGATGTTAAACCACACGGCGGAGGACATGTTGCTTTTGCTGGAGATACTGGAGGAACAATTACAGGAAAGGGAACGCTAACTAACAGGAAAGTTAGCTTTGAGAATGTGAACTATGTGGCTCAACTTACTCACAACTTGCTGAGCGTTTCACAAGTCTGTGATAAGGATTTTACCACTGCTTTCACATAGACAGAATGTGTGATACTGAAGCCAGGTTTCGTTATCCCTGAAGAATGGGTGCTTATGAGGGCACCACGGAGAAACGATACCTACGTGATGAATATGCGAACTATGGAGACTACAGATGAGTACATTGGTCTCCTGTCAAAGGCTTCGAAAAAGGAATCACTACTTTGGCATAGACGGATGGGACACATTCATTTTCGCAAAATGAATTTTCTCATAAATAATGATTTGGTAAATGGAGTTCCAAAATAGTCATTTGCCCTAAAAGATGACTGCATTGCATGCCATAAAGGGAAACTCCACAAAAAGTCCCATAAGTCGAAGGCAGTGAATTCCATTGTTGCACCATTGGAGCTCTTACATATAGATCTTTTTGGTCCTATTTCCACTAAGAGCATCGGTGGTAGATCTTACTGCTTAGTAGTCACCGATGACTACTCCAGATTTTCGTGGGTATACTTTCTTGCAGCGAAAAGTGAAACACCAGATATTTTGGTGTATCTGTTGGATAAGTTGGCAAATCTGTGCAACTTAAAGGTAAAGAGACTGCGAAGTGACAATGGAACTGAATTCAAGAACTCAACTCTTGAGTTGTATTGTGCCACGAAAGGCATTGATCATCAGTTCAGTGCTCCAAGAACTCCTCAACAGAATGGAGTTGCAGAACGTAAGAATAGGACTATTATCGAGACAGCTCGGACTATGCTGGCTGATTCTAAGCTACCTATCATATTTTGGGCTGAGGCAGTCAGTACTGCTTGTTACGTTCTGAATCGAGTGCTCACGGTTAAGAAAAAGAACAAGACCTGTTATGAACTTTTCAATAACCGTAAGCCAACTCTGCAGTTTCTAGAGTCGTTTGGGTGTCCGTGTCTGATTATGATCCAAAAAGAAAAAGTCACAAAGTTTGGAGCTAAAGCTGTTGAAGGGATTTTTCTTGGTTATTCAGTTAATTCTACAAACAAAAGAGTCTACATTAAATCAACACACCAGGTGGAAGAGCATTTTGAGGTAAAATGCCTGCGTTACACGGATCCTCCTCAAGGGATGGGTCCAGATTGGTTGTTTAATTATAAGGATGTGTTTGACTCTTTCGACATACCCGAAGAAGATGCTGAAGAGGAGGAGTTGATTACCCTAATTCATGGCATCATTCTATGTCAAGACACATCTACCTCAAAACCTACATCAACACCTACTCCAACACCTACAACACCTACACCATCACCTACTACACCCACACCATTACCTACAACACCCACATCATCTCTTACTATCCCACCTTCAGATGCTCCTTCGACTTCAGGAACGATTAATGCAAAAGATTATCCTAATGATCCCAATATGCCTCCTTTAGAGGAAGACGAATAAGAAGACACTATTTTCAATAACCTTAACGCTTATGATCAAGAAGATGCGGAACTACAACCACCTGTGCAACCTGAAAGTTCTACTGCTCCTGAGACTACCACTGTTCCCATCACTGAAGGGGATATAAACAATTTGGAGTTAGTACTTGCACCTGATTTAATCCCAGTGACACGTGTACACAGGGATCACCCCATCGATAATATTATTGGTGATCCTAATGCTGCGGTTCAAACAAGGCAACAAGTGAAACAAAATCCAAATCAAGAAATGTTGAATCTGGTTGCTCGGATAAATTCTTTCCATTTATCCCAAATTGAACCCAAAAAGGTTGATGAGGCCTTAAAAGATCCATCCTGGGTCGAGGCCATGCAAGAAGAGTTACAGCAGTTCAACAAGCTGCACGTTTGGGATATAGTTCTGTTACCCAAAGGTGCTCACTTAACCGGCACTCGATGGGTATTTTGAAATAAGATGGATGATCGGGGTATAGTGATTCGTAATAAAGCTCGATTGGTTGTTCAAGGTTTTAGTCAAATCGAGGGCTTGGATTATGATGAAGTCTTCGCTCCTGTGGCAAGACTTGAGTCTATTCAAATCTTTCTTGCGTTCGCTTCTTTCAAAGAGTTTCGTGTTAACCAACTCGATGTTAAAAGCACCCTTCTATATGGACAAGTGGATACGGATGTGTATGTTAAACAGCCTCCAAGTTTTGAAGACCCTGAGCATCCAGAATACGTCTGCAAGTTGAACAAGGCGTTATATGGTCTTCAACAAGCTCCGCGGCTTTGGTATGACAGGCTCACTACCCACTTAATCAAGCATGGTTTTGTTCGAGGGAATATCGATAGTACTATGTTCATTCGTAAAGAACAGACTGGGGATCGAGAAGATATGTTACTTGTGCAGGTTTATGTGGACGATATTATCTTTGGCTCTACAAATGAGGCGATGTGCAAGCATTTTGAGGAGATTATGAAAACTGAGTTTGAGATGAGTGCGATGGGGGAGCTCAAATTCTTTTTAGGTGTACAAGTTGAGCAGTCTCCAAAAGGTATTTATATTCATCAGTCAAAATATGTCAAAGACATGTTGACTAGATATGACCTGCTCAATTGTAAAACCTATGGGACTCCTATCGAACTTAATCACAACCTTAGACTTGCTGAGGATGAGGAAGATTGCAAAGAAAAGGACTATCGATCAATGATAGGTTCTTTGATGTATTTGACTGCTTCTTGACCGGATATTGTATTTGTGGTATCCGTCTGCTCACGCTTTCAAGCCAAACCCAAGGTGTCTCACATGAAGGCGGTAAAGCAAATTTTTGGTTATCTCAAACATAGACCTAATCTTGATCTATGGTATTCAAACGAGAAATCATTCGCTCTTTCTGCCTATTCGGATTCGGATCATGGCGGCTGCAGCATAGACAAGAAATCTACCACTGGTGGAGGCCAATTCCTCGGATCTCGATTGGTCTCATGGCAATGCAAGAAACAGACTATCATTTCTCTTTCAACTGCAGAAGCTGAGTACGTTGCTGCTGCGAGTTGCTGCTCTCAGGTTCTATGGATTCAGCATCAACTGCGAGATTACGGGTTACTTCTTTCTATAACTCCTATTCACATAGATAACACTGCTGCTATATCTATCACACGCAATCCCGTACAATACTCTAAGACTAAACACATTGAACTTAGGTTCTTCTTTATACATGATTGTTATGAAAAACACCAGATAGACCTTGTCCACATAGACACCTTAAAGCAGAATGCCGACCTTTTCACAAAAGCTTTTTCGCGTACTCGATTTGATGAACTAATCAACATGATTGGTTTAAGGTTCTTTATAGCCAAAAAGTAATTTGTAACTTGGAACGTAATTTATCTCTTTTTATGTGTGTAAAAAAAAATGCAACAGCTACTCTTTATAGTTTTTAGTATTAAAGAAATGCACCGTTGCTACATTTTAAAATAAACGTTGAAGTTGTGTCTGTAAACAACTTGGGATATGATAGTACATCGGGTGACATGCACAAAATGGAATTTTAAGGTTTATCTTGGATGTGTCAGTAGAATTATCTGACGTGTTGAAAACAGTTTTTATAAACATTGTCTTCATCATACGATATATTAGTAGGCATGTTATGCAAAACTCTTTGAGATTTCTTAAAAAGCCTAATAATTAATTGTCTATTTCAAGTGGTACAACATCATTAGATGTATGATAAAAGTCTTAATTTCTTCCTTATGCTAGACATGTTTTCGTGAAAGAAGTTTATTTGATATCATTTGGGGGTATATATTGACAGGTTCCTCTGTTATACATAAATATAGACCTGGTCTCTGTTAATATATACTTAAAAATTAAGCAAACACAAGTCAAAGTACTTGCAAAGTCTTTAAAATTAAGATACCTTACAAGGTTGCCAAAATGGTTTGACCAAGTCTGGTTTTGCTTAAACCTGAATCAAGCTATGTCGCTCTGTTGTACGTAAGTACAGACCTGTCACCGCTGACTTGATTCTTAAACTTGATTCTCTTATATTCTCTCTGTAAATGGAAACATGGTCTATGTCTTAAGTTAAAATGTATATCTATGGTGGGGACCATAGCGAAATGTACATACAAATAATAATAAAATTAGCTCCGAGATGTGAGTGTAACATGTTTAAAGTGGACAAAAATACTAATAATCGTTTTGAAATAATTTTTATAAAAAGTGTTTTTAGCATGTCAAGTAAATTTAAAGTGGACAAATATACTGATGATTGAATAACACTTACGGTTCCTAATAAATGCATGTTATTCCGATATGATCCCTAACCAGATTATATCAACTCCGTCATAAAAAAAAAAGAATGTGTTAATTTTATATTTGTAAATTTTCATTCCTTTATGTGTTATTATACTTTCTCTAAGTTAGTTTAATTTTTTGATTTTACCCAAGTTACAGTTACCTTTTCAAATTTGAGTACCGAAATCACAACACAAAGAACGATAAAATCGCAAACTTTTCACTAAAAGTGACCTGATGCATCACTTCATGAGTGACGCTACTAGTGACGCATACGATACTGCGTCACTTTCACTAGTGACGCTGTAAGTGTCGGGGTAAGCTACGCTACAAGTGCCGGGTTGAGTGACGCATATTAGGGTTTTCGTATAAATATCCTTTCAAACGACACTCAACCTCACCACTTTTCAAATTCACTTAGCGTCACTCCCTCTGACATACCGTCACTTCTTGTAACCCTGCGTCACTTCCTCTGTGCGTGTTTGTCGATCTGTTCGTGATTTCTCAAGCTTTGGTTGCGTATTCAATCGTGATATTCTTCTTCCCCTCATTCATATGACTCTATTGGTACTACTTTTAACCTTTATCTTTCTGTATTCATGCTTTAATCGTATTTTAGGGTTACGGGTTTTGGGTTTCACAGATATCACACGATTTGGGGATTAATTTGTTAATGTTTTCAGTTAATAAATGGTGCATTTTACTCGTTTTTATCACGCGCACATTATGGTAACTACGGTTTTCAAAAACCCCAAATTTGGTTTCTGGGTATGAACAGTGACACGATGATCTTCATCGTTGCGTCACTTACAGCAAGTAACGCTACTTGGTAATTTCGAACCCATACCGTCACTTCTTCAGTGTCGCTTATTACTGCGTCACTTCTTAAGTGACTCTCTTAGTGACGCATTTGCATGTATTACTTGTTAGCCCGTCACTCATCTAACTGACGTCCACTTATGTGTCACTCTCTTAAGTGACTCACTTAGTGACGCCCTTGTCTACACCGACACTTATACCGTCACTTCCTAAGTGACTCACTGGGTTACCATCACTATGCTAAATGCCACATACTTTTGACCCGACACTTCTTAAGTGTCGTATCTAATGACGCATGATTTGGCAACGTCACTTACACCAGTGACGCATGATAGCGACACTTACCCTAAGTGACGCTATACTTAATTTCTGATTTTGAGCACTATTTTCTGCGACACTTCCGAAGTGTCGGTAGTGTTTATGCGTCACTTCCTAAGTGACGCCTAAATCAGAATTTTGTTTATTAGGTTATGCGTGTTTGTGCTAATTCTATAACGTTTCTGGTTATCTTTGTTTCGTATTTTAGCTTACAGATTGCTGATTTACAAAACTACTATCGCTGCACCAACACTCGTCACAATATCACAGCTTTCTTGGAGTCCACGCATGCGAACTCGGCTCCCTTCAGACCTATGATTGAGTTCTTAAGACGATCGAGGATTCATTATGCTATCACTGCATCTAAGATCGAAGAGTTCTATGATCATGCTTTTATTCGAACACAGGGTGACGTCCCGATAATAGTGTCTAAGATGTTTGGTGAGGAGATTGAGATCACTGAGAACTCTATTCGTCGGGTTCTCCGATTCAACGATAACCATACAATGCCGACTATGTTCGAGACATCATTTATCTACGACGGACTTCAACGTATGGGTTATCCGGCAAATCAGCTTTCTGATTTCCGTAAACAATATCTATGCCGGTTTTGGAAATATTTGTGTCACATTGTGATCGTCTGGTTATCTCCGAGGAAGGGAGGATATGATGATGCGAGTCATTTGAATCTATCTCTCATGTTAGCCTTGATCTACAACAATCCGTATAACTTTAGCGGATACATCTTTGGCAACATGGTTGAGAACATTAGGGCCGGGAAGGATAAGTGGCTGCAATATCCACGGTTTGTGCAGCTGCTGTTAAACGATTTGAATCTTGATATTGCTCCTGATCAACGGTCCCTTTTGGTTCCAACGCTAATGCTTCTACGCGTCTTCAACGACTGCAAATTAGCGCCAAAGGGTGAACAGGTGTTGGCCGATCGTGAACTGTTCGGGCACATAATCAATGAAAACTATGTTGCGCCGATAAATGATGGATTTGAGGATGATGTGATTCCTCCGGTAAATGAGGATGATCTGGTTGACATTGAGATTGCATAGGATTTGGATGATATTGATCGTGTCGAGCGTGTTGATGACGATACAGATGATGGTGGACCCACACCGCCCGATTCTGAGAGTGATGTGCCCCCACCGGCTGTTTTGGACGGAATCCAGATTGCCAATCCTAGACGCTTCAAGCGTATCTTGCGTAGGATTTCGGATGGCAGGGTTCACGTGCCGAGGAATACAGATAAACGTCCTGCTGGGTCTTCTCCTTCGTATGCTGATTTACCTCACAGGAGACGCCAGAGGACTAGTGTTGTGATTGAGGAACCAGCTCAGCATACCTCTCAGCAGCCACACTCTCCGCCACAGCCTGAGATGCCGTCGATTCAGCAGCTACTTGCTCAGATGGAGCACTTGGCCAAAAGATTTGACGATCAGAAGGCTGTTATTGAAGCTCAGGCCTCCCAGATAAAAGATTTGGAGCTCAAAGCTGCTGAGGTCGATAATCTAAAGCTTCAAGTGACGAATCTGTCATCTAGGGTGTTAGAGTTGGAGTCCGTTACAATTGTTTCAGGGGAGGAAGGTTCCAGGGAGTTAGAAACAAATGTAACTCCTCCTCCGGAACCAGAAAATGTACAAAGTTCAGATATTAATGAAAACATTGCTTTAGATTATTTCGTTGATGTTCCAGGACAACCGACTCCGATTGCAGCTGACTATTCAAATGTCAATCTGACATATCTGCAGAGTTTGGTTAATCAATTTGATGAAGAAGATAGATCAATTGATACTGATGATGTTGAAATGGATACAGAGGTTCCAGGGTCGGATGAGGAATATATGGATAATCCAAATCAAGAACCGGCGCCTGAACGTGAACCGGAGCCAGTGTTTCGACAACCTACTCAAGCAAACAAATTTGATGCTCTGGTTATTGAAACAGATTCTTCTGAAGATGAGGCAGAACCTGCAATGGAACAACCTGATGATGAATCAGTTCCTGCGTCTACATCTTCAGGAAGTTCAAAACCACAAGTAGAGTACGCACTAATTGCACTTGATTTGAAGATTTGCAAAACTTATCAAGTTAAAGGTGAATTGACCGGTTTGATCAGAAGTTGGAAATTCGATGTTGACAACTTTCTCATTTTGACCAAGAGAAGCGATGGCGTGCAATACTTCAAGCCAAGATTCAATCATATCAGCACATTGCCGAAGGTCGAACTTAATCGTCTTCCTCACTTGAATATTGTAAATCATTCTGAAGATACTCGAGGAGTTCTCTTTCAGAAAATTCTGAGAAAAGAAATCTACAGCAAGAAATATATGTGGATTAGACCAGAGCTGGAAGTTCGGTATTCTTACAAGAAAAAGATTGATCTAAAAACTCAACAACCGATTGTTAAATATCATTATCCACTAGCCGCTAGTCTCAAGACTGTTCCCTTACAGGAGTTACCACTGGATTTCTTACGAGATTTAAAGTATTGGTGGTTTGATCCTGTCACCCAAGAAGCTGTAATTGAATATTCTACCAAGACTACTGTGGTACAGACACAGGGTAAATGGGGAGAATGGCCAAGTAAGGAATTTATGGGAAAGTCTGTTCGAGTTTTTGATTCGATCAGCCTGATAAATCTGACAAAGAAAGATTTGAAAGCTCTCTACAAGAATAAACTTCAGTATAATCAAGCTGATTTAGAGGAAGCTTCAATGTTTATGAGAGTTGTCGTGATTTGTTTGAAAGTGGGTATCCATGCAGGAGGAACATTCCCAGAAGGTTGGTGTTGATTAAAGTTTTGAAGTTTAAAGATTTTGAAGACCAAGCTGAAGACACGGGGGAGTTTGTTGATGCATATCAGTTTGTCTGTCAGTTGGTCTATCGAGTTGTAAAGTGTAGATTAGTCGTTTAATAGAAATATAGATTTTGTACCTAGCGACACTTAAGTTTTGGTTTAGGCGACACTTGCCTAAGTGACGCATAGCGACACTTAGGTAAGTGACGCATGAAGGCGGCCACATGCGACACTTGCCAAGTGATGCATGTCTGTCGATTTTGTTTTAGTATAAATATAAACCTATGGATTTTTGGCTAGGGTTGATGAAACCCTAGCACCATTTGTCAAAATTACATCCCTGTAAATAATCTAATTAGTTATAATCATCAATACAACTTTATATTTGATTCGTTTACTTGTTTTCGGTTTGTGATTAAGAGTTATTTGTGTGATTGTTTGATTCCGCCTTACAATCATTGTCATCAATCATCTAGATCCACGACAAGGGACACTCACAAATACCAAACTTACTATCCTGAACCATTCAATGTCTACCCACACTCATCTCACCCTGTACATGAACCACAATCGTATGAAAGTTCTGACTTGAGAGATATGCCCACCGCTTATCTCGGCAGTAATGCTACTCTTTTACCTTCTTACAACCCACTTGAATAATTAATGAAAGAACAAGAAGACATGCTTAGAAGATGTACTGATAATATGTCTGAAATACAAACACTAGTCCAAGTAAGAAGTAAGGAAATTAGGGATCAAGTTACAACTGACCATAGGCTGCAGGAAGATGAGAAGCACCCACACACCACATCTACACTTAAAACAGACTTTAATTATCATGTGTTTGGTTGCAAAATTCCTTCAAGCCCTTCACCTACCCAATCTTCTAAATCCTCACTTCCACCCATTCTTAACCTATGTACCTCCGAAACCAACGAGGAGTTCATTCTAGAGGAACTTTCTGAGTCATTGCAACTTGAAACTTCTGGCCGAAATGACGAGTATGACTTGGTGGACGAAGAGATAAAATTAGAAAGCCTGGAGATGGAGATTTACACAGAAGACTCAGCTTCAGAAGGACCAGAGGAATGCACACCAACTCTGAGTAGTGATCTCATCTCAATTCAAAACGATGTGGTTGATACTATCCCACAACAAGTTGTGGTTGATATCACACATATTCTTCTTGATGAGTCACCCACTGCTCTAGTTGAACCTTCTACCTTAGACAAGCCAGTTGCCCAAATTGTCAATGAGAATGTTGCTGCAAGATTGGAGACGTTAATGGACTATGTCCCACCTCCATGCCCAAAGTACAACAATATCATTGACCAAAAGACCATAGAAAGCAAGGAGGGATCTGCGTCATGGTTTCCCTTCAAACTATCTCTCCACCATATAATGTCTTATACATCATTAAGAGGTGAGGATTCATTTGACCAACCCATTATGTTAACCCACCCAAGGAGGTATTAGAAGTTGAGAGATTTGTTATACCTCTGGTAGAACCATTTCCTCACTTTGAACCATCTCCTTATATTGGACATACCCTAGCCTTAACCTACTTTAAACTTTTAGGTATGTATCAATATTACCCCTTGTGTCTACTGATGGATGCAAGGAAACCCCTAGGATTTCCTGATAAGTAGTGCTAGAGTCAAGCTAGTGACTCGAACAAAAATAAGCGCTTCTCGGGAGGCAACCCGTATCTAACGTAGTTTTAATAGTAGGATAAGTCGTAAGCTAACCCAAATAAGTAGAAAATGATCCCTAAAAATGTTCCAAGTTTTCTTTATTTTTATGAACAAAAAGGATGGTTTGCAAAATTACTTCATTGAAATTTTTGTCAAAACCTTAAAACTTCCTACTCCCACTTGTTTGAGCTTTATTGCAAAATCCAATTTTTACCATTATCTAAGATCTCAAGTTCTCAGTATCCCTTTCACTCTCATGGAAACCTACTAGGAGTTAGGAGCATTAGTCATACCCACTGACATGTTTTGAGCATTTGAGGTACTTACATATATTTATGTGAACATACATGAGATACTAATGCTTAATCTGTTATCCTGATCTGTATGTCAATATGTGTATTATGCTTGAACTCGTTTAAAAATGAGTGCTTTGGATATCTGTATTCTTAACTACCTAATTCAACTAATAATACTAGTATTTTCATATCTGCTACGGTGAAGTTTTAGGCAACTAACACTTTTAGTGTGAGATTAGACTCCAAGGCGTACACTGGTTTGTTTCATCTTCAAAGTACTCACTTTGATAGTTTTTTTCGTAAACCAGTGAATCTCTGATTTGGAGGATAATCACTTGTTTGTTAGATCACGTTTGCTTGTTCTACTTGTACAAATGCCTAACAAGCAGGGATTGACGCCTATGGATAAAGAATCTTTGAGAATGATGGAAAGGCAACAAGGGGAGCTTACAGTTTATTAAATTTAGAAATCTTTAGAGCATTACCTTGCAGGGGAAGAGATGGTGCTTTCAGACACGTATATGATTTCTAGTTGTCTATGACTAGTTCATCAAGGAGAGGCCTTCACTCTTCCAGTATCCGGAGGACGCCATCACTTCGCTTTATTTTCTACAATCTATCCAAGTCGAGCTCTCGACTATAACAGCAGCGCTTCTCCGGAGGCAACCCGTGCAATAAGACGTGTTGATGGTTGTGTGTTGATAAGTGAAGAAAATCTCTGAATATCCTTCACACTTGGATACAAAAAATTATTTTCCAAATACTTCAACTCAATTTTTGCAAAATCACTTGTCTCGGAAAAATAGATAAGTTTTTAAGAAAAATTAGTTCATGTGTTTCGAGCATTTGAGGTACTTGCATACTACTTTTATGCATTATGCTCAAACTCGTTTAAAAATATATGTTCTATAGAAAGCTTTGTAGTAGAAAACATCTTTTCATTCTGAGACAGTGAATCCTTTTAATGGCAAAAATATGAAGTTGAATGGAAAGGTATATCCAACGTATTCACACCTACGAGATTACTTCACAAATGTCTTGGATGAAAAGAGAAGCCCATATTTATAAGCAAACCCCTAGAGCTAATGGAGCTGCCACCTAACGAAGATTTCAAGGAATTCTTCTCGCGGCATAATTAGACCTTCAGCTTTAGCTACCTGGGGAGTTTCTTTATCTTTTCTCCGTTTTTATCATTTTGCTTTACTTAGTACTGTTAATAAATCAAAGTAATCTATACCATATCCTAAGCTTATCACTAAGTGTGGGATTCCAGCCCAAAACAAATACTTGAGAAACATTTTCTTATACGTTTAAACCCTAAGTGTGGGATTTTACTTCCAATAAAATCTCCACTGAAGAGAACATTAGGGACAATGTTCCTCTAAGTGTAGAATAGCGGTATAGAATAACTTAGATAGATATTTGTGTCCAAATAGCAACTCAAAAAATGTTCCTCACTTTAAAAATTGATCAAAACTTTTAAAATTTTTGCATAAAACAAAGAAAAGCATGAACTTAACTTCGACAGTAGATAGCTACTCATTCAGTTAGCTCTGCGATTTCTTTGAATTTTAATATTTCTAAGAGGAGCCATTTTAAATATGAGTAAGTTATTTTGGAAAGTAGTGTAAATAAGGTAGGAATTTCTCAAAATAAGAAACGATAATCTTAGAGGCAGCGCATGACTAAGCACATACAACCCATATTAATTGCAGTGAGGTATCTTGAGCCTATATAAGCATTCATTTTAAATGCTTCACTATTCATTTGTTGTGTGTGCCGATGTATGCATTTCTGAATTAGAACTTGCTCCTGGTATGCGTTTCGAGACCATATTGGTGAGTACCGTACGCGGTATAGGTGCAATTACATGACCTTGACATTTCCTAGGAAATAAACCCACTTTTCTCATATCTCTTCAAGCCTAACCCTGTCGATACTCGATTTTAGTATCGATGATCCGCTTAGCAAACCATGTTGAGCCTTAACCTTTTCGTTTCTTGAAAACCCAAGGTTTAAAACCTACTCACTTCCATACCCACCAAAACCTTATCTTGGAATTTTTAAATTTTTGAAAAAGCTATTTAGGTATTCTTTTTGCTTTCACTCAAAAATCATAAATCTCGTGTCTTACTCAAAGTTTCTCGTGTGCGTTTCAATAATCAAAATCTCAAAAATATCGAGAAAGTCTGAAGGTGTGAAAAATAGACACCAAGTAAAATTGGAAATGTCAAAAGATTGAAAAAAATGAAAGTAAGAAAGGATCTCAAAAGGCAGAAACAAATATATATATATATATATATATATATATATATATATATATATATATATATATAAATCTCTTAGAATATCCTTGGCAAAGAAATTCTAAGCCAAAAATATGTCATAGAAATAAAGCTAAGTGCTTCAAATCTCTCGAAAACTCTGATCTGAAAAATATATATATTCCGTGTGTTTTCAAAGATAGAAGTCAGCTATCTTTACTTCCTTACCGTTATCCATTTCCATTTTCATTAAAAAGCGTATCTAAATAAAGTTTTTCATAAGTTTAAAAGTCCTGAGATAAGCATACCCCTTTAAAACCTAAAAACATCCCACTATCCACATCCTTAACCCTCACTTCACGCTACAGCCCGATGAATGTCTTGGGATAATTAGCACCGTACTCACCTAAGTGGTGGAGATCTGATTATCGATCAAGCCTATGATGACGAATGCTACATGACTGGCTTTTGAGCGATTTCATTTGTTCAGAATGATAGTAAACCCGATACACTTTTTGAGTGAATTGAGTGACCACCGGTGAGATTGCCTAAGTCATGTGTATGCCAAAGATCACGAGAATCAGAAGCATGCCCAAAGATATTCCTTTCTTATTTCTGGAACAATTATCTTATTTATCTCAATTTTCTGAAATAGGTTACCCATGTGCAGAATGGTTGTTCTAAGAAATATTTTAATTCGCAAAAATCGGACCTAAAATATCTTTTTAAAGTGAGGATAGTTGAAGTATTCCTTGAGGACAAGCAATGTCTAAGTGTGGGATATTTGATTTGACGAAAAAGTCACATTTTTACGTACATAATTCCCACCTTTTTAGCCCCAAAATGGATGAAATCATTCAATATCAATAATTTTTCACCATAATTCATTATTAAGGCTAAAAATAAGGCATTGCTTCAAAAATCAAGTAAAATGGCTAAATAACGTACAAAACAAAGCATAAACGATACAGTCATATTCTATAAGTACTTTTTAGCATATTACCTTGAAGTTTGATTAGTTCATAATGATCTTCAGGTAATTACGATCACGTGGATATAAAGAACGCTGAAAACGGATCAAGAATGAAGAACTTATGGCCAAACGAAGTTCGACCAGTGCACAAGACTTACGATATAGCACACAAGACCACGGACCAAGGGGATACCAACCCACAGGGGCCGTATACACCCCCTTAGGGGCCGTATACCCCCCTTATGGGGCCGTATACCCCCTAGTTAGGGCCGTATACCCCCCCTGTAGGGGTGGTATACCCCCTCTATGGTGCCGGACACGCCCCGTTTGCTACCGAATACGCCCTATTAGCTACCGAATACACCCTATTTGGTGTCGAATATGCCCTCTTTGGTGTCGAATTTCATAGCTCGGGGGTGTATTTCAGCATTAAATTGGAGCGAGGGTGTTAAGTGTAAAATCGTATCTTGAAGCCTATAAATAGAGGCTTAAACCTCCTCATTTCTCACCATTCAATCCATCCCTCACAATACACAACTCATTTCACACACACTACACTCTCTCTCTAGAGTTTCTCTCTCTAGACTTTCTCTCTCTAGGTTCTCTCTCTAGTCTCTCTCTAGTTTCTCTCTCTAGGGAACTAGTGGGAAGATTAGGAGAGAATCCTTTCTTCTTAGAATAGCTATGTAATTTAATTAGTAGAGGCTAACGGTTGTAATGCTTGGATATTAATCGAAGAAATACAAGCTATTATTCTGTTCGCAATACGTATCGTTGTTATCTATCCTTTCTATTATTAATTTGTTATAATGTTCTTGTTTGATTTTTGTGACTTATTAATGATAGAAATGTTTATTGGTATGCCTTGTGATTAGTTGCTTGTATGTTTGCCATGATTTAGATAGTTATGAATGATGTTACATTAATTCTCTCTCTGTATAAATGGGAGTTGTTATACTTTGTTATCAGTCTAAACTTTTATCATTCACCCTTTCCAGGATTTCACGTGACTATTGCCCTTAGGATAGGACTTTTCAAACCCTAATACTACGTAGATATAGTTATCTATGTTTTTGTATGAAGCTGTGGACATGCTATAAAACGGCCCAGTACTTAGTATAGCACTGGAAACACCTCTGGTGAAGTACAAATGCGTGGAAGCTACGCACCGGTTGTAAGCATATGACACCGTAGATACCTGGAAGTTAGCCATCCTGAACATGGTCTAGGATATAAGCTGTGGAAAGGCTAAACCTTTGCAGTATTATACACTGTGAGTATACTTAGATTTATACGAGCTGTGGAAATAACTGAATGCATTATACACCGTAAGTATACCTAGGGATGAACGTATGATCGTAAAGGAGGGTCTATTTCATGACGGAAGTATTTGAGCTTAAAATAAGTAAAAAGGGAGTTTTGAAAGAAAGCGAGGACTTAGCTATAGTCCAAAATGCTTAACCTCACATAACCATAGGTTTAGAAAAACAAAGTAAACAACCAGTACACAATTAGGTAATAACCTTTAGACATAGGTGTTAAGAATGTTCAAAATATCCTGTCATGGCGGTTTGCTACCTTATTCATGCGCCCAGGGGTTAACCCCAAGAAGGGTCACTTGTCCTTATAGGACAGTGTTGGGGGTTGAGCAACCTGATCTGATCAGAATCATGATTTCCTAGGTACTCAGTGACATACTAATTTAGAACCGGAACTAAATAAGTAGGGTCCTAGTGTTTACACCAAAGTTTATTTTTCTGTTAGCTGAATGTGTCCCCAATAATCATCATTTCAATAATACGCTATCCTAAATCATGGTGAACCACGTCTTTGTTATCCTTAAGTGTTACATATCTCCTAGCCTCCCTTTACTTTTATGCTTTCTTAGTATTTTAAATAAATAAAAACCCAAAAACAATTACCCTTCAATCTATAAACACCCCAGCTTAATTACTAAGTTATCAGAACTAGCTCTGTTTCAATTCTACCGTCGTGAGGAATGACCCTGGATCATCCTTACCACATACTAATATCAGGTATTCGTACCTAGTAATAGTAAGTAGATCGGAAGGTTTTGGCTCCCCCCGACTATTATAAATTTAAAACCACCCTCCGATCGCCGCTCTCGACTGGAAGGTCCGCAATGACAAGGAAGCGATTCCTTGACCGACCGTTGCAGCGCGATCAAGCTACCTGCAAGATCTTTAACTATGCCCAAATACAAAGCTAATCTATCTACTTTTGCAGTATATGTTCTATTGTAACGATTAGCGATCAATAATGAACCAACAAATAATTGAAGATGCTTTATTCCTGTATCCCTAGCCAATTATAATCATGCATTCAAAGCTTCATATCTTGATTTGTTATTCACAACTAATTGCTTGCGGTACAATATCCCTGAGGCAATTTTAATATGATACCTAATACAGTCCCGTTTACATTAAAAACACTATCACTATATACTATCCATTTGTCACTTATTTCATTTAGTCGTTGGGCCTCTCAATGTACTTTTATCTAAAGGTCACTAGTAAAATAAGCAATTAAATCTGCTAAGGCTTGGGATTTTACTACATTCCTAGTTTCATAAATAGGATTATATGCATTCAATTTTACTGACCATTTAGACATTGTATCTGATATTTTTGGTTTTCCTAATACACACTTAACAGGATAATTCAGTTTAACATATATGGGGTGTATTTCAAGATAGTGCCTAAGTTCCGTGTATCCCATAACTATAGCAAGTATAAGTTTTTCAAGACGAGATTATCTGGGTTCAGCATTAAGTAGAATCTTACTTACATAATAGATAGGAAGTTGTTGACCTTCAGGATCTTCAACTAACAAGTTGTTGACCGCATCTCTGGATACTGCCATGTATAAAAATAATGGCTTTCTATCTAAATTTGCTGAAATCTCTCCACTTTTCATTTCTCCTCCACCACAGCATTTGCCAATCATCTTTAGAACTTTAGTTCCTTAATCATGCCAGCAGCAACCGACATCTATCATGTCTTCCGATTTCTAAGCAGATGTTATTCCTTTCCCTTAGAAATTTCATAAGATCTTTCCCAAGATCCTTAGAGACACCGAATCCTACAATCATCTTTTTTTTAGGATCATCAACGCTGAGCGACACTTCTTTGACATCTTGTTTAGTTGCTTCCTAGATGTCCCGTGCTTGCTCCTTTAATTGCTATGTTTGCGTAGGCTTGGTAGTAGGTTTCATTGATGTAGTATAACAATCCTTAGCATATCTTTTAGCTGCAGAGGAAGACGTGCCACATATGTTAGAAACACTAGATATAAATTTATTACCTTAGCGTCAGGCGGTTGGAATCTTGCTATGTGTAGGATCCTGTAATTATCCTGAACTTCGGGAGCCCGAACCTCCTAAGAATCCTTTCTGAGATCCTTTCTTTCCGAACAATTCCCTTAAGTATCCCTCGCTAAGCAAATGGTTGATTTCATTTCTAAGAGCTACACAATTTTGAGTGACATGACCAAAATCCTCATGGAACGCACACCATTTGAATTTATCTTTCCAAGCAACATCCCTAACTTTTTTCTTTGGCCATCTGACTTTATCTTCAAGTTTTTGCATAGCACATAAGATACGTGTAGCATCAGCATAAAAACAATAATCAGTTAGCTTAGAATACTCTTCACCATCCTCTTTGACCACATTAGCCCGGTGATCTCCGTTCCTCGAATATGGTTTAATCTTGTTTGACTTGAATGGATATGAATTCATCTTTCTATTAGGTTTCTCGTAAGTTAATGATGTTTTTATCCTCTTCTGGATCACAACATCCTCTTCCAACTTAATAAACCTTAAAGCCCTGTTTCTGACCTACTCTAGGTTCCTGCACGGGTTTATAACAAGATCTTCATAAAATGGAGAATCTATTTTGACCCCCATTTTGAAAGCACGTACAGCAGTTGACATATCCAGATTGGGGATCCTCAAGGATTCTCGTCTAAACCTGCTAACAAAATCTCTTAAGGTTTCATTAGACTTTTGAACGACCCTATATAAATCATTGGTTAAGCTTTCAAATGTCCTATTACATGAAAATAAATTAACCATATGAGCAAAAGAAGTAATAAAGTAAGGAGGAACATCTAGTAACCACTTTAGTGCGGATCCTGTTAGAGTGGACCCGAAACTTTTACACAAATATGCCTCCTTAAGATCTGCAGGGATGATGATAATCTCTATCCTTTCTCGATGTTTAGATATATCTTCTTCGGGATCCGTAGTACCATCATATAGCTTCATGCCAGGATTTTGAAATCCCTTTGGGATCTCAACATCACATATTAGAGGTGCAAATTTTGGGATCCTGTGAGCTGTTGGTGTGACTTCAGGTACAGGTTGCACAACTCCAGGAATATTGGATATCATATCCTTCAAATTTTGCAACTCTCTTGCCATAACATGATTTACTCCAGGATCCTGCAAAATATTAGTTCCAAATGTATTATCAGTAGAATAATTAGTAAATATGTTACCATCATTTGGGATCCTGGATGAGGATCTTGGATTTCGTCTATGATCCCTTGTCGTGAGGATTCCCATAGCATTCACAGGATCCGTGATCCCGGTACTCCCTTGCATGGTTATATAATCTCCTGGGTATCCCGAGGAAGGTGGAGTGTCAAAATTTGAGATCCTACTCCTGATGGGGGTTGTAACTTGAGTAATAGGGATATCGGATTTTGTCCTCAAGTTTTCCATATCCTTCCTCAGGATCTCGTTGCTCCATTCTACTCGTCCAAGCTTCTCCTTATCCTGTGTAAACATAGTCACAATATTCCTGTTAGAAATAATAACAGGATCCTGATCTGTGATCCCGGATCCTGAGAAGGTAGATCCTGTGGAAGTTGTCCTCCTGTAGATATTCTCTTGTCCCCCATTGTGATGATGAAGGAGGGGAAGCATGGGGTAGATTAGTCATCATACATGTCGATGATGGCACAATAGATGATGTAGGTCGTCCTTGTATCGGCATTTTTGATAAGAACCTTTGAAAAAACAAGTGATTTTAACAAGAATTTAATTATGAAAAGCACCACTTACCCCACGGTAGGCGCCAAACTGTTTTGGTCAAAAATTACCCTAGGCAATTAAATGATCAAATCTGTAAAGTGAGGTATTAGTGCTTGTAGTTACTTCCAAGATAATTACGTAGAAACACGATTACCTATATGAGTAAATAATAATTTTGAATGAAAAATGTGGTTTATATCTATATAAACGTTAATCCTTGTTAAAGAGATGATTAATAATGAAAACAAGGGTTTGTAAACAAGATTATTCCAAAAGTTTAAGTAAAATGCAAAGTATTTTCAGGATAATGCAAGTTATGCAATAAAAATATTATTACGATCAATAAAAATGCATGAAACAAAATGATAATTCAATAATTGTAATAAAAAGATGATTAGAAACAAAATAAATACGTATATTAATAAATGTAAGATAAAATCAGGATAATGCAGGTTTTATGATCAAAAGATCAATAAAATGCAAATCAAACAACGAAAATGTAAAGTAAATGCGATCGACACAAGGATATACGAGGAAAGCCCTTGATCTTGTTAGATCGCTGGCATAAAACCTCGGGAAGGAACAATCGTCCCTTGACTTTGTTGATTTTATTGCTGAAATTAAGGATAATACAGTGAATAAGCACAATATGATCGAACTAAAGTGTGTGTGTGATGAATTTGGTGAAAAAGATGAAGTAAAATGTGCTTTGATTGTGTTTTGTGAGAGTTCTAAGTGTTATTAGTCGTGGTTGTGCAGAGTTAAGTGTCTCCTATCGATCATATGCCTCCAATTTATAGTAAATACAATATAACTAACTTTCTGACAAATCAGGGATCCTCCAGTCTTCTACCTTGACTTGTTATTCCACACGTTTTCTGACCTCTTCCAAGCCTTGATCCTTAAATATAGTCATGATTGACCCACGTTTAACTCCTAGTAGACTTTGTCAATATACACAACGGTCAAATAAAGATTAGTGGCATTTCACCCGGAATACCGAATATATTTCCTGTATCCTGATCACCTGGGATCCTGAATATCCAAGATCCTGAACAAAAACTAACAAATAAACATTAGTAACATCTGATCCCAAGATACTTAACATATCCGGGATCCTAAACATATGCGAGATCCTGAGTATTTATGAGATTTCTATAGTACTCAGGATCCTGAATATACCTAAATACTTATCTATAATCGGGATCCTTGATCCAAGTGTGATCCTGGATATATCCAAGATCTTTATTACCTGTATCATATAAACATAGAATCTCAGGATCCTTAGTCTTAACTTTATCCTGAACATATGCATGATCCTAGATATAATTTTCAATGGTAACTAGAGACTTCAGGATCCTGTATTCTAACTATAAAATTTAGCCCCAAACACTAATACATTTAAAATCAGAATAAACCATTTTATTAGTTTCTAATTAAATATACAAACAGGCACACACTTAAGTCACTAAAATGTTGAACCAGTGTTTCTAAATTACTCATTTCAAACCCAACCCTTTTGCATCACATGACCCGACCAATCCAATTATCACAAGCCTTATTATCATTCAATCTTAACTTCTATATGCTAAAGCTAGTAGCCCACCATTAAGAATGAAAACCATATATCAGCATGTTATCTTGCAGATTTAAGTACTAACCAATTATGTCTAATGACTCATCAATATAGCACAAGTGAATAAAATGGTGTTCTATTATATGCGATAGAATTGCATTAAGCCATAATTTTACTAACCCTAATAATGAAGATAAAAACTTCTGAAAAATAGACCACACATATCAACTTGGAAATTTAGAATCTTTTAATGAACTTTTCCATTGCATAACGCTCCAAACATGAGCAAAACAATCCACAAATGGAACTCAAAGAAAAGGAAACTGAGCTTCACAAGAATCATACAACAATGAAACACGAGCTCATATCACTCCTTTAAAATAAATCAGCACACACATTTCCAGGTGCTCCACTCGAAGAGTTTGCGTGAAAAATGTTTGAAGATTCTAGTCAGAGTCTGAGATAGAGGCAGTGCACCGACAGAGACATGTCCTACAAATCCTACGAATTTAATCCTGAACACAAATTCTCTAATTCAATCACTCAAAACCTCATGCATAATTTTATCTAGGACTATGCAACCCAACAAAACAATTACATCAGCAACAAAATTATGTTTTCAATGGATAGTGCAGAGACCCGATCCCACACACACCGCATACATTAGATATAAAGCTTAAGCCATACATGCCTCACCCGATAATGTGCAAGAATGAAACGCATCGAGGCTATCATCACCCAGATCGAAGAAAGGGCAGAGTGGTGTGACCTTTTAACAACTCAAAACTTTTGTTTTGCAGGTTTAGAACAAGTCATATAAACAGCACCACGTTTGGGAACTACCGAATTAACAGTACCCCTCAAACATCATGTATAATCATGAGTTAGAACAAGAGGTCAAGGCAATGAGACAAGAAGATTACTTTATGCATGTCTTGTCACTATGCTCCCTTTAAGTGCACAACCAACAAAAGAAGCTGCAAAAATAACCAAACACGGATAAGGTATGAAAAATATTTGATTGCATTTACGAAGTACTTCGTAGTAAGCAAGAAGCATCATACATATATAATAATTGATATTTAATCAACTTTATTGTAACTGGTTTAAGTTGTCTCACCTCATACTCCATGACATATATTGATGCATAAATAGGGCTTAAGTAGACTCATTAGGGAGTTCAATTTATTATGTATGTTCCATTAGAAACAATGGTGAAGTTGAATTGGTTTTCTGAGATTATCATAAAATACTAAAACCATTCATGAATCATTATATATTTTTTCTTTAGTGTGGGTATGCATATAACACCAACACATGAAGCCTAAGTTTCTAGTTGTATTTGTACACAAAAAGAAAGAGGGAGCATTGACAACTTAATCAATATAGTAATAATCATTAAGTAAAAACATAAAAATATCACAATTTCACGAAAAGAATCCCGGGAATTCAACCATGAATAAATCGAACATGTTACATCCATAACATGATTTTTAACTAAAAACAAAACAATACATATTAAGATGAAGATGAATAATTGTAGTCATGTTAAAGACGAAAACATACTCTAAGACACTTTGACCTTTCTAGGATTCCAGGCCTCCATTTGTTATAAATGATTCTATGTCCCCTGTCAAACCTGTATAACTTAATGTTATATGCAAGAATAATGCAGTGAATCATACAACTACAATCGTTCGATAACAGTTCCTACCTATGTAAAGATTCAAACTACTTTCATAAACTAAGTCAACCATCTATGTATAGTCTTAACGCTTTAAAATGCAGCAACAGTATGAAAATACTATACGCATTAACAATAACATCAACCTCAAATATCATATTGATCGTCACATCTAACTGCATAAACCAGATACAAATATTCAAACAAACAAACACCAATCTTGCATAGCATAATAATCAATTTAAATCACAAACAAATGCAAAAACATTATTATATGGTGCATATGCAATATGCCATTATTACAATAACATTGATGACATTATTACAATAAGCAGTGGAAAATACAAAAACTATAATAAATAAGCAGTGGAAAAAATGCAAGTTAACATGATGCATATGTTATTATGCCATTCATCGAATTTCAAGAGCGTAGTTCATCAAGCACCTATACAAAGAAAAAATCAATCAAGCACCTATACAAAGAAAAAAGTAGTATACCTCTTTTCATGTGTTGGTTCAATGATAGTAAATATTGTACAATTCTCCATCTTCTTCAATTATGTGATTGCAATCAAAGCCAGATTAGGTTAGCAATGAAAAATAAAATATAAATAATATAAATAACAAAATTCTATGTATCCATTGAAGCATATTATCAAGCACTTGGTGTGCATAAACATAGTATAATTTAAGTGCTAAACTGCTAATCACAACTACGATTTGTTTAATGGAAAACAACAATTCAACAATTATAACACTTATACATATAACACTTATATTTACAAACAACAATTCAATAATTATACATATAATAAGTGAAATTAAAATTAATAAACTTACAATTTCTTTCAACCATATCAGAATCGGAACTATTAGATAGTGATTTTCGAGTGGTCATTGATCCATCCCAAAAGATCAAATGTTCGCACGCTGCAATTGATTAGTATGAAGGATTTGATTTGATTGGATTGTGAGATAATATACAAAAACTATAAAGGTACTTGCACTGAATTGGAGAAGATGGGTGGAGGTGGAGGTGGAGCCGTGAAGGTTACTTGATAAAAACTAATTTTGGAATAACTTACGTAAAACTGATTGCGGGACTTTGGAAGGCTAAGATTAAAAGTCATGGACTTTGAATGGACCAGATGGGTCAGTTAACATTGGAAGTTGACTGAGTTTCATCAATGTATATGATGAATAAATGAGGGTTTAAATTGTTAATTTTCGGTTCGTTGTAAAATTAGTATAATATCGGATCTGGCCATCATTTCGTTGTAAAATTTTCATTTTGTTGTAAATTGTAAAATTCGGATCTGGCCAGATTTGTCCTCAAATTCATCAACCATCAGCCACTATTGTTAAAACTAGTATTTTACCCAAGCGTTAGCCTAGTTAACTTGGCAATTTATATGTAGAATAATATGCACGTTTTATTTGAAATTGTATAATAATACAGTTTATATCTTCTCATGAATAAAAGTTAAATAATAGAAAGGTAAAACATATACTTGATTTTTTATGTATATTTCAAAACAAGATAAAAGGAAGCATGTTTACTATATATTATATAGTCGTCGACATAAAATGTAAATGAATATACATACCATCGACCCATCGTAGTTCCATTGTTACCGTAAATTTGGTTTTTCATTAGGTACCACATTAAGTACCAATAACACCTCACTATGAAATTGTTTATACGTATGAAGTTTATCTGAAGTGAACTATTTAACAAACTAACCTGGTTAATACAAATGTAAAAGTAATATAAAAGTATAAATTAAAAACATTATCAGACTACATTAATTAAACTAACGAACCTGCACTGTTAAAATATATGTGTGATCAATTAAGGCCCCATATATAAGAATGCTTAAATAGAAGGTAAAACACTCAAAAAATGTAACACCCCCAACTTTACTGTTGAGCGGAAGCATACTAATTACATATACATTATTTAATAAATTTGTTCACCAACGTCCGCAATAATTGAATCGAATTACATTCGATTTAAGAAGTGCACGATTTAACCAAATCGCGTAATTGTGTATATTCAATAATATATATATTGATACATTAATTAGCCTTACACAGAACTAATTACATGTATTAACAGATGATTAGGCACTAATTACTAGTCCTAATTGTGCGGGTGTCACATTCTCCCCCTGTTAGGAGAATTTCGTCCTGAAATTTAGCGCGAAGTCATGTTTGATGTAGCGTCAGTGAATAACTGAGGATACTTGAGTCACATCTGGTCTTCCCGTTCCCAAGTGAATTCCGAACCACGCCATGAATTCCACCGGACTTTGACGATGCGAATACAACTTTGTTAAAGTTGTTTGACCTCACGGTCCATGATTTCGGCGGGTTCTTTAACGAAGTGAAGCTTGTCGTCAATACGAATTTCATCAAGTGGGATAATGAGCATCTCATCGGACAGACATTTCTTAAGATTAGAAATGTTAAATATGGGATGCATGCTAATGAGTTCGGGAGGTAGCTGCAATCGATATGCCACTGGACATATCCTTTCAAGAATCTCAAAAGGTCCAATGTATCTGGGGCTTAGCTTTCCACGCTTGTCGAATCGGATGACACCTTTCCAAAGTGATACTTTGAACAATACTCGATCCCCAACCTGGAACTCGAGATGCTTGCGTCTCATGTCAGCATAACTCTTCTGACGATCACGTGTGGCTTTCAACCGTTGCTGGATACCAACGATCTTCTCGGTGGTTTAATGAATGATTTAAGGACCAGTGAGTTGGCTATCTCCCACTTCGGTCCAACAGATAGGCGACCGGCACTTACGACCGTATAGTGCCTCAAAAGGTGCAGCTCCAATACTGGTATATTAGCTATTGTTGTATGAAAACTCACACAATGGCAGGTGATGTTCCCAATTTGTACCGAAGTCAATTACGCAGGCGCGGAGCATATCCTCCAGTGTTTGAATTGTGCGCTCGCTTTGGCCGTCGGTTTGTGGGTGATAGGTGATGCGCCCCAAACGGTCGGTCCAGGAATCGCATCCTGCCATTGCGGACCTCACACTCGAGGCGGCATCATGGGTAGTTTTAAATTTATAATTGTTGGGACCTAAACCTTCCGAACAACGTACCGATACTAGGTACGAGTACCTTATACTAGTAAGTGGCAAGGATGATCCATGGTCGTTCCTCATAATGGCAGAATTGAAATAGAGCTCACTCGGATAGCTTAGTAATTAAGTTGGGTTTTGGATAGTTGGATAGGTTTGTATTTGGTTTTCTAATTTATTAAACTACTAAAACATAAAATAAAAGGGAAGCTAGCATATATGTAGCACTTAAGGATGACGGAGACGTGGTTCACCATGATTTAGGATAGTGCATTACTAGGATAATGTTCATTATGGGATACGTTTAGGTAACAAACAAGTAAACTATAGGTGTAAACACTAGGACCCTACTTCTTTAGGTGAAATCGAAATTAGTATGTCACTGAGTACCTAGGCTATCATGATTCTGATCAGAATAGGTTGCTCAACCCCCACACTGTCCGGTTAAGACTAGTGACCCATTAAGGGTGCAGGAATAAGGTAACAGACTGCCCTCGGGTTATTTTGACCTTTCTTAACATTTAAGTCTAAATGTTATAATTTATCGTGTACTGATTATTAACTTTGTATTCTAAACTATCAGTTATGTAGAGTCTAGGGGGTTAAGAATCTTGAACCACTTATGGGCTTGACTTTCATATCTAGACTCATTATAGCAGGTTTTAATAGCACAAGTACTTATGTCATGATCTAGACTCTCCTTTGTGATCAATCATTCATCCCTAGGTACACTAGCGGTGTATAGTGCATTTTTCCACGGCTTGCTAACCCTAGTTACGTTTACGGTGTATTTGGTGAACGTATTTCCACAGCTTTGTAACCAGAGGTAGACATACGGTGTACTATAACATTTCCACGGCTTTACGGTTCCTAGACCATATTCTAGGGTTTCTAGGTAATCTACAATGTTGGCACAGACGGCTCTTTCCTGGGCTTATACCCAGTATTTCAGCCGAATTACAGTGACGGACACGGCTTCCTACTATAATACAGATAAATATCTACCATAACTTGAGGCCTATAGCTAAGGTGATAATCACGTGAAGGACTGGAAAGGGTGATTCATAGCTAAGTCTAAATGCATGATAAGTTTAGACAGATACAAGGTTTAACAATTCCATTAATCATACCAAATTACAACTATCTAAATCATGGCAAACATACAAGCAACTACTCACAAAGCATGGCAATAAACATTTCTACAAGTAATAAATCACAAACATCAAACAGGAACATTATGACAAATTAATATTAGAAATGATAGATATTACTCGTAAATAATTGCGAGCAGAATAACACTTGTATTTCGCCGAATAATATCCCAAGTATTACAAATGCTAGCTTCTAGGAACTATATAACTCCTCTAAAAGTGACGGATTCTCCCCCTAATCTTCCCACTAATTTCTAGAGAGAGAAACTAGAGAGAGACTAGAGAGAGAACCTAGAGAGAGAAACTAAAACTAAAAATAAAAACTTAATTCTAGAGAGAGAGTAGTGAGAGAGTGAGTTGTTGAAGTGTGAAGTGATGATGAAAATGGGAGGTGAAGCCTTGTATTTATAGAAAATGCACAACCGTATCCGTAGACCATATTCCATCCCCCAAATGTTCAACCTTATCGCACAACCATATAAAAATCTCATTTTTATTGCCTGAACACGAAATATGGTTGGTTTTGGCCGTATACGGGTGAACTGGAGCAAATACGGGTGAACACCAACTGTATACGGCTGTCCTGGGCTGTATACGGCTAAGCACATGCTGTATACGGTCTGTGCAGGCCGTATGCGGTTTGTGTCCAGCCGTATATGGTCTGGGACAGCCGTATACGGTCTAGGACAGCCGTATCCGGTTCCTCGGTTCTTCGATTTGGCGTAACTTCTTCGTCGTTTATCCGTTTTGAACGATCCTTATGTCCACGCATTCGTAATTTCCTAAAGAAGAAAATGACATCAGTTTGAGGTCATAATTCCAAGTATAGCTTAAATTGTGCTGAAATGCGTGAACGAGAGATTTGTTGATCGTTTGTGCTCTATTTTACTCGTTTTTAGGCCTTTTTGGTTGATTCTTGAAGCACCATCTATATTTTAGCCATTATTATGAAATTTAGTATAAAAATGTATATTTCAAATGTTTTCATTCATAATTGGGCTAAAAATGTGAGATAATAGCACACAAAAACTTGACTTTTTGCGTGTCATAAAAAGGTTGTACTTATATCCAAACGGGTACCTAACGATTTCTGCAATGATCTCCAAAACTGAGAAGTGAAACGACTATTTCTGTCAGAGATATATGAGATTGGAACACCGTGTCGGGATACGATCTCCTTCAAATAGATTCGTGTGAGACGTTCCATTTTGTCGGTTTCCTTGATGGCAAGGAAATGAGCAGATTTGATGAGCCGGTCCACGATCACCCCAATGGTATCGCAACCGCTTGATGTTCTTGGGAGTTTAGTGATGAAATCCATAGCGATTTGCTCCCATTTCCACTTAGGGATATCCGGTTGTTGTAACAGGCCTGAGGATTTCTGATGTCCGGCCTTGACTTTAGAGCAGGTGAGGCACTTGCGGACGTACGCGGCAATTTCAGCCTTCATGTTTGGCCACCATGTAACACCCGCCAAATTAGGACTAGTGATTAGTACCTAATCAGTTGTTAATACATGTAATTAGTTCTGTGTTAGGCTAATTAATGTATCAGAATATATATTGAATAATATATACAAATATACGATTTGATTAAATCGTACGCTCTTTACATCGAATGTAATTCGGTTCAATTAAATACGGACGTTGGTGAACAACTTTGTTAAATAATATAACATTATTGAATAAGCACTATTATACTCAAAATATTATGTTAAAAATATTTCGTACTTATTTCGTATCGTACACACAAAGTCTACACGACTAGTATATTAAACGTGCAAACAAACCGAAACACAGTCAAGTCACATTTTATAAACGAATAACTAAGTGCTTAATAAAATACTTCAACAAAATGACAAGAAATTATTCGTATTTTTAAATTATGTAATTAAACGCATAAAAACACTATTTAAACGCAAAACGATCGAAAAACGAACGCCGCACGGAGCGCGTATGCGGGAGAACGAAACACTGGTGAAGCCCACACTCGGTAGACCCCACCAGCCGGGGCCCCCATCTCCCTTCTTCCCTCCTCTTTCCTTTTCTTCCTCCTCATTTCTCACATCTCCTTCTCTTTCTTCCTCTCCTTTTTCTCTCTAAACTTACCACCACCACCATCATAAAATCCACTAAAAACACCATCAAACATCATTATTTTGGCAAGCTCATTTGGAGAAAAGTGACCACCTCGCAACGATCTACATTTCCATCTTTCCGGAATTCTCACGCGCAAAGTTGTAAGTTTCCGACAAAACCCGCAACTCCTCGATTTTTAGTGTTTTTAAGTAATAATTGATTATTTAAGCTTGAAATGTCCAAATAAGGGTTGGGTAAAAGTTTCGGACCAAACGGAAGTCGTCCGGCCATTTTTCCGGCCACCGGGACCTGATCAGACGCCGATATCGCATCTGTCCCAGCGACATTGCGACATCAGCCTCAATGTCGCACAAACCCGTCACAATGTCACAGGTGCGACATCAGTTTCAATGTCGCCTTAAATGGCTGACGTCGCACATAGCGACACAGACCCTTACGTCGCAAGAATCAACAACGTCGCATATAGCGACCTAACACCTAATGTCGCATTAAATTGCGAAGTCGCACTTAGCGACGCCATGACCAATGTTGCAGTCATGACCTGCGACATAACAACCTACGTTGCACACAATGTCGTAGATGACAGAACCTACAAAACTCAGATTTTTACTAAGTGTCGAGGACTGAGATTTTAACACCTGATTTTACCCAAATTCAATCCAGGGGCTCTGCCCCTTGGACCCCGCCAGGGGCTGCCGCCCCTTGGACCCCGCTACCAGGGGCGCTGCCCTTGGACCCCCATCATCCAGGAACTTGTAAATACTTTTCACACTAAGTGTCGAACACTTACAAATAATGAAACCTGATACAACGATACATATAATAATAACACTTTGGATTATTATTACAAACCGTCACCAACGGGCCATAATTGTTTTCAAATTACAAACGGATTATTAAACAAACACTTGGACATTTCCTAGTTGAGTGGACAACTAGCATGGGTGATCTTTAAAGATACCAACTTATTTACTTGTTTACTTACAACCTTGTGCGTTTCGGACGCCAGAAGGTTGCAGGGTTCGGAGAACCAACATACGAGATTACACCCGACACCCTTACGGACTTACATCCGCTCTACTTGTTTGATTTCCCAAACATACCTGCTAGACTCAGGTGAGTCTTACAGCCCCACTTTTACTGTTTCACTTACGGGGTGAGATACATTGCTTACTTTTCATGAACACAAGTACTGAACTACTCATTTTACTATACGGAATTGCATGAGTTACTTACCATTTACTGAAGTCCCTCCATCATACATCGTTAGTTATGGACTTAAGCGCGAACACTAGTTAATGGATCCATTAGGGAAATGACCCTCCCCACCCGGGGTAGTAGCGCTACCACGAACCGTTCTGTATAAACGGGCGACTAACATTTGTTACTTACGCTTGCTCAGTTTCGAGCATGTTGCGAGGGCAACTTATCACTTACGGGTTAAGCTTCGATTATGAGCCTCATGGCAACGGTATAAACTTACATACATTTGCAGGATTGCATATACTCGATTTACGCCTGCGGGCACCACTGATAAAAACCTTGTGTTCAAATCTGATATTACTTACAAACCAGTAAGATTCACCAACATTCGTGTTGACCTTTTTAGCATGTATTCTCAGGTACGCATACGGAGTAGGATTACTCCCGGACTTAGCTAGAGTCGCATGATTTCAACATAACTGCATTAACGGAGATTCTTAGCATTATGTTTTGTATATTTCGATTATGTAATAGAATCTCCCGCCTTATGCGTGGACTCTAGGAAATTACAACTTTTGTGTCGAAAACAATATGTTTTCAAATGATTTACTATGAAATGTAACTATTTTCTACAAACGTCTCATTTAGAGGTCGTTTGCTTGTGATTATGTGTTATGATATTTGATTAGTAGCACCCCGTGTTGACTTCCGCTGCATTATAAATTTGAGGGTGCTACACACCAGTACGTCTCCCTAATGCCATGATACATCTTGTCGGATCCAGGATGTATAAAGTATTTGGACTTGTGAGTTTCATCCATCACCAAGTCTCGTAGATTCCCAAAACTAGGCAACCAAATTCGGTTAGTGAAATACTTGACCCCGTTGGGTTTGGTTTCGAATTGTTTCTCCATGTTGCGCAAGGCCTCATTTTTCAGGTTCTCAGGATTTAATGCTTCGAGTTGAGCGACGAGGATTTGAACGATAAAATAATTATGAATGGTAATACTGAATGCTCGGACTCGAAGTGGTTTGGTCCGCTCTTTTCGACTTAGGGCATCGGCAAAAACATTTGGCTTGCGATGGTATTTGATTTCGCAGTCGTAATTGGTAAGCAACTCGACCTAGCGAAGTTTTCTCATGTTGAGATCCTTCTGATCGAATAGGTAGTGCAGGATTTTATGATCGGTGAAGATGGTACATCTTGTGCCATATAAATAGTGTCTCCAGATTTTGAGTGCAAACACTACGGCTCCTAATTCGAGATCATGAGTGGTGTAGTTCTTCTCGTGAACTTTGAGATGTCAGGAGGCGTAGGCAATAACCTTTTCCCGTTGCATCAACACGCAACCGAGACCTTGGTGTGAGGCATCGCAGTATACTACAAAGTCATCGTTGCCTTCGGGTAACGATAGAATGGGTGCACTGCAAAGCTTTTGTTTCAATAGCTGAAATGTTGACTCTTGCTTATCAGTCCAAATGAACTTCTTTTCTTTCTGAGTCAGTATGGTGACGGGTTGGGCTATTTTAGAGAAATTTTCAATGAAGCGCCGATAGTAACCAACCAGTCCTAAGAATTAGCGTACTTCGGTCGGCATCGTTGGTGCTTGCCTGCACTTGATAGCCTCAATCGTTGTTGGATCTACGTGAATTCCCTGACTGTCAATCACATGACCAAGGAATTGAACGGTTTGCATCCAGAACTCACACTTGGAGAATTTCGCATATAACTCTTCGTGTCTAAGAAGTTCTAGAATGGCTTTGAGATGGTGCGCGTGTTCCTGTTCATTACGCGAGTAGATGAGAATGTTATCGATGAAGACAATGACGAACTTATCGAGATAGGGTTTGCACACTCGGTTCATAAGGTCCATGAATACAGTCGGTGCATTTGTCAAACCAAATGGCATCACATGGAACTCGTAATGCTCATAGCAAGTTCGGAAGGCAGTCTTTGAGATGTCGATGTCACGAACTTGTAACTGATGATAACCTGATTGTAGATCTATCTTCAAATAGAAACTTGACCTTTGAAGTTGGTCGAATAGGTCATCAATGTGAGGAAGTGGGTAACGGTTCTTGATGGTTAATTTGTTCAACTCTTGGTAGTCGATACACATCCTGAATGAAATGTCCTTCTTTTTCACAAACAGGACGGAGCTCCCCAAGGTGAAGAACTCGGTCTAATGAACCTTTTGTCCAGAAGTTCCTGCAATTGAGTAGACAACTCCTGCAACTCGGATGGGGCTAGACGATATGGTGCTCGTGCCACCGGTGCTGCTCCGGGCACAAGGTCGATTGAGAACTCAACTTGTCTCGCTGGAGGAAGACCAGGAAAGTCTTCGAGGAAGACTTCTGGAAAGTCTCGAACGATGGGCACATCCTCGAGTCGCTTCTCCTCCGAATTTTTCTCTATAATGTGTGCGAGGATTGCCTGATAACCTTTTCTCAAATAATTCTGGGTTTTCAAACAGGAAATGATATTCAATCTCATCCCACCGATCTCCCCTTGTATGACTAAAGTACTACCGGTGGTGAGAGGAATGCGAACAATTTTATCGTAGCAGACAATTTCAGCGCGGTGCTTGGACAACCAATCCATGCCAACAATGACGTCAAAACTTCCAATCTCGACAGGTATAAGGTCGATAGAAAAGAGTTCATGAGATAGATTTAAAGTGCAATTAGGTATTACACTGTCGGTCTCTATGAGTTTACCATTAGCTAACTCTACCATGTACTTAGCATTTAAAGCAATAGGAGTGATGTCAAGCAATGGACTAAACTCATCAGATATTAAGCTCCTATCAGTACCAGTATCAAATAGAATAGATGCAGTAAGATTGTTGAGAAGGAACGTACCCGAGACCACATCGGGGTCCTGACAGGCTTCCTTGGAGTCTAGTACAAAAGCTCTTCCCTTAGTAGTGTTGTTGTTGCCCTTGTTCTTCAGCTTTGGGCACTCATTTCTAAAATGCCCCGTGTCTCCACACTTATAGCAGGACTTGGGTTTGCCAGTGGTGGTGTTGGCATCGGTAGATCTGCAATCTTTGGTCAGATGCCCATACCTTTGACACTTCCCACAAGGAGTACCGCAAGGTCCTTCATGATGTCGGCAGCACTTTGAACAAAAGGGTTTATTCCCAGTATAAACCTTGTTGAACTCAGAACCAGAGTTGGAGACCTTATCAGTGTCAGCCCTCTTTAATGATGGTTGGTTTTGATTGGGGTTTCCAGACCACTTTCTTTTTTTATCCCCAGAGAGGTTTCCAGTGTTCTTAGCAACAGAGGCTCCTTGACGAACCATTTGTGCCATCAATTTGTGTGCCATATGCACGGCACCATGAAATGTGGGGGAGTTGGATGAAGTGACCATCCCCTGAATTTGTGGAGGAAGTCCCCAGAGGTAGCGTTAAATATGCTTGGATTCCTGATCAACCATAGATGGGAACAGGTGTGCCAACTGATTAAAGCGAGAGGTATAGCCGGCGATGTCATTTCCTTGTGTAGTGAGCTGCCGGAATTCAGCCTCGAGCTGTTAAGTCTCATCCCTAGGACAGTACTCTTCCTTGAGCATTTTCTTCAGCTCATCCCAAGGAGTTTGAAAAGCAGTGTCTATGCCCACAAATTGAGCATAAGTGTTCCACCATGTCAGAGCATCATCCATAAATGTGTAGGTGGAGAACTTGACTTTGCTGTCCTCAGAGCAATTACAGATGCGAAAGACTGACTCAGTCTTCTCCAGCCAGCGTAATAAACCAATAGCACCTTCAGTGCCTTTGAAGTTCAGAGGCTTGCAGCTAAGGAAGTCCTTGTATGTGCAAGGTTTCACCAGAGGGGTATTTGTTGGTGTTTCCTCACTTTCAGATCGCCGTCGTCCAGCAATTAATGCATCAGCAACTAATTGATCAACTTCAGCTTGAGTGTACGTTTGTCGTCGTGGCGGCATGATTCTTGAATAGATAAAGAAAAGAATAAGTGAGTTGTTTGTACAATATCATGATATATCACATGTGTATTTATAAGAGATAATATACAACAGCACAAGTGATAATCATAATCCCACAGATAATAGAGTTGAATATAAGTTCTTCTAACAATAATAGAGTTTAATATAAATTTGCGAGAGAGCGGGGTAAGGTTTGCTTATGGAAACCTATAAGTTCTTCTAACAATAGGTTCCACTTGTGATACTGAAGAATAAAAATGATGGAAGGAATACGAAATGGTATATTCCTCGTGAGCACATGTCGGTATGGCGGAATGTGTTGTAAGTTGTTATGCGCGCAGAAATAGATAGGCGGCGGTAGATGAGAACAAATTCATGTTCTTTATTTAGAGTGACATAGAAGTAGATATATTTGTCGTCTTCGGTGGTGTGAGTGTTAACGAGTGTATTATCGTGTGAGGCCTATCCGTATATTTTCAATATATAATAGCCTAAAGAGGAGTATGTAGGTGAGGCCTATGTATGTATATACATCTATATCACAGAATAGCCTAGAGTGTGTCTAGCACCAAGCAAGTATATGTTTATGGTTTCTCTTGTGGTCAGAGTCAACTATTGTATTCATGTTCAACATAACCCATTTCAGATTTCACATCATCTTCATTTAATTGTACATAGTTGATCAGGCTATGTTAAATTAAACTTGTATGATGTAATCCCTGAACCAGTTGTACCTAATAAGAAATACTGCCTAACGGTCATAGTCTAGGCCCACTAAATGCAACCTAGTTCACTATAACCTTAGGCTCTGATTCCAATCTGTAACATCCCCAACTTTACTGTTGAGCGGAAGCATACTTTGGGGTGCTATTAATCAATAAACAAAGTACATAAGATAAAGTGAACGACTCTATATGCGTCGTTTACAGTACATTGATAATATAAAAGTCTTACACTGTTATAATAGTTTACAAAAGCTCGAGATGTAATGAAAGAGATTCTATGGCATAACTAATTATACAAAATATAGTAATGCATGATAATCTCCTGATGTTTGCATGAGACTCGAGCTAATGGGCATCCTGAATGAGCATACCTACTGTTGCTGCAAACCTGAGAATACACGCTAAAATGGTCAGCTAAAAGCTGGTGAGCTCACAGGTTTGATGATAAAGTATAATGTATGAACCGTAAGATTTAAGTATGATGGTTTGCTATTAAGCAAATATGTAAATGATAAATGATGTATATAACTGTCATGAGCACATAGTCTGAGCTTAACTGAGGTGTCAGGATCACAATCAAGTGCATGAGCGAGGGTGCCTCTATGCGTGTGCCTAATCAACATACGTATGAACAAATGATAATGCGTCCGTTTGACCAGTCAGTGCGTGCTGATCCGGACGGGGAGTGTCAATCCCCTATGGTACCATACACTAACATTCACGCTACAAAGTATTACCAAACTATACTATTGGGGACTTATGATGATTATATGAATAACTCATGCAGAATATAGCGATGTTTGATACTTGCATTCACATGTAAAATAAAACAGATGTGTATTCTCACCCCTAGGTTTAAAACAGTAAAACAGGGGCTATGAGACTCATCTGAGTCTAAATGAGATGCTATTAAGGACTAATGATTGTACACAAGGAAAAATGATGTCGCCTCCAACGACTGAAATCTGCGGGGCGTATTAAACGTGCAAGGTTTTAATAATGATTAGATGTCTTAATAGATCATCTATGCTAGTTGTTCATCCAACTAGTAATGTCCAAATGACTACGATTTGGTTGATTAGTTTGCGTTTCAAAAACGTGTACGGCCCGTTGGTGATTGTTTGTAATAATAATCTCAAAGCATTATTATTATGATACCGAAGTGTTATACTTAAAAAATATATCCCGAGTGGTTTAGAAGTCATATCTTACAAGTATTAGCTGTTATCCAAGTTCGACACTTAGTGATATTTGTGTTTTCTAGAGTTTGTATAGCAAGTTATGATTCCCTTGTTTCCACTTCTAGTTATATCCATTTCCACTGCTACTTATATCCGTTTCCACTTCTAGTTATATCTGTTTCCACTTCTAGTTATATTGTCTCCGTTTCCACTTCTAGTTATATCCGTTTCCACTGCTAGTTTTATCCGTTTCCACTTCTAGTTATATATGTTTCCACTTCTAGTTATATTCTCTCCGTTTCCACTTCTAGTTATATCCGTTTCCACTTCTAGTTGTAATCTTGTTTCCACTGCTAGTTATAACTCCGTTTTCACCCCTAGTTATATTCTCTCCATTTCCACCCCTAGTTATAATCTTCCCGTTTCCACCCCTAGTTATATTCTCTCCGTTTCCACCCCTAGTTATATTCGTTTCCAAGGTTCTGATCTGTAACTTTTATCCAACCCTTATTTTAGTTCATAGAATCCATTAAAATTATTAGTTGATGTTGGGTGTGTCTTTAAGTGTCAATACTATAAAATAGTCAAAACCGCAAGTTTACGACAAAGGTTTCGAAATCAAGTTTTTAGTACTTATTTGGACATCACTAAGCTAGATCAACAACAAACAAGTAAAAATAATCAAAATATGAGAGTTTTCGAAAATGTCGGGATCTTACAATTTAACGCGCGAGAATTCCGAAAAGATAGGATTGTAGCTCTTGTCGTTGTGGTCGTTTTTCTTCAAAGGAGTCTTGTGATTTAATGTGTTTTGATGGTAGTTTTTGGGTGATTTATGAGTTGATTTGGGTGTTGTAGAGAGAGAGAGATGGACCGATTGAGAGAGAGGATAGTGGGAGAATGAGATGGTAAAATGAAATGAAAATGAGAGTGATGGTTGGTGTTTGGTCTTGACTTTTAACAAGCAAGATCCACAAAATGTGGATCTTGGTTTTCAAGTTTGAAAACCGATTGGAGATGGCCCCACTTAGCGGTGGTTGTCTCCAATTTTTGTTCCCCAAATTTGTACTCCGTGCGGTGTTCGTTTTCCCCGGTCGTTAAAACATTTAATTAATATTATACACGTTTAAACGTACGTTTTTAAAATACGAATAATTATTCGATATTTTTGTTGAAGTATTTCATCAAATACTTTTATAATTGAGTTATAAAATATAACTTGGATTTGTTTAGATTAATCGCGCGTTCATTTGTTTAGTCGTGTAGACTTTATTTGTACGACACGAATTATGTACGAAATATTATCAAAATAATATTTGTGATATAATAGTGTTATTAAATAATGTTTTATTATTTAATAAATTTGTTCACCAACGTCTGCAATAATTAAATCGAATTACATTCGATTTAAAAAGTGCACGATTTAATCAAATCGCGTACTCGTGTATATTCAACAATATATATATTAATACATTAATTAGCCTTACACAGAGCTAATTACATGTATTAACAGATGATTAGACACTAATTACTATTCCTAATTGTGCGGGTGTCACACAAAACATAACTGGAGTTTCGTATATCTCGTAGTAAAAGAAGCGCATTTTGCAACTCTTAAAAACAAATGTACCAACAAAATTCTAAAATTAATTCATTTTGACAAATATGCCAGATAACTTATAACTTACCAATATACAATAGAATAAATTAGTAACATATATGTAATCAAGTAGCAATCGAGTAGTAAATGTGTTCTAATAACAAATTACTAATGCTCGACCTTTCAACATGCCAATCTTCTTGTTCTGTGTGCTGATCTTCTATAACACTCTTTCAAGCAGAATTTAAAGGCTTGAAAAAGAAACACACAACACCACATACCAACTTAATACTGTATGCAATGCTACTAAAAATATCTGGAAACATAATTAAAGATACACATTAGTGTACTATACATGACGAAACAAAGAAAATAATTTTAATAACGGGGTGACATATAGAACTAATCCAATACAAGATAAAAAACAGATATATATTAACTAATGTTGTGAAGAGTTTCACTATATCTACCTGGGCATCTTTTTTGAAATGCCTAGAAACGGTATGACCGTACATGCCAAAGAGTTAACTTCGTAAGCACCATATAGAAACCAACTAATTATCCATTCTAAACAATCAAATTTGTAATAAACTTTGAGTTATCATTAAATCCGAGTTGAGTAACGATCAACTACTTTATCATTGATTCCCCTTGAGATCTTATGAGCAGCCTGATCCATCACCGTATCAGGTTTATGTTCTTCAAATGTCAGCTAATACCCTAAAGTTCATCATTTCAAAAGATAAGAATATATAAGTGCTATCTGCAAACATGCAAGAAACGTATTCATTCACATGCAAAATTTATGATTTTAGTGAGTACTATGGAGACTTACGGTCATCCTCTAGATATACTTATAATAAAAAGTTTGAATACTTTTTAGCATCGATATAGAGCAAAAGTAGTTTTAACCTCCATGGCATGTTCTTTGATATTTCAGTCCTTTTGTTGGAATTCCTGAAAGCAATCAACTTTTTGCCCAGAAATTCAAATTCCACACTCATCTTTGAACTATAGGATCAGGGAAGAGCTACATAATTCAACTGCTTAACATGAAAATAACTACAATGTGGTGGAAGAAATTGCAACGATCATAACTTTGTGAGTAACTTGTAGCGATCATTTAACCCGATGAATTCTGTCCAACATACATACAAGCAGCTGGTGTGCAGTATTGGCTTCAATAATAGAACAGATAAATACATTAACACAAAGATATTGGCCAAAAATTACTAAATCCAAAAGAGTTTAAACATAGCCGAAATCAGAATACGATTACTATGGCTAAAAAACTTGAGGATGATTCCAGGAGTTAAAAACTTACACAACCAAAATCGATGTAAGTCATAACTATGTATCCATGACATGACAGGCTTTGCCAATTAAGGACGTCAACAGTGAACCATCATACACTCCCGTCACACTGTTATCCATATTCCTACATAGTAATCATCTCAAAGTTCTCTGCAAACAAAGAAGTACTGCTGTGGGTAGAATTAAAGTCCAATAAACGTAGAACATAAATAAAAGGGAGAAATTTCCCAAAAAAGTTTTCATCGTGTGATTGCTAAGTGCTGACTTAAATTTTCTAGTAGACTCGATCAACTGCGTTCTCTATTTTTCAAGGTTTGAGGCTTTTGATTCTTAGCCATAGCACACCCCTACGAATTATTGAATATGACTATAACAACTCTCGTATATAAATAATCACTTATTTTTGATAAATCGGTATAGGAGAATTCTTGAGATCACTTTGGGTGACTGTTTACCTGTGTACAAACAACCATACAAAGTCAACACATAAAAATTTTACTTCAGAAGTCAGCATACCTGTATACACGAGAACTGACGCCCCCTCATAAGGGGCGCCCATCTTTTTAGTAAGGGGAGATAACAAACACCACCAATAAAATAAATTTAGTTAAATGTAACAGGATAGACAAAAATCTGTAACCATTTAACCATTTACTTACAACTTCAATCTTTTTAATTATAGGTGGCAAGATGGGTGGCTCGTGTGGTTAACGGGCCAAGAGAGAATTTCAGGCCACTATGGGCAATTGAGTTGATGATAAAAAAAAATATGAACAACTAACGTTTATGATAAATATCAAATAGGTATTATTCCAATTATTATCTATAGCTTTCAAACAGTACTTGTGGATTATATATTTATATAACCAAGGGTAGTGATATTTCCACCAAACAATTTGATAAATCCACCACACTTATGCAATCATAACTTGTACTGTACAAATCAGTATTGCACGATTATGGTGGATTTATCAAAATCCTTGGTGGATTTATCATCACCCTATAACCAAACATAAAGGATATTTAAAGTTGCTAAAAAAATGATGATCCACTTCATGATAAAAGATAGAAGCGTGCAAACTATAGAAGTTTCCAAGTGAAAAGCACTTACTTCAAAGAGTAAACACTCAAAGTCGCTTGAGATACCACAAAAACGTTGCAAAAAGCAAGTTAAAATCTCATTAGGTCAACTACTCTACGAAGCTACATGTGGCAGCAAAAAATATTGGCACATACATAATCCCTATAGAGAGGAGAGGGAACCAAAACTATACCTCTGCAATCCTCCTAATGTTGGCTCTGAAGCGATTTGGAAGGCTCCACGTGAGTTTTTCCAACTAATCTCTTAAAGTGCCTATATATTGCAAAATCAACAGGACATATGACCATCATCAAGCATTAACAAATTCTCACAATGAGTGATGAGTTAGAACTAATTGGCAGTGGCATCCGAATCTCTACAAAATTAATTTACGGAAATAAGTAATGAATATATAAAAAAAAAAAACTTGTTACATTGACATTGTATGTATAATAATCAATGAATGACCTGGTGATCACAATCAAATCTCGAATCCATATTCATTTTTCTACGGGCTGCTGTAATTTTTGACCAAAGAGTGAAAACCCTGATAACTTTAAAAAGTTCCATATAAACACTAAACACCATCGACAACACAAATCTGACCCCATACAGATTTAACTTTAAGTCATAGGTAATATGAACCCATTTGCATAAAGAATTTTACACATAATTACAATGAACTCCATCTGAACTTAGAAGTCGAAAAAAGCATCATTCAAAGTAAAAGTCAAAAATAGCAAAAATTACATCACAATTTTGGAAAAAAGTAACTCGTTTCATCGCGACATGGTTTAACCCTGTTTTTCCTATGACCCAAAACTCCCACTGTACCAATTTTTCACCTCTAGTCCAAGCATATGATAAAAACACTAACAACACTCATATATGTACGTGAAAGAAATCTGCGAGTTAAATATAGATATATACGTACTAGTTGAAATATGTAATCCGAATCAATAAAAACTGTGGTATTTTGTGAAGTATAATGATTTCTTTAAAGAAAGCTGAAATGTGTTACTTTGAGGTCACCAACTCACCATATTAAATATAACACTTAGGTGCAACTCGTCTATAAACAAATTCAAATTGGGCCAAAATATATAAAAAGTAAAAATACTTATAAAACTCATACTCATTCATGTTTATCAACATCAAAAAATGATATACTACTCCTGAGTTCTGCATAATCAAATACTTTCCACCCAAAATAAAATGGGACAAACAGGCGGTAATATCAATCAACGTATTTACCTAAGAAAAACATGTTCCACTTCTACCTAAGAAAAACAAAAAACAAAAGCAACACCAATTTTATGTTAAACACCATCACATATAATTAATGGATATGCATTATATATATAAAAAAATAATAACAGAGGCATGAAGTGAAGTGAATTTTTATAGCTTAAAACCTTGTACCTTCAAGAAAAGTATACGATTTTGTTTCAATAAATCACTTTTTAATGGTAGCTAGTTGAGAAACTTATTTTGGTTATGAATGAAATTGCATACCTACGCAGTCTCTGTAATCAAAATTCATTATAAAATCAAAAAATTTACATAACACATAATTATTTATTAGAGAAAATCTAAAAAAGAAAAAGAAAATCATAAAATTTAACATCACTGTCGTAATATTTTCCATAGTTAGCCGCTACTTACATGATTTGTTGTGGATTGGGAGCGCTATTTTGTCTAGAATTTATGAGATCTTCACTGCCAATATTGGGTCGGAATAATCGTATCCTGTTGGTGTGAAATCAATTGAAATGGCCGGACATAAAAGTTGGAACAAATAGCATTTGCGAAACCAGATTAATCGGACTGCATCCGATACCAAAATTGATTCTTCAAAATCCTTTACCCCTGATTTCAGAATCCTTTACTCCATGTCCGCTTAGTGACGAAGATTAAAGAACTAAGAGAATATTTTTGCATAAAACTTGTGAATTGTGAATCCTAATTGGAAAAGTGACTTACATAATTTTTGTACATAATAAGTTGGGAACACATATGAACTAATTACAAATTTGTAACTTCTTTCACTTCATTCACTCTCATGACATTATTGGTCCACCTAATTGTATAAACAAAATTACGTAAGATTTATGTATACGTAGCATGGCTCCTCCTAATTAATCGATTCCCTCCCTAAAAAATCGGAGAACGTGACCAGGTTGAGGGCGGTTGGTAGCGCTGCCGATTAACTGTTTTGGGGAGCAAAATATCAGAAATTTTAGAATAAAGAGCTGTGGAGATTGAAAGTCAATGAAAATCCGACAGTTTATATTCAAAGTCAATGAAGAAAATAACTTTTCATTCACTTAGGGTCTTCCTGAGCCGTATATGGTAAAATTAAAATTAAACATTAAAATTAAAAGGAATTTATCAAATACTACGTGCAAAGCATTTTAAAACTACGTGCAAAGTCAAAATAAATATTATAAATGAAATAAAATTTAATGTCATTCCGTATCTTTGTGATTAAGAACGTATCCGAACGTTCCTTTTACACACTGGAAATATTAACTTAATTGAAGTGACCAAACAAGCATATGAAGATAAGTGACTAAACAAGCACATGTAGATATGGACTTAACTTGGTTGGCGAGTTTCAGTAAGTAATTGGAAATTTCAGGCGGTGTTTCATGGTGGATGAAAAAGCGATGTCGCGGTATTATTGTGCTGATGGAGTTCTACCAGAAAATTGACAGGAGTTAACGAAGGTAGCCGGAAAAATGGACGGAGGGGGTGTGGTTCGCCCGAAAATATCCCGGACTCCCGGAGAAGATGAAACAGTTTATGAGGATGAAGAAAGATTATTTACAGAACAAAGTCCCCTTCTTTCACTTAGTTTACGAATAGTGATGTTTTGAAATAATGAAAACCATATAATTAATGATGTGTGAAAAATATGATGAATTGACTGTTGACATGGATATGATGTCTAACATAAATTCTATTAAAAATCAAAAAGTAACTGGTAATTTGTTGTTCAGGTTACCTAGTACACAATGATCAAAATTAATAGTTACGTATACACAATAGTGATCAATTTGTTTGCGTACATACTAAAGAAGTCAGCGCATAATTGTATGACATTTAACCCATATTAAGGTGTCAAAAGAGAGTAATGTTGTCATGCATAATTGTATGACATTTAACCCATATTAAGGTGTCAAAAGAGAGTAATGTTGTCATGCACCAATGACTCGTGAATCTTGTTCATTGCAAATTAGGATGCTTACACATTATTGTTGCAACTTGCAAGTACTACGCACTGCAACTTTGATGGTGACACAACTGGGTGGAATTGTACTACATACCGGGACAAAAACTAGATAGTCGGATTGTATATAAATTGTCTTTAGATGTGTGATTAAAGGCTCCTACCAGCTGTTGGATGATGCAAGTTTTGTATATAGTGCTTTGTGGATTGTAAGAGCATATACTGTGTCAGAGGTAAATACGGTTCATTCCAATTCGATTTTTGGCAAACATCGAGTCGAACCATATATTTTGGTTTTCTTAATAACAAATTATTAACAATACTGTTCGCTATTGGCTTCTCTATGATTCGATGTTCACTGTTTTTTGGTTTCGGTTTCTTATAAGAGTATATCGGTTTGTAACCGAATTTTACACGATGAGCTAACTAAAACATTTGGGTGCATGCCGTCACCCACACGGTCAGTAGGGGACCATGCATCTAGTCTGCGGGCTGTGTTTGGGAATTAGGGTCAATTATAAACCCACATTTTCACGTTGCAGCGCGGTTTCCTCTTGAACCGATTTTCGGTAGATCTTTAAAAGCCTATTTGTGTATCAGTTAACGAATAATATAAAAAGTACAATACTTGTAATATGTACATTTTCATACATAACATAATCTCGATCTTACAACTGTTTTTAATGCAGGTCAAGTGGTAGGCATCGCTTTAAATATGAAGGATTTACAAAAGGGACATGTAAACTCACAATCGTTTAATAGTTTCCCAACACAATCTGTGTGGTACACGTGGCCACACCTACTAAGTTGGCTCACTACATCATCTTTCTCATACTCCTTAAAACAAATGAGACAAACATCATCAAATGATCTTTGACCCCTTCGGTTTTGTAAGTCTGCAAACTTTATAACCGGAAGATCCAAATAAAGTGTCGCATCTCGAATATGATCAAAGAGTGCAACGACGTCGTTCATGAATCTAATCAAGATTCTGAATATATCATGTTTTGATAGAAACAATAAAAGTAATACGCAAGCGTAAAACAAAACAGAATAGTTGAATACATCACAATTAATCATTTTTTCATGGTGTTTGAAACTTTGAATTGTGAAATACTGAAATGTTTAGTTGTGTTTTGATGTTTATATAGAAAGGAGGTTGAGATGGAAGTCAAAGGACCAGGTGGACACACTTCCAAGTTAGGTTCAACAAGTTTGGTTGCCAAAGTAAAGATTGTGGATAACATGCTTATTTTGTTTGTGAGAAATATTTTATTTAATGAATATATATCTCTAATGTCTATGACGTGTTATCTACCAATATAATACTCGATAATACTCCCTCCGTCCCAAATATATTGTCCCCTTGTTGACTTTGGAGTCTTTCTCTTTCAACTTTGACCTTCAATAGTTTTGTTTGTGTTATATAATATTTGATGTAAAATATATGAATTGATTGAATTTTGAATGTATTTTCATTGGTATAATTTGCATCAAGTATTATATAACAGAAATAAAAATATTTAAGGTCAAAGTTGTCAAAGAAAGACTCCAAAGTCAACAAGGGGACAATAGATTTGGGACGGAGGGAGTATATATTTTATCATATATTTTGGTTTCCCATGTTTCGTAGAGAGGGTACAGTATTTATCTTTTATTATTTGACTACTATCCAAAACTAAACTACGTCTATGCATACAAACTTAATTATAAACTACGTCTACGCATACTTGTATATTATTTGACTACTATCAAATCAGAAAACTAATTTTTGTGAGAATTTAAGAAATACTTTAAAATCACTTTTTAGCAATTCAAACAACATTATTTTACAATTTTTTCTTCGTAAATTCTTTTTCAAATAACTTTAGAGCATCTCCAATGTATACATTAAAAAATATCACTAAGATAGTGCAAAATAAGAATCTTTTAAGCATATTTATACATTAAATATTTTTCACTTCAATGTGTGCACTAATTACACTAAATCTTTTTAAAAATATATGAAGTACTTCACATAAAGATGGTGGGGACAAATTTATGATACAAAATGCATTTGTATTAGTTTTTATTATTATAAAATATTAAATAGTGTTTAGTGTAAGGTTTAGTGTAGCACTAAATTTGGTGTAATTTGACAAGGTTTTAGTGTAGCACTAAAATAGTGTAAGAGTTTAGTGCTAACATTGGAGAACTTTTTATATCTTTTTTGCACTAAGATAGTGTAAAAAGTACATTTAGTGTATACATTGGAGTTGGTCTTAGACCCGTCCCAACCGTCCGTCGCTGTGTGCCGTCGGTAAACAGAAAGGAACCGACGCCATTGGCATGGGGCGTCGGTTTCCTCACGTCGGTTCTTTCCGTCGCTTTACCGAAGGGGAACAAATGATGTGGGGTCCGCGTCGCTTTGATCTCTTGTTTGTCCCACGCTCCAACGGCTAGCAAAAAAAAAAAAACTTAAAAATGGGATATCCGTTGGGGGAGCAAGCAGTAGCCAAAAAAAAAAACCACTCCAATCATTTCTACACCACTATATATACACAACATATACACACTAAATTTTTGTGACACCCGTCAAATTAGGACTTGTAATTAGTGCCTAATCAAGTGTAATACATATAATTAGTTCTATGTTAGGCTAATTAATGTATCAATATATATATATATATATATATATATATATATATATATATTGTTGAATATATACAAGTATGCGATTTGATTAAATCGTACAAGTTTCAAATCGAATGCAATTCGGTTCAATTAATACGGACGTTGGTGAACAATTTTATTAAATAATATGACATTATTTAATAACTCTATTTTATCCAAAATATTATTTAGATAATATTTCAACTCAAATTTGTATCGTAAAAAAAAAAAAAAAAAAAAACAATGACGCGATTAAAATAATAAACGCGCGAACAATCGAAACAAGAATAAGTTATATTTATAACTCAAGTAAAAGTATTTGGTGAAATGCTTCAACAAAAACCTTAACAAATATTCGTGTTTTAAAATAATTATTTATACGATTAAACGATCGGGGAAACGAACACCGCACGGAGCGCAAACGCGGAGGATTAAAAAAAATTGGGAGATTCCCTCCCCTAATTCCCCCAAAAATCTGCCAAACCTGCCTCTCCGCTCCCCCCCCTCCCCCTCACTTTCCACTTTCCTTTATCTCTCTCCACTTTTCTTCCTCTCATTTTCTCTCAAACTTCACCACACCACCATCACCTTAATTCTCAAAATAGCACCGCAAAACGACCTCCAATCTCGAAGCTTCTTTAGAGAAAAACGACCACCTCGCAATGATTTACATTTCCATCTTTCCGGATTTCTCCGGCGTTAAGTTTGTAAGTTTCCGACAAAACCCGAAACACTCCGATTTCTATTATTTTCACTTTTTTGTGGGTTATTTAAGCTTATAATGTCCAAATATGGGTTGGGTAAAAGTTTCAAGTCAAACGGAAACCGGAAAACACCTTTTCGGCTCATTTTCCGGCCAACAGCTCGTTATGTCGCAGAGGCTCCAGGCCACCTGCGACATAAGCTCTTATGTCGCCAAATCAGGTCTTATGTCGCATATAGCGACATAAGCTTCTGTCGCACTACATCACGGATGTCGCATATAGCGATGCAAACGTTTATGTCGCAATACTTACGGACGTCGCATATAGCGACACAAAACATTATGTCGCAAAACTTATTCCCGTCGCACATAGCGACACAACACCTTATGTCGCATTAAATTGCGGATGTCGCACTTAGCGACTCAAGCTCTTATGTTGCAGACATGATCTGCAACACAACAGACTATGTCACACTTAGCTACACAAAGCTTTATGCCGCACCCAATGTCGCGTAAATCAGAAACTTGAAAACAAGGATTTTTACTAAGTGTCAAACATATAAAATTTCAAACACTTATACGATACGACTTTTTAAACACATCGGAATACGTTTATGAACACGGACACACGAAATCATAATAATAATAATAATAATGAGATTATTATTACAACCAATCACCAACGGGTCGTACACGTTTTCAAAACACAATTCAATCAACCAAGTCGTAGTAACTTGGACAATTTAAACAACCAAATCGTAGTAATTTGGACATCCTAGTTGGACGAATGTAACACCCTCGAATTTCGGGTTGCGGAAGCAGTCGGGTCGGGTGTTACCAAATCAAATATCACAAGCACAAAGGTAAATAATGAACGACTTTAAATTAGACGTTTGAAAATTATAACACCCCTCTATCTGAAAACCATTATTATATGATTTTGCCTGTCGGAAGTATAGATTTAAAAATTTCATCATTACTATACATTACTGAAAATATACATAAACGTTTTCCAACTTTAAACATTATCATTAACAAGCATATTACCTAACAGTTCCAAACTATTTACTATTAAGTATACAAAACACTAGGTGTTATATCGTTACATTATCCAAAAATATAGATATCAGAGTTAAGCGCGTGTCAAGCATTTCCTCAAAACATAACTTCCTGCCCGCCCTTCTATCAAACATAACCTACAGGAAGTAAAGGAATTGGGATTAGCACGAAGCTAAGTGAATGAATAATCAACTACAATTCGACTTAACTGGAACATGACAGATACCGATTCACCATCTTATTCAACTGGGGCTCAACATGCAGCCTACGTTTCTGGTACATCTCAAGGATCACAACAGCAGGTTCCAGTCTCACCAGCTATACAAGAGCAAGCTGCCATTTATATAGTTTTTCTAAGCTCTTACAAAGATTTGGTTACTCAACCAAACACCACGTTGGAAATGACAAAAGAGGATTATAGTCAGCTGGACGACGATGATCTAGAGCAAATGGATTTAAACTGGAACATTGTTATGATCTCAAGGAGGGTTCAAAAGTTCTTGCAGAGGACGGGATGCAAGAGCTTGGAAGGAAATTGGAAAACGGGATTTAGTTTTGATAAAAGCAAGGTCCGATGTTATAACTGTTAGAATTTGGGTCATTTCGCTAGGGAATGCGAGAAACCCAAGATGCCACCATCAGGTCTTACTAAGCCTGATCCTCCAAAGGCAAATGAGAAAGAAGAAGTCAAGTCGTTGGCTGCGGACAATGCTTTGGTCGTTTTTGAGCCGACTGCTTCAGATTGGAGTGTTCAGGCTGCACAATTTCAACAGTGTCTGATGGCTCACATCACACCCAAGGTACAAAATGAACCAATTGAGCTTTTTAATTGTGTTACTTGTATTCAATTGACTGAATCTCTTGAGGTCTATCAAAAGGACAATTTAGACTTGCGGGAAAAGGTTGTAAAACTTACAGAATCTAACAGGTTTTTGCAAGAAAATGAAAAACTTTATGAAAAACATATTGCGGCTCAAAAGTTAGACACTCAAACTTTTAAAGCAAAGGTCTTTAGTCAAAAAGATGCAATTAAAAGTTTTCTTACTGAAATTGAACTGTTGAATAAAGAACTATCTGATTTAAAAAATGAGTTCGATAATCATAAAAGCAAAATCTTAGGTTCTTCATCCGCAACATTTGTCTTTAATGAAATCGTTAACAAGCAAGGGACAGGCGGTAAGAAGAAGGAAGGACTAGGTTATAACGAAGTACCACCACCTTCTCATGTCGAATATTGTCCTGCGCCTGTTAAGGAAGGCCTTGAAGAAATTCCAGTTGATTATACAAAGCTTTATGGTATTAAAGCTAAAGAAGCTAAGCAAAACAAACTGACAAAGGAGAAAACCAAAAGGCCAGAGTATCCCTTGCCTCAGTTTGTTAAGCCTAAATGTGAATCTCCAGTTAGTATTGAGGAGATTGTTGAGATTGAGGACACTACTGATCAGGAGTATCCTGAATTTAAGAAGGTTGAGGTTAAACTTGAAAAAGTGGCTTTAAGGTTGAACCTGCAATTAAGGTTCAAACTAAAAAGGGAAAAGACAAGGTTTTGAATGCGAAACCACAAACTTTACAGTTACCTGAAAAGATTTTGCAACATGAAGTTATAAATGAAAAAGTTTCTTGTGATAAACCTTCCACCTCAACCTCTCAACTAAAACAAGCATCTTCTAAGACGTGTATGCAATGTTCATGTTCTAGAAATGTTTCCCCACCTCCTGTGGTTAGTCCTTAGCCTTAACCATTTGTTGAGACTCGTTCTTGTTTCTACTGCAAGAGACAAGGACACTTGATTCGTGATTGTCCCAAACTTTCTCATCAGCGCTATGGGAGAGAGATGCCTAGGACATCAGTTTATCGAAATTCATTTTCAAAATCACCTCCTAGGCGTTATTCAAACTCTCCCAAGCCTGCTGAGAAGCTGAGTAATGTTGGGCAAAATTCTTTGCCAAAGCCAAAGCCCGACATTACTCCCAAGTCAAATTCCAAACCATCTAAAGTTTGCTATAGAAAAGAGTCTGCTGTGGACTCTAATATCGTCAACAATAACACATTGGATACAAATTCTGATTTGTTTAAAAATAAAATTCTATTTGATGTGCTTATTGTTGATGACTCCGGTAGACCTAAGTCTGTACAGGCTTGGGTCACCGTTTCTCACTAATCTCCTTATTTTTGTGTGTTGCAGCAGTCTGAACGTGTGAAAGATAGCGAATGGTTTATGGATAGCGGCTGCTCGCGACACATGACTAGCGATGTGTCTCTACTTGTGGATATTAAACCATACGCAGGAACACATGTGGCCTTTGCAGGAGATACGGGAGGAACGATTTATGGTAGAGGAACGCTAACAAATGGGAAAGTTAGCTTTGAGAACGTAAATTATGTGGCAGAACTACAACACAACTTGCTGAGCGTTTCACAAGTTTGTGATAAAGACTATACCACGTCATTTACAAAGACTGAATGTGTGATACTGAAGCCAGGGTATGTCATTCCCGAGGAATGGGTGTTAATGCGTGCACCTAGAAGAAATGACACCTACATGATGAACATGAGAACTGTGAAAACTACAAGTGAGTTTACTTGTCTACTCTCAAAGGCTTCTGAAAATGAATCACTCCTTTGGCACAGACGGATGGGACATATTCATTTCCGTAAAATGAATTTTCTGATTAATAATGACTTAGTGAGGGGAGTTCCAAAATAGTCCTTTGCTTTGAAGGATGACTATATTTCTTGCCACAAGGGCAAACTCCATAAGAAGTCCCATAAGTCTAAGGTTGTGAATTCCATTGCTGCTCCGTTGGAACTATTGCATATGGATCTTTTTGGTCCGGTTTCTACGAAGAGCATTGGTGGTCGGTCTTACCGTTTGGTAGTTACTGATGACTATTCAAGGTTTTTGTGGGTTTATTTTCTTGCTACAAAGGATGAGACAGCGGGAATTCTGGTTTACTTGTTGGATAAGTTGGCAAATTTGTGCAACTTAAAGGTGAAGAGACTGCGAAGTGATAATGGAACCGAGTTCAAGAATTCAACTCTCGAGTTATTCTGTGCTTCAAGAGGCATTGATCATCAATTCAGTGCTCCAAGAACTCCTCAACAGAATGGAGTTGCAGAACGAAAGAATGGAACTATTATCGAGATAGCTCGAACTATGATAGCGGATTCAAAGCTGCCTATCATTTTCTGGGCTGAGGCAGTTAATACTGCTTGTTGCGTTCTGAATCGGGTGCTCTCGGTTAAGAAGAAGAACAAGACATGCTATGAGCTTTTCAATAACCGCAAGCCGAACCTGCAGTTTCTAGAGCCGTTTGGGTGTCCATGCATGATTATGGTTACAAAAGAACGTGTCTCTAAGTTTGGTGATAAAGCTGTTGAAGGGATCTTTCTTGGATATTCAGTTAATTCTCCAAACAAAAGAGTCTACAACAAATCGACTAATCAGATAGAGGAACATTTTGAGGTAAAATGTTTAAGGTATACGGAACCTCCTCAAGGTACGGGTCCGAATTGGTTTTTCAACAATGGTAAACTCATTAACTCTTTCAACATTCCGGAAGAAGATGATACGGAAGAGTTGGTTACCTTGCTTCATGGAATCAATATCTCTCAAGAAACATTTGGTTCTCCTTCTAAACCATCCGATCCAAAACCCGATACGGCACCCACCCAATCTCCTCCAACACCTACTCCAACACCTGCATCTATATCTACACCTCCACCAACACCCACACCTACACCTAAACCACCATCTTCTGATACTCCTTCTACTTCAGGAACGATCAATGCAATGGATCTTCCTGATGATCCAGACATGTCTCCTTTAGAGGAAGACGGAGAAGAAGACGAAATGGTCCATTCTCATCTCTATACTGATGAGGCAGATGAAGAAGAAACTCCTGTCACTAAAGGAGATTTGAACAACTTGGGTTTGACTCTTGTGCCGGATGTCATTCCAGTTACTCGTGTACATAAGGATCATCCCATTGAGAATATAATTGGTGATCCTCATTTTAAAGTTCAAACCAGAAATCAAGCAAAACAAACAGCTGAAGACAAGCAAACTTCAGCTGAACAGGTTTTGGGCCTCATGGCAACTGTCGAATCATGCCATCTTTCTCAAATTGAACCTAAAAAGGTTGAGGAAGCATTGAAAGATCCATCATGGGTCGAGGCCATGCAAGAGGAATTTCAGCAATTTAAAAAGCTGCAAGTTTGGGAAATCGTGCCATTACCCAAAGGTGCTCATCTTACGGGCACTCGTTGGGTATATAGAAATAAGATGGATGATAGAGGTGTGGTAATTCGGAATAAAGCGCGTTTGGTAGTTCAAGGCTTTAGTTAAATTGAGGGTTTGGACTATGATGAAGTATTTGCCTTTGTTGCTCGATTGGAATCAATTAGGATTTTCTTGGCATTTGCTTCCTTCAAAGGCTTTCGAGTTTACCAACTTGATTTAAAATGTGCATTCCTGTATGGTGAGGTAGATGCTGAGATATACGTAAAACAGCCTCCAGGCTTTGAAGACCCTGCGCATCCTAATCATATTTGCAAGCTGAGCAAAGCATTGTACGGTCTTCATCAATCGCCAAGACTTTGGTATGATAGGCTTACTACGTATCTGTTGAAGAATGGATTTTCGAGAGGCCAAATCGACAGCACACTTTTCACAAAAGGAGAGGGAGAAGATTTGCTACTGGTACAAGTTTATGTGGACGACTTCATATTCGGTTCTCCCAATGAGGCTTTGTGCAAGGAATTCGAGGTTCTAATGAAGTCTGAGTTTGAGATGAGTGCGATGGGAGAACTTACTTTCTTTTTAGGTGTGCAAGTTGAGCAATCATCCAAAGGAATTTATATTCATCAATCCGAATATGTCAATGACATGTTGACTAGGTATGACTTGCTTGATTGTAAAACCTATGGTACTCCCATCGACATAAATCACAATCTTGGACCCGATGAGCATGAAGAAGACTGCAAAGAGAAAGACTATCGTTCAATGATAGGGTCTCTAATGTATCTTACTGCCTCAAGACCTGATATTGTGTTTGCGGTTTCGCTTTGTTCGAGATATCAAGTGAAGCCAAAGGTGACTCATATGAAGGCTGTGAAGCGAATTTTTGGGTATCTCAAATATAGGCCAACTCTTGGTCTATGGTATTCAAATGAGAAATTATTCGCTTTAACTGCCTATTCGGATTCGGATCATGGTGGCTGCAAAATGTATAAGAAGTCAACAACTGGAGGATGTTAGTTTCTTGGATCGTGGTTGGTTTCTTGGCAGTGCAAAAAGCAGACTACGGTTGCAACTTCTACAGCTGAAGCCGAGTATGTTGCTACTGCAAGCTGTTGTTCTCAAGTCCTTTGGATCCAGCATCAACTACGTGATTATGGGTTACTTCTTTCTATGACTCCTATTCACATAGATAGTACTGCTGCTATTTCCATAACTCGCAATCCCGTACAACATTCTAAGACCAAACACATTGAACTTAGGTTCCACTTCATACGGGATTGCTATGAGAAACACATGATAGACCTTGTCCACATTGACACCCTTAAGCAAAATGCCGATCTTTTCACAAAAGCTTTTTCCCGTACTCGTTTTAACGAACTGGTCAACATGATCGGTTTGCGATTCTTTCATGCTAAAAAGTGAACTGTGACTTGGTTTTAACTTTTATATCTTTTGATTGTTAAAAAAAAGAAGAAGAAGAAGAAGAAATGCAACAACCACTCTTTATACTCTTTAGTATTTAAGAAATGCACGGTTGCTACATTTTTAAATAGACGTTGAAGTTGTGTCTGTAAACAACTTGGGACATGATAGTACATCGGGGGACATGCACAAAATGGAATTTTAAGATTTATCTTGGATGTGTCAGAAGATTTATCTGACATGTTGAAAATAGTTTTTATAAACATTGTCTTCATCATATGATATATTAGTAGGCATGTTACACAAAATTCTTTGAGATCTCTTAAGAAGCCTAATATATAATTGTTTATTTCAAGTGGTATAACATCATTAGATGTATGATAAAAGTCTTAATATCTTACTTATGCTAGACATGTTTTCGTGAAAGAAGTTTATTTGATATCATTTGGGGGTATATATTGACATTTTCCTTTTTTATACGTAAGTATAGACCTGGTCTCTGTTAATATATACTTAAAAATTAAGCAAACACAAGTCAAAGTACTTGCAAAGTCTTTAAAATTAAGATACCTTACAAGGTCCCCAAAATGGTTTGACTAAGTCTGGTTTTGCTTAATCCTGAATCAAGCTATATCGCTCTGTTGTACGTAAGTACAGACTTGTCACCGCTGACTTGATTCTTAAAATTGATTTTCTTATATTCTTTCTGTAAATGGAAGCATGGTCTATGTCTTAAGCTAAGATGTATATCTATGGTGGGGACCACAACGAAATGTACATACGAATAATAATAAAATTAGCTCCTAGATGTGAGTATACATGTTTAAGAGGACAAATATACTGATAATCGTTTTGAAATAATTTTTATAAAAAGTGTTTTTAGCATGTCAAGTAAATTTAAAGTGGACAAATATACTGATGATCGAAATAACACTTACCGTTCCTAATAAATGCATGTTATTCCGATATGATCGCTCACCAAATTAAATCAACTCCGTCACCAAAAAGAATGCGTTAATTTTGTATTTGTAAATTTGCATTAATTTTGTGTTACTATATATTTTGTCTTAGTTTTATTTTGTGTTAAAGCCAAGTTATAGTTAACTTTAAATTTGAGTATCAAAATCAAAATGCACAAAATCGACAAAATCTCAACAATTTCCAAATTTTTTTCACTAAGTGATTTTATGCGTCACTTAGTAAGTGACGCCCCTAGTGACGCACTAAGTGACGCTATAAGTGTCGGGTTGAGTGACGCGTATTAGGGTTTTCATATAAATACCCCTTTACACGACACTCAACCTCATCACTCTCACTATTACTATAGCGTCACTTCCACTGACATTGCGTCACTTCATGTGTCCCTGCGTCACTTCGACTGGAGCATTTTCGTTGTTTGATTATTGATTTTGTGACTGTTTTTGTGCACTCGGCCTACATCTTCTTGTTCCCCTCACTCATACGCATCTATTGGTACTACTTTTAACCTCTGTACTTACGTATTCATGCTTTAATCATATGTTAGGGTTACGGGGTTAATGTTATTCATGAAATCACTCTAATTGGGGATTGATTGTTAATGATACATGTTAATATATAGTGTGTTTTACTCGTCTTTATCATGCGTACCTCATGGTACCTTTGTTTTTCAAAAACCACAAATTTGGGTCGAAGTGATTTCTGGGAGTGAACAGTGAAGCGATGATCTTCATCGTTGCGTCACTTCGTGCGTCACTTCCTGTAAGTGACGCTATTTGGTAATTTAGAACCTTTACCGTCACTACTACCGTCACTCACGTAAGTGACGCCTTTATATGTGTCACTTCTTTAAGTGTCGGTTTAAATGGCGCCTAGGTCTACTCCGTCACTAGCACCGTCACTCTTATAAGTGACTGTGTTAGTGACGCATTTGTTTTACCGTCACTTGTTAAATGACGCACTTACTGACGCATGTTTTATAGCGACACTTATTAAGTGTCATACTCAATGACTCATGCATTTGTAACGTCACTTACACCAGTGACGCATTAATAGCGTCACTTACCCCAAGTGACGCTCTGGTTAATTTCTGATTTTTAAACACTGTTGCATGCGGCACTTCTTGAGTGTCGCTACTAGGTTATGCGTCACTCATCGAAGTGACGCCTAAAATCAGATTTTCAATTTTTATTATTTGCGCTTGTTCTGTAACGATGTTTCTGGTTATTTTTATGTAATTTAGTTACAGATGGCAGACGTTGAGCACGCAGATCTTCAGGGCTATTATCAACGAACAAATACTCGTCATAATATTGTCGCTTTTTTGGATTCAACGCATAAGAACTCAATTCCATTTCGCCCAATGATTGAGTTTCTTCGCCGATCGAGGATTCACTATGCTATTACCGCGTCTACTCTAGTTTATCTGAATCAGATCGAGGAATTCTATGATCACGCGCTTATCAGAACAGATAATGATGTTCCGCGTATCATATCTACTATGTTTGGACAACGGATCGAGATTACTCAGGACATGATTCGCCGCGTTCTTCGATTTGACGATACGCCTGAGATGCCGACTCAGTTCGAATCAACTTTTATTCTAGGTGGTCTTACACGAATGGGATATCCGGAAGCTCAATTTTCGGATTTCAGGAAACAATATCTGAGCCGAGTTTGGCGGTTTTTGTGCCACATCATTATAGTATGTTTATCTCCGCGAAAAGGCGGTTATGATGCTGCCAGCCATTCTACGTTATTCCTGATGTTGGCTTTGGTTTATAACAAGCCTTACAACTTCAGTGGTTACATTTTTGGGAATATGGTGGAAAATATCCGGGGAGGCAAGGATAAATGGCTGCAATATCCTCGGTTTGTGCAGCTGCTTTTGAATGATATGAATCTGGGAATCGCACCTGATCCGAGGTCGAAGCTGATTCCAAAACCGATGCTTCTGAGAGTTTTCAACGACTGAAAACTGCCACCAAAGGATTCAGAGGTATTACCGGATCATGATTTATTTGGGCACATAGTCATTGAAAACTATGTTGAGCCAGCTAATAATGGATTCGAGGATGCTGAGATCCCTCCGATAAATGAGGAGGATTTGGTTGAAAATGAGGTTGCTCAGGATCTGAACGATATCGAGAATATTGAGCGTGTTGATGTTGACGATAATGATGATGGTGGTGGGCCCACACCACCCGACTCTGAGGGTGATGTGCCCCCACCGACTGCTTTAGATGGTATTCAGATTGCTGATCCTCGACGCTTTAAGCATATTCTGCGATGGATTTCTGAGGGCAGGGTTCACGTGCCGAGGAATACAGGCAAGCGATTAGCTGGGTCTTCTCCATCTTATTCAGATTTACCTCTGAGGAGACGCCAGAGAACGGGGATAGTTATTCAAGAACCTGGTCAGCGAACCCCTCCATAACAACAGTGATCTCCACAACAACAACAACCACAGCCACAACTCCCGTCTATTCAACAGCTCCTGAGGCAGATGGAACAGTTGACTAAACGTTTTGATGATCAGACGGCAATTATTGCAGCTCAGGCAACTCAGATCAAGGATTTGGAGGTTAAAGCTGCACAGGTTGATGATTTGAAGCTTCATGTGTCTGATCTTGAGTCTAGGTTGCTAGAGTTGGAGCCTGTTACTATAGTTTCGGGGGAGGAAGGTCAGCGTACCTTGGAAACAAATGTAACGCCTCCCCCAAAACCTGAAAATGTATCTGATTCTGCTATAAATGAAAATATTGCTTTGGACTATTTTGTTGATGTTCCAAGACAACCGACTCCAATTGCAGTTGACTACTCAAATGTCAATCTTACGTATTTGCAAAATTTGGTTAATCCGGTTGAGGAAGTTGATAGATCTTTTGATCCGTATGATATAGAAATGGACGCAGAGGTTCCAGGTTCGGATGACGAATATATGGATAATCCGAATCAAGAACCGGCACCTGAACGTGAACCGGAACCAGTTTTACGACAACCTGCTCAAGCATACAACTTTGATGCTCCGGTTATTGAGTCAGATTTTTCGGATGATGAGACAGAGCCTGCTATGGAACTGTTGCGCTGCGCACCGGTCGTTGGAATTTCTAATGGTGACACAGCACAACGGTGGGTGTTTTTAATTTATAAGGCTGGGGCCTAGGGTTACTTATTATGCTAAAAGGGTTAGCACAGGGCAAGTATAACCTAGGATCGTTCTTCAAAGCACGACGAATTGAAACTAGGGGGTTTAGAAACTTTTATGTGTTCAGCTGGGATTGAAAGAGTTGGTTTTGGTTTTGGGTTTTCTTATCCTAATTTAAACTAAACTCAAAATAAAAGGTGGAGGTTACTTCGGGTGTTCGGCAATTAAAGCGATTGTCTACTATGACGTGGTTTAGCAGTGGTTAAGTATGGAAAGTTCTAATGAGGATAAGTTCGTAAGTTGATGTGAGCTATTCTACAATCCTTCCATAGGGCTGACGCGGAGGTGTCCACAATCAGGCAAATGGAATGTCACGGGGATTGCACAATATATTAAAGTATACACCGAAAGTTCTCTCAAATGTACACCCACATTACCCAACAGTTAACCTCGAGTCCTATTCCCCAATCTCGGTCGTCAGAGATGCCCGAATCATGACATAGTTTGTTGAATAAACAATCTTATGAACGAGGGTTATCCACACCGGAATTGGTTGGGCTAACTGGTCTAAACGGTCGGGTAATATGTCATCACTTATTCGTACGAGTTATCATCATTACTTGGGGATGTTATAAGACAGGGATGATTTGTGTCACAAATGAAGACCTAGGTAATACGTTTGCTATTCGATTCATAATACAACTACCTTCGGTCGTTCTGACTTCCATACATTTGTACTCCGCCGTAAGCGTTTCTAGTACTATATCAAAGAACAGTCGAATAGGGGCTGTCATATTACTTCACTAGAATTAATGCCATTTAAATTTTACTATTATGATGATCCTAAGGCAACAATCAAACAAGAACATACAGTAAGACAATCAAGGCGATAGTTTAATTTAAGCATGCAAAAGTATCATCTAAGTTGAGGATATTCCGAAAGTTGTCTCAAAAATATCGTCTACATGAATTTAATCTTAATCTACCTCTACTCCCATGTTCCGTGTCTCTTGGATCCTGTTGTGGTCTAGAGAACACCGGCCATGCTGAGCTCAATGATTCAATCTAACATAGTATAACTAAGTGACCTGTATCCTATGAGTTAGCTACGTTCATTTTTGGATAAAGTTTTAGTCATAACATGAGTTGGGCAGATAAAGGATAAAGATTTAATTTCTATATCCATTTATAATATAAACCATCCGCAATCTCAAAATATACCACATAGTCACATATTTAATACTTTTCTAAACGACTATCATAGCAGACAATTGAGTTATTTAGCTAATCATGGCAATTCTAGCATACATATTTAAATTTATTAAAGAAAGGACACACATATTAAATATGAAAGATAGATTGACACCTGGAAAGAAGTACAATAACCCGTAGCTAAAATATGCGTTCCGGAGTACCTCCGTACAAATCTTCCTTAGCTAGTTAATTAGCTAGCCTAATTAACTAGGAAGTATAAAAGAAAAGAAAATACAAATATGTTGGTGTTTTTGAGAGTTACTTGGTGTTTCCAAGTTCTAAGGTGTGTTGTGTGTGTTTTCAAATGAACCCATGCCTCTATTTATAGAGGAGTTTTGGTGCATTTTAGCCAAAGGAAGCACACATTAGCAAAAGGTGGAAAAGGTAGTAGCACCAGGTATAAAAGGCGAAAAAGGTAGTGGCACCAGGTACGAAAAGTAGGAAAAGGTCTAGCACCGGGTACGCAAAAGTACGAAAAAGTGCAATCCGTGCAGGTGACGTGCAGCAGCCGGCGGCGGCTGGCTGCCAGTGGCACCGGCCTGCTGCCGGTTGCTGCGTTCTTCGATTCGTGCGTGTTTTCTTCGTTACGCGTTCGTTTGTGTTGATTCTTTTTGCGTTGGATTCGTAATTCGAAAACGAAGCTTTTGATGAAAAGAAATCCCAAAAATATGTCTCTGAACTTTAGATGTGTCGTACGAATCGTTTGGATCTTCCGGAGTGCGTAGAATCTTCGTTCTTCGTCCGTTTTAGTTGATTCTTCTTCTGTTGGATTCGTAATTTGAAAACGAACATCTTGGGTCAGATAGATGTTGGTGATGGGCTCGTTTGTCTTGAATCCTCGTTCTGATGTCTTGGATCTTCAAACGTGCGTGAAATCTTCGTTTTTCGGCCTTTTTGCCTGATTTTTCTCGTGCAACCTTGTTTTGATCTTCTTAGCATTTTATCAATGATTTTTGTATTATTTGAGTCCAAGTGCTAAATATTGCTCCAGAATGAGGGGGAGATATCGGTGGTAAAAACATGACTTTTTACGCGATATCAAGTATCCCACACTTAGAGTTTTGCTTGTCCTCAAGCAAATCTTCATAAAATTGTGATGAGAGGTGTCTTGTATTCCGGCGAGCTTTTGGTTCCTGCAAGTTTGGTGGAAAGATTTCGGACAAGGTTCCCTCCTTTGATGGTTTTCCAAACCTTTGGTTCTAACAAGCTTTCTTCTCAATCTTCATAAAGTAAGATATACATGACTGGGGCCCTCACAGGTGGTCACTCAATTCACTCAAGTGTATCGGGTTTCCTAATTTCTAATTCACTCATGGGCCAGTCATGTAGCTCTTCCGTTGTCATAAGCTTGATCGAGAATCAATTCTACAATACTTAAATGGGGACGGTGCTGATTATCCCTAGACATTCACAAGATGGTGGAAGTGGTATATATGGGTGAAGGGTTTTGTAGGTGGTTTATTTGGGGGTTTAGTATAGCCTAAGAGTTGTTTATGATGACTTATCTTTGGTGCTTAGTAGTGCTCCTTTCTGTACTTTTCTCCTTGAGAGCCTTCTCTTGCGTCTCTTCCTTTCAAGTTTTCTTTTGATGAACCTTTCCCTTGGCTTTAAATGATCCTTGGGTTTTGAGGTTCCTTCTGACAGCTTTGCTGCTTTTTCTTTTTCTTGGAGCTCCTTTTACGGATGGTGTACATCCTTTGGGGAACGCTCCGCGCTTTTGCTGATTTTTCTTTTTCTTGGAGCTCCTTTTACGGATGGTGTACATCCTTTGGGGAACGCTCCTTGCTTTCTTACTGGATTTTCTTTTTCTTGGAGCTCCTTTTACGGATGGTGTACATCCTTTGGGGAACGCTCCGTACTTGTTTGATAATTCTTCTGTCAGCACAGAAACTTAGGCTATGGGCCAAAAGATGAAATAAGGAAGTGAAGTTTTTTTTGAAAAGGCTAAGGCTCAGCATGTTTTCCGCTGAAGGTGAGCACTTGGTTGGGTTTGAAAGTGAGGGTTTAATGAGAGGGTTCTTATCCTAGGGAATGTCGAGGTTTTTTGATTGCACCTTCGTCACGTATGACACCCATTTTTGTAATCTCGAAATGTATTCTCTGAACAAGTTTTGATTCCAGAGAGCATACATCGGCACACTCACAATTGAAAAGTGAAACATTAAAGATGAATGCTTTTATATGGCTCAAGATTCCTCACTCATTTTTGGGTAGTTTTGTGCCTCGTCATGCGATCGCTTATTTTGAAACTTGGTTTGAAAGTTTATCAAAGAGTTTTGCTTGTCATATTCGGTTTACCAAACCTTTTGAACTTTTGTTGACCAGAAATACCTACCCTTTTTGATTTTGATTCACAAATTTTGAAAATTTTGCTGAAAATCCGAGTTTTGCTAAAAAGTTTGATCAAAAAGTTTATGTTGCATTACAGTAGTCAATACTACTGCTATCCCACACTTATAATAACATTGTCCCTAATGTTCTATTTCTAAGTTAGGTTAATCCCACACTTAGATTTTTGAATACGGGTCAATATTTTCGAAGTCATTCTCTATTTATGAGTTGTAATCCCACACTTAGAGTTTTACTTAGAATTTTAGCATGTTTAGATTAAGCAAAATAAGGTTAGAAGAGATACTTCCTTGTGCTGTGTGAGTTGCCATTGGATTTTATGGACCAGGCTCAAGTGTGTGAATTTGCTGGAAATGGACCAGGCTCATTAAAAATGAACTTGTTCCACAAATTCTACTTTGAATTCTGCATAGTACACATCCTTCAGAAAACACAAGTGTTAATACAAGTTAATACTAATCATAAAATAACTACTAAAAGCTAATCCGTGTCAGGATAGAGCGACTCCCAATCGGTGAAGTCATCATCCATAAAGATCGTGTTTTCCACGATCGATGTAGGAGATGCTGACTCCTCGATGGTATAGACAGGAGATGCCGTGCCATCCTCTGGATCCTGAATCCAAGCATCTAGGGTAGCAGTCTCCTCCTCCAGTGAGTCCATGAAAGTGGGATGGTCCTGCGCAGTCAATCTCCAAGGTGGGAATAAGTCCCACGGTGGAATGTGCGGAGCGGGATCAGGTCCCATCTGAAAGGGGCGCACAGGTGTGGAGGTAAGGCCTAGAGCAGTGTGGATCTCAGAGATGGCGGTGTGCTGGACCTCGAGGTCTCTCAGTATAGACCAAGTGACAGCAGGGTCCGCAGTAGTAACCCCACACTCAAAGGTGGGTACTCTGGAGGTCCCTGCGGTCTGTCCTGCTGGGCGGTGAGATGAAGGTAACATGGTATGGATGGGACGTAATAGGAATGACTCCTGAACGTACACCTCCACCGAGTCTGCCGATATCTCATCCGACCTAGGAGGTGGTGACTGGGATCCTCTGACGGTCCTCATGCTACCACCCGGTGATGAACTCCGGGAATGGTGCATGGCACGTGAGCATCTCTGACTGGGGGCTCGTGCTCTGTCTGACTGCGAACTCATCCTGCAAAATACAAAAGGTTAATAGTCTAAGATTATTAGTCTTTTGTAAGGTGAATTACTGCATAAAAATTGGATTAATTTAAACATAACAGTAAAGAAAAGTTAATGCTGAAAAGTAAGATAGGCTTGGGGTGCCTCCCAAGAGCGCTTTGTTTATCGAGTCTCGTAGCTTGACTCTTTTATACCTTATTTTAGGGTGGTTCGTAGTTATAGACCTCCTGATTTGAGGGAAAGTCTTCTACGTAGTGTTTTAGTCGGTGACCGTTTACCTTGAAATTTCCGTCTGGAGCTTCGAGTTCGATGGCACCATAGGGAAATACTTTAGAGATTGTGAAGGGTCCACTCCATCGTGTTTTGAACTTACCGGAAAATTTCATAAATCGGGAGTTAAAGAGTAGAACTTTATCACCTGGATTGAAGCGTGTGGGGCGGAGCTTTGAATCATGGAGTAACTTGGTTCGTTCCTTAAATTTATAGGAACTTTCGTAAGCTTGATCCCTCAACTCTGCTAGTTCATTTAGCTGCATTCTCCGTTGAGTTCCTGTTATCGTAGGATCTAAACTACAGTTCTTCAGTGCCCAGTAAGCTTTGTATTCTAGTTCAATCGGGAGATGACATGCCTTTCCATACACGAGCCTATAGGGAGTTGTTCCTAATGGCGTTTTATAAGCTGTCCTAAATGCCCATAAAGCATCGTCTAGCTTGTCTACCCATCTTTCCTTGTGTTGACCAATTGTCCGTTCCAAGATCCTTTTTAGTGCACGGTTTGTAATCTCTGCTTGTCCATTCGTCTGCGAGTGATAGGCCGTAGAGGTTTTGTGTGTAACCCCATAATGTTGCAATAGTTTCATAAACTGAGTATTGCAAAAGTGCGTCCCTCTATCGCTGATGATTGCTCGAGGTGTTCCAAACCGACAGAATAACTGTTTTAAGAACTTTGTTACGACCCTTGAATCATTTGTTGGAAAGGCTTGGGCTTCGGCCCATCTTGATACGTAATCGACAGCTACTAGAATGTATTCTTTTCCGTAAGATTTCGGAAATGGTCCCATGAAGTCTAATCCCCATATGTCAAATATTTCACATGCTTGGATATTCATTAACGGCATTTCGTTACGCGTTGTGATATTTCCAAACCTTTGGCAAATATTGCAACGTTTCACCAAGTCTTGTGCGTCTTTGAAAATGGTAGGCCAGTAGAATCCTGAGTCGTAGACTTTCTTTGCTATCAGATTAGCCGCATGATGTCCTCCGGTGGGTCCGTGATGGCTTTGGTGGAGTATTTGTTCGGCTTCTTTCCCGTCGACACAAACCTTGAACAGATATGGATCATCCCAAAAGTAATATTTGACGTCGCGGAAGAACTTTTGTCTTCGCGATGAGATCATTCCTTTTCTTGCGATCCCTCCAACTACAAAATTGGCAATGTCTGCAAACCAAGGATCGTCAGTGAACTGCGAACCTTGTTCTCCTAAACTCATTAACTGCTCTTCTGGAAATCGATCTTTAATATCTCTTTCTGCAAGTTGTTCCATCGACGGATTTTCAAGTCGACTCAAATGATCTGCAGCGACGTTTTCTGCTCCTTTCTTATCTTTTATTTCTATGTCGAATTCTTGTAGGAGTAAAATCCATCGTAACAATCTAGGCTTTGCGTCTTGCTTTTTGAAGAGGTATTTTAGAGCTGAGTGATCCGTATATACTATTGTTTTGGACAATATCAGGTAGGATCTGAATTTGTCGAAGGCAAATACGACGACTAGCAGCTCTTTTTCTGTGGTTGTATAGTTTTCTTGAGCATCTGTAAGTGTTTTGCTAGCGTAGTAGATTGGGCGAAAGTGATTATCCTTCCTTTGACCTAGAACTGCCGCAACTGCGAAGTCACTAGCATCGCACATGATTTCAAATGGTAGGTTCCAATCTGGAGCAACCATGATTGGTGCATTTGTAAGCTCCTTTTTCAGGTAGTTGAAAGCCTTCATGCAGTTCTCGTCAAACACAAACTTGATGTCTTTTCCTAGAAGGCAGGTGATAGGTCGAGAAATTTTGGAGAAGTCCTTGATAAATCGGCGGTAGAACCCAACATGTCCTAGAAAGCTTCTAATGGACTTGACGTTGGTTGGTGGTGGAAGTTTGGCGATGGTTTCGACCTTTGCTTTGTCTACTTCAATTCCGGACTTGGATATTCGATGTCCTAAAACTATTCCTTCCTTCACCATAAAGTGACATTTTTCCCAATTTAACATGAGGTTTGATTCTTCACACTTGGCGAGCATTCTATCGAGGTTGGACAAACATGATGTGAAGGAGTCACCAAAGACAGAGAAATCGTCCATAAAGACTTCCATGCATTGTTCAATCATGTCGTGGAAAATTGCAACCATGCATCTCTGAAATGTTGCAGGTGCGTTGCATAATCCTAACGGTATTCGTCGGTATGCGAATGTTCCGTAGGGACATGTGAATGTCGTCTTCTCTTGGTCCTTCGGATCGAGCGGGATTTGGAAATACCCAGAAAAACCATCGAGGAAACAGTAGAATTCGTTTCCTGATAATCTTTCGAGCATTTGGTCAATAAACGGAAGCGGGAAATGATCTTTGCGAGTTGCTTCGTTTAATTTTCGATAATCGATGCAGACTCTCCAACCGGTAACCGTCCGAGTTGGGATAAGCTCATTTTCTTCGTTTGTAATGACCGTCATTCCTTCCTTCTTTGGTACTACTTGAACAGGGCTAACCCAAGGTGAGTCGGATATTGGGTAGATCAATCCAGCATCTAAGAGTTTAATAACCTCTTGTTTGACCACGTCCTGGATCTTAGGATTTACCCTTCTCTGCCTTTGAACGGATGGTTTGAAATCATTTTCCATGAGGATCTTGTGTGTGCAATAGTTTGGACTGATTCCTTGTATGTCGGAAATCTTCCAAGCAATTGCCTTCTTGTGCGATTTCAGAACATCAATGAGCTGAGCTTTCTCCTCGGGTTTTAACTCTTTTGATATTATCACCGGGAGTTGTGATGTTCCATGGAGGTAAGCGTACTCAAGGTGAGGTGGTAGTTCTTTTAATTCTAGGTTTGGTGGTTCTTCGATAGACGACTTCATTCTAGCTATCTCGTCTCTATTCAGTTTTTCATATTCAGCTTGGAATGGTGCTTCGCCTGCCTCAGGTTCAGATGTGGAGATTGATGCTATTTCAACCCACTCGATTTTATTTGAGAATTCGTCTGTCTTTAGCTCATACTTGTTGACTGATGATGAGGAAACCTCATCATTTTTGGTGATGATGATCCCTCCATTGTCAGTGAATTGGAATTCTTGGAATTGAGCGGATGAAGATTGGTTTATGGTGATTTCAGGGTTTGAAAACGGTAGTGATTCAGGTTGATGTAGTTCAAACGACGGTGGCTCAATACTCATTTCTTTGAATGAATCCAAGATCTCTCTGATTGAGGGAAATGGGTTTGGTTCATTGAACATGGGTTTATCTCTCTTTAGCCAAGGTATCGGTGTACCTCTTTCCCAACACTTAATTTTAAAGATTTTTCGTTGACATCAATTACAGCCTTGGCAGTATTTAGGAATGGTCTGCCTAGGATGAGCGGGATATGGGTGTCTTCCTCTATGTCCATGACAATAAAGTCTCCTGGAAAAACGAACTTATCGACTTTGACCATGACATCTTCAGCAATTCCTCGAGGGAGTTTTACTGATCTGTCAGCTAATTGGATAGTCATACGAGTAGGTAATAGGTCATCTAATCCTAATTTCTTGAAAAGGGAATAAGGCATAAGATTAACACTAGCGCCTAGGTCTGCTAAGGCGTTACTAATTTGAATTCCTTGGAGAAAACAAGGTATAGTAAAACGTCCAGTATCGCCTAATTTAGGTGGGAGACCACGTTGTACAATTAATGAACATTCAGCATCCAAGGGTAAACTAACTATTTGCCTAAGTTTTTCTTTGTTTGAAAGGAGTTCTTTAAAGAATTTAGCACACGAGGGCATTTCTACTAAAGCATCTAATAATCTAACGTTTAAGTGTAGGCTTTTAAATATTTTCATATATTTACTGAATTGGGCTTCTTGCTTTTCCTTTTTAAGTCTGCCAGGATAACGTATTCTTGTTCGAGGTACATTATCTGGAGTTTTGGCTGGTGATGGGTCAGGTGTTGTGACAGGGATGTCAATTGACACATTTTCACTAGGTGTGGGCAAAGAAGTGTTTTCGGGGGTGTTATCCAGTGGCGGTGGATAAACTTTAGTCACTTTTCCTCCTCTAGTTACGATTAACAGATCATCACTTGGCGGATGAGTGGTGTCATTCGTGAGTATCGACGTACTTTCCTCAATAAAACTTAAGTTTTCCAAAATGGATTTTATGTTAGAGATTAACTTTTCCGAAATTTTTATCATGGCGTCAATGTTATCTTGAAATCCGGTTACTCTTTTGTTTACAACGTCTTGTTCAAACATAAAATCTGACAAAGATTGTTTTGAGGAAGGTAAGTGGTTTGTAGGTGAGGAAACAACTAAAAGTTGGGTCACAGACTCATTTGGTGTAGGGTTGGTCCAATCAAAGTGTGTTGTCATATTTAATTAAAAAGCGGTTACTAAAATAAAACTAATCCTACGGGCAAAAAGGTAACTTTTGATTGATGTTAATCTTTCAAAAGGATCGCTTAAACATTAAAGTTGCTAAATCCTAAAATCGGTTGCCGACGCTCCTCGGCAGCGGGGCCAAAAACTTGTTGCGCTGCGCACCGGTCGTTGGATTTTCTAATGGTGACACAGCACAACGGTGGGTGTTTTTAATTTATAAGGCTGGGGCCTAGGGTTACTTATTATGCTAAAAGGGTTAGCACAGGGCAAGTATAACCTAGGATCGTTCTTCAAAGCACGACAAATTGAAACTAGGGGGTTTAGAAACTTTTATGTGTTCAGCTGGGATTGAAAGAGTTGGTTTTGGTTTTGGGTTTTCTTATCCTAATTTAAACTAAACTTAAAATAAAAGGTGGAGGTTACTTTGAGTGTTCGGCAATTAAAGTGATTGTCTACTATGACGTGGTTTAGCAGTGGTTAAGTATGGAAAGTTCTAATGAGGATAAGTTCGTAAGTTGATGTGAGCTATTCTACAATCCTTCCATAGGGCTGACGCGGAGGTGTCCACAATCAGGCAAATGGAATGTCACGGGGATTGCACAATATATTAAAGTATACACCGAAAGTTCTCTCAAATGTACACCCACATTACCCAACAGTTAACCTCGAGTCCTATTCCCCAATCTCGGTCGTCAGAGATGCCCGAATCATGACATAGTTTGTTGAATAAACAATCTTATGAACGAGGGTTATCCACACCGGAATAGGTTGGGCTAACTGGTCTAAACGGTCGGGTAATATGTCATCACTTATTCGTACGAGTTATCATCATTACTTGGGGATGTTATAAGACAGGGATGATTTGTGTCATAAATGGAGACCTAGGTAATACGTTTGCTATTCGATTCATAATACAACTACCTTCGGTCGTTCTGACTTCCATACATTTGTACTCCGCCGTAAGCGTTTCCAGTACTATATCAAAGAACAGTCGAATAGGGGCTGTCATATTACTTCACTAGAATTAATGCCATTTAAATTTTACTATTATGATGATCCTAAGGCAACAATTAAACAAGAACATGCAGTAAGACGATCAAGGCGATAGTTTAATTTAAGCATGCAAAAGTATCATCTAAGTTGAGGATATTCCGATAGTTGTCTCAAAAATATCGTCTACATGAATTTAATCTTAATCTACCTCTACTCCCATGTTCCGTGTCTCTTGGATCCTGTTGTGGTCTAGAGAACACCGGCCATGCTGAGCTCAATGATTCAATCTAACATAATATAACTAAGTGACCTGTATCCTATGAGTTAGCTACGTTCATTTTTGGATAAAGTTTTAGTCATAACATGAGTTGGGCAGATAAACGATAAAGATTTAATTCCTATATCCATTTATAATATAAACCATCCGCAATCTCAAAACATACCACATAGTCACATATTTAATACTTTTCTAAACGACTATCATAGCAGACAATTGAGTTATTTAGCTAATCATGGCAATTCTAGCATACATATTTAAATTTATTAAAGAAAGGACACACATATTAAATATGAAAGATAGATTGACACCTGGAAAGAAGTACAATAACTCGTAGCTAAAATATGCGTTCCGGAGCACCTCCGTACAAATCTTCCTTAGCTAGTTAATTAGCTAGCCTAATTAACTAGGAAGAATAAAAGAAGAGAAAATACAAATATGTTGGTGTTTTTGAGAGTTACTTGGTGTTTCCAAGTTCTAAGGTGTGTTGTGTGTGTTTTCAAATGAACCCATGCCTCTATTTATAGAGGAGTTTTGGTGCATTTTAGCCAAAGGAAGCACACATTAGCAAAAGGTGGAAAAGGTAGTAGCACCAGGTACAAAAGGCGAAAAAGGTAGTGGCACCAAGTACGAAAAGTAGGAAAGGGTCTAGCACCGGGTACGTAAAAGTATGAAAAAGCACAATCCGTGCAGGTGACGGGCAGCAGCCGGCGGCGGCTGGCTGCCAGTGGCACCGGCCTGCAGCCGGTTGCTGCGTTCTTCGATTCGTGCGTGTTTTCTTCGTTACGCGTCCGTTTGCGTTGATTCTTTTTGCGTTAGATTCGTAATTCAAAAACGAAGCTTTTGATGAAAAGAAATCCCAAAAATATGTCTCTGAACTTTAGATGTGTCGTACGAATCGTTTGGATCTTCCGGAGTGCGTAGAATCTTCGTTCTTCATCCGTTTTAGTTGATTCTTCTTCTGTTGGATTCGTAATTTGAAAACGAACATCTTGGGTCAGATAGATGTTGGTGATGGGCTCTTTTGTCTTGAATCCTCGTTCTGATGTCTTGGATCTTCAAACGTGCGTGAAATCTTCGTTTTTCGGCCTTTTTGCCTGATTTTTCTCGTGCAACCTTGTTTTGATCTTCTTAGCATTTTATCAATGATTTTTGCATTATTTGAGTCCAAGTGCTAAATATTGCTCCAGAATGAGAGAGATATCGGTGGTAAAAACATAACTTTTTACGCGATATCAGGAACCAACTCAAGAACAACCTTCGTTTTCATCAGGTCCTTCTGAATCTTGGTATTTTCAAGTTAAACCTGCTTTGAAGACTTGTAAAACATATTAGGTTAGAGGTGAATTGATAGGATTGATCAGAAGTTGGAAATTTGATGCTGAATTTTTTTTCTAATTCTTATCAAAAGAAGAGACGGTGTACAATATTTCATATTTTGGGTTCAATTGTATTAGTACACTGCCAAAGGAAGAATTGAATCGTCTTGCGCAACTGAATCTTGTAAATCATACAGACGATTTTCGTGGAATGATGTTTCAGAAGATTTTGAGAAGAGATATGTATAGTAAGAAGTATTTGTGGGTTAGACCAGAGCTGAGAGTTTGTTATTCTTACAAGAAAAAGTTAGATCCAAGAACTCAGGAACCGATAGTCAAATATCATTATCCGCCATTTGCTAGTCTTAAAACTGTGCCGTTACAGTCTTTGCCACTGAATTTTCACAATCATTTTCGATATTGGTGGTTCGACACAGTTACTCAAGAAGCTGTTATCGAGAATCTTTCTGATGAGGATCCGGTGATTGAAAAGGGACAATGGCACTTACCTGCCAATTATGGAAAGTCTCTTCGTGTTTTTGATCCGATCAGCCTTATTAATCTCACAAGGAAAGATTTGAAAGTTCTTCACAAAAGCAAAATGTATTACAATCGCTTTGATCAAGAAGAGGCTTCAAAGTTTGAAAAGGTGGTCGTGATTTGTTTGAAAGTTGGGATCCACGCTGGTGGAAGTTTTCCTGAAGGTTGGGCTTAAAGATTTTTTGAAGATTGAAGACTCTGAAGATTTTTGAAGACCAAGCTGAAGACACGGGGGAGTTTGTTGATGCATATCAGTGTGTCTGTCAGTTGGTCTATTGAGTTGTAAAGTGTCGTTAGTCGTTTAATAGAAATATAGATTTTGTACTTAGTGACACTTAAGTTTTGGTTTAGGCGACACTTGCCTTAGTGACACATAGCGACACTTAGGTAAGTGACGCATGAAGGCAGCTACATGCGACACTAGCCAAGTGACGCATGTCTGCCATTTTGTGTTAGTATTTAATCAAACCTACGGGTTTCTGGCTAGGGTTGATGAAACCCTAGAACCATTTGTCGACTAAACTCACTTGTAAACAGTTTCAATACATTAGTTAAGCTAATAAACTCATTTTACTTGATTGATCAATCGTTTCGGTTTGAGTTTATTATTGTTTCGTGTGATTGTTTGATTCCGCCTTACAATCATTGTCGTTCATCACTTAGATCCACGTACAGAGGGACTTACATAGCACTCTCAGAACACTTAAACCAACTGCAGGCCAAAACAGTGGTTAACCGTTAACTTATTACTAATCTTCATCAATACATGTACACAACCCTATGTTGATCAACAAAAGTAATTAAGTTCAACCTTCCATCAAGTTGACCTCTGAATTATACATACTAGCCCAATGGCCCAAGTAATCACACAATCAAATCACAATGGCATATTATCTCACATTAACATGCTATATATAGTAATACTACAATTACCAATTGAAATCAAACTGTCACAATCAAATCAAACCGTGAGTCTCAAATCCACTCACCTGATGGTCTCAGTTCACTTACTCAGTTGTCTTATCTCGCTGAGTCCTCTGCTGATCTGAGAATAACAATCAAATATAATTTAGTCATATTATCCATAAATCATAACTTATATTCTTATATACTTCAATAATTAAGTATAAGATTGCTAATGCATAACAATTAACAAATATGTGAATTTACTACAAAATGTCCCCAAAACAGACCACTACCGGCCGGTTAGCCCTAGTACCCGCCGGGTACTAGGTACCAGCAGCCGGGTCCAACCCGAACCATCCGGGTGATTTAAGGTTTCATGGTAACAGAACTAAATCGAGTTTTAAAGCCTGTATGAGCCGCCGGGTTCCCTCATTTGGTTCACTACCCGCCGGGTATGGTGTGACACCTGTCAAATTAGGACGAGTAAATGGTGCCTAATCAATTATTAATACATGTAATTAAATCTGTGTTAGGCTAATTAATGTACCGATATATATATTGTTGAATATATACAACTATGCGATTTGATTTAAATCGTATGCAATTCAGATCGAATGTGATTCGGTTCAATTAATACGGACGTTGGTGAACAAATTAATTAAATAATACGATACTATCTAATAAACTCAATCTCATCCAAAATATTAGTTATTTAATATTTCAACTCAAATTCGTATCGTACAAACAACAGTTACGCGATTAAACCCCGTACGAATAGCACGCGAATCGAGGCCGATAAATAAACGGAACATTTCTATAAATATTTCCAAGAAATTAAAACTTTTATATCAAGTGAAAATATCAAATTTAAATCGTTGATTAAACACGTACAATTAACGTTTTACGTACCAATAAACGTCGAAATAATCGGGTAAATGAACGGGAAACGTAACATATCAAACTAGGAATGATAAAATGACCAAAATACCCTTGAGTGGGCCCCCTAGGCCAGCCCCCTATTTCCCCATGTGCACCCATGTGCCACCTCTCTTTTTCCTCCTCTAATTTTTCATGCATGCCACTCACTTACACTTCCATACATGTAACATGCAAGACCATGCATTCTTCCATTTCCATTCAAACACTTCAACTAGTTTTCTCTCTATTCCCTCTCTCTCAAGTTCCAGAAAAACTCAGCCCCTTTCTCCATCCTCAAACCACCACAAGTCCACCCTAAACCACCCTAGCACACCACCATCAAAGTCACTATGTTACAAGGAAAATTAGCTCAACAACAACTACTCTTTCTCTCCATCTCATCTCCATCAAAATTATAGTAAGGAAAATCTTTCTTACTTTCTTATTATTTAATTACATGTTATAAAGCTCATCTAACAAGATTATGTCCAAATTTAAGCACAAAATACGCTTTTATGAATTATATACAAAGAGTACACAATCTGTCCAGAAAATTACAGCTCACTAAAAACGTCATATCTTGGGTTTTAGGAAGAGTTAGAAGATGAACTTTTTTTTAAAATATTCGTATTAAAAAGATATACACTAGGAGATTACTTTGGTACACGCGTGCACTTTAGGATTGCTTGCTCTTCAGGTGAGTCTCTCGGCCCCATTTTCACTGTTTACTGTTTTTAAATTTGGGGGAGATGCAACACAAATTGTTTTAGTGATCACAAGTTATTCGGTTAGTTAATTTAATTATTAACTTGTTCATTGTTTCGGTTATTATTGTCGGTATTGATTTTCATTATACGGTATATGCACGAGTGTTTTAATTCGGTAAAAGTCCTCAACAGTGTATGATTCATTAACTTAATAAGGCGCGATTACTAAAGGATAGTACTATCATGGGAGTGACGTCCCCGTCCGGGTTGTTAGCTACAACCAAGTTAAAAACGGCACTTTAGTAATTGTTATGGGTGTATCACCAAAACGGGAGGCAAAGATCGGGTTATGCTTTGAATCATAGCTCAGTGCAATATTTGTGTCGGTTATATCATGGTTCGGAAACCTTAATAGGTTATATCATTGTTCGGTTATATTGCTTATCATAGTTCGGTTTACATTGTTTAATTATCGTTGGATAATCATGTTGATCACATCAATGTTTATTTTAAACCTGTGAGATTCACCAGCTTTATAGCTGATCTTTTAGTGTTGCATTCTCAGGTACACAGCAACAGTAGGTTGCTCAGTAAGGATGGCCCGCATGATATGTTAGTTAGTATGAGTCGCATGATTGCAAACAGATGAAGATTTTCCTGCATCATATTTTGTTAAACGTTATGTATTAAAATCTTCGGAAATCATTTTGGCGAACTCACCTTTATAATGTAAACTTATGACTTAGACCTTGTATTACTTTTGAAATATTTATAAACGTCTCATGTAGAGTCGTTTGTTGTAATCTTGGTGTTTTGATATTTGATTAGTCACACCCAAATCATCGCTTCCGCAAATCATAAAATAGGGGGTGTGACAAAGACAGGTTGAATTCTCAATCGACCTCGTGCTAGGTGTTGCGCCTGTGGCCCGAGCACCATACCGATTAGCCCCATCTGAACTTCAGGAGCTGTCCACCCAGTTACAGGAACTCCTGGATATAGGATTCATTTGACCGAGTTCTTCACCTTGGGGAGCTCCGGTCCTATTTGTCAAAAAGAAAGATGGTTCTTTCCGAATGTGTATCGACTATCGAGAGTTGAACAAGCTAACCGTCAAGAACCGTTATCCACTTCCTCGCATTGATGACCTGTTTGACCAACTACAAGGGTCAAGTATTTATTCAAAGATCGACCTTCGGTCAGGTTATCATCAACTTCGAGTTCGCGACACCGATATCCCAAAAACTGCTTTCCGAACTCGTTACGGACATTATTGATGCCCTTCGGGTTAACAAATGCACCAGCTGTATTCATGGACCTTATGAATCGGGTGTGCAAACCTTACCTCGATAAGTTTGTCATTGTCTTCATCGAAGACATTCTCATGTACTCGCGAAACGAACAAGAACACGTGCAACACCTCAAAACCATCCTAGAACTACTTAAACATGAAGAGCTTTACGCCAATTCTCTAAGTGTGAGTTCTGGATGCAAACCGTTCAATTCCTTGGGCATGTTGTCGATAGTCAAGGAATCCATGTCGATCCATCAAAAATCGAGGCTATCAAAGACTGGCAATCGCCAACCACTCCAACCGAGGTACGCCAATTCTTGGGATTGGCGGGGTACTATCGGCGATTCATTGAAAATTTCTCGAAAATAGCTCAACCACTCACAACCCTGACTCAGAAAGACAAAAGTTCGATTGGACTACTAAACAAGAGTCAGCATTTCAACTTCTGAAACAAAAGCTTTGCAGTGCTCCAATTCTATCCTTACCCGAAGGCACCGATGACTTCGTGGTATACTGCGATGCTTGCTCACCAAGGTCTCGGTTGCGTGTTGATGCAACGGGACAAAGTTATTGCTTATGCTTCGCGACAACTCAAAATTCATGAAAAGAACTACACCACCCACGATCTCGAGCTAGGAGTTGTCGTCTTTGCCCTCAAATATGGAGACACTACCTCTACGGCACTAAGTGCACAATCTTTACCGACCACAAAAGTCTCCAATACATATTCGATCAGAAGGATCCCAACATGAGACAACGCCGGTGGGTCGAGTTGCTCACCGACTATGATTGTGAAATCAAATACCATCCGGGTAAAGCAAATGTTGTTGCCAATGCCCTAAGTCGAAAAGAACGAACGAAACCACTTCGAGTCCGAGCCCTCAGTACGACCATTCACAATGATCTAAACATTCAGATCCTCACTGCCCAACTCGAAGCTCTGAAACCCGATAACAACAAAAACGAGGCCTTGCGTGGCATGGACAAACAATTCGAAATGAAGCCTAACGGGATTAGGTATTTCTCAAACCGAATCTGGTTACCCAGTTTTGGAAACCTGCGAGACTTGGTGATGGATGAAGCTCACAAGTCCAAATATTCTATTCATCCTGGATCCGACAAAATGTATCATGGCATCAAGAAATTTTATTGGTGGCCGAATATGAATGCTGAAATCGCTACATACGTCAGCAAGTGTCTTACTTGCTCGAAAGTCAAAGCTGAATACCAAAAACCTTATGGTTTACTCCAACAACCCAGCATTCCTGAATGGAAATGGGAACAAATTGCCATGGATTTCATAACCAAACTACCAAAGTCATCGAGCGGTTGCGATACCATTTGGGTGATCGTCGATCGTCTCACAAAATCTGCTCACTTCCTGGCTATCAAGAAAACTGACAAAATGGAACGCCTCACACAAATCTACATCAAAGAGGTTGCTTCTCGACACGGTGTTCCAATCTCGATTATCTCCGATAGGGATAGTCGATTCACTCTCACTTTTGGCAATCACTTCAAAAATCATTGGGTACCCGTCTTAATATGAGTACCGCATACCATCCTCAAACCGATGGCCAAAGTGAACGAACGATTCAAACACTGGAAGACATGCTATGAGCTTGCGTAGTTGACTTCGGTGTAAACTGGGAAAAACACTTACCGTTGTACGAGGTTTCGTATAACAACAGTTATCACTCCAGCATAAAGGCTGCACCCTTTGAGGCACTCTACGGTCGTAAGTGCCGCTTACCGATTTGTTGGACCGAAGTGGGAGATAGTCAACTCACTGGTCCCGAACTCATTCACGAACAACCGAGAAAATCTTTGAGATTCAAAACAAACTCAAAGCCGCACGTGATCGTCAGAAAAGTTATGCTGACGTGAGACGCAAACCACTCGAATTCCAGGTTGGGGATCGAGTACTACTCAAAGTTTCACCTTGGAAAGGTGTCATTCGTTTCGGCAAACGCGGTAAACTTTGTAAACTGAACCCAAGATACATTGGACCATTCGAGATTCTCGAGAGGATAGGTCCAGTGGCATATCGATTGCAATTTCCATCCAAGCTCAGCAGTGTGCATCCTACTTTTCACATTTCAAATTTAAAGAAGTGTCTGTCTGATGAGACACTTATCATTCCAATCGATGAAATTCGTATTGACGACAAGCTTCATTTTGTTAAAGAACCCGCCGAAATTATGGACCGTGAGGTCAAACAACTCAAACAAAGTCGTATTCCCATTGTCAAATTCAGGTGGAATTCGCGGCGTGGGCCGGAATTCACCTGGGAACGGGAGGACCAGATGCGACTCACGTATCCTTAGTTATTTGCTGACGCTACTTCAAACACGACTTCAAACTAAATTTCGGGACGAAATTCTCCTAACAGGGGGAGAATGTGACACCTGTTAAATTAGGACTAGTAATTGGTGCCTAATCAATTATTAATACATGTAATTAGTTCTGTGTTAGGCTAATTAATGTACCGATATATATATTGTTGAATATATACAACAATGCGATTTGATTTAAATCGTATGCAATTCAAAT